>JAKSZU010000010.1:2280555-2878055 GCA_026018925.1 Tupaia tana
CTTATGTGGAAGAAAATGATTAACCCAATTAAAAGATAGGAAAATGAGCTGAATAAACAACTCTCTAAGGAAGACATATGAACAGCCAGAAGGCATATAAAAAATGCTCAACATCCCTCATTGTAAGTTAGGTGCAGATCAAATCTACAATGAGATACCTCCTAACCCCAGTCAGAATGGTGAAGATTAAAAAAACAAATACTGGAGAGGCAAGGGAACAGGCCTTCTGGAATACACCTTCATGGCTCCTGAGAACTAGCCATTTCAGGGGAAACAGAGAAATGAAGAATTTCCACTGATAATTCAGCCTTCAGCACACAAACTTGCATAGTAAGAAGACCTATTTCAAGCCTCCTGTCTCTGTATCTGTCTTTGTCTTTCTCTACCTCTGTCGCTGTCTCTGTCTTCTCTCTTTTTTTTTTTTGTAATTTTTCCTTTTTAAAATTTTTTAAGGCAAAGCATTTTCTGGGCTTTCTGGCCCCTCCTTTCCCTTAATCTTGTTAATAATTCCCTCTCTCTCAGAAGATCCTTCCTCATGGCTACTGGGAACTAGATATTTCAGGGAACAGGAGAAATGAAGATTTTCTACTCATAATTCAGCCTCCAGCAAGCAAAGATAGTGTGGCAGGAGAGTTGAGCCCTTCTCTCAGAAGATCCTTCCTCATGGCTACTGGGAACTAGATATTTCAGGGAACAGGAGAAATGAAGATTTTCTACTCATAATTCAGCCTCCAGCAAGCAAAGATAGTGTGGTAGGGAGCCCCTCTGGCCTTCTATCTCTGTCTCTGTGTCTCTGAGGTCTCTGTCTCTCTCTGCTCCTGTCTCCTCATTTTTTTTTGTAATTTTTCCTTTTTACGATTTTTTTAAAGGTAAAGTTTTTCTCTGGCTCTCAGCTCCCCCTTTTGTTTTGTTAATAATCCCTTCTGCTCCTTCCTCCCAGGCAGGAGAGTTGAGCCCTTCTCTCAGAAGATCCTTCCTCATGGCTACTGGGAACTAGATATTTCAGGGAACAGGAGAAATGCAGATTTTCTACTCATAATTCAGCCTCCAGCAAGCAAAGATAGTGTGGCAGGAGAGCTGAGCCCGTCTCTCAGAAGATCCTTCCTCATGGCTACTGGGAACTAGATATTTCAGGGAACAGGAGAAATGAAGATTTTCTACTCATAATTCAGCCTCCAGCAAGCAAAGATAGTGTGGCAGGAGAGTTGAGCCCTTCTCTCAGCGCGTCGCGCGGTTTTCTATTTTGTGATTTTTTTTCTTCAAAAAAAAAAAGAACAGTAATTATAATTTTTTATTTTTTTGTCTTTTTTTCTTTTATTGTTGTTGTTTCTCTCTCTCTTTTTCATTTTCCTTTTTCTTGTCTCTCCACCCAATATCTACTGAATCTGCTGCACCAGCGATCACAACAGAACGGCAAACAGATTCTAGAACACCTCTGTCTGCTTGCTCCTGAACATTGAGGCTTAACTTCAAGAATTTGAAAGAAATACGCCATCCCTCAGATGACAAGAAATCACCGTCGGATCACAAGAAATATGGGAAAACGAGAAAATACCTCTACTCCAATGGAAAAGAGTAACTCTCCTTCATCCACAAGCAGTTCGGTGAAAGTCATGGAAATGTCTGATAAGGAATTTAGAGCATTCGTAATGTCGAAGCTAACAGAGATGGAAGAAAAGAGAGATAATGAACTGCTAAAGAGAAAGGAGAAAGAAGTTGCCGAGTTCCAGGAGATGAGGAAATTCTTGCAAGATCTAAAAGAGGAATTACACACTTTACAAAAGACTCAAACGGAACTGCTAGAGATGAAGTCTATAATACAAGAAGTCAAAATCTCCCTAGAAAGTATTCAAAGCAGATTAGATCATTCAGAAAATAGAATCTCAGATGTAGAAGAGAAAATGGCTGGCTTAGAAAAATCCACCACGAAGACTGAGAAAATGGCTCAAAAATTTGAGAATGATATGCGAGAAGTACTGGATACCATCAAACGTCCAAATATTCGGATAACTGGCATTCCAGAAGGTGAAGAGACCCATAAGGGCATTGATAATCTATTCCATGAAATCCTTCAAGAAAACTTTCCAAACCTAGAGAGGCATTCGAAGATCCAGTCCCAAGAAATACAAAGGACCCCAAATAGAATCAACCCAAGAAGATCTTCTCCAAGACACATTATAGCCAGGTTGACCAAAACCGCAGACAAAGACAAGTTAGTAAGATTGGCAAGAGAGAAACATCAAGTTACCTACAAAGGACATCCCATCAGGCTAACAGCAGATCTCTCATCAGAAACAATGCGAGCGAGGAGAGAATGGGAAAATATATTCAAAGTGTTACGAGAGAAGCAATTTCAGCCAAGAATACTGTACCCGGCAATATTATCTTTCAGGTGGGAAGAAAAGACAAGAACATTCTCAGATAAACAAAACCTGAAAGAATTTACCAGCACCAGACCAGATCTCCAAGAAGTTCTCAAGGGTGTGCTGTATCAAGAAAATTAAACACAGACACACGGAAATAAGAGTCCAAAAACTATGACAGTGGCCAACTTAATCATAGGGACAAGTCTGGAGTTGAATATTATATCCCAGAATTTAATCAGGAAAATTGAACCAGAACAGAAGATAAAAGTACATGAGACTGATAGGTTCATGCACCTTCCATTTGGACAGAATCCTGACTTGTTTCCTGGCTTTAAGCAAAGTTCCTTGGCATTTCTTTGAGTTAAGTTAAAACTGGTTTTCTTAGTAGTAATGAGTGAACTCACCATTGAAAGTAGTTAGATTATGTAGGAAATTGTGTGATCAATGCAACATGGGTGGGAAGGGAATGAAGGACAATTGTAGACACCAGAGGTGGTGTGAGAGGAGGGTGGGAAGGGTCAGAGGGTCAGAAAGAGGGGTGGAAGTAATTCTAGGAACTAGTAATGGAAAATTTTTTTGTAATGTGCATGATTATATCACTATGCAGTGTGTACTGGATGGGAGATTGCATTTTGTATGCTGTGATGAAGCTTAGGGAAGGAATGTAAATTGAGTTACAAAAAAAAAGTTTCAGGAAAAAAAATATATATCTATTCAATGACTGCAGTAGGATATGTAGCCACAGCTAGGTGCTACTTTATAGGATGTGTAAAGTAAGACTTGTGTTCATGGAAATGTGTGTATCACCTGTGTTTGCTATGAGGGTATTTGGATTGATTAGGGTCTTTGGCGATACAATAAAATGTGAGGAGAAAACAGTATAGAAAGCAAACATAGATACCAGAGACAGTGTGGGAGGAGAGTGGGAGATGGCAGAGGGTAAGAGATAGAGAATCAAGGATGGGGGGAAAAAAAGCAAAACATACAGAAGACAAGAAATGGAAGATTATTTGCTGACAATAACATGTTTGTTAATGTGCTTGATTGAGACAATATATAGTGTACTTTGGATGGAAAATCTCATTTTGTATGCTGTAATGATGTGCAGTGAATGAATGCAAATAAATAAATTGAAAAAAAAATTCCCTCTCTCCCCCTAATCCAGGAGAGGCAAGAGAACAAGCCTTATTGAAGATACCTTCACGGCTCCTGAGATCTAGTCATTTTGCATGGCACGCAGTTTTATAATTTTTGTCTTTTTTAAAAAAAATTTTGTAAAATTTTTTTTTTAGTTTTTCTCTTAGTTTATACTTCTCATTTTGTCTGTTTCTTGTTTTTTTGTTGTTGTTTGTTTGGTGGGGTTTTGTTTGTTTGTTTGTTTGTTCTGCTATTGTTGCTGTTGTTTCTCTCTGTGTGTTTCCTTTTCTGCATGCTCCTTGACGCTCAGATTGAAATACACAGTTTGGGAAGAAACACACCATACATCAGATGACTAGAATTCACCACAAGGCCACAAGAAATATGGGAAAGCAGGAAAATACCTCTCCTCCAAGGGAAAAGAATAACTCCTCTTCGTCCACAGACAGTTCAATGGAAATCATGGAAATGTCTGATAAAAAATTTAGAATATTCATAATGGCAAAGCTAACCTAGATGGAAGAGAAGAGAGGCAATGAACTGCGGAAGAGGCAGGAGAAAGCTGACGAATTCCAGGAGTTGAGGAAATTCATGCAAGATCTAAAAGAGGAATTACACACTTTACAAAAGAATCAGATGGAACTGTTAGAGATGAAGGCTATAATACAGGAAGTCAAAATCTCCCTTGAAAGTAATAAAAGCAGACTAGATCATACAGAAAATAGAATCTCAGATGTAGAAGAGAAAATTGCTGGCCTAGAAAAATTCCACCATGAAGACTGAGAAAATTGCACCAAAATTTGAGAAAAATATACAAGAAATACTAGATACCATCAAAAGTCCACACATCCAGATAATAGGCATCCCAGAAGGCAAAGAGACTCATTAGGGTATTGATAATCTATTCCATGAAATCCTGCAAGAAAACTTTCCAAACCTAGAGAGGCATTCAAAGATCCAGTCCCAAGAAATACAAAAAAAAAAAAAAAATAGAATTAACCCAAGAAGATCTTCTTCTAGACACATTATAGCCAGATTGACCAAAACCACAGACAAAGACAAGATACTAAGACTGGCAAGAGAAAAACGGCAAGTTACCTACAAAGGATATCCCACCAGACTAACAGCAGACCTCTCACCAGAAACAATGCAATCAAGGAAAGAATGGGAGAATATATTCAAAGTGTTAAGGGAAAAGCAATTTCAACCAAGAATACTGTACCTGGCAAGATTATCCTTCATATGGGAAGAAAAGACAAGAACTTTCTCAGATAAACAAAACCTGAAAGAATTTATGAGCACCAGACCAGATCTCCAAGAAGTTCTTAAGGGAGTGCTATGTCAGGAAAATTAAATGCAGACACACAAAAATAAGAGTTAAAAACTAAGAAAATGGCCAACTTAATTGTAAGGACATGTCTCGAGTTAAATACTATATCCCAGAATTCAATTGGGAAGGTTGAACCACAACAGAAGATAGATTAAGTACATGAGACTCAACTGGTGAAATAGCATGCTGTGACTTCACTAAAATATTGCTGCTTTTCTTCTAAGCTTTGTTGTCCGGTTTTAAGAATTTTTGTCCTGTCTTGAACTGTCTATAGGTTCATGTACCTACTATTTGAACAGAATACTAACCTGTTTCTAGGCTTTAAGTTTCAAGGCAATTTTATAACCAGTTCAAAACTGCTTTTCTTGAAATTACCAGCTGAACTTGCTATTGAAAGTAGTTAGAGTACTTACGAAATTGTGTGATCAACAAAATGTGGGGGAAAAGTAATTGAAGACAACTATAGACAGCAGAGATAGTGTGATAAGAAGGTGGGAAAGGGCAGAGGGTCAGACATGGGGTAAAAAAAAAAAAAAAAAATATATATATATATATATATATATATATACATACATATATATATATATATATACACACACACACATATATATACATACATACATATGAAATATATATACATATGAAATATATATACATATGAAATATATATACATATGAAACTAGAAATGGAAAATTATTGATAACATACATGATTAAGCCACTATGCAGTTTGTTCTAGATGGGAAACCACACTTGGTATGTTGTGACGATGCTTAGGGGATGGATGTAAATTAATTAATTTAAAAAAAGTTTCAGGATAAAAAAAATTGAAAACTTTTTATCAAAATTTTTTTAAAAATGTGTATTTGATGCCTGTAGTAAGCTATACAGCCCCAGCTACGTGCTACTTTATAGTATGTTCATTCTACTCACTGAGGTTTATGCCTAAAGTCAGACTTGTGTTCATGTATATGTATATACCATCTGCGCTTGCTGATTAGCTGCACTTGCTAAATATTGGAAATATTTAGACTAATAGAGTTCATTAGCGAATCAATTAAATGGGGGAGGGGGGAAGGCAGAAAGCAACAATAGATACCAGAGACAGTGTGGGAGGAGAGTGGGAGATGGCAGAGGGTAAGAGATAGGGAATCAAGGATGGGGAAAAAAAGCAAAACATACAGGAAACAAGTAATGAAAATTTATGTTCCCACTCAATATTTACCAAATGTCTGTGCTTTATTACAGAAACTAAAATATTGGAAGTTATAATAGCAAGGAGGATAACTATAGATACCTACGATGGTAAGGATAGGGGTAATATGGTGTTAAGAAATAGGGCAAGTGAGGAAGAGAAACAAAGGGGAAAAGTACATTTAATTGACACAAAACTGAAACGTTATTTGCTGATGATAATGTATATGGTAATGTCTTTGTCTTGACTGATGAGCACTATCATTCATACTGGTAAAAACCTTGTACACTGTAAAGATGTATAGTGATTACATGTAAATAATAGTAAAACATGTAATAAAAATCATATGGAGGGGAACAGCAGATGGCGAAATGGCTATGTTGCTGGACTCCCATATAGTTGACCGCGGTTCGAATCCCAGACCCAGTGGCTTGAACTCATGCCAGGCCCATGTGTGTGTGTTCCCAAGGTCCCACGAGGAGAATGAAGGGATTGCAACATGGCCACTCCCTGGGGGGTGATTTTTCACTTTCTGTCTCTTTCTAGCTAGCACAATTGCCCTATAGCAAAAACCTCTCCAAAAAAAAAAAAAAAAAAATCACATGGATAAGTTAACATGGTAATTTCTTCAGGTGGAACACTGTGGACTTTAACATCATTTATTCTTTTCAGTGAAACCAAGTAAAAGTATTCATCTATCATTACTGTTATTTTGTGGTTTTGTTTTGGTTTTTGATGTTAATACTCTATCTTTACAACATAGTTGCAACAAAATTGGCACTACCATCTTGCCTTTAGTAAGTATAGAAGATAATGGATTAGCAATATTACTGCTGTAATGTGTTAAACATTATATGCTAGTTAAATCTAGTTTATTTTAGATGGAATGTATTCTTTGAGTTTTCATTTTGAATACACTTGAACCAAACAAAAAAACTACTTATGTCTGAAAAAAGGAAAGAGAAAGAAAGAAAGAAAGAAAGAAAGAAAGAAAGAAAGAAAGAAAGAAAGAGAGAGAGAAAAGAGAGAAAGAAAGAGAGAAAGAGAGAGAGAGAGAAAGAGAGAAAGGAGAGAGAAAGAAGAAAAGAAAAACAACACCAGGATTCTGTAAGATGTTACTTTTTAATGAATGCAATAAATACCTACTTACTGTAAACCACGAATATAGATTAGCACAACTGAAAAAGGACAACACAAGTTTGGAAAAAAGATTCCATATTGTCAAGAGTTCAACATTTCTTTTTAAAATCACTTTATACATTGAGATTGACTTCTCTATAGCTATCATATAATTGTGCTTTGTACATTTATTCTAAGGTTTCGGCCAAAGGGTGTATATGTTCACCTGAGAGGAAGAGAGGAGAGAGAGAGAGAAACAGTGAGACAGAAAGTGAGAAATTATACCCTAGGAGGAAAGGCCACATCACAATCCCTTCTTCTCTATTATCTTCCTGGAATTTTGTGCCTGGCATACTTTTTAAGATGCCTGGCGTGAGACACAGTGTTGGCCAGGAGGGAGTTCTGTACCCTAACCACCACCACACCAACTCCTGGGACTATATATATATATACACATACATACACACACACACACACACACACACACATATATATATATGAATACAATATTTGTGAAAGTCTGAAAAGAGTGACTTTTTCTGTTACGTATTATAAATACTAGTAAACCAGATATGGTTTATTGTCTGTTGATGAGGATGTGTATAGTATTCTCAACTGGACTGAGATGTATATCACGCTGGGTAAAGTATCTAAAACTAAATGATGTACAGCGATTGAATGTATAAATAATAATATTAATAATATATAAATAATAATAATATATAAATAAAAAAATACTAGTAAACCTGCACATGAAGATGTAGTTTACATTTGGGACCAGCAGTTGGCGTAATGGCTATGTCGCTGGACTCCCACGTAGTCGACTGGGATTTGAGTTCGGGAACGGTGGCATAAAACTCACGCCGGGCGCGTGTGCGTGCGTGCCCAAGATCCCGAGAGGAGAATGGAGGAGAAGGGATTGTGGCGTGACCATCCCCCCTGGGGGGTGATTTCTCGCTTTCTGTCTCTATGTCTCTCTCTGTCTGGCGAGCGCACGGGCCCTATAGCGAAAATCGCTCCAAAAAAAAAATTGCATCAGTGCTTTGGATTGCCCTAGGAATGCAAGATAGACAGATGCACTCAGATTTCAGTCTTGCTTGTGGTTCACGTCTCTGTCAAGGATATTTACCCAATCCTGGTGGAAGGTTCAGTTGTGCATGTTGATGTGACCTAAAAGAATAAATACTCATTTTCAAAGAAACGAATGGCATGATAGTTTAAAAACCAGGAACACATTTTAAAACATTTATTTTACTCATAAGGGAAGAAAACGATATAGCCAGGACAAAATAAAAATCCTAAGAACAGACACTAAAATATTAATCAGGAGTACTGGAGGGAAAACACGTTTCATTACAGTGTGAGAGGAAATACGATGGTTTCTCTACTGTGCATGTCTATCATGACCTGAAATGTACTAAGGGGTGTAAAAGAGCTTGAAAACAGTATGGACTAGAATCACATAATCTAGAGTGGCATCTTCTAACCAAGGCACTCTTTTCAATTGAGCCCCAAATTTTTTCTACAATGAAAAGTCATGTGAAAAATGATAGTTATGTCATATACAGGATTTGATACTGAGGATTTTATACTGAGAATTTTTGCATATACACTTAGGTATAAAAGACATTACTTTCAAAATCATATTATTAAAAAATTAAGGAATACCTGGAAGAAGTATATTTCATGCTAGGTAAATTCTCTTTACCATCTAAATTATGTATAGTGATTGAATATATAAATAATAATAACAAATTTTTTAAATAAAATAAAATAAATTTTATCTGTAGAAAAAAAAAGAAGTATAAAACTTGTAGGATAATTATCTTTGCATTATTTTGGCCCCATGTAAATTCTTGCATTTTGGTAAGGAAAAATGTGTACATGATCAGGTAACCCTTTCACTGAAAATTGTCTTCTAAATAAGCAGAATACAAATATAAAACACACACTTCATTCTATTTTATATTTCTCTCTCAGCAAAGTTGATTTATTTATTTATTTAGAAAGGTTTTTGCTATAGGGAGCATGTGCTCGCTAGAAAGACAGAGACAGAGAGATAGAAAGCGAAAAATCACTCCCTGGGGGGATGGCCACGCTGCAATCCCTTCTTCTCCTTTCTCCTCTCGGGATCTTGGGCACACACACACACACACGCACCCGGTGTGAGTTTAAGCCACCGGGTCCGGGACGCGAACCACGGTCGACTACATGGGAGTCCAGCGACATAGCCATTACGCTAACTGCTGGTCCCAGCAAAGTTGATTTATTCATAAGCTCCTTACATCTAATTGTTTTTTGAGAGCTTTTGCTGAAGGGCACGTGTGCTTGCCAGAAAGACAGAGAGGCAAAGACAGAAAGTGAGAAATCACCCCCCAGGGGAAGATGGTAATGCCACAATCCCTTCTCCTCCACTCTCTTCTTAGGATCTTGGGCATGCACTCACACACACCTGGCATGAGTTTAGGTCACTGGGTCGGGTACTCAAACTGTAGTCAACTACATGGGAGTTCAGCGACACAGCAATTACACCAACTGCTGGCCCCTAAATTTTAAACAATCATGAAAGACTATCAGAGAGGTTAAAGACAAACAGAACAGATACTTGTTGAAAGCAATAACAACAGATGTGGGGCCAGTAGATGGTCTAATGGTTAAAGTGAAGAACTCCTATGTGACCAACTGAAGTTCAAGTCCTGGATATGATGACTTAAAACTCATGTCAGGTGTTTGTCTGTGTGTACCCAATTTCAGAGTGGATAATGAAGAAGGAATTGCAGCATGACCATCCCCCTTGGGGAGTAATTGCTTGCTATCTGTCTCTCCAGCAAGCACATGTTCCCTGTAGCAAAAATCACTGGAAAAAAGTTATTCAGTGCTCTTGCAGTAGAGAAAAGAGATTTCAGTATAGAAATAATCTCAATTATGAGTTTGGAAAATATCTGTAGGGGTCTGTAGCAACAAGAATAATGAGGGGATTCATGGGTGGAGAATTATCAAGAGGAAACCTCCAGCATAGAGGAATTATTTCTAAATTGACCTTACAGGATTCTTGCTAAAGGCAGGCCAAAGATTTAGACATCAAGGATGGGAATGAGTTATTATTAATTGTATACCAATTGTGAGAGGATTATTGCTAAAACAAATTTGCAGGATTATTGCTAACATAGGTTATGAGCCTTAATACAAAACTAAAGGAGAAATAGTTTTAAACAGGTCACAGGGAATCCTGTCTAGAATTTGTTCAAGAGCCTATCTTGGTACTTCTTCTTGTTTAAAGAAAATATATACATTCTTCTTAAACCTTCATATTCAGCAGTAAAATAGAATGAACTCTCTCTCCCACTTTTTAAAAACTGATTTACTGGGACCAGCAGATGACATAATAGTTACATCACTGGATTTCCATGTAATCAGTCAATCACAGTTCTAGTCCCGGATCCAGTGGGTTAAAACTCACTCTGGGCGCATGTGCGTGTATGCCCACAGTGACAAGAGGAGAATGGAGGAGAAGGCGTTTTGGAGTGGCCAACCCATCTGGGGGATGATTTCTCACTTTCTGTCTCTCTTTCTCTTTCTGTCTGTATGGTGAGCACATATGCCTTACAGCAAAAATTCTCTAAAAATTTTTATAATTTACTTATTTAATTTCTTCTTGATCCTCTAACCTTCCCCTATTTCAAACCCTACTCCCAAACTAGCTCTGGTTTTATAAGTTACTGTCCATGTTTTTAAGCTTCCTGCACTCACTTTCAGTTTATGCCATTGAGTGCAGATATTGGTATATATTCAATAGGAACACACCATGCCTCTCTTTCACAGTCTGGCTTGCTTTGCTCAGCAGTAAATCTTCATATTCATTCTTTTTCTATCAAATTCCAGAGTGTCTCTCTCTCTTTTCTTATGGCTGAGTTGTATTCCATAGTATATATGTGCCACATTTTTTTCAATCAACTCTTCAGTTTGTGGACATTTGGGTTGATTCCGTGTCTCAGCAATTATGAATAAGGTTGCAATAAACATAGATGTGCAAGTATTCTCCAACTCAATGTATTTCTGTCCTTTGGGTAGACACCCAGGAGTGGGATTGCTGGATCATATGGTAGTTCTATTTGTAGGTCTTTGAGGAACTGTCATGTTGTTCTCAACAGTGACTGTACTAATTTAAATTCCCACCAACAATATAGGAGAGTTCCCTTTTCACTGTAGCCTTGGTTTTTTTGTTTTTAGAGATTTTTATTTGCTACATGGTGCATGAGCTCACTGGAGAGATAGAGAGAGACAGAGAGACAGAAAGTGAAAAATTACCCTCCAGGGGGAATGGCCATGCTGCGATCCCTTCTTCTCCATTTTCCTCTTGGGATTCTGGGCATGCACAGAATCACTTATTCAAGTATATTAAGTATAATCTAAAAACAAGTTTTATCCTTTAAAAGGACCCACATTGAGAACAGAAATTTAATGAAGAGTCTTTCTTTAGTGAAACTACTTGACTTAGATCCATGCAAGAGTTTCTGTATTTCCTGCCAGATCACATACAGATAGTTATAGGGCAGGAAGATTCCTAATAAGTTTTCTACTAATGAAAATGCATAGCATTTAAAACCATTTTTACTGAAAAATTAAACAGGTACATAGCAAAATTTACAGATAAGTTTTCTGTATAAAATAAAGTATTCATTGATTAACATTATTTGTAGAGTAAAATACAACCTATTTTTACACGTTTATGTATTATGCACAGATTATGAGTAGGTAATCTAGTGTTTCATGGACTGGAAGAGTTTGCATTAATGACATTTCACATTGGGAAATCCAAATTTAGAGTGTTAAAATACACAACTACTTTGCTTTGAGTTGAGATACAAAGTAAACTTATTTTCCTTTCTCTGAAATAAACATACATTATATCTAACAATGGTTTCTAATATTGACAGCTTTCACTTTAATGTTAATCTAGCCTAGTTTGCTATCATGCTCTGTATAGCTTACTCTGCAAACATTCCATATAACTCATATATACCCTTCCTTAAAGCTATTGAGGCGATTGACTGCTTTATACTCTTAAATTATTTAAGTACCAGTGGTTTATCAATTGGTACATTAGTAGAATGTCCCTGTATACTACGTGAGCTTGGCAGTATTTTGTGCCACAGGAAACTCATTGGTTAATGTTTATGTTACCTTTTGTTAATATGCTACAGTTCAGAATCTCTATTTTTATGGAGTAAAGATCAATAAAATATAAATTTTGAAAACATACCCATATTTGTATGGTAATTTGCATTGAAATACAAAGTTGTATCCTTATTTATTTTTGAATGAATATGTGACTTTGTTATTTGTGCTATAACCAATTGACAAGTCCTTCTCAAGCTCTTTCTTTTTTTTTCTTTTCTTTTCTTTTCTTTTTTTGGAGAGGTTTTTGCTATAGGATGTGTGCAATCGCCAGACAGACAGAGAGAGACGGAGAGACAGAAAGTGAGAAATCACCCCCCAGGGGGATGGCCACGCCGCAATCCCTTCTCCTCCATTCTCCTCTTGGGATCTTGGGCACACACGCACACGTGCCCGGCATGAGTTTAAGCCACCGGGTCCGGGACATGAACCGCGGTCGACTACGTGGGAGTCCAGCAACATAGCCATTACGCTAACTGCTGGTCCCTCAAGCTCTTTCTGATCCTATTTCTGTATGTGAAATTAAATAAATGTTTTGATCAGCAGTTTTCTTTTAAAGAATTACTTATTTATTTCATTTTATTTGTTATTATTATTATTTAACTTGACCAGAGAGAGAAAGGGGAAGTGAGAAAGCAAGTCACCAGGTCTGCAACTCAAACTTCTACAGGCCATGTGGGAATCCAGCGCCTTAATCAGCAATTTGAAGATTACCAGAAAACGACCACCATGACATCTGCCAGCCCCTTGATCAGCAACTTGAGGTATACCAGAAAAGTAGAATTTCATCAGGAGCACATCTCTGCAAAAGAAAAAACGGTAAGAAACAAAAACTTTCACCCAGTTCCTCATGTGTCAGAAATCTGCATTTCCTGCTTCCTCCATGTGAAACTGCCTGCCTCCAGAGATCAGGAAATAAGAAAGCCTCCCCAAGACCTCATTTCTCTGGAGATGCTGACTAAAAATTGTCATTGTTTTTGGGAATTCGTAACTGGGGCCACATTTTCCCAGATAAGTTCAACTTCTGCTACAGATGAAATGGTAATTGCAGTCCTGTGGGGAGGTGAGGTCCCAGGATCTCAGTTCTGTATTCCACAACTCATTGCCCCTTCAAACTCACTCTCTGTCCTCACCATCACCCGGAGCCCTTCATTCTGGCAGCAGGAAGAAGTCAGGCGAGTACTGTATATTTTGGTATGCCAGGAAGACTATGAGTGGAAAGGAAGTATGTCAAGAGGCAAAGTGTTCTTGTCTGGAATATGGATTCCATGGAGCTAAACGCAGAACAAGTGTCAAAGCCAGAAGGAAATAATTACTTAGTCACGAGTTGACTTGTAGAGAAGGCATGTGGGTCCAAGGGCATAGGCCACTCCCTAACTTCTCCTAACTTAATTGAACATAATCCTTACTGTTCATCATTATTAGCTTTTGATGTATGAAGACATAAATCTGTATCTCTCTAAGTTCTCTAGGATAATTTGGTGATTAATTTTGTGACTATTTTTAAATTTTATATAAGATTAAGGGACATTTCCAGTATTGGGAGAGTATTCTTACAGTACTTAACTTCTTGTGATAAGTTGTCGGTGATTAAATTATAGTATAGTGTTCAGAAATAATTAATATAGCTTTTATACTTTCTCTTGGCATATTATATACTTAATGGAGACAGAAACTGTGTGGTATCAGAAGACATTTGTTATCTATTTATTGTGGCAGGACTCTCTTCCTTCTTGAAAGCAGGGAAGGAGACTAAAGCTAGGTAACTTGATAAACTGAGGTTTACATATTAGAAAAAAGATCCTGGTCTTCAGTAGCTTTTAGAATTAAATTATGATTTACTATTTTCTTGCTTTCCAAAAATCTTCTTAATGTCATTCCCAAGCTCAATGTTTAATACTACTTAAATCTATTTAGAAAATAATTTCTCCAACCTCTACTTATTTTCTTAACATAATCTATTTATGTTTCATAGACTCAGGTATTTTGTTTTATAGAGGTTTTTGCTATAGGGCGCATGCGCTCACCAGACAGAGACAGAGAGACAGAAAGCAAGAAATCGCCCCCTGGGGGGATGGCCACGCCGCAATCCCTTCTCCTCCATTCTCCTCTTGGGATCTTGGGCACTCACGTACACACGTCCGGCATGAGTTTAAGCCACCAGGTCTGGAACTTGAACCATGGTCGACTACATGGGAGTCCAGCGACAGTATTTTAATCTCTATAATTAGTAACCACATAGGATACAAGATGTGAACAACAATGAATTCTCTTCCATTTTAGGATTTATCATATGATATGAATTAAAATTTTGTGGAATATCAGTTTCCATTTTACTGAATGATGAAATGGAGAGCTTTGAAGGCCAAGAATTCATAATAAAGGGGGACTGTGATAATTTGGACACCATACAAAACCTATATAATTATTTACCTTTATATTTATTCATTTTAAATACGCTGGAATTGACTGGGTATAGAAGTGTAAGAAGTATAAGTTTAATGACATGGAAAAACCTGATTGATCGTTAATGAAGACAACTAGAAGGAAAAATAGTGACTTTGCTGCGTGTGGCCTGGGATGGAGCTAGAGAAAATCATGTATCAGATACTGGAGGACAGCAAAGACTAGGTTTGGAGATTTTGTTTTAAATCTTAAAAAGAAAATGAGTCAATTGAAATATATCAAGTTTTTTGAGGGAGTCAGCAGCCATTTCAAATGTTCTTATGTAATAATAGAATTTTCCTGGTGGATTGAAGTGGGCACAAAAATCATATTAAAATTTTATTAGGGCCAGCCAGATGGCATGGTGGTTAAGGTGGCAAGATCACAAGCAGCTAACTATACAGTTGAGTTCCAGTCCTGGTAGCTTGGAAAACACACTGGGTGCATGAATGTGCATGCCCAAAAAAATCTTGAGGGGAGAATGTGGAAGAAGGGATTGTGGTGTGGCCATCCAGTTTAGAGGGTGATTTCTCACTTTCCCCCGTTCTCTCTTCCTGTCTCTAGTGAGTGCACACACCATGTAGCAAACTAAATTATATAGTGTGTGTGTGGGTGTAGGCTTAAATTAAAATCTCAGTTGATTAATATGAAACTAAAAATCAATATTGGTTACAAATATTAACAGTAAGACTGAAATTAAACCAATTGGATTTTGTTTGTTTATTTTGTTTGCTTGTTTTTTTTGTTTTAGAGAGTTTTTTATCTTATTTTATTTCAAGCTTTTCTTATACATTCAATCACGTCATTTACTTTGCAAAGTAAATATTCCAACATGTTTACAGGCGTGTGCACTCCCCAGAGAGACAGAGTGAGAGAAAGCAAGAAATCACACACAGGAGGCATAGCCAAACCATAATCCCTTCTCCTCCATTCTCCTCTTGGGATTTTGGGCATGCATGCATATGTGCCTGATGTGAGTTCTTCTAAGTCGTGGGTCCAGGAATCAAACCACAGTCGACAACGTGGGAGTCCAGTGATGTAACCATTACACCACCTGCTGATCCCCAAATCAACTGTTTTTTAAAATCACTTTCTTAAAATACAACAATCTGCGAGGTAGGCCTACATGGGAAAGCTGCTGTTTTGTGTTTGGAGTTCAGTCAGGAGCTGATTGAGGCTGGGGATGGGTCATTATATCAAGAGGCTGACAAATGTGTTGTATCTCTGTTTCTCTTTCTCTCTCTGTTTCTCTCACTCTTAAAGAAACTAACTTTAAAAATAATAGTATTTTTAAGCTCTTGAAAAAATTTTAAACCATTAGAGAGTAATATAAATAACATTTTACTAGTAAATTTTAAAAGTTAAAGAAAACAATTCATGTAAATATACAATACAAAATTGAATAAGAAAAATGAAAAACTCAGAACAGTAAATAAATTCTGTTTCAAACCATTAACTAAAATTCTGACCATTTCAATCATTCCCTTTCTGATATTTAAAGTTTAGCGGTTTCTTTCAAATTTTTAAAAAATTTTTATTTATATTTATATTATTTTATTATTATTTATACATTAAATCGCTATACAACATTTAGATTGTGAAGAGACTTTACCCAGCATAATATACACCTCAGTTCAGCCCAGTTGAGACCACCTTGCACATCCCTGTCGGCAGATAACGAACCTTATCTGTGTCCCACAAGTGTCTTATCTCTCCATTTCCCCCCAAATTTCCTACACCCTTCCCCTCTCACACTCTCTTTCCACTTTGTCTCATTACAATTTTTAATACTTTTATGTTTTCCAGTCTTTCAGTCTCTACCATAGAGTGCACACTGTCGGTATATGTTAAGTGGAGACATGCAATGTCTCTCTTGCATAGCCTGACTTGCTTCACTCAGCAACAGATCTTTTATATTCGTCCACTTCTATCAAATTCAAAGGCTGGTTTTTTTTTTTAATTTATTTATTTGCATTCATTCTCTGAACATCATTACAGCATACAAAATGAGATTTTCCATCCAAAGTACACTATATATTGTCTCAATCAAGCACATCAACAAACATGTTATTGTCAGCAAATGATCTTCCATTTCTTGTCTTCTGTATGTTTTGCTTTTTTCCCCCCATCCTAGATTCTCTATCTCTTACCCTCTGCCATTTCCCACTCTCCTCCCACAGTCTCTGGTATCTATGTTTGCTTTCTATACTGTTTTCTCCTCACATTTTATTGTAACGCCAAAGACCCTAATCAATCCAAATACCCTCATAGCAAACACAGGTGATACCCACATTTCCATGAACACAAGTCTTACTTTACGCATCCTATAAAGTAGCACCTAGCTGTGGCTACATATCCTACTGCAGTCATTGAATAGATATATTTTTTTTTCTGAAACTTTTTTTTTTTGTAACTCAATTTACATTCCTTCCCTAAGCTTCATCACAGCATACAAAATGCAATCTCCCATCCAGTACACACTGCATAGTGATACAATCATGCACATTACAAAAAATTTTCCATTACTAGTTCCTAGAATTACTTCCACCCCTCTTTCTGACCCTCTGTCCCTTCCCACCCTCCTCTCACACCACCTCTGGTGTCTACAATTGTCCTTCATTCCCTTCCCACCCACGTTGCATTGATCACACAATTTCCTACATAATCTAACTACTTTCAATGGTGAGTTCACTCATTACTACTAAGAAAACCAGTTTTAACTTAACTCAAAGAGATGCCAAGGAACTTTGCTTAAAGCCAGGAAACAAGTTAGGATTCTGTTCAAATGGAAGGAGCATGAACCTATCAGTCTCATGTACTTTTATCTTCTGTTCTGGTTCAATTTTCCTGATTAAATTCTGGGATATAATATTCAACTCCAGACTTGTCCCTATGATTAAGTTGGCCACTGTCATAGTTTTTGGACTCTTATTTCCGTGTGTCTGTGTTTAATTTTCTTGATACAGCACACCCTTGAGAACTTCTTGGAGATCTGGTCTGGTGCTGGTAAATTCTTTCAGGTTTTGTTTATCTGAGAATGTTCTTGTCTTTTCTTCCCACCTGAAAGATAATATTGCCGGGTACAGTATTCTTGGCTGAAATTGCTTCTCTCGTAACACTTTGAATATATTTTCCCATTCTCTCCTTGCTCGCATTGTTTCTGATGAGAGATCTGCTGTTAGCCTGATGGGATGTCCTTTGTAGGTAACTTGATGTTTCTCTCTTGCCAATCTTAGTATCTTGTCTTTGTCTGCGGTTTTGGTCAACCTGGCTATAATGTGTCTTGGAGAAGATCTTCTTGGGTTGATTCTATTTGGGGTCCTTTGTATTTCTTGGGACTGGATCTTCGAATGCCTCTCTAGGTTTGGAAAGTTTTCTTGCAGGATTTCATGGAATAGATTATCAATGCCCTTATGGGTCTCTTCACCTTCTGGAATGCCAATTATCCGGATATTTGGATGTTTGATGGTATCCAGTACTTCTCGCATATCATTCTCAAATTTTTGAGCCATTTTCTCAGTCTTCGTGGTGGACTTTTCTAAGCCAGCCATTTTCTCTTCTACATCTGAGATTCTATTTTCTGAATGATCTAGTCTGCTTTTAATACTTTCAAGGGAGATTTTGACTTCTTGTATTATAGACTTCATCTCTAGCAGTTCCGTTTGAGTCTTTTGTAAAGTGTGTAATTCCTCTTTTAGATCTTGCAAGAATTTCCTCATCTCCTGGAACTCGGCAACTTCTTTCTCCTTTCTCTTTAGCAGTTCATTATCTCTCTTTTCTTCCATCTCTGTTAGCTTCGACCTTACGAATGTTCTAAATTCCTTATCAGACATTTCCATGACTTTCACTGAACTGCTTGTGGATGAAGGAGAGTTACTCTTTTCCATTGGAGGAGAGGTATTTTCTCGTTTTCCCATATTTCTCGTGATCCGACGGTGATTTCTTGTCATCTGAGGGATGGCGTGTTTCTTTCAAATTCTTGAAGTTAAGCCTCAATGTTCAGGAGCAAGCAGACAGAGGTGTTCTAGAATCTGATTGCCGAGCCTCCAGCAAGCAAAGCTAGTGTGGCAGGAGAGTTGAGCCATTCTCTGAGAAGATTCCTCATGGATACTGGGAACTAGATATTTCAGGGCACAGGAGAAATGAAGATTTTCTACTCATAATTCAGCCTCCAGCAAGCAAAGCTAGTGTGGCAGGAGAGTTGAGCCATTCTCTGAGAAGATTCCTCACGGATACTGGGAACTAGATATTTCAGGGCACAGGAGAAATGAAGATTTTCTACTCATAATTCAGCCTCCAGCAAGCAAAGCTAGTGTGGCAGGGAGCCCCTCTGGCCTTCTATCTCTGTCTCTGTGTCTCTGAGGTCTCTGTCTCTCTCTGCTCCTGTCTCCTCATTTTTTTTGGTAATTTTTCCTTTTTACGATTTTTTTTAAAGGTAGAGTTTCTCTCTGGCTCTCAGCTCCATCTTTTGTTTTGTTAATAATCCCTTCTGCTCCTTTCTCCCAGGCAGGAGAGTTGAGCCATTCTCTGAGAAGATTCCTCATGGATACTGGGAACTAGATATTTTGCGATTTTTTTCTTTAAAAAAAAAAAAGGCTTTTCGCCAAGATGGCGCCGAAAGCGAAGAAGGAAGCTCCTGCCCCTCCCAAAGCTGAAGCTAAAGCAAAGGCTTTGAAGGCCAAGAAGGCAGTGCTGAAAGGCGTCCACAGCCACAAAAAAAAAGAAGATCCGTACATCACCCACCTTCCGGAGGCCCAAGACGCTCAGGCTGCGGAGGCAGCCTAAATATCCTCGGAAGAGCGCCCCCAGGAGAAACAAGCTTGACCACTATGCTATCATCAAGTTCCCCCTGACAACCGAGTCTGCCATGAAAAAGATAGAGGACAACAACACACTTGTGTTCATTGTGAATGTCAAGGCCAACAAGCACCAGATCAAACAGGCTGTGAAGAAGCTCTATGATATGGATGTGGCCAAGGTCAACACTCTAATCAGGCCTGACGGAGAGAAGAAGGCGTATGTGCGACTGGCTCCCGATTACGATGCTCTGGATGTTGCCAACAAAATTGGGATCATCTAAAGCAAGTCCAGCTGGCTAATTCTAAATACACATTTTTCCACCATAAAAAAAAAAAAAAAGAAAAGCAATTATACTTTTTTTTTTTGTCTTTTTTCTCTCTTTTTGTTGTTTCTCTCTCTCTTTTTCATTTTCCTTTTTCTTGTCTCTCCACCCAATATCTACTTTTTTTTTTTTTTTTTTTTTTTTTTAATGGCTGAAGAGGGGTCGACGTGCCCTGCGGCGGGGTCGAGCTTCGCTCTTCTCCTATCCCGGACAGCGCCTTCCCCTGACAGCTCTCTCCCCACCCTGGACAGCGCCTCCCCCCCCCCCCCCCCCCCCCCAGCTCCTTCCCCTCCCAGTGGGGAGGGGATCCCCGTAGGGCGTCAGGCCGACATTGCGCATGCGTGGGCGGTTGCCGGGCAAGTCCGGAGAGGGGCGCCATTCCTCGATCCGCGCTGCCCGAGAGCCTGGCTCTCCGCGGTTCCTCCTGGGAGCCCGCGGTGTGTAGCCCCCTCGGTGCGTGTCCCCGGGGAGACAGGGTGGCTCCCTCGGACGGATGGACGTGGAGGCCGAGGAAGGCAGGCGACGGCGGCCGCGGTGTAGGTGAGTCCTCCGGGGCCTCTGCGGTGGGGCCGGGCGGTGGGAAGTTCGGGCTCAGCCCCGAAGGCCTTGGCGGGAAAGCCCGGGGACACCAGGGACCGCTCACGTGGGTGCGTGGTGGAGTCCCCCTGTGCTCTCCCCGGGGCTCCATCTCCCCCGCTGCTCCCGCGCGTCACGTGGCCGGGCCTCCGCCCTCCGCGTGTCCCCACGCCCCTCCTCGCCCTGCTCTGACCCCTGTAGCCCGGGGCGCCAACCACCTCCCCGGCCGACCCGGCCTCACACGCGGGAGTCACGGGTGTCCGCGGCCGGTGGGGACCTGGTGGGGTCTAAGGCGCGGCATCCTCTCCCGACCCTCGAGGAGCGGTGGGCGCGGGAGGGCGTTCCGGGAGAGGTTGCCGGCCCTGGCGGGGTGCGCGGTCCCGGCCCGCGGGGTGCCCAAGGCCTCCAGGCCAGTCGCAATGGCTGTGCCACGGGACCCCCTTCGGGCTTTTCGAAGAAAGCCACGGAAGTGTGATCCGTGAAGGGCGCCCCTCAGGCCCTCGCGCAGCGCACGGCTCTCCTGCCACCGCTTGTGGGCGCCTTCGCCCTCGCTGGCCTCCTACCTTCTTGTCGCCGTCCTGTCCGCAGGGCCCGGGTGCAGTCGTCCTCGGGGCCGTGCAGCCCATCCCCGCTGTGGGATGTCACTCTTACGGGCCCTCCGGGATCCAGTCGTCCACCAGCTGCGGAGCTGTCTGGTTCGGGGACGCGGTCCACTCTCCCCCACTCTTCCCACCACCAGGCTGCATCACTGGGTCCCAGCTCCTTGGGTTCCCGAGCCCTGGGACTTCTGTCCCGCCAGCAGCTCACCAGGCCCACCTCAGGTCGCGCCGCCCCTCCCTACTAGGGACGGTCACACCTGGGCCTTGGCCGTCCCGGCCCTTGCGGTACAGAGACATGAGGCGCCTCAGGCCTTCCTCTGGCAGCACAGGTTTCCCTGGCCCCAAAATCTGACTCTGCTTGTCCAGAGCTCTGTGCAGTCAGTGGAGGTTGGTGTGTGTGGGGGCATTTGTGCTCCCTAAGAGCGGCTCCTCGGCACTGCACGTGCTCCATTCTGCCCCTACAGGCCGAGGATGTGCCAAGTAGTAGACTGGGGTTCAAGGCCCGGACTCTGTGGCTTAAAACTCACAGCGGTCGGGACCAGCAGTTAGCATAATGGCTATGTCGCTGGACTCCCATGTAGTCAACCGTGGTTCAAATCCTGGACCCAGTGGCTTAAACTCACACCGGGCGCGTGTGCATGCGTGACCAAGATCCCAAGAGGAGAATGGAGGAAAAGGGATTGCGGTGCGGCCATCCGCCCAGGGTGATTTCTCCCTTTCTATCTCTCTGTCTCTCTGTCTTTCTGGCGAGCACATGTGTCCTTTAGGGAAAATCTCCCCCCGCCCCCCCCCCCCAAAAAAAAAACACTCAGAGCAGGCATGTGTGCATACCCAAAGTCCTGAAAGAAGGGATTGCGGCATGGCCACTCCCACCTCCACTCGACCAGTGAGAAACAGAGAGACAGAAAAAAGTGTGAAAGCAAACTGCCAGTCCAGGACCCGAACAACAGCTGACCATGTGGGAGTCCAGCTCCCTAACCACTATGCCACCTGCTGGTCCCAGACCATGCGATTTAAACACACTACTATTCAATCTTGGGTGACTTTGTCCCCCGTTGGGATATTTCACAATGTCTGGAGATATTTTTGGAGGTGGGTTGGGTTTGAGAAGGGTTGGGGTGCTACAGTCATCTGATGTGTGAGACCCAAGGATGCTTCTTGGCATCCTGCAATGCACAGAATGACAATCTCACAAAGAAAGACCTGGACCTCATCATCAATAGGGCCAAGGTTCAAAATCCCTGTTTTAAACTAAATGTCCTCCATGAAGTGATTGACAAGATGTATTGCAAATAGAGTCAAAATAGTTTAGTCTGGGTCCCTCACCTCCTACCTTACCATGTTTGAAAGCCACAGAGTGAATATCTTATGGGTTTTTCTAAAAAAGAATAATTAATTCAATTTCATTTATTCATTCATTTTATTTTAATTTGATGAGAGGGGGGAGAGAGAGAGAGAAGGAAAGAAAGTGAGAGAGCAAACAATCAGGTCCAGGACTCGAACTGAGGTCAGCAATGTGGTGTTGAGTGCCTTAACCACTATGCCACCTGCTGGTTGCAACATCTTATGTATTTAATTGTACTGCACTTGCCTGCTTGTTCAGTAAGTATGGCTGTGCTGTTTTACATCATTGAGTGTGAGGCGAATGTGCGTGTGTGACAGTTTGGTTTCGGCGGTGAGCCGCTACTGCGTACAACCCGTTGAGAGAAAGGAGCTAGTACTGCTCTGCATGGCCTTGGTGTGGCCTGATGAGCCCTGATGGCCTTGTCTGGGCTCAGCTCAGCTCCACATGCTGTGACCTCCAAGAGGGAGGAAAGTGCTCTGTGAGCATTCACCCTGAGTTTAACAGGCTCCAAGAGAGAGGAAGCATTTGTGAGCACTGCTGAAGCCTCTGTGAGCCTACTAAGAGCTCTGTGAGCTTCCACTAACAGCAGATAGACAACCTGACACCAGGGCCTTGCATCTTTTTCCAACTCCCTGCATCTGTTTGACCCACCCTTTAGAGCAGGAAAAAAAAAAAAAAAAAAAAGTTACAAACCAGCAAGGATTTTGTCCCCTGTCCCCATCTGCCCATGTCCCTGTGTGAGGCACTGCTGTGCCCAATCGTGCAGTAGCAGTTGGCCTCATCCTCAGGCTACAGCCCAGACATGTGCAGAACACCAGCTCTGGTCGAGGTGTCTTCAAATCCAGAGAAGTAGCTGGGGATCTCGGAGCCCTGGTGATTTCTGGAGTTTGAGTAATGTCACAGGGATAGCAAGGAGGGCTCCCTGGTATCCGCTGCTATCAATATATGGTTTTGCCACCAACATTGGTGTCACTGCAAGAGTGCAGGTTAAGTTGGTAGATGCTTCAGGAGTTGAGAGAGGGAGAGTGGGTGAGTCAGCACAGGGTGGGAGAGGGAACCTGTAGACACAGACACATTTGAATAAGGAGTTGAGACTAGGGTGATGATTTTAAGGAGTCTCATCCACGAGACTGAAGTAGGGCGGGGCCTGCCCTGTGTCCCCAAAGTCTGTCCTTCCTGTCCAGTGAAGGAGAATGAAGGAGGAGAGGAGTCTAGGTCAGAATGGACACAGCCTCTGGTCTCCACATGGCAGGGCTGCCCCAGGCTGCCTTTTCTTCCCACCCTCTGCCACAGGAGGAGCTTTTTGTGCAAATGAGTTGCTCATGGACGGCCATGGCTATATGTGGAGGACCAAGGAGAAGGCAGTGCTGAGACCACACTCAGAGAGGCCCAGTTGCTGAGCCTGCATCAGTGAGCTTAGCCCCCATGGGCTAGCCACGAGAGCATGGGGAGGGCCCAGCTGAGGGAAACCCATGTGCAGCTAGAAACAGACCCATAGTGCTCCCTGCTTCCCACTGCGCAGAGCTCTGTCTCTCGGGGGAAGTCCTGGCAGTGGGTTAGCCTAGAGCCTGCTCACTCTCAGTCCAGGACACCCACAGGCCATGCCTCTGCTCTGCCCTGAGGTCGCTGATGTTAACAACTAGCCTTTTCCAGGGAGGATTTCTGAGTTAACAGGAGGACACGTGGGAAATATGATGACCGTCCACTTTGAGGAGGCTGCAGGGAGGTGAGACACAGTGGACTCAGAAGTGAGATCTGAGCAGCTCCTTGTTCAGAGGCCAGGGCTGAGGTGACTGTGGTCAGTGTCTGAGTGAGTTGGGTGGTCCTGCTTGAGAAAAAACATAGCAAGCACTCCTTCTAGAAGAGGGGCAAGTTCTCAGCAAGTTTCAGTCTGCATAAATATTCAGAGACTTCAGAGAGTGTGGTGTGTCAAGGGATGGCAGGACTCTCACATTTGAGTCTTATATTTTTGGATGAATTTGTTGTCAGGCCACAATTGTGTGTCTACGTAGGTGTTTCCCATTGGAGAAGGTGCATCCATTCTTCTTTCCCGCTTATCTATCTTCCCTTCTTTCTTCTGTTTTTTGTTTGTTTGTTTGTTTTTTTCTATTTTTTTTTCCTGTGCTTTTGTGGTGAACAAAAGAAACCTTTTCAAAATCCACTGTTATGAAGCTTTTACCTAATGGTCCACTAAGAGGCCTATAGTTTAGTTCATAGTTTAGTTTTTACACCTCACATTTCCATGTTGACACCCAGTTTACTCAACAATATTTTTGAAAAGACTGTCCAATCCATAGTGAATGGTCTTACCTGCCAGGTTGAAAATGATTTATCCATAAGTGTTTATTCCTGGGCTTTGAGTTCCATTGCCTATATGTACATTTGTCTGAATGTCAGAACCACTTTGCTTTCACTAATGCAGCTTTGTAGTATGATTTGAAATAAGGAATTGAGACCTTGCATTTTGTTCCTTTTTTATAAAACAGTTTTAGCTGTTCAGGATCTTTATTTGAATTCTATATTAATTTTAGGGTGTATATTTCTAATTGGTTGTTGGGGAAGTCATGATGCATTTTTCTGTAGAAAAGCAGAAGAATGTGTCATAATGTTTCTGTTCTAATATTTGTAACAGATAACATTGTTGCAATGTCAATAGCAATTTCAATGGATCTGTAGATTACTTTGGAAAGTACTGACATTTTAACCATATTTTATTTTCTTTTCAGTTTGGCTTAAGATGTATACACCCATGACAGGGACAGAGAGGGGGAAAGTGAGAAATCACCTACCAGAGGGGATGGCCTTGCTGTAATCCCTTCTCTAGTCTTATCTCAGGATTTGGGGCGTGCATTCCGTATGGCCAGCATGATTTTCAAGCTGGTAGGCCTACGATTTTCCTGACAGACTCAGTCATGTGGCATCCATTGTCTTCACCATAGTTTTCCTTTTTTGGAGAAGTTTTTGCTATAGGGTGCATGCACTCTCCAGAGAGACAGAGAGACAGAACGTGAGAAATCATCTTCCCGCCCCCCCCCCCCCGTGGGTGGGGGGGATGGCCACGCTGCAATCCCTTCTCCTCCATTCTCCTCTTGGGATCTTGGGAACGCATGCACATGTACCTGGATTAAGTTTAGGCCACCAGGTCCGGGACTCAGACTGCAGTCAACTACATGGGAGTCCAGTGACATAGTGATTACGCCAACTGCTGGTCCCCATAACCATAGTTTTGATACTGTTCATGTTTGTGAATGAAGCTACTTCATTACTTCCAACTGCTTAGTAGTCCATCTACTGCATAATAAGTTCCCCTTTTGTTGAATACCAGGTTGCTGCCCATACTTTGCTCCCAGTGAGCACCTTCTCATACACATTTCTTCTTGGACTAACTGTGTGGTAGGAGCACACACCGTAAATTTCTTTGTGTAGTAGGGGGCTTTCCTTGAGATGACAGAACTTGTTTAAGTACCTAGCTATGAATCAGAAAGTGATGGTTGGTTTTTGGCCTCGACTGGACGGGACTAGGGGACACTTAGGAAAAACATAACTCGGGGTGCATTCCTGGGTGTATTTCCAGAGGGATTCACGTGGGAATCTGAGTAGGTTATATGTGGAAGATCCAATTTCATTGTCAGTGAGTGTTATCCAATCAAGAAGGGGCCCAAAAAGAATCAATACAGAAGACAAACGGATCATTCAGAGACAGAGAAAGATGGACTTTCTGAGAATCCGAGTGTCTCTGTAGTATGGGGGCTCTGGATGAGTGGAGACCAGCCTGTGGGAAGGACGGTGGAGCTGACTGAGCTGGTGCTCAAGGGCAGCCTCTGTTCAGGCCCTGTTGTGTAGGATGCATGAAGGACCCTCATGTGGGTGGATGGGGCAGAGGTGTATGTATCAGAAAAGAATTGCCCAGTATCCTTGGCATGATGCTTATGGCAGACCCCTGAGTTGGTTTCTGGGCCTGGTGTGCTCTCTCCTGCCTGTGTGGGATGGGAGGGCTGGAACAGATAGATCCTCTAATACACAGAGCCTCAGGTCCTCCAGGACCAATCTGAGACATCCGCTGTGGGTGAGGTGGCAGGTGAGCCCCAGTAGATTCCCTGCACAGCACTGCTCTCTGCCAGGCCGTGGGCGGGGTGGCAGGGACAAGGAGCACAGGGGTGGGGCTGGGGATGAAGGAAGTCAGGTCACCGCCCAGCTGACCAGCCCCGGGGAGTGAGATGGCAGGGGGAGCCCATTATAATCCATGGGCTATCCTCGGGACTCCCGAAGGTTCAGATCCAGGCCCTGGGATGACTTTGTGCCCCGGAAGTGCCAGGAATTCTTTGTAAACCTTGTGGTCCCTTTCCCATCAGAACTTTCATCAGGATGGTCTAAGACCTCAGGAGGCCCCACTTGGTAGCTTGGTGTCAGAATGTCACGTCCCCTGCCCTGACGGTCCCTCCTTCGACCTTGCATTCAGCTGAGGGAGCAGGACTGGCCACCTGGGAAGGTCTGTGCCCACACATGAAACTCGGCTAAGGAAGCCCTTTACTGCCTTGTGGACTCAGTGCTGCCACTTTGAGAGGTGTTGGCCTGTGGCCAGAGCGTGGCAGAGGACAGGATCGGGAGGTTCCAGAAAACAGGCGTGTGGGGGACCTAGAAGGACCATGTGTGGGCGGGGCTTGGGTTCAGGGACACTTCCTCAGTAGCTAGCTTTCCGGAAAGCTTCACTCCAGTTCTCCTCCTTCGAGAAACCCACGGTCAGGCTGCCACCACCAACCCAGGTGTGGGATGTCACCAGTCCAGATATATTCTCTGCCAGTAGGACCAAGCCTCAAGTGTAGGTAAGCCCTTCTGTAGAGGGGCATGCAAGAATTTGGGCTCCCAGTGCCTCTCCCATAAGCATTCAGAGGCAAGCCTGCTCCACAGACCTGTGATCTAGAGGTGCTAGGGTTGCTAGGGTTGTTCAGTCTTCCAAAACCTTACTTCAGGGGCCAGCAGGTGACACGGTGCCCAAGATCCCGAGAAGAGAATGGAAGAGAAGTGATTGTGGCAGGGCCATCTGCCCTAGGGGTGATATCTCATGTTCTGTCTCTCTGTCTCTCTCTCTCTCTCTGTCTTTCTGACAAGTGCATGCACCCTATAGCAAAATCCTCTCAAAAAAAGAAAAAAAAATTCAGGGTGACCACATTCTGTGAGTTAGAACAGAAAAGAGATAATCGACTGCAGGAGATTAGCAAGGCCTTCCATGATATGAAAGCAGAAATGGACACGCTAAGGAAGAATCTGATGGAACTCTTAGAGATGAAGTCTGTAATACAGGAAATCAAAAACTTTCTTGAATGTACAAAAGGCCGATTAGACCATGCTGAAGATTGAATTTCTGATGTAGAAGACAAAACCTCTGACCAAGAGAAAACCACCAAAAAGATAGAGAAAGTAATTTAAAAAAATCAGGGTAATATACAATAAATACTAGATTTCTTTAGATGACCTAACATCCGAGTCATTGGTATCACAGGAGGTGACAAAGCTAATAAGGATGTGGAAAATCTATTCCATGAAATCCTGGAAGAAAATTTCCCAAGTCAAGAGAGACACTCAGGCATCCAGACACAAGTACTACAAAGGACCCCAAATAGAATCAACTCCAGAAGATCTTCCCCAAGGCATATGTTAGTCAGACTGGCAAAGACCATAGAAAAGGACAAAATATTAAAAATGGTAAGAGACATGACAAGTGACTTACAAAGGTCATCCGATCAGGCTAATAACGGACTTCTCAATGGAAACAATATAAGCAAGGAAAGAACGGGAAGATGTATTGAAAGTGTTAAGAGAGAAAAAATTTCAACCAAGATTATTATATCCTGCAAGATTATACTTCATATGGGATAAAGGGATTACAATCCTCTCAGACAAACAAAGCCTGAGAGAATTGATCAACAACAGACCAGGTCTTCGAGAAACCCTGAAGGAAGTACTGTTCCAGGAAAACCGAAGAAATAACAGCCAGAAACAAAGGAATGAAAGTCCACCAAGACAATGGCCAACGCAAACATCGGGACAGGTATGGTGACATCGATAACAACGTTGAATGTTAATGGATTAAAGTCTCCAATCAAGAGACACGGACTGGCTGAATGGATGAGGGGGGAAAAAAACCCCTGAAAGCCCCTATTTGTTTCCCACAGGAAACACACTTCATGGATAAAGATATACATAGACTGAAAGTGAAGGGCTGGGAAAAGCTTTTCCATGCGAATGGGAACCAAAAAAGAGCTGGAGGCGTGATACTAATTTCTGACAAAATAGGCTTTAAAACCAAAACTTGAAAGAGACAAAGAGCACTGTATTGTAGTAGGTGGGTTAATCAATCCAGAAGAAACAATGCTTATAAACATCTATGCACCTAACACAGGAGCACCCAATGTGAAGAAAAGACTGTTAGATCTGAAAGGGGAGCTAGACTGCAACTCACTGATTGTTGGAGACCTCAACACTCCACTATCTTCTCTGGACAGATCATCTAGACAAAAAAATAGGTAAAGACATAAAGGATCTAAAGGATACGATAAATCGAACAGACTCAACAGAAAGCTATAGAACTTTCCATCCAAAAACCAGGAAATACACTTTTTTCTCACCCTCCCATAGAATCTTTTAGAAGATTGACCACATCATTGGGCACAAAGCAAACCTCTACAGATTGAAAGCCATAGAAAGTATATCCAGCATCTTCTCCGACCATGAAGGAATTAAACTTGAGTTTGATTTGGAGAGAAACGCTCCAAAATACTCCAATACAGGGAAACTAAATAACCTACTCCTAAATGACTGCACAGCTACTGAAGAAATAAAGACTGACATCAAAAGATTCGTGGAAGCCAATGACAATGAGGACACGAGTTTGCATATTCTTGAGGACACTGCTTAAGCAGTCATACAAGGGAAGTTCGTAGCAATTAGTGCCTCGGTGGGCAGCTTAGATGGGAGATGACCTGCCCTGGTTCGTCTCTGGGGACCTGAGAAGGCTGCCTTGGGGTGCAGAACCCCCTTGAGCTGCCGCCCCTCCCCCCTTCCAGACACAGGAGCCACCAAAGAGACAGTCCGTGAGGAAGGCAGAGCTCCCTCTCCCTCCCAGAAGGGGGGTCCGCGGGCCCTGCGACAGGGGTCGAACTTTGCTCTTGGCCTGTCCTGGACAAGGCCTTCCGATACCCTGCACAGCGTCTTCCTCTACCCCGCACAGTGTCTTCCCGTGCCCTGGACAGCGCCTTCCCCCCTCCGCCCACAGTGCCTTGCCCTCCTAGTGGGGAGGGGGTCCCAGTAGGGCCTTGGGCTACGTGACGCACAGCACAGCGCTGAGTGCGTGCGTGCGTGGCGTGCGTGCGTGCGTGGGCGGGCGATTCCGGCCGGAGAAGGGGCGCCATTCCCCCGCGTGCGGTGCCCGAGAGCGCGGCTCTCCTCGGCCTTCCCAGGCGAGGCCCTGGGAGCCCGAGGTGTGTAGCCCCCTCGGTGCGTAGCCCCGGGGAGACAGAGTGACGTGTGGCTCCCACGGAGCGGAAGCCGTCGGACGGAGGAGGAGGAAGGGAGGCGACGGCGTGTGCGGTCTGGGTGAGTCCTCCGGGGCCTCTGCGGTGGAGCCGGGCGCGTGGGAGGCTCGGGGTTCGGCGTCGAAGGCTTTGGTCGGGCAGTCCGGAGACGGGACCTCCATGTGGGTGCATGGCGGCGGGACCCCCGTGCCGCCCCGTAGGTGGTTCCACCCGGCCGGGGGCCTCCTCAGGAGCCCACCCCGTTGCTCCCATGCCTCGTCCCCGTGGACGGGCGCCGGGGCGCTGGGAGGCTGCTGTGGGGGTCCTTGCGAAGGGCCGTGCGCGGGCCGCCCTGCTGCGTGGCTGAGCCACCCCTGTGCTCTCCCCGGGGCTCCGTCTCCCCCGCTGCTGCCCGTGCCTCGCCTGCCCGGGCCTCCGCCCTCTGATCCCCACGCGCCTCCCAGCCAAGCCAGGTCGCTTAGGGCACAAACACCTCCCCAACGCCCCGGCCCTCGCCACGTGGGAGTCGCTCTGGTGGGCCACTGCAGACGATGGGGGGACCCCGGGAGATGGACCTTCAGACCTGCTGGGGTTTAAGGCGCGGCGGCTCGCCTGACCCTGGGAGGAGCAGTGGCCACGGGAGGGCGTTCCGGGGAGAGAGAGCCGGCCCTGGCGGGGTGTGTGGTCCCGGTCCCCGGGGTGCCCAGGGCCTCCATCTGGGGTCCCGAGGCTGTGCGGTGGGCCCCCCTACGGGCTTTTAGAAGAAAACCTCCCCAGGGTGTGATTCCTGAACCGCGAGGTCCAGGGGCTCTCCCTGCGGCCAATGGCCCTCCTGCCCCGCGGATTTCAGCCCCTTAGTCCCAGCCGACCTCTTAACCTTCCCATCACAGTCCTTTTGGCTCTGCTTGGGTGAAGTCCTCCTTCTGGCGAGGGCGTCCTGTCCACACCGTGGGGTGTCACTCTCACGGGCTCACCCAGGCCCTGCACGTCCTGTCGTCCACCAGCCCCGGTGGTGCCCGTTGGCTTTCCAAGTTGGCGTCCCTGTCCCCGCACTGGATTCTGGACCCCACCAGCTACTTGCCAAGGCCCGCCCTTGTTCCTGCAGCTGCCTCCTCCATCCTGTGGAAGGTCAGGCCTGGGCCTTGGTGGGGCGGAGGCACGGGGCGCTTCTGGCCTTGGTCTGGCCGTCTTGGGTTTCCCTGGCCCCAAGGTCTGAGTCGGCTTGCTCAGGGGTCATGCAGTCCTTGGTGGTTGGGTGTGAGGGGTCTTTGTGCTCCCTCAGGGCGGCTCCTCGACTCTGCGCTTGCGCCCTTCTGCTCCCTGAAGGACGAGGGTGGGTGGAGTAGTTCAATGCAGTTCGAGGCCCAGACCAGGTGGCATAAAAGTCACGTCTGGCATGTGTGTGTGCCCAGAATCCAGAGAGAAGGGATGGCGGCATGGCCAAAGCTCCCCAACCCCACCCCAGGACGTCTCACTTTCTGTCTCTCTGTCTCTTGCTGGTGAGCATACGCGATACAGCACAAAATCTCTCTTTAAAAAGAGACACACACACATATATATATATATATATATACACTCTTTTTCAAAAGAATTCTTTATCATTTTGCAATTTTGACTAGAGAGAGAGCAAGCCCTAGGTCCATGACTTAAACTGTGGTCACCTAGGTAGGAGTGGCCACAGTGCCCTTAAACACAATTTCTTCTGGCAACCGCATCAAAGACTTTTCTTAAACTATGCAGTTTTTTTAAAAGAATTTTTTATTTGATTTGAATTACTATGATTTATTGTATAATTTGACCAGTGACAGAGAGAAAGAGAGGAAAAGTGAGGAAGCAAGCTGCCAGTCCAGGACAAGAAACCACAATTGGCCATCTGGGAATCCAGCTCCCCAACCGCTATGCCACCTGCTGGCCCCAGACCATGTGATTTTAACACGCTACTATTCAAACTCGGGTGACTTTGTTCTCCTTTGGAATATTTCACAATGTCTGGATTTTTTTTTTTAAGGTGGGTTGGGTTTGAGGGTTAGGGTGCTAAAATCATCCGATTTGTGGGACCCAATGATGCCTCTTGGCTTCCTGCTATGCACGGAACGACAATCTCTCAAAGAATGACCTGGCCCTCATCATTGATAGGGCCTAGGTTCAAAAACCCTGTTTGAAAGTAAATGTCCTCCATGAAGTGATTGACAAGATGTATTACAAAGGGAGTCAGAATAGTTTAGTCTGGCTCCATCATCTCCTATCTTACCATGTTTGAAAGCCACAGAGTAAATATCTTATGGTATTCTTTTTTAAAGAAAAGGTCATTTATTTAATTTCATTTATTCGTTCATTTTATTTTAATTTGATGAGAGAGGGGGGAGAGAGAGAGAGAGAGAGTGATAAGGAGAGAAAGTGAGAGAGCAAGCCATCAGGTCCAGGACTCAAACTGAGGTCAGCCATGTGGTGTCGAGTGCGTTAACCAATATGCCACCTGCTGGTTCCAGTATCTTCCGTATTTCATTGTGGTGCACTTGCATTCTTGCTCGGTAAGTATGACTGTGCTGTTTCACAGTATTGAGTGTAAGGCGCATGTGCACGTGGGACAGTTTGCTTTTGGCGGTGAGCTGCTATTGTCTGCAGCCCTTTGAGAGGGAGGAGCTAGTACTGCTCTGCATGGCCTTGGTGTGGCCTGATGAGCCCTGATGGCCTAGGTTTGGGTCAGCTCAGCTCCACATGCTGTGAGCTCCAAGAGGGAGGAAAGCGCACCGTGAGCATTCACCCTGAGCTTAACAGGCTCCAAGAGAGAGGAAGCATTTGTGAGCACTGCTGAAGGCTCTGTGAGCCCACTAAGAGCTCTGTGAGCTTCCACTAAAATCAGATAGAAAACCTGACACCAGGGCCTTGCATCTTTTTCCAACTCCCTGCATCTGTTTGACCCACCCTTTAGAGCAGGGAAAAAAGTTACAAACCAGCAAGGATTTTGTCCCCTGTCCCCGTCTGCCCATGTCCCTGTGTGAGGCACTGCTGTGCCCAATCGTGCAGTAGCAGTTGGCCTCATCCTCAGGCTACAGCCCAGAGATGTGCAGAACACCAGCTCTGGTCGAGGTGTCTTCAAATCTAGAGAAGCAGCTGGGGATCTCAGAGCCCTGGTGTTACTGAAGTCTGAGTAATGTCACAGGGATAGTAGGGAGGGCTCCCTGGCTACTGCTGCTATCAGTATATGGTTTTACCACCAACACTGGTGTCACTGCAAGAGTGCAGATGTGTCTGGCAGTTGCCGCAGGAGTTGAGAGAGGGAGGGTGGGTGAGTCAGCCCAGGCTGGGAGAGGGAACCTGTAGACACAGACGCACATTAATGAGGAGTAGAGACGAGGGTGGTGATTTTAAGTAGTCTAATGCACGAAACTGAAGTAGGCTGGTTTCTGCCCTGTGCCCCCAAGATCTGTCCTACCTGTGCAGTGAGAGAGGAGAATGGAAGGAGGAGAGGAGTCTAGGCCAGGGTGGACACAGCCTCTGGTCTCCACATGGCTGGGCTGCCCCAGGCTGCCTTTTCTTCCCACCCTCTGCCACAGGAGGGGCTCTCTGTGCAGATGTGTAGCTTGTGGATGGCCATGGCTATTTGTGCAGGAGCGGGGAGGAAGAAGGGTTGGGACCAAATTCAGAGAGGCCCAGCTGATGAGCCTGCATATTCAGAGACCTCAGAGAGTATGGCTTGTGAGGGGATGGCAGGCCTGTCACATTTGGATCTCATATTTTTGGATGAATCTTTTGTCAGGCCACATATGTGTATCTACACAGGCTTTTTTCCACTCTAGAAGGTTCATCCTTTCTTCCTTCCCTCTTATCTGTCTTCCTTCCTTCCTTCCTTTTTTTTTTTTTTTTTTTTTCTCGCCTGTGCTTTCCATGTTGGATAAAAGAAAACTTTTCAAACTCCACTGTTGTGAAGCTTTTCCCTAATGTTTCACTGTAAGAGGTCTATAGTTTAGTTTTTACACCTTAAATTTGCATGTGGACGCCCAGTTTACTCACCATTATTTTCCAAAAGACTGTCCTCTCCCTAGCTAATGGTCTTAGCTGGCAGATTGAAAATTATTTGGTCGTAAGGGCTTATTCCTGGGCTCTCAGTTCCATTGCCTATATGTACATCCGTTTGAATGTCAGAACCACTCTGTTTTCCCTATTGTAGCTTTGTAGTGTGATTTGAAATCAGGAACTGTGAGACCTTCCAATTTGTTCTTTTTTTTTTATATATAAAATAGTTTTAGGTGTTCAGGATCTTTAGTTATTTGAATTCTATATGAATTTTAGGGTATATATTTCTAATTGGTTGTTGGGGAAGTCATGATGCATTTTTCTGTAGAAAAGCAGAAGAATGTGTCATAATGTTTCTGTTCTAATATTTGTAACAGATAACATTGTCGCAATGTCAATAGCAATTTCAATGAATCTGTAGATTACTTTGGAAAGTACTGACATTTTAACCATATTTTTTTTTCTTTTCAGTTTGGCTTAAGATGTATGCACCCATGACAAGGACAGAGAGTGGGAAAGTGAGAAATCACCTACCAGAGGGGATGGCCTTGCTGTAATCCCTTCTCTAGTCTTATCTCAGGATTTGGGGCGTGCATTCCGTATGCCCAGCGTGATTTTCAAGCTGGCAGGCCTACGATTTTCATGACAGACTCAGTCATGTGGCATCCATTGTCTTAACCATAGTTTTCCTTTTTTGGAGAAGGTTTTGCAGTCTGGAACTGGCTCTGGCTGTGGCTGGCTGAGAACCTGCTAAGGAGTATTGAGGTCTTGGTCTAATTTTTGTTTCTGATCACCCGTGTCACCTTCCTGTGTATGAGTCTCAACCACCCCGCTGGAGCAGGCTCCCGCCAATAGGGTGTGTGCCCTTCCAGACAGAGACAGACAGAAAGCAAGAAATCACACCCCGGGGGGGTGTCCACGCCGCAGTCCCTTCTCTTCTGTTCTCCTCTTGGGATCTTGGGCACGCACGCACCTGTGCCCAGCATGAGTTTAAGCCACCAGGTCTGGGACTCGAACTGCGGTCGACTACGTGGGAGTCCAGCAACTTAGCCATTACACTAACTGCTGGTCCCACCCATCCAGTAGTGTTAAGATGATATCTCATTGTGTTTTTTATTTGCATTTCCTTGGTGGCTAATAATATTGAGTATCTTTATGAAGTCATGTGTCACTTAATTATTGGGATTCATTCCTAGAAATTCATTAAGTGACTTTATGCTTGTGCAAAACATCATAGAGTATACTTACATAAACCTAAATGTATATCATGTTGTACACTTTGGCTATATGGTATAGTCTACATGCTCCTTACAGGAACCACTGTTGTTTTTGCAGTGCTGACTGACACTTCATTATGTGATGCATGACTATGCTCACTATTTATTTACATACTTTCTTTGCCCATTCAGGTTTCACGGGACCAGCAGATGGCATAATGTTTACATTATTGAACTCCCATGCAGTCGACTGTGGTTTGAGTCCCAGACCCAGCAGCTTGAAACTCACGCTGGTGTATATGTGTACACGTACCTGACATTCCAAGGGAAGGCTGGAGGAGAAAGGATTGCGGCGTGGCCATACCCCCCCGGGGTGGTGGTGGTGATTTCTCTCTGTCTCTCTGGCGAGTACACATGCCCTATAGCAAAAATCTCTCTATAAAAAAAAAAGACTTTATTTTATGAATTACAGAAAAATGGGGAAGATAGTGTAAAAATTACTGTATGCCTGTACCCAATGTTCCCTATTATTGGTATATTAATATAATACACATTTGTAACAATTATTAAACCAACACTGATATGTTATTATTGGCTAAAATTCATAGTTTTATTTAGATTTCATTGATTTTTAGAAAATTATTTATTCATTCATTTTTATTTTAATTTGACCAGAGAGAGAGAGAGAAAGAAAGTAAGCCACCAGGTCTGGGACTCAAACCATGGTCACCCATGTGGGAGTGTCCATGCCTTAATCTCCACACCACCTGCTGATCCCTAGGTTTCATTACTTTTTACCTAATGTCCTTTTTTTGTTCCCAGGGTCTCGTATTACCTTTAGTTGTCATGTCTCTTTAGGCTCCTGGGCTGTGGAGCTTTCCCAGACTTTCCTTGTTCTGGGTGACCTTGACAGTTTGGAGGAGTCCTGGTGAGCTATGTATAAATTCCATTTATTGGAATTTGATTTTTTTTCCCCAAGATAAGACTGGGACTAAGAGTTTTAGGGAGGGAGGCCATGGTCCTCCTCCAAAGTTTGTATTTACTGACACATATGGCCACACTCTCTGGAACCATGAAAACAGCCTTCTGTTGTTGCACCTGCTCAGTTCCCATGGAGACCTACTTTGGCCCAGAGAGATGTGGAAGAGAAGTAAACTGAAAAAATAACTAGAGAGAGATAAAGGGGTCTTTTCTCTAGAGAGAGATAAAGGCCTTCAGCATCCTGAAATCCCACACTGCTGCAGCCAGTACTGTGCAAAGACTGCTTTCCCACAGGTCTTCCTTTCCCAAAGGTCCAGAACACTCAACCAACTGCCACTGATGTGAAAGGAATGCATCCCAGCTCCAGGAGGACCATATCATGGTGGAGCTTCTAGTGCACAAGGGCCCCACCCCTGCCTCTGAGTGCAAGCCCCACCCCGGCCTCTGAGTGCAAGCCCCGCCCCCTGCCTCTGAGTATAAGCCCCACCCCCTGCCTCTGAGTGCAAGGCCCCCCCCACCTCTGAGCACAAGCTCCGCCCCCTGCCTTTGTGAGCAAAGCAGCCCCGCCCTCAGAGGAGTGCATGAGGTCTGCTTCGTTGTGGTCCTCACTGTTGGTTTCTGTTGGCAACACCGGTTTAACTGTTTTTACTGGTCGTTTTGGGTTTTGGAGCTGGCCTAAGGGAGCTGAGGTGACCCTGAAGCCGCTACTTCAAAATGAGAAGAATTTTCCTCTTCAGGAAAAAGCAGAACCCGAAGATTGATATCAGTGGTGCTGGCAGGTGCGAGGACCGAAAGCCTAAGGAGAACATCAACCCGCTTTCCGAGTACCACGTCCGACACAGAGATCTTGGGAAGATCCACAAGGCCGCACTCACAGGAAATGTGGCCGAACTGCAGCGTGTTCTGCTTCTAAATAAAAATGGTCTAAATAAGCCAGATAAATGTGGAAGGTAATAGGGCCCAAGGGCTGAGGGCTACCTGGGAGGCGCGCACCTGTCAGCTCAGCTGGCACCCAGGGTGGTGCTCAGCTTCACCTGGCACCAAGCCTTAGGGGCCCTTGCCTGGTCCCCTTGATGAGCAGCAGAACAAAACCAAACTTCAGCTGGTTTCAAATCTGCTCATAACTACTACTGAACACTTTCTTCACAATTACAGAGTGACATAACTAGCAAACTGAAATAATACATTTTCCTTTTTGTTTAGTTTTAGTTTTAGTTTTTGCTGTGAGGTACATGTGGTCCATGAGAGAGAGACATAGAGATAGAGTGTGCGAGAGAGAGGGAGAAAGTGAGGAATCATTCCCTGGGGGGATGGCCACGCACAGTCCTCTTTCCATTCTCCTCCGGGGATCTTGAACACAGTGGGCACACGGGCACATGCCTGAGCTGTTTTTCAAGTTACTGGGTGGAGAAGCAAACTGCCGGGTCAACCGTGTAGGAGTCAGCTCCCTTAGTTGCTGCCATTGGCTGGCCAGTACACATTTTATTTTTCATATACTCATTTTAAAAACTAATGTTACGGGACCAGCAGTTAGCATAATGGCTATGTCGCTGGACTCCCACGTAGTCAACCGTGGTTCGAGTCCCGGACCCTGTGGCTTAAACTCACACTGGGCGCGTGTGCGGTGTGCCCAACATCCCGAGAAGAGAATGGAGGAGACCGTGTTGCGGTGTGGCCATCCCCCCTGGGGGGTGATTTCTCGCTTTCTATCTCTCTGTCTCTCTCTGTCTGTCTGGCGAGCGCACGCGCCCTATAGCAAAAACCTCTCCAAAAAAAAAAAAAAAAACTAATGTTACAAAAATTATGGAAAAGTGAGTCATGAGAAAAATTCTCACCGTAGTTATGATGTCAGTTCTGGGCTAAAAATTCTTTGAATTAAATCCAATATCCATTTTTTGTCCCTATGTGTGTGTGTGTTCCTTGCCAAGGGTCCTTAGATACTTTCAAGTGGGAAGATGATTCTTTGTTCTCGAATAGAAAGACTCACTTTTCTCTAAATGTGAGACACTTTCTGTGTTTCTCAAGTTTGCATTCACCAAATAAAAATATCAAGCTCTTTGATGTTTGAGCTACCGCCATTGTGATGACATTAACAAATTTTTCTAATGTAGTAAATAAAGACTTTGCCTTTCTACATGTCAAAATGTGCTGTTAATTCCCTCAATATAGCATTGACTAACAGGTGAAAAGACAGGTAAATGAACGGAACATGATAGGAAACCATAAACACCCAAATATATGTAACAATTTTGTATCTCATACTGGTAACACTTGATATTCGTTACAAAACATTGAATGATTGGTGTATGAAGTGCCAGTTCAGTATTTGGAGGAAACTTGCTATAGAGTTTTAGGTTTTGAAAATAAGTTACTGGTGGAGTATAGATTTAAAAAAAAATTTATTATATGATAATAGAGTGAGATAAAAACAAAAATGCCAATTATCATCATATTTCATGGATTCTTGGTGGCATTTCAGTGTCAGAGATGTTAAACTGTGAGACAATGAGCATCTTAGAATCATCCAAATATATGATTATCTCTATGAAAACATGTCTGCAAGTTGACATAATTGTCTCATGTTACTTAATTAAAATGTCATCTTTGGGCCAGTGGTGGCAGGGTGGTTAAGGCAGCTGGGTCCCATGTGGCTGACTACACGGTCTGAGTCCTGGACCCCACAGCTTGAGGAAAATGCTGGGTGCACGTGTGTGCGTGTCCCAAATCCCTGAGGAAGAACGCAAGAGAAGGGATTGTGGCGCGACCATACTCTGTGCGAGGCTGCTCCCTCCCATCTCTCTGTCTCTGTTAAACGCACGCCCCTCTAGCATTTTTCTTTTAACTGTGGTCTTTGTTAACTAGCAGTAATTGTAATACTTGCAACATCCAATACTTTTGAGCCATTATTTGGACTAGATACTAAATGCTTCCCATATATGCTCATTAAGCATTCTATTGATGTCCTTTGACATAACTACTATTTCTTATCTCTACTGTATTGGTAAGAAAATTGATGCACAGAAGGGATAAACGACAGCCACTAAGTGAGAGCCTACAGTAGGGCTCAGGGCCAGGTGGTGGTGCAGTAGCAACACAAGTGGACTCCCACGGGGAGGGTCCTGGTTTTGAACCCTGGGACCCTCCTGCGCATTCTGAGTACATGTGCTTGTGATCTGTGTGTACCGAGTCTGGGGTGGCAGGGGTGCTTGAGGCATAAAAACCACATTGGGGGTTTCCGTTTTGTTGTTGCTGCTGCTGTTAAGGTTTTTGCTGTAGGGTGTGTCCACTCAGCAGAGAGAGAGAAGCAGTGAGAGGAAAGATGAGAAATCATCCCCCACGCACGGGTTGGGCGTACTGCAGGTCCCTCTCCTCCATTCTCCTGGGATTTGGGCACACATGCTCTCGTACTGGCATGAATTTCAAGCCTCTATCTCCAGAATTGAACCATGGTCAGTCATGGGAAGTCCGCTGCCTTAACCACCACATCATGTGCTGGCCCCAGCGGAGTTTCTATCTCTCTGTCTTCTTCTCTCTCTCCCAAAGTCCCTGACTTTGATGGAATGAATGAATGAATGGATTGATGGATAGCTAGATACAATTCCAACCCAGTTAAGCTGAATCCAAAGAGCATGCTTTTTCTGTACTCATAGGCTATGATTTCATTCATGTTGTGAGCAACACAAGTTAGTAAATATGGTGTGTTCTTCAGATGAAATTAAATACTTGTCTGAAGGCACAGGAATAACATGCTACTTAATGTTTACAGTTCCATGTTTAGTGGTATGTTTTGAAACAGGGCACTAAAATTTCCTGAAATGTGTTTGTTCTTCCGTAGAACTGCTCTACATTTGGCCTGTGCCAGTGACCATCCAGAAGTGGTGAGACTCTTAGCGGAGAGAAAATGCCAGCTAGATCTTCTGGATGGTGATCAGAAGCCGGCTCTAATAAAGGTATGCAGTAGAGAACTGTTACAGCATGAGATGGCTTTGATTTAAGTACTTAAAAATTAACTCATCTCATTTAACTATAACTAACTGATGAAACCTGTAGAATGCTTATTTTGAATTCTTAGGACTTACAATTTATTTCTTGGTGATACTGATAGGCTATCCAGTGCGGGAATGAAGAATGTGCAAGCATTCTTCTGGAGCATGGTGCTGATCCAAGTGTTGCAGATTACCGTGGCAATACTGCTCTTCATTATGCTGCTGCTTATGACAATGTATCAATAGCAGAAAAACTACTTTTACACAATGTGCCTATAGAAGCCAAAAACAAGGTATCCATCAAAATATATTTTCTAAATATGAGATATAATTGTTTAAAAGATGACGTATATTCGGTCAGTTTTCTACATTTGGAAGCTTAAGCATTCCCTGAATGAAAAGGTCTTGAAATAACATAACTGTGTAAGTTTTCACATGAAACATCAATACTTTTCTATTATTATTAGATTTTTGCCTTAGGACTTGTGCCCTCACCAGAGAGAAAGACAGACAGACAGGGAAAATGAGAAACCCCTCCGCAGGGGGAATGATCAAGCCGTAATTCCTGTTCCTCCGTTTTCCTCTAAGATTGAGGAAACACACACACACACACAGGCGCCCAAGGTGTTTTTCCAGCCACTACGTCCAGACCTTGAACCACGCAGTTGGCTACGTGAAATCCAGAGCCATAATATTTATAGCCACCACACCGCCTGCTGGCCCTAAATATTGATTCGTTTATTTATTTGAGATATTTTTGCTGTCAGGTTCATGCACTTGCTGGAGACACAGAAAAAGACAGAAGTAATGGGGATGGCCATGCCACAGTTTCTTCTCTTACGTTCTCCTCTCAGGATTTTTGGCATGCACTCACACAGACCCAGAGTCAGTTTCAAGTCATTGGATCTGGGACTCAAACTGCAGTTGACCACGTGGCTATCCAGCACCTTAACCTCTATGCCACCTACTGGCCCCAGGTTTAAGTATTTATTTTTTGAGAAATTTTTGCTATAGGGAGCGTGTGCTCGCCAGAAAGACAGAGAGACAGAAAGCAAGAAATCACCCAGCAGGGTGGATGGCCACTCTGCAATCCCTTCTCCATTCTCCTCTCGGGATCTTGGGCGCACGGGCCAGGCATGAGTTCAAACCACTGAGTCCAGGATTCAGACTGTGGTCGACTACAGGGAGTCCAGCAACGTAGCCATCACGCCATCTGCTGGTCCCTGGCCCAGGTATTTTTAAAGAAATACTATGGGATACAGATTTTTTAGTTTGTTTAAAAATATTTATTTATTTATTTATTATTTAATTTTCTATAGGGCACTCACTAGAGAGAGGCAGAGAGAGAGAGGGAAAGTAAGGAAAGCAAGCCACCAGGTTTGGGACTTGAACCACATTATCCATATGAGTGTCCAGCACCTTAATCACCACATCACCTACTGGCTCAAGGGTATGGCTTTTAAAAATGCATTTATGGCAAATGTTTGTGAAACACCATATTTAGTAAAGGCAAGACATGCTTATTCAAATAGTTTTTCTACCCCATTTTTTATATTTTTAGTGTAAAACAATATTGAAAAAGCATAATTGGCCTTGAAAGTAGGCTTTCTCTCTCTCTCTCTCTCTCTCTCTCTCTCTCTCTCTCTCTCTCTTATTGGAGAGGTTTTTGTTATAGGGCACATGTGCTCACCAGAAAGAGAGACAGAAAGTGAGAAATCACACACACACACCCAGGGAGGATGGCCACACCGCAATCCTTTCTCCTCCATTCTCCTCTCGGGATCTTAGACACACACGCACATGCACCCAGTGTGAGTTTAAGCCACTGGGTCCAGGACTTGAACCATAGTTGGTTACATGGGAGTCCAGCGACATAGCCATTATGCTGACTGCTGGTGCCAAAAATAGGCTTTCTCTTAAAACTCAAATAAAGCAAAACCATTTTTCAATAGTTGGAAATCATTATGCTATTGACAAATTTCTCAAACAAACTATATAAAAGCGATGTAATTCTCAGTGGCAAAGTTTAAGAGGAAAAGAATGGAAAGGGAAATGAGAGACCAGAAATATTCAGGCTAATTTTGAAATTAGATAGTAGAGGGAAAGGCCATAAAGATTTCGTTTTCAATTGGTTTACTTATTTGTGTGTGGGCATGTGTGAGTGTGTGTGTGTGTGTGTGTGTGTGTGTGTGTTTTTCCTAGGTTAAATATTTAGACAAAGAGCTCTTCAATTTCGGGAACAATAATTCTCAATATGGGAAAGAGTGAGTGAATTGTAACCTGTCTGGAGATCAATTTTAGAGGACTTGGAGGAAACCAGATTGGTGGTAAATAGGGTCTGATTAAGTGAGAAAGGAGAGAAGAACAACTAACTCTTAACCTATTTTGGCAGAATCAGCCATTTCAATAGTGAGTCTGATAGGTCCCGCCTACAGAAGGTCTTGGCTGAGGGAGCAGTTCAGGGACTGCAGTGTACCATGATAAATGCTGTAACAGGAGCAGAGATCTTTGGAACTGGTGAATGTTTGAAGTGAGTTCTGGAGGTGACTGGAGTTCATGTGGTAAGACAGAGGAGGGGTGTTTCAAAGAGGACTGAGAGGAAGGGACTACTTTTTAGTTACCTTTTATATTATATGTTTAAGCGCTTTTGTTTGTTTGCTTGTTTGCTTTTGCTGTAGGGCATGTGCGCACACCAGAGGGAGGCAGAGAGAGAAGGAAAGTGAGAAATCACCCCCTTAGGGGGGATGGCCACACCTCAGTCAGTCCCTTCTCCTCCAGTCTCCTCTTGGGATTTTTGCATGCATTCACACGGACCCATCATGATTTTCAAGTCATTGGATCCGGCACTCGAAGCACACAGTCATTGATGAACTCAATAATTCTGTGATTCCCACACCTTGATCTGCGTGCCACCTGCTGGCCCCAATCAGATCTTTTATAAGTAAGTTTTTCAATTGAGAAAAGTTGAGAAATATGTCACTTTGTGAATTATAACTTGGTTTTACTGTTTTACAGAGCTACTTAACTCCATTGTTACTTGGTGTGATTGAAAACAAGCAGCAGATGGTAGAATTTTTAATAAGGAAAGGAGCAAATATACACACTGTTGACAGGTTGCAAAGGTATAGTACTGCTGTTTTTGTTTATTTTTTAAGGTTTTTGTCATCGAGCATGCATGCTTACCAGAGAGAGAGAGATTATGGAAATAAAGCCAGATCTTTCACTGTTTACAAAATTAACTTGAGGGTCAGTGAGTGGCATGGAGGTCAGGGCGTCTGGATCCCACATGGCCAACTGTGTGTTCAAATCACGGACCCAGTGGCTTGAAAATCATGCTGGTTATGTATGTGTGCATGCTCAAAATTCCAAGAGGAACATAGAGAACGGTTTGTAGTGTGGCCACCCACCAGGGGGTAATTTCTCTGTCTCTGTCTCTCTGTCTCTCTTTTCAGTGAGGGCATGGACAGAATAACAAGCCTAAAAAAACCTGAAATGGATTAAAGGCCTAAATGGATTAAAGCCCAAACTATAAAATTACTTGAGGAAACAAAATATTAGTGTAGGCCACTATTGCTTGCATAAGATGCTTAACGCAAAGGCAACAACACCAAAAGTAGACAAATGGCATTACTTCAAGCTACAAATCTGCACAGCAATGGAAACAGTAAATAAACACAAAACCCGCGGTGGGCTAGCCCTGTACCCGAGATTATGGGAGCTGAAGCCCACGTGGCTGACCGCACAGTTAGAATCCTCTTTCTGGGGACTTGAAAAACATACTGGATGTGCGCGTGTGCCCCAAATCCCAAAAGAGAACAGGGATTGTGGCATGAACACACCCCGCTCTATGTCTCTCTCTCTCTAGTGAGCACACATGCCCCTGTCTGCCAAAAAAAAAAAAAAAAGAAAAAAGAAAAGAATAGCAATCATTTTTACTGGGCTATTGTAGGAACTGTTGTATAGCAGGATCCACAATCCCTCATTATATCGACTGGTGTTTGTCATTTGTAATCTGATTTTTTTCATCATGTGATATGTTAACTAAAGGGACTTTATATTAAAGTTCTTAGAGTTCTGTGAAGTGTGGACTTAAGTTTACTGTGTGACTCAATATACTTAACTGTTTTACAGTATTTTTGAACCTGTCTTTGCATACTTTTTTTTTTTCTTTTTTTGGAGAGGTTTTTGCTATAGGGCACGTGCGCTCTCCAGACAGACAGAGAGAGACAGAGAGATAGAAAGCAAGAAATCACCCCCCAGGGGGGATGGCCACGCCTCAATCCCTTCTCCTCCATTCTCCTCTCGGGATCTTGGGCACGCACGCACACGCGCCCGGCGTGAGTTTAAGCCGCCGGGTCCGGGACTCGAACCACGGTTGACTACGTGGGAGTCCAGCGACATAGCCATTACGCTAACTGCTGGTTCCACTTTGCATACTTTTTCTTTTAAAATGCTATATTGTACCTAGATGTGTTGAAAATCATTTGGATGGCTCTTTGCTTTAAATAGCTTTGTTTGAAGAATGTTGATGTTAGGTTATCCCTAAGTGACTGGTAAGTGCCATGAGCAGATTCTGTGGATTCATTACCTTTTCCTTTCTAGCATATTTTAATGTTCTTCTTTTCTTTCCCTCTTGTTTTTTCCTTTCTTCTTTCTTTTTGTAGATGTTTTGCCATTGGGTGCATACAGTTGCTGGAGAGAGACAGAGACAGAGGGAAAGTGAGAGACTACCCCACTGGGTGATGGTCACACCGCCATCACTTCTCCATTCTCCTCTTGGGATTTTGGGCATGCACGCACACGTGAAGGACGTGTTTTTCAAGTCACCGTGTCCAGGACCCAAACCACAGTGCTGGCTATGTGGGATCTGGTGCCTTAACCACCACACCACCTGCTGACCTATTTATTATTTCTATAAAGATATGTTTGTTTATTCAGAGAATGACAGAGGGAAACAGACAGGCAGTTCCCCAACGGTGTCTTCAGGCTACAGTTGCCCCCCAGCCACAGTCAGCTACAGTCATGAGTTCACACCTGGCCTGTGCAGGAAGAGCTTGGGACGGGAGCCAAGGACCCTCCCTGGTGGCCTCCCCATCTCAGAGCGTTACTTTACTGCAGTGACACCACCCCTGACCTGAAGTTTTGTTTTTGGTTGGCGTGAAAGATAACTTTTAATGAATAAACTTTTCTTTTGATGAAATCAAGTCATAGGTGGGCATAAAAAAGAAAGGTAGACTTTAGATTCTCACAAGACTGGGTTTATCTGTCAGTCTTCCTACCTGATAGGTGTGTGGCCTTGGGAAGATTCCTTATTACCAGACATGTTCCCTGATATGAAAAGGGGAGTAATCCAAGTTAAGCATCTCTAATCTGAAATGTGAAATCGGAAATGCTCCAAAATCTGAAACTGTGAATGAGTCATGAAGTTGTGAGTGGAAAATGCCACACCTGCCCTCAGGTGGCAGCAAAATGCTACAATACAAAATACTGTGTAAAATTAACTTCAGTCTGTGTATGTAGGTATATTAAACATAAACAAATTTTGTGTTTTAGACACGGGTCTTATTCCCAAATGCCTCATGTTATTAAGTTATACATTATGCAAGTTTGTTTAAAATCTGAAATAAATCTGACTTCTGAAACACTTCTGGTCCCAGTCATTTCAGATCAGGCCTGTAATAGATCCTCAAATGTATATAGGTAAGATTATGTAGGTAGTATTTAATTCAGAGCCAAGCACACGCTGACAGATCCACTCACTGAAACTAATATGACTGCTATTATCATTTTATTACTATTATTGTTTTAAGTCTGCATATAGCTTTTTACTTATCTAACCTCTAACTGGCTTTGAATTATAATACATTTTATCAGACTAGGGAAGAACTAAAAAAAAATCTTCATTTAAATTTTTACTTCAGATAAGTGACGCCAGCATAGTCTCTTGTCTGTCAAAGGGACCTTAAGTTAACTTTAAATTTAACTTTTACTGCATAATACCACAGTGGGAGAAGAGGCTTCCTTTTTCTACTTTCCTTTTAACCTTGGAAGTAATTTGCATAGATGAACACTTCAGTGCCCCAAATGCTTATTTCTGTAGGTAAGTGTAAATGTTCAATTCTACATAGACAAGCAAGACATTAAGTCGGTGAAGTATGTCCAAGTACCTTTTAAAATAACATTGTTTAAGGTAAATTACTCACCTCTTTATTATTTTAGAACCAGTCTCATGTTGGCTGCAGGCCACAGCTCACCAGATATTGTCAGACTTCTTCTTGAACTCGGTGTTAATCCCTGCTCTGAAGATGTCAATGGACACACTGCAGCATATTATGCTTCTCATAGTGGCCTCAGAATGTAAGTGTTTATATAAAAATGCTAGGTAACAAAAATTGAGATATAAAGTAATTATAACTACATAACTATAAATGGAATTATAACTCTCTGTCAGGTGAGATTTCATAGTCTGGCTCAGGAAACTGTAGAATGGCAGAGTCCTTCTATTTGTCAGCTGCTACCAACCAACAGGTTAGAGTAGTTAGAAGTAGCGGGGGGTACAGGATTTTATATCTCAGGACTGTTAAGACCTTTGTCCTTAGGGATTCCATCATTGTTCATGTCACTCCAAGTATAATCCCTATACATGGAGTACAGATTAGTGACATATCTTTGGTTTTTCTAATGATTTAGGTTTTGAAATGCCCAGTGTAGCTGAAAATCTTGTTCTTTCCTCTGAAGGCTAGCTCTCATATGGTCCTACTTGAATTTTCCAAGAGCCTAAGGGGTTTCCTAAGTCCAAGGAAAACAGTTCTTTTGCACAAGTCGGATGGAGGGGAAAAGAGGGACATTCTAATCATAGCATTGTTTCCATTGATCCTGTTGCTTCAGTGTTGCTGTGGAAACCAAAGTCTGGTGATTGACCTCTGCCACCAGGCTGCCTTTACTGATCCAATCCCTCAATCTTCATGATGATCTGCACTTAGATTTTGAAGTAACTACTTTTTAGATTTTTTTCCCATAGGATACATGCATTGCAGGAGAGACAGAGAGAGAGGGAAACTGAGAAATTATCCCCTTGGGAGGATGGTCATGCCACAATCCCTTCTCCATTCTGCTCTCCTCCCATTGTGGGCATGCAAGCACACGTGCTTGGTGTGTCAGAGAGGTTCTAATAATGTTACAGGGAGCAATTAGAGTTTCATTTTTTCCCTTTGTTTTCTGGGGTGGAGGGCGTGTACTCACCAGAGAGAGACAGAAAGGCAGAAAGAGAAGAGAGGAGAAAGCACCCCCTGTAGGGCATGGTCACACTGTAATTCCTCTATCTCTTCATCCAGTCAGGATTTGTGGCACATTATGTACAGCATTTTTCTCAAATTGTCAGGTCTGGGACTTGAACTGTGCATCCGGGATATGGGATCCAGTGCCTCGACCCCATGCCACCTGTTGGCCTAGAGTTTCCTTTCTTTGGTACCAGACTTGTACTGCTACAAAGCCCCTTTATATCCTGTGGAGTAACATTCCTCAGATTGTGGGAAATCTTACATCTTTTCCCAGAGTAGTGGGTGCCAACCTGCCACTGGACCAAGTGACCTTTTTTTCATAATAATATCTCCTAAACTATTTGCATTTCAATCCCACATTTTCAAAATATTCTCAAATTCTGCCTCCCAAGGAAGCCATTCAACAGAATTCTCTGAATCTAAAATAGGTTAGTTGGATTTTATAGAACTCTACATTCCATCAGTGACTCATCAGTATCCAGGTATAAAAGTAGAGTTTTGTCATGCAACCAGTTGGAGATGAACATGGAAATAGTGTCATTCTAACAAAGATCTACCGATTCTGAGTTTGAGTAGTCAAAGAAGAAATAATAGTAACGCAAGGGAAGTATAGACATCTGTTAGTTTTCTGTCCTTAAGTAGCTCAATAATAGGAGATAATTATGTTATCTAATATAATGATATATTTAAAAATAAATTAAGTTGCAAAAGTAAATAGCTGTGATGCCCTGGATTTCAGGCCACAAAAAAAAAAAAACATAATTATTAAGTCCCCATAATTAGGGACTTAATAACATTTAAAAAAAAAAAAACACACAAAAACTACAACACTTGGAGGCCAGCAGGTGGTATAGTGGTTAAGGCACTGGCTTAACCACAGTTCAAGTTCCAGACCCAGTGGTTTGAACTTCACACCAGCTGCCTGTGCATGAGTGCCCAAGATCCCAGGAGGAAAATGGAGGAGAAGGGATTGCTGTGTGGCTATTCCTTCTAAGAGAAGTGACTTGTCCAAAAACATGCAGCTGTTTATTACATATCTAAGGCTTACATTCAGAACCCTTTTTGTTATGTTAAGCTAACTGGTTAATTTACTGAGCTGTACATTGTGCTCAAATCATGACTTATTTTTTCTTTTTCAGTTATAAATTTAATAAAACGTTTATAGAGTTTTGAAGTGTGTGGGATAATTACAAGTCTCATGTTATCTCTCATATTGTCTGAATTACTCTAAGAGTTTAATATATCTTGTATTTTTCATACAGATATTAAAATAGTAATTTTATTTATCTTTTTTATATATAGAAATCGTTTAATACTTTCATTAAGTGAAAAAGAATACAAATATAAAATGTCTCAAAATAACAATCCAGGTAAGACTTGTAGTGCTGAATTACTCTTGGTGGTCCCAATGTAAATATAAAAGTAAGAGTAAGAGGTTTTATTTAATTTTTTTCCAGAGAGCTTTTTGCTACAGGCTGTATGTGCTCATCGGAGAGACAAAGAGACAGACAGACAGAAAGCGAGAAATCACCCCCTGAGGGGGTAGCCATGCATCAGTCTCTTCTCTTCCATTCTTCTCTCGGGATTTTGGGCATACACAAACATGCACCTGGCGTGAGTTTTAAGCTGCCGTGTCTGGGATTCAAACCATGGTTGACAACATGGGAGTCCAGCGATATAACCATTATGCCAAAAGCTGGTTTCTCTATTAATTTCGTAATAGTCTAGAATATATACTTATTTGAGAAGTTTATTGTAGGTAATTTATGCTATGAAATAGTACTGTCTGGAAAAAAATTGCTTATTTAATGATGGACTCCGAAGTCCTGTATATTCTGTGTAAATAAGAAAACATATTTTAAAATGTTTTCTCATGAAACAAAAGACAAGACACACATGGGTGCATGCTCAGAATCCTGGTGGGCTGGAGAGCTGGAGGAATGGGATGTGAGGTTACTGAGCCCTGTGCCGGGTGCTCATCACTCTCTCCTGTACACATCTGAATACACTCTATCATGAATTATGAAATAAAATAAAAACTCTCTTTAAAACTAGGACCTAAATAATACCTTTTGGCTGCATAAACAAATGGCAATAAGAACTGCCAAACTAGCCAGTGTGTACCAGTATCAATAGGAGGGTTTTCTTAAATCAAAAACAAGGTAAATTTAAGAAAACATTCATTACAGAAGATAACAATGCTAACCATTCTTTAACGTTATATACATTATTAATATAGACTATATTTCCAAACAACTCCAGTCTTAGGCTCAATTTAAGAAACACAGTTGTAGCAGGTTTTATACAAAAAAATACTTCACTAAAAAAGTAGACAAATTGCACAAAAACAGTATGAGTATATGTGCATAGCAAGGCAGCTTGGGGCATCTCTGGATGACTGTCTTCAAAATAAAACTATGAGGGGAATAGGCCCACTCAGGACCTACTGTTATAGTTGACATATATAAACGGTTTCACATCTGTTTTAGACACTTGCCTCACAATAGTGTTCAATCCCTGAAAAAAATGAATTTATCTTAAAAAATATACATCTGAGGGACCAGAAGATGGAATAATGGTTATGGCACTGGGCTCCCACATGACTAAATGCGGCTGGAGTCCTGGACACAATGGCTTCAAACTCATTTTGGGTGTATGTGCGTGTGTGCCCAAAAAATCCTGAGAAGAGAACAGAGAAGAAGGGATTGCAGCCTGGCCATCACCCCTGGAGTGTCATTTCTCGCTTTCTGGCTTTCTGTCTCCCCCTGAGGAGCACAAGTGTCCTATGCAAAAATCTCCCTTAAAAAAATCTAAATTTTTAAAAATTACAAGAAAATAATGTGTGTAAAGTCTTATATATTCCTTTTAAGTTAAACAACCAGTTTGATTATTAGCACACACGCAGAACTAAATTGAAAGAAAATAAGCTTAATTTCAAAAACTACCTGTACAAAATTACAGAAATCAAAGCTACAAAAATATGCACAGATTTAATTTCTTTGTTATATACAAAAAAAGCCCTGAAGTTTTCATCCAATCAATACCAGACAATCCACTGGAAAAGGAAAACCTCTTTAGTAAACGAGGCTGGAAAAACTGGGTACCCACCTGCAGAAAGATGAAACTGAACCCCCATCTTTCACCATTAACAAAAGTCAATTAAAAATGGATCAAAGATCTGAACTGAAGATCTCAAACTAAAATAAATTACTGATGGAATATACTGGGGAAACTCTGGGAGACATTGGAGTAGGCAAAAATTTCTTAAATAAGACTCCTGAAGCATAGGCAATAATCCCTAAAATAGACAAGTGGGACTATATCAGATTATGAAGTTTCTGCACAGCAAAGGACACAGTAATGTGTGAATCGACAACCCTCAGAATGGGAGAAGATTTTTGTAAAATATGCCTCAGACAAAGGACCGATAACCAGAATACACAGGGAACTCAAGCCCCTCATATGAAAAAAACAAACAGAAATACACACACACACACACACACATATATAAACCCAATTAAAAGATGGGAAAATGAGCTGACAAAAATCTCTCTAAGGAAGACATATGAACAGCCAAAAAGCATATGAGGAAATACTCAACATCCCTCATCATAAGGGAGATACAGATTAAAACCACAACAAGATACCACCTAACCCCTGTCAGAATGGGAAAGATTAAAAACATAAGTGATGAGTGTTGGCAGGGATGTGGTAAAAAGGGAACTCTCTTACCCTGTTGATGGGAATGTAAACTGGTTCAGCCACTGTGGAGAATAATATGGAAGTTTCTCAAAGATCTAAGAACAGAACTACCATTCAATCCAGCAATTCCACTTCTGAGTATCTACCTGAAGGACAGGAGAATGCTCAGTCAGAAAAGCGCTTGCACATCAGTGTTTACTGCAGCATTATCCACGATTGCTAAGACATGGAACCAACCCAAATGTGCACACACTGATGAACGGATTGAAAGAGCATGGCACATACACTCTATGGAATACTACTCAGCCATAACAAGACAAGACCCTGGCATTTGATAGAAAGTGATTGGATATGCAGGATCTGTTGCTGAGTGAAGTAAGCCAGGATATGGAAGAAAGATGTATGTATCCACTTAATATATACCGACTATCCACACTTTATGGTAGAGATAGAAATATTGGGGGGCATAAAAGCAGTGAAAATAGTTAGCAATGATAAGACAGTGTGGAACGGGGCGGGAGAAGAGTATGGAGAAGGATAGCAAAAGAACAAATAGGCATGACAGTAGTGGGACACAAATGTGGTTTATTACCTGTTGATGATGATGTATATAGTACTCTCAACTGGACTGGTCTGAGAAGTATTTCATGTTGGGTAAAGTCTTTTCACAAGCAAAATGATAAATAGTGATTGAATGTTTTTTAAAAAATTGGAATAATAATAATAATCTGGAAAATAAATAATGAAAAGCTATTGGAGGGACCAGCAGTTAGCATAATGGCTATGTCGCTGGACTCCCACGTAGTCGACCACAGTTCGCGTCCCGGACCCGGTGGCTTAAAACTCACGCCGGGTGGGTGTGCGTGCATGCCCAAGATCCTGAGAGGAGAATGGAGGAGAAGGAATTGCGGCGTGGCCATCCCCCCAGGGGGTGATTTCTTGCTTTCTGTCTGTCTGGTGAGCGCACACGCCCTATAGCAAAAACCTCTCCAAAAAAAAAAGCTATTGGATGATGGTGGTGGGATTTTAATGTCTTTGTATTGACTGATATGCATGGTATTCCTTCTGGAAAAAGAAATATAATACACTGTAAAGTTATATGTGATTCAATGTAATATAAACAAGATTAAGATAATAGTAAATAAATTTGAAAATGTTTTCATCCAATCATTGAAAATGTCTTTAACATATCAGCATTGCAGCAAAAAACTCATTGTGTAATTTTTGTAAGACAGGAATTCCATTATCCAATGATTAAATAAAATATGATCCAAACATAGAAGGGGAAAATATAAATCTATGATTCTGTTGTCATGAAAACAATTCCATTTTAAGTCTCTGCTGTGCATGTCCCTTAGGAATGTGTCCTAAGGATCTGTGCACTGCCACTGGATCCCCTGTTAATGATTCCCCATTTTCATATGCCAACTATCAGTAGATATCTGCTTTTTACAAGACAGTTCGCTTATAGATAAGAGATTGTAATAAACCCCATTCTACCTCTGTACTTATAAATGCAGAGGGGAAGAATTGTGAGGAACTACAGGTGCTCCTTATTTCATGACTGAGACCAGGTTTCTTTCTGATAAGTGAAGTGATAAGCAAGGAGCTCAAAGGCGCATGTCTTGTGGCGTGTGGTGGCACCCTGCACTCTCTACTTTTCAATAAATATCATGTGACAACACACTCGAATCATGTAATTCTGTCCACATAAAAAAATACATTTTAAAAAATTTAAGAAAATAGAAAGCATACATTAGGAAAGGGCCAGAAATCAACAGGACACACCACAACACAATGCATTTGGCATGCTTGTTTTTATTTATTCTGAATACTATTCAGAGTGTACAATAAAGTACACATTTGTAAATGAAATCCGTAGTCTTCCCAACTACAGGATCAAGAGGAAGGCTGAGAAAAAGGATTGCAGAGACTCACACAGATTAAAAAGGAGGATTTTCCCCATGCTGGAAAACTGGTCATAATTCTTAATGGTTATTAAATAGTTGCGTTTTTAAGTGAGGAGAGGCTGTAATTGGCTACCAATTGTATAATCAATAATTATTCTAGTGCAGTCTCCAGGTATAGTCCCAAAGAATACTTTGTAACAAAGCATAATTTAGAATGATTTGTTTTGCTCTTCTTGATTGAAAATATGTTTTACTTTTTTCTTTAATGGTGGATATGAATGTTGAAGAAGACGGTGTAAGAAGGTAAGATTTTAGAGATTTTTTTTCAATTGAAAGTTAACTAAAGGAATGCAGGAAAAAGAAACTGTTGAGTGTTCTCCTCTGGCTACACATCCTATTATGTACTTAACGTTTGTTATCACATAGTTACCACAATAGCTTTGCAAAGTACTTGTACTTCTTACTAATTAGGCAGTTGTGGGGGTTTTTTGGTGTTTTTTGTTCTTTTTTTTTTTTTTTAAATTTTCCACCAGCTAAATATTCTCCATTTCTCTATAGACAGAGTGAAAGCAGATAGAATTCTGAAGTTCTAAGAAATTTTAGAGTCTAAGCAAAACACCCAGAGTCTAAGCAAGGCACTCTCTGTACCTCCACCTATTTTTAGCATCCTGGCCAAGTGGTTGTTTGGACGGAGAACATGAAACTCAAAGAGATGAAAGTGTCTTATATGTATATAGCAAGCAACAGAAACAGCACTTGAATTCAGTTTCCTTAATTTTAAGCCCAGTACTCTTCCTTCTTTAGCAACTTGTGTGTGTTTTAATAGTAGAAAGGGTTGTGGGTATAGTGAACCTAGTGAACCTAACAGAAGAGGGTAAATGGAATTAGCAGGGGAAGGCCTAATTTGAAGAACAATGACTGGGTTGGATAGGAACAAGGGTTTAGAAAAGAGATCAGGATATTAGGGTTTATGACATGTTTGGTTAAGGTAAATTGCATGGATGAGGCCAGCAAGTACCATGTAGTTAAGGCGTTGGACTCCCACATGACAGACTGTGGTTCAAGTCCTGGACCTGGCTGCTTGCTTTCTCACTTTCTCTCTCTCTATCTCTCTGGTGCATATACATGCTCTATAACACTTTTTAAATCATTAAAAATTAAATTAAATAATTCTTTTAACAATGGCAAGAATCAGAGACACATTATATTGGGAGTCATGTAGAAAGGAGTGTTAGAAATAAAAGACTCAAGGAATTACTGAATAGGTTGCAGCTTTTTGGTTGATTTGTTTAATTGGAGGCACTCATAAGCTTCCCAGTATCTATAGGTAGATTTGGAAGATGTTAAAATAATTTGAATCTTGGGGATAATCTCTATAGCAGATGGTAATGTGATATTATCTACTTCCACTCGAAGTTGAGAGGGTGACACAGAGCCCCTTGAGCACTAGGGAACTGGTGAGTAATGAACTAAATAGATCGATGGCCCAGGGTAGGAGTCTCCTTGACTCTACCATTTTCCTAATTCATTGATGTCCTTCCCATGTACACTTAGAGTAGGGCAGAAGTAGCACTGGTTGGCAAATCAGTCATGGAGCTTTACATGGTAGGTGGTAACATGCCTACCTGGGGGTGGGTGACAAACTCCATCTAGCTTGTTTTCTAGGAGAGTGAGATAGCTCCTGCTCTTAGTTGATTGAGCCCATCATTGTTTTAAGAATCTGTGCCTTCATAGGCTGAAGACGTGAAGGTTGGAGGCCACTACTGAACCCTAGAGAAGAGAGATCTGGGAGGAAGAGCCAGTAAGAAAGAAGATACATGTGTATCTTCTGAATAAGGCAGAACCTGTGTAGTGAAAATAAGTGGATTTTATAATTTTCAGTGTTTTATTTCTAGTAGCATCTTTATTAAGTATCTCTAATAAGAACATACACATTTATTACTTGACTTTTGTACATTTACTTCAAACATAACAGAGGACTGACTCTTTGTTCACTTTTAAGGTGAAGGAAGGCAGTGGAACCTTGGGACCATGACTAGCATTTCTGAGTTACACACATCAGTCTTTGAACTAGACATAGATAATGGATAAGGGACATTGTATTGTTTTTTTCAGTTGCCAGATGGCACATATACTTGCCAGTGAGACACACACACACACAGGGAAAGGGAAGGAAGCACTCCCCATGGGGGTGTGGTGACGGTGCAGTTCTTTCTTCTCCATTTCTACATCGTGTCGGGATTTTGGATGCACATGCACACACATTTAGTTTGTTTTTCAATCTTCCAGGACCAGAATTTGAACTGCCATTGGCAAATTTGGATCCTGCTTCTTTTAATAGGAGGCAACAGGATCTTCTCTGGAGTGTATTTTTATGTTATCAGGGTTTTTTTTTTTACATTCATTAAGTGTATATCATTACAGCATACAAAATGGATTTTTTCATTTAGAATACACTGAATATTGACCCTGTCAAAGATATTACTACTCCTATTATCTTTGAGAGATAATTTTCCATTTTATGTTTCTAAAAACTGTTAGGTTATGAGATTTGTTCCAGTTCAGGTAAAAAAAAAAAAGTTATGTCAGTCATTAATTGGATTTTCAGTTAAGCCTTAACACCAGGCAATTTGGGAAGACAAATTATTCTCAGGCTTTCCCATAATATTGACTGTCATTTTTTGTTATGGGAGTAAGAGAGGGTTTTCACTGAATAGATTTTATTTATTTTATTTTATTTTATTTTATTTTGGAGAGGTTTTTTTTTTACTATAGGGCGCGTGTGCTTGCCAGACAGACAGAGAGAGACAGAGAGACAGAAAGTGAGAAATCACCCCCCAGGGGGGATGGCCACGCCGCAATCTCTTCTCCTCCATTCTCCTCTTGGGATCTTGGGCATGCACGCACACATGCCCGGTGTGAGTTTAACCCACCGTGTCTGGGACTCGAATCGCGGTCGACTACGTGGGAGTCCAGCGACATAGCCATTACGCTAACTGCTGGTCCCTCACTGAATAGTTTTTAGTTTGGGAGAGGTGGAGACAGAAATAGATACTTAAAAGCTTTTTGAAAACAGGGGTTGTATTAGTCTGTGTTGCTAGCCAGAAATACTGTGTTGCTAACCAGAAATGCCCAAGACTGGGTGAGTTATAAAGGATAGGTTTATTTGGTGTATGATTCTGGTGGCTGGTTAGTCCATAAGCATGACTTGACCTATAGTTTCGAGTCATGACATGACCAGGAGAGTCAGACAGGTCATCAGTCACTTCAGGAAAGAAAGACAGGAAAAGGGAAAAGGAAGAAGAAACAGATTTTCTGCTTCCTCTATGTGTGCTTCTAGCTCTTTGGAGGCTGTGCCTTCCCCTTAGGCGTTACTAACCACTACCTCCAAAGCTACTGGGGTACAAGCTTTGGGAACATGAACCTTTAGGGGACAAATCATTATCCAAATCATAGCATCTCACCCCTGATTCCCAAAATCTGTCTGTCATATACGAAATACATCTTAGGCTGGCTCTGTGGTTGGTTAAAACAGACAGATCCCACATGACAAACAGCATTGTTTGAATCCCGGATCTAGTAGCTTGAGAAACCTCCTGGGCACATGTGAGTGTACGCCCAAATTTCTGAAAGGAGGAGAAAGAACTGTGGCATGATCATACCCTATGTAGATCTCTTCTTCCTGTCTGTCTCTCTCTAGTGAGCCCGTGCACCCTCTAGTAAAATAAAATAATAAAATGAAGTAAAAGAAAAGAAAATCTCATTCTAATAGTTCCAAAAGTACTTGTTCCTGTGCTAGGTGCAACATTTCAGAGATTAAATCATGTGCCACATTGTACCGTTCATCCCTGTGTTTAAGCTGAGAATAGACAGTTCCTTGTGTGTAATTGACACTTCCTCATTGTTGTTTAACTAGAAAGTGAATTCAGATGGTAAAGGTGTGGGAGTTTACACAAATTGGCTTTTATTTGTCAGTAGAATGTTTACATACCAATGGCTTTTTTCATGGGTTTTTTCAAAGGAGAAGCTTTGGCTTGTGTGAAAACGAAACCAAGGACAAGAACATGAAATGGACTGTACCACCCCTGGAGACGGCTATCGGAGAAGTGAGAAAGCCTGGTTCATGCCCTGGTGCTCCACCTCAGCTGAAGGATGACAACAGTGTTCGTGAAATAAATCCAGAAGAAAGGTAAAAATCTATAGCATCTTGATTCCTCTGTCAGAGAACATTAGAAGGGATTACTTTTTATAGAAATAAGCTAGAATAGTGTTCTCTTCAGGACAAACATGAGAATAATTAACTTCTCTTTCTATTGAAAATTGACTAAAATGAGAGCAAGCGTCCTTGACCACGAGCACTTTCCTCAGTTACCAGGGAGGCCTGGCTGTGGGGTAAGCTTAGACATGTCCTTAGAGAATTTCCAGGGCTAGAGACAGGAGAGAACTGGATGATAAATGAGGAATAAGGCATCTGAGAGGCTTGCGTTCTTTCTTTCTTTCTCCTTCTTTTCTTCCTTTCCCTTCCCTTCCCTTCCCTTCCCTTCCGTTTTTCATCTTTAAACACATGCTTTTATACTATGCTGGATGGATAGTAAACAATCCAAAGAGCAGGACATGTTTTAATTTAAGTTTGTCTGACTGTCTAAGTATTCAAAGGCCTAATACATTATGTTTTAAATCACGACAAAAAACTATTGATAATTGTTCTTAAAACTTCTATTCAGATCATTTTAAAGTAAGAAGGCAGTTATTTGGAATTAGTTCAGAAATGAAATATCCTAATGTCCCTCAACATCTAAATGATGATTGGAAAGTTGAACTATCATGAATAGATCATTCTTAAAACAATGTAATAAAAAACACACAAACACTGAAGGCTGACTGGATAGAATTTATGTTTTAGTTTTCTTTTTCTTTCCCCTTGTGTGACATGTGTGCTCTTCAGACAGAGAGAAAGGTGGGTGCAGTTGGTGAGAGGACATCCTTAAGGGGGATGGCGACGTCCCAGTCTCTTTTCCTAGTCTCCTCAAAGATTTTGGGCAAGCGTATGTGTTAGCCCAGTGTAGTTTTTAAGGCCAAGGGACCGGGACTTGAACTGCACGGACTGTCTGCGGTGTGGATTCCAGCACCTTCAACTCCACACCCCTTGGGAGCCCCTATGCTGAATCAGATATAATCCCCCTAGACGTGTGTATATCTGTCAGTATCTCTGACAATATTGTGAGGAATAGCTATGATAGTGTAAGATACCCTGAAATACCAGTGATATCAGCCTAATAAATTTTGTAAAATCTGGAGAGCAGGGAGGGTTTTGGTCACGTACAATACAAAGGTAATGTCTAGATAAACTGTCATAGATTGTTAGATTCTAATAATTACGTTCTTAAGGATAAAAATGGATGTTTGCCAGCACCAGTAGTGTCCCTAACATGTAATATGTATCCAGTGAGCAGTTGTTGGATGTATAAAACCACAATTGAACAGAGGAATGTCTGTTCAGGCATTTCTTTATGCCTATAAAGTCTCATTTTCAAAAAAAAATTTTTTTTTTTAATTTTTGCTATATGGTGTGTGTGCTTTCCATAGAGAGACAGAGCAAGCTAACGAGAGAGAAGGAAAGTGGGGAATAGCCATTGAGGAGGCGGTCACGCTGTAATCCCTTATCTCCCACTCTCCTCTTGGGATTTTGGGCACTCGTACACATGTACTAGGTGGGATTTTCAAGCCCCTGGATCCAACACTCACACTGCAGTAAGACATGGACGATCCAGCACCTTGACGGCTTCACCACCTGCTGTCCTCATTGGCTCCTCATAGTAGGTTACATTCTCTATGTCCAGGTTTTGTTACATAGTCGCTTTCTTTTTTTCACTCTATACTAATATTTGTGATAAAATGAATCAGATGCACCAACATCATTGATACTTTATGAAAATAAAATAATGTAGTAGACTGAAAATGCTCCTGACAAACGATTATGAGCCTTTCGGTGATTGAAATACAAGACAAAGTTCGAATTTATTGTTTTCTCTGATGAGAGCCAGAGCTCGACTGATCAGGCACAGTCTCTTTAAGCAGAGCAGCCTGCTGGTCTTAGGTAGGGTTTTGGAAAGGGTGGAGATTCAGGGTCGGCAGGCCAGCAGAGCCATGGGTAGGCTGATGTCATCAGAAGCAGCATGGTTACTCAGTGAGAGTGTTGCTCGCGGTTGGCCCTGGAAGGCATGTTTATTACAGTGGGTTTTTGCAGATAAGCTGCCTTTCCAAAGCAAGTGGCTTACCTTGTTGGGTTGGTAAGTAAGGGTAGCGGTCACTGTTGAATACATGTCAAAGCAGGGTGTGGGTGAAACGTTGTGCTCTGTGGGACAATCCACATCAGAAGGTGCTGGGTTTGCATCCAGGGTCGTCCCTGAGTGCCAGGTGTGAGAGTGCTCGTGGTCTAGGACTGGCTGAGCTTCGGGATGAGTTACAGCATGGGGACCTGATTGGGGTGCTGACTGTGTTGCGCATCCCTGAGTGAATAATGGAAATGAGTGAATAATGGAAACACTGGTTCTGGGGGTTTTGGTCTTACCACGGCTATGGTCTGTCTGCTCTAACTATGAGATGACTTTGACCAGAGGTTTTCTGTTTACACGTTGTCTTCCGGGCAGGCTGGTGGCATGGAAATTAAGGTGACTAGATCTCACAGTATCGACTGCAAGGTCCAACTCCTGGTTCTGGCACTTGAGAAATACATGGCGTGAGTGTGTTGGAGACAAGATCATGAGAAGGCAATGGAGGAGAAGGGATAGTGGTGTAGCCATCCAGCTGAGGGGTGTTTTTCTCCTTTTCTCTCTCTCTCTGGCAAGCCCACACACCATATGTGAAATTATTAGCAGCAACAACAACAGAAAAGTTGTTGCCATCCATCAACTTGTTTGAAATGAAAGCTGTTTTGTATTCTTCAATTGTAGACATAGGTTTGAAGTTTAAAGTTTGGGTGAAGAAGAATGGTTTAATATTGCTCTCAGTATGATTCCTCTACTTTACGTACTTCATTTAACTAGAATAGTTATTTATGTAACTTTTTTTGGTCAATAATTGATTATTTTCCTTTTGTTTTTAGTATTTTTATGGATTCACACTCAACTCTGTACATACTAATCTGTAGTGGGAAATGTCGGTCTTTTTATAAATCAAGAAGTCATAGACTAGTGATGATGTTCTTATGTATGTCGTTTACCACAAAACAAAGTAATGAGAATTTTCTATTTATATTAGAGTTAAGTGCCTGGCAAAATGTGTACAAATGTTATCTAGTCAATTTAGATTTAAGCAAAATCATTAGTAATTCGAGTATTGCTTTTTGGAACTATATATAATGATGCTTTGGTATTTTCAAATGAAGGTCCTTCAGATCCCGCCCATGCGGTATTTCCCAAATTTCTAATTTTATGTTCTATCTGACTCATGCTATGTTTAAAAATGTGTTTAAGTGAACATTGGTGTACATGGAAATACTCTCCGAAATGAGAGCACTAATCTCTATCAGTTACTCCCGTCTGTTCTACTCATTGCTGGTAGGTGGTGAGTGCCAGCCTTCTGGGGTCACATTCCCACAAAGTGTCGTATTCACTTCTGGTACTAGCTTTCCTGCATCCTGTACTGTCCTTCCAATTCATTTTTAAAACTGTTTTCTAGGAAGTATTTAATTTAATTTTACTCAACATTGTTTTTATTTTTAATTTGACCAGAAAGAGGTAGAGAAAGAGAGAAAGCAAGAAAGCAATACGCCAGGTCCGAGACTCAATCCTTGGTGAGCCATGAGGGAGTCCAGTGCCCTAGACACCACGCCACCTGCTAACCACTCATTTCAATTCTTTTATTATCATAATTTTTTATATTACATTAAATCACATATAACTTTACAGTGTATTACATTTCTTTTTCCAGAAGGAATACCATGCATATCAGTCAAGACAAAGACATTACTATCCACATTATCATCATCAAATAGCATTTTATCATTTTTCCAAATTATTATTTTTATTCTCATTTTTTTAGACATTCAGTCACTATAAATCATTTTGTTATAAAAATAATTTACCCAACATGAAATACTTCTCAGACCAGCCCAGTTGAGAATTCTATACATGTTATAATCAGCAGGTAATAAATCATTTCTGTGTCCCACTAATGTCATGTTTCTCTATTTGCTCACTTGCTATCCTTCTTTATACTCTTGCCTTCTCTGATCCTGTTCCACACTGTCTTCAGCATCCCTATTTTCACTGCTTTGATGCCGGCTAGTCCTTCCAATTCTAATGGGGGCACCTACGCTCTCCGTGTCTAAACGTTGTGCTCACTCCGTTTCACTTAGTAGATTGCTTTTCTTATTTCTTTTTCATTTGGAAAGCTCCTCTTATATTTTTTTTTAATCTTTCTAATATAAAGCCTTTTTTATTTTTTAGAGAGAGAGAGAGAGGTTTTTCCTACAGGGCACATGTGCTCACCAGAAAGAGAGACAGAGAGACAGAAAGCGAGAAATCACTCCCCAGGGGGCATGGCAACACTGCAATCCCTTCTTCTCCATTCTCCTCTCGGGAACTTGAACACGCATGCATGTGTGTCTGGCAGGAGTCTAAGCCACTGAGTCCAGGGAGCAAACCGTGGTCCACTACATGGGAGTATAGCCATTATGACATTTGTAGGTCCCATTATAAAGCCTTCTTTCTGCTTAGGTACAACTATTCAGCGATGGACTAATGTTTCACATTATTCCATTAATCCCTGTTTTGAAGCCCAAAATATGCATTTATTTCTATGTAGTTGCCCCTTCAGAATCATTTTTAAACAAGAAAATACATTCAGATGGGAAAGATAGAGGAGTTTATACAAATTGGATTGTAGTATTCAGTAGAATGATTAGAAACCAATGGCTTATTGGGACCAGCAGTTAGCGTAATGGCTATGTTGCTTAACTCCCACATAGTCAACTGCAGTTCGCGTCCCGAACCTGGTGGCTTAAAACTCACGCCGGGCGTGTGTGCGTGCGTGCCCAAGATCCCGGGAGGAGAAGGGATTGCAGCGTTACCACCCCCCCCTCAGGGGTGATTTCTCGCTTTCTATCTCTCTGTCTGTCTCTCTCTGTCACTGCCTGGTGGTCCACTACAATTGACTGAGGTCAACAGATGCAGTGAAACAGAGTCAGAAGCAAAAAGGAACATGTCTATCACTTCTTGACTTCTCTGAATGAATATTAGCAGTGATGGTTTTTTCTAGAAATGACCCAGAATAGTGTCCTGTCATCGGGTCCAACACGGGAATACTCAATTGTTTAATTTATTCAGGAGGTGACTGAAATGAGAGTAAGTGTCCTTGACAAAAACAGTTCCATTAATTACCAGGGAAGCTTGACTGTGAGGTAAGTATAGACATCTTGGAGAATTACTCTGCTGAAGGCATGACAGAACTGGGTGATATCTTAAGAAGGTGGGTTTCAAGGAACTGTTATTTCCTTTTTATAAAATTGTAAAACCGATTCTTCTAGAGGATGTTTGTAAGCTGTTGGTAACGATCTAAAGAACAGGACATGTTTTTTGAATTTAAGTTTCTTTGACTGTCTAAGTATTAGAGGGCTTCATACATAATGTTTTAAATATTGAACAAAATTATTAATAATTTTTCTTAAAACTTCTATTCATTTACAGTTTTAAGGTAAGAGGGCATTCATGAAGAATTGATTCAGATATGGAATATCGTATAATGTACTTCAGCATCTACGTGATGATTGAAAAGCTGAACTGCCACATACAGATTAGTGTTAAACTCTGACTCAAAAACCATGCCAACACTCAAGGCAGACTGAACAGAACTTAAGTTTTACTTACATCCTTTTCCCCAAGTATGGCATGTGTGCTCTCCAGAGACAAAAAATGGGCTCAGGGGTTAGAAGACATCCTCTGGGAGAAATGGCAATGTCAGAGTCACTTCTCCAACGTTCTCCTCACAGCATTTTGGGCATGCAAACAAAAGTCCAGCATATTCTTCAAGGTGCCAGGACTGGGACTTGAACAGCACTGACTGTGGTGCGGGATCCAGTGCCTTGATGTCCACACCACTTGCTGGTCCCTAGTTGGAATAGAATTTTATCCCCCTTCATGTGTGTCTGACAGTATCTTTGGACAATATCATAAAAAATAGCTTGGATATGTTAAGATACTCGAAAATATTAGTGATGTCACTGTAATAAGTTGTTTAGAATCTGGTGAACAGGGAGGACTTTTTTCTTTTTTGAGAGGTTTTTGCTACAGGGTGCGTGTGCCTACCAGAACGACAGAGAGACAGAAACGAGAAATCATTTCCCAGGTGGGATGACCATGCCACAATCCCTTGTCTTCCATTCTCTTCTCAGGATCTTGGGTATGCATGCACACACATCCATCATGAGTTTAAGCCTCCAGGTATGGATCTCAAACTGTGGTCGACAACATGAGAGTCTAGCGACATAGCCTTTACGGCACCTGTTGTTCCCAGTATAAAGCCTTATTTCTGCTTGTTACAACTTTTCAGCAAAGGACTAATGTGTCACATTATTCCATTTATCCCTGTTTTGAAGTCTAGAATATGCATTTCTTTGTATGTAGTTGACCGTTCAGAATCATTCTTAAAGAAGAAAATAAATTCAGGTGGGAAAGATGGGGGAGTTTTCACAAATTGGTTTTGTAGTATCAGAATGATTAGAAACCAATGGGTTTTTTTTCATGGATTTTTTTCAAATTTGGAACTCCAGCTCTTGTAAAAATAAAGGCAAGAAAAATGAAAACAGGAAATGGACCTCTGAAACTCCGATGGTTGTAGGAATGTCGGAAAAGGCCAAGTCGCTGCCTGGTGGTCCACTGCAATTGACTGAGGACAACAGGTGCTGTGAAACAGAGTCAGAAGAAGAAAGGTACATATGTATCAGTTTTTTATTTCCCTCTGAAGGAATATTATCAGTAATGACTTTCTCTAGAAATGAACCAGAATAGTGTCCTGTCTTCAGTCTAATTCAGAAATACTCAATTGTTTATTCTATTGAGAAGGAGAGAAAATGAGAGTAAGTGTCCTTGAAAAAAAGCAGTTTCATTAATTACCAGGGAAGCTTGACAGTGAGGTAAGGGTAGACATCTCCTTGGAAAATTACTATGCTAAACACATGAGAGAACTGGGTGATGACTGAAGAATGTGGGATTCAAGAAAGTTTTCCTTTTTTCTTAATGAAATCATAAAACTGGTCTTTCTAGAGTATGTCTGTAAGCTATTTGTAATGATGTAAAGCAAAAGACATGTCTTTTTAAATTTAAGTTTGTATGACTGTCTTAGTATTAGAGGGCTTAATACATTATGTTTTCAATATTGAACCAAAATTTATTAATACTTTTTCTTAAAACTTCCATTCATGGGGCCAGCAGTTAGCATTATGGCTATGTTGCTGAATTCCCACTTGGTCGACCATGGTTCAAATCCTGGACCAGTGGCTTAAACTCACACTGGGGGCATGTGAGTGCGTGCCCAAGATTCAGAGAGGAGAAGAGATTGCGGCGTGTCCATCCCACCTGTGGGGTGATTTTTCAGTTTTTAATCTCTTGGTCTGTCTCTGTCTTTCAGGCGAGCACATGCACCTTATAGCAAAAAAAAAAAAAAAAAAAAAAAAAAAAAAAAAAAAACTGTCTCAAAAAATTAACTTCAATGGGGACCATCAGTTAGCATAATGGCTATGTCGCTGGACTCCTATATAATAGACTGTGGTTCGCATCCCAGACCCGGTGGCTTAAAAATGACACTGGGCGAGTGTGCGTGTGTGTCCAAGATCCCAAGAGGAGAACGGAGAAGAAGGAATTGTGATGTGGCCATCCCCCCTGGGGGTGATTGCTCACTTTCTGTCTCTCTGTCTCTTTGTCTGTCTGGCAAGCGCATGCTCACCATAGGGAAAAAAAAAAAAAAAAAAAAAAAAAAAAAAACACTCCAAAAACACCCTTCTATTAATGTATGGATTTAAGGTAAGAGGGCATTCATTAAGAAATGATTCAGATATGAAATAACCTAATTTACTTCAGCCTCTAAGTGATGATTCTAAAGTTGAACAGTCATGCACAGATTAATCTTATACTATGTAATAAAAACCATGCCAACACTGAAGGCAGACTGAAGAGAACGTTGGCTTTTGATTCTTCCTTATCCAGCAGTATGGCTTGAGTGTTCTCTAGCGAACAAAACTTGGGTTCAGGGGATAGAAGACATCCTCGGAGAGAAATGTTAATGCCACTGTCACTTCTACATTCTGTTCACAGCATTTTGGGCATGCAAACAAAAGCCCAGCATATTCTTCAAGGTGCCAGGACTGGGACTTGAACAGCACTGACTGTGGTATGGGATCCAGCGCCTTGATGTCCACACCACTTGCTGGTCCCTAGTTGGAATAGAATTTTATCCCCCTTCAAGTGTGTCTGACAGAATTTTTGACAATATCATATAAAATAGCTATGATATGTTCAGATACTCTAAAATATTAGTGATGTCACTGTAATAAGTTGCTTGGAATCTGGTGAGCAGGGAGGAATTTTTTATTTTTTGAGGGGTTTTTGCTACAGGGTGTGTGTGCCTACCAGAAAGACAGAGACAGAGAGACAGAACGCGAGAAATCATCCCCAAGGTGGGATGGCCATGCCACAACCCCTTGTCTTCCATTCTCCTCTCCGGATCTTGGGCATACACGCACACACATCCGTGATGACTTTAAGCCACCAGGTACAAGTCTCAAACCTTGGTCGACAACATGATTGCCTGGCGACATAGTCATTACACCTTTGGTTGGTCCCAGTGTTGTAAAGCCTTATTTCACTTGCTACAACTTTTCAGCAACGGACTAATGTGTCACATTATTCCATTTACCCCTCTTCTGAAGCCGAGAATATGCGTTTCTTTGTAGGTAGTTGACCGTTCAGAATCATTCTTAAAATAAATTAAGGTGGGAAAGATGGGGGAGTTTTCACAAATTGGTTTTGTAGTTCTCAGTGGAATGATTAGAAACCAGTGGTTTTTCTCATGGATTTTTTTTTTTTCTTCAAATTCGGAACTCCAGCTCTTATGAACATAAAGGCAAGAAAACTGAAAATGGGAAATGGACCCCCCAAACTGCGAAGGTTGTAGGAACATCGGAAAAGGCCAAGTCACCGCCTGGTGGTCCACTGCTATTGGCTGAGGACAGCAGATGCCGTGAAACAGATTCCGAAGAAGGAAGGTACACATCTATCACTTCTTCATTTCTCTCTGAAGGAATATCAACAGTGGTGGCTTTTTATAGAAGTGACCCCGGGTAGTGTCCTCTCTTCCCGTCCAACACGGGAATACTCAATTGTTTATTCTGTTGAGGTGACTAAAATGAGAGCCAGTATCCTTGACAAAACTAGTTCCGTTAATTACCAGGGAAGCTTGACGGTGAGAAAAGTATAGACACCTCCTTGGAGAAATAGTATGCTAAAAGCATGAGAGAAATGGGTGGTAACTGAAGAATGTGGGATTCAAGGAAGTTTTCTTGATTTTTATGAAATAGTTCAACCGATTCTTCTAGAGTACGTTTGTAAGTTGTTGGTAACGATCCAGAGCACAGCAGGCGTTTTTTAAATTTAAGTCTGTTTGACTTTCCAAGTATTAGAGGGCTTCATGCATTATGTTTTAAATACTGAACAAAAATTATCAATAATTTTTCTGAAAACTTCTATTCATGTATGGTTTTAAAGGTACGAGGGCATTCATGAAGAATTGATTCAGATATGAAATATCCTGTAGTGTACTTCAGCATCTACACGATGATTGAAAAGTTGACCTGTCATGAACAGATTAGTCTTAATCTCTGACGTAAAAACTGTGCCACCACTGAAGGCAGACTGAAGAGAACTTAGGCTTTGGTTTCTTCCTCATCCCCCAGTACGGCATGTGTGCTCTCCAGAGACCGAAACACGGGCGCAGGGCTTAGAAGACATTTTCTTGGAGAAATGGCAATGCCAGAGTCACTTCTCCAACGTTCTCCTCACAGCATTTTGGGCATGCAAACAAAAGCCCAGCATATCCTTCAAGATGCCAGGCCTGGGACTTGAACAGCACTGACTGTGGTGCGGGATCCAGCGCCTTGATGTCCACACCACTTGCTGGTCCCTAGTTGGAATAGAATTTTATCCCCCTTCAAGTGTGTCTGACAGAATTTTTGACAATATCATATAAAATAGCTATGGTATGTTCAGATACTCTAAAGTATTAGTGATGTCACTGTAATAAGTTGCTTGGAATCTGGTGAGCAGGGAGGAATTTTTTATTTTTTGAGGGGTTTTTGCTACAGGGTGTGTGTGCCTACCAGAAAGACAGAGACAGAGAGACAGAACGCGAGAAATCATCCCCAAGGTGGGATGGCCATGCCACAACCCCTTGTCTTCCATTCTCCTCTCCGGATCTTGGGCATACACGCACACACATCCGTGATGACTTTAAGCCACCAGGTACAAGTCTCAAACCTTGGTCGACAACATGATTGCCTGGCGACATAGTCATTACACCTTTGGCTGGTCCCAGTGTTGTAAAGTCTTATTTCACTTGCTACAACTTTTCAGCAACGGACTAATGTGTCACATTATTCCATTTACCCCTCTTCTGAAGCCGAGAATATGCGTTTCTTTGTAGGTAGTTGACCGTTCAGAATCATTCTTAAAGAAAATAAATTCAGGTGGGAAAGATGGGGGAGTTTTCACAAATTGGTTTTGTAGTTCTCAGTGGAATGATTAGAAACCAGTGGTTTTTCTCATGGATTTTTTTTTTTTTCTTCAAATTCGGAACTCCAGCTCTTATGAACATAAAGGCAAGAAAACTGAAAATGGGAAATGGACCCCCCAAACTGCGAAGGTTGTAGGAACATCGGAAAAGGCCAAGTCACCGCCTGGTGGTCCACTGCTATTGGCTGAGGACAGCAGATGCCGTGAAACAGATTCCGAAGAAGGAAGGTACACATCTATCACTTCTTCATTTCTCTCTGAAGGAATATCAACAGTGGTGGCTTTTTATAGAAGTGACCCCGGGTAGTGTCCTCTCTTCCCGTCCAACACGGGAATACTCAATTGTTTATTCTGTTGAGGTGACTAAAATGAGAGCCAGTATCCTTGACAAAACTAGTTCCGTTAATTACCAGGGAAGCTTGACGGTGAGAAAAGTATAGACACCTCCTTGGAGAAATAGTATGCTAAAAGCATGAGAGAAATGGGTGGTAACTGAAGAATGTGGGATTCAAGGAAGTTTTCTTGATTTTTATGAAATAGTTCAACCGATTCTTCTAGAGTACGTTTGTAAGTTGTTGGTAACGATCCAGAGCACAGCAGGCGTTTTTTAAATTTAAGTCTGTTTGACTTTCCAAGTATTAGAGGGCTTCATGCATTATGTTTTAAATACTGAACAAAAATTATCAATAATTTTTCTGAAAACTTCTATTCATGTATGGTTTTAAAGGTACGAGGGCATTCATGAAGAATTGATTCAGATATGAAATATCCTATAGTGTACTTCAGCATCTACACGATGATTGAAAAGTTGACCTGTCATGAACAGATTAGTCTTAATCTCTGACGTAAAAACTGTGCCACCACTGAAGGCAGACTGAAGAGAACTTAGGCTTTGGTTTCTTCCTCATCCCCCAGTACGGCATGTGTGCTCTCCAGAGACCGAAACACGGGCGCAGGGTTTAGAAGACATTTTCTTGGAGAAATGGCAATGCCAGAGTCACTTCTCCAACGTTCTCCTCACAGCATTTTGGGCATGCAAACAAAAGCCCAGCATATTCTTCAAGGTGCCAGGCCTGGGACTTGAACAGCACTGACTGTGGTGTGGGATCCAGCGCCTTGATGTCCACACCACTTGCTGGTCCCTAGTTGGAATAGAATTTTATCCCCCTTCAAGTGTGTCTGACAGAATTTTTGACAATATCATATAAAATAGCTATGGTATGTTCAGATACTCTAAAGTATTAGTGATGTCACTGTAATAAGTTGCTTGGAATCTGGTGAGCAGGGAGGAATTTTTTATTTTTTGAGGGGTTTTTGCTACAGGGTGTGTGTGCCTACCAGAAAGACAGAGACAGAGAGACAGAACGCGAGAAATCATCCCCAAGGTGGGATGGCCATGCCACAACCCCTTGTCTTCCATTCTCCTCTCCGGATCTTGGGTATACACGCACACACATCCGTGATGACTTTAAGCCACCAGGTACAAGTCTCAAACCTTGGTCGACAACATGATTGCCTGGCGACATAGTCATTACACCTTTGGCTGGTCCCAGTGTTGTAAAGCCTTATTTTACTTGCTACAACTTTTCAGCAACGGACTAATGTGTCACATTATTCCATTTACCCCTCTTCTGAAGCCGAGAATATGCGTTTCTTTGTAGGTAGTTGACCGTTCAGAATCATTCTTAAAGAAAATAAATTCAGGTGGGAAAGATGGGGGAGTTTTCACAAATTGGTTTTGTAGTTCTCAGTGGAATGATTAGAAACCAGTGGTTTTTCTCATGGATTTTTTTTTTTTTTCTTCAAATTCGGAACTCCAGCTCTTATGAACATAAAGGCAAGAAAACTGAAAATGGGAAATGGACCCCCCAAACTGCGAAGGTTGTAGGAACATCGGAAAAGGCCAAGTCACCGCCTGGTGGTCCACTGCTATTGGCTGAGGACAGCAGATGCCGTGAAACAGATTCCGAAGAAGGAAGGTACACATCTATCACTTCTTCATTTCTCTCTGAAGGAATATCAACAGTGGTGGCTTTTTATAGAAGTGACCCCGGGTAGTGTCCTCTCTTCCCGTCCAACACGGGAATACTCAATTGTTTATTCTGTTGAGGTGACTAAAATGAGAGCCAGTATCCTTGACAAAACTAGTTCCGTTAATTACCAGGGAAGCTTGACGGTGAGAAAAGTATAGACACCTCCTTGGAGAAATAGTATGCTAAAAGCATGAGAGAAATGGGTGGTAACTGAAGAATGTGGGATTCAAGGAAGTTTTCTTGATTTTTATGAAATAGTTCAACCGATTCTTCTAGAGTACGTTTGTAAGTTGTTGGTAACGATCCAGAGCACAGCAGGCGTTTTTTAAATTTAAGTCTGTTTGACTTTCCAAGTATTAGAGGGCTTCATGCATTATGTTTTAAATACTGAACAAAAATTATCAATAATTTTTCTGAAAACTTCTATTCATGTATGGTTTTAAAGGTACGAGGGCATTCATGAAGAATTGATTCAGATATGAAATATCCTGTAGTGTACTTCAGCATCTACACGATGATTGAAAAGTTGACCTGTCATGAACAGATTAGTCTTAATCTCTGACGTAAAAACTGTGCCACCACTGAAGGCAGACTGAAGAGAACTTAGGCTTTGGTTTCTTCCTCATCCCCCAGTACGGCATGTGTGCTCTCCAGAGACCGAAACACGGGCGCAGGGTTTAGAAGACATTTTCTTGGAGAAATGGCAATGCCAGAGTCACTTCTCCAACGTTCTCCTCACAGCATTTTGGGCATGCAAACAAAAGCCCAGCATATTCTTCAAGGTGCCAGGCCTGGGACTTGAACAGCACTGACTGTGGTGTGGGATCCAGCGCCTTGATGTCCACACCACTTGCTGGTCCCTAGTTGGAATAGAATTTTATCCCCCTTCAAGTGTGTCTGACAGAATTTTTGACAATATCATATAAAATAGCTATGGTATGTTCAGATACTCTAAAGTATTAGTGATGTCACTGTAATAAGTTGCTTGGAATCTGGTGAGCAGGGAGGAATTTTTTATTTTTTGAGGGGTTTTTGCTACAGGGTGTGTGTGCCTACCAGAAAGACAGAGACAGAGAGACAGAACGCGAGAAATCATCCCCAAGGTGGGATGGCCATGCCACAACCCCTTGTCTTCCATTCTCCTCTCCGGATCTTGGGTATACACGCACACACATCCGTGATGACTTTAAGCCACCAGGTACAAGTCTCAAACCTTGGTCGACAACATGATTGCCTGGCGACATAGTCATTACACCTTTGGCTGGTCCCAGTGTTGTAAAGCCTTATTTTACTTGCTACAACTTTTCAGCAACGGACTAATGTGTCACATTATTCCATTTACCCCTCTTCTGAAGCCGAGAATATGCGTTTCTTTGTAGGTAGTTGACCGTTCAGAATCATTCTTAAAGAAAATAAATTCAGGTGGGAAAGATGGGGGAGTTTTCACAAATTGGTTTTGTAGTTCTCAGTGGAATGATTAGAAACCAGTGGTTTTTCTCATGGATTTTTTTTTTTTCTTCAAATTCGGAACTCCAGCTCTTATGAACATAAAGGCAAGAAAACTGAAAATGGGAAATGGACCCCCCAAACTGCGAAGGTTGTAGGAACATCGGAAAAGGCCAAGTCACCGCCTGGTGGTCCACTGCTATTGGCTGAGGACAGCAGATGCCGTGAAACAGATTCCGAAGAAGGAAGGTACACATCTATCACTTCTTCATTTCTCTCTGAAGGAATATCAACAGTGGTGGCTTTTTATAGAAGTGACCCCGGGTAGTGTCCTCTCTTCCCGTCCAACACGGGAATACTCAATTGTTTATTCTGTTGAGGTGACTAAAATGAGAGCCAGTATCCTTGACAAAACTAGTTCCGTTAATTACCAGGGAAGCTTGACGGTGAGAAAAGTATAGACACCTCCTTGGAGAAATAGTATGCTAAAAGCATGAGAGAAATGGGTGGTAACTGAAGAATGTGGGATTCAAGGAAGTTTTCTTGATTTTTATGAAATAGTTCAACCGATTCTTCTAGAGTACGTTTGTAAGTTGTTGGTAACGATCCAGAGCACAGCAGGCGTTTTTTAAATTTAAGTCTGTTTGACTTTCCAAGTATTAGAGGGCTTCATGCATTATGTTTTAAATACTGAACAAAAATTATCAATAATTTTTCTGAAAACTTCTATTCATGTATGGTTTTAAAGGTACGAGGGCATTCATGAAGAATTGATTCAGATATGAAATATCCTGTAGTGTACTTCAGCATCTACGTGATGATTGAAAAGTTGACCTGTCATGAACAGATTAGTCTTAATCTCTGACGTAAAAACTGTGCCACCACTGAAGGCAGACTGAAGAGAACTTAGGCTTTGGTTTCTTCCTCATCCCCCAGTACGGCATGTGTGCTCTCCAGAGACCGAAACACGGGCGCAGGGCTTAGAAGACATTTTCTTGGAGAAATGGCAATGCCAGAGTCACTTCTCCAACGTTCTCCTCACAGCATTTTGGGCATGCAAACAAAAGCCCAGCATATTCTTCAAGGTGCCAGGCCTGGGACTTGAACAGCACTGACTGTGGTGCGGGATCCAGCGCCTTGATGTCCACACCACTTGCTGGTCCCTAGTTGGAATAGAATTTTATCCCCCTTCAAGTGTGTCTGACAGAATTTTTGACAATATCATATAAAATAGCTATGGTATGTTCAGATACTCTAAAGTATTAGTGATGTCACTGTAATAAGTTGCTTGGAATCTGGTGAGCAGGGAGGAATTTTTTATTTTTTGAGGGGTTTTTGCTACAGGGTGTGTGTGCCTACCAGAAAGACAGAGACAGAGAGACAGAACGCGAGAAATCATCCCCAAGGTGGGATGGCCATGCCACAACCCCTTGTCTTCCATTCTCCTCTCCGGATCTTGGGCATACACGCACACACATCCGTGATGACTTTAAGCCACCAGGTACAAGTCTCAAACCTTGGTCGACAACATGATTGCCTGGCGACATAGTCATTACACCTTTGGCTGGTCCCAGTGTTGTAAAGCCTTATTTTACTTGCTACAACTTTTCAGCAACGGACTAATGTGTCACATTATTCCATTTACCCCTCTTCTGAAGCCGAGAATATGCGTTTCTTTGTAGGTAGTTGACCGTTCAGAATCATTCTTAAAGAAAATAAATTCAGGTGGGAAAGATGGGGGAGTTTTCACAAATTGGTTTTGTAGTTCTCAGTGGAATGATTAGAAACCAGTGGTTTTTCTCATGGATTTTTTTTTTTTCTTCAAATTCGGAACTCCAGCTCTTATGAACATAAAGGCAAGAAAACTGAAAATGGGAAATGGACCCCCCAAACTGCGAAGGTTGTAGGAACATCGGAAAAGGCCAAGTCACCGCCTGGTGGTCCACTGCTATTGGCTGAGGACAGCAGATGCCGTGAAACAGATTCCGAAGAAGGAAGGTACACATCTATCACTTCTTCATTTCTCTCTGAAGGAATATCAACAGTGGTGGCTTTTTATAGAAGTGACCCCGGGTAGTGTCCTCTCTTCCCGTCCAACACGGGAATACTCAATTGTTTATTCTGTTGAGGTGACTAAAATGAGAGCCAGTATCCTTGACAAAACTAGTTCCGTTAATTACCAGGGAAGCTTGACGGTGAGAAAAGTATAGACACCTCCTTGGAGAAATAGTATGCTAAAAGCATGAGAGAAATGGGTGGTAACTGAAGAATGTGGGATTCAAGGAAGTTTTCTTGATTTTTATGAAATAGTTCAACCGATTCTTCTAGAGTACGTTTGTAAGTTGTTGGTAACGATCCAGAGCACAGCAGGCGTTTTTTAAATTTAAGTCTGTTTGACTTTCCAAGTATTAGAGGGCTTCATGCATTATGTTTTAAATACTGAACAAAAATTATCAATAATTTTTCTGAAAACTTCTATTCATGTATGGTTTTAAAGGTACGAGGGCATTCATGAAGAATTGATTCAGATATGAAATATCCTATAGTGTACTTCAGCATCTACACGATGATTGAAAAGTTGACCTGTCATGAACAGATTAGTCTGAATCTCTGACGTAAAAACTGTGCCACCACTGAAGGCAGACTGAAGAGAACTTAGGCTTTGGTTTCTTCCTCATCCCCCAGTACGGCATGTGTGCTCTCCAGAGACCGAAACACGGGCGCAGGGTTTAGAAGACATTTTCTTGGAGAAATGGCAATGCCAGAGTCACTTCTCCAACGTTCTCCTCACAGCATTTTGGGCATGCAAACAAAAGCCCAGCATATTCTTCAAGGTGCCAGGCCTGGGACTTGAACAGCACTGACTGTGGTGCGGGATCCAGCGCCTTGATGTCCACACCACTTGCTGGTCCCTAGTTGGAATAGAATTTTATCCCCCTTCAAGTGTGTCTGACAGAATTTTTGACAATATCATATAAAATAGCTATGGTATGTTCAGATACTCTAGAGTATTAGTGATGTCACTGTAATAAGTTGCTTGGAATCTGGTGAGCAGGGAGGAATTTTTTATTTTTTGAGGGGTTTTTGCTACAGGGTGTGTGTGCCTACCGGAAAGACAGAGACAGAGAGACAGAACGCGAGAAATCATCCCCAAGGTGGGATGGCCATGCCACAACCCCTTGTCTTCCATTCTCCTCTCCGGATCTTGGGCATACACGCACACACATCCGTGATGACTTTAAGCCACCAGGTACAAGTCTCAAACCTTGGTCGACAACATGATTGCCTGGCGACATAGTCATTACACCTTTGGTTGGTCCCAGTGTTGTAAAGCCTTATTTCACTTGCTACAACTTTTCAGCAACGGACTAATGTGTCACATTATTCCATTTACCCCTCTTCTGAAGCCGAGAATATGCGTTTCTTTGTAGGTAGTTGACCGTTCAGAATCATTCTTAAAGAAAATAAATTCAGGTGGGAAAGATGGGGGAGTTTTCACAAATTGGTTTTGTAGATCTCAGTGGAATGATTAGAAACCAGTGGTTTTTCTCATGGATTTTTTTTTTTTTCTTCAAATTCGGAACTCCAGCTCTTATGAACATAAAGGCAAGAAAACTGAAAATGGGAAATGGACCTCCCAAACTGCGAAGGTTGTAGGAACATCGGAAAAGGCCAAGTCACCGCCTGCTGGTCCACTGCTATTGGCTGAGGACAGCAGATGCCGTGAAACAGATTCCGAAGAAGGAAGGTACACATCTATCACTTCTTCATTTCTCTCTGAAGGAATATCAACAGTGGTGGCTTTTTATAGAAGTGACCCCGGGTAGTGTCCTCTCTTCCCGTCCAACACGGGAATACTCAATTGTTTATTCTGTTGAGGTGACTAAAATGAGAGCCAGTATCCTTGACAAAACTAGTTCCGTTAATTACCAGGGAAGCTTGACGGTGAGAAAAGTATAGACACCTCCTTGGAGAAATAGTATGCTAAAAGCATGAGAGAAATGGGTGGCAACTGAAGAATGTGGGATTCAAGGAAGTTTTCTTGATTTTTATGAAATAGTTCAACCGATTCTTCTAGAGTACGTTTGTAAGTTGTTGGTAACGATCCAGAGCACAGCAGGCGTTTTTTAAATTTAAGTCTGTTTGACTTTCCAAGTATTAGAGGGCTTCATGCATTATGTTTTAAATACTGAACAAAAATTATCAATAATTTTTCTGAAAACTTCTATTCATGTATGGTTTTAAAGGTACGAGGGCATTCATGAAGAATTGATTCAGATATGAAATATCCTATAGTGTACTTCAGCATCTACACGATGATTGAAAAGTTGACCTGTCATGAACAGATTAGTCTGAATCTCTGACGTAAAAACTGTGCCACCACTGAAGGCAGACTGAAGAGAACTTAGGCTTTGGTTTCTTCCTCATCCCCCAGTACGGCATGTGTGCTCTCCAGAGACCGAAACACGGGCGCAGGGTTTAGAAGACATTTTCTTGGAGAAATGGCAATGCCAGAGTCACTTCTCCAACGTTCTCCTCACAGCATTTTGGGCATGCAAACAAAAGCCCAGCATATTCTTCAAGGTGCCAGGCCTGGGACTTGAACAGCACTGACTGTGGTGCGGGATCCAGCGCCTTGATGTCCACACCACTTGCTGGTCCCTAGTTGGAATAGAATTTTATCCCCCTTCAAGTGTGTCTGACAGAATTTTTGACAATATCATATAAAATAGCTATGGTATGTTCAGATACTCTAGAGTATTAGTGATGTCACTGTAATAAGTTGCTTGGAATCTGGTGAGCAGGGAGGAATTTTTTATTTTTTGAGGGGTTTTTGCTACAGGGTGTGTGTGCCTACCGGAAAGACAGAGACAGAGAGACAGAACGCGAGAAATCATCCCCAAGGTGGGATGGCCATGCCACAACCCCTTGTCTTCCATTCTCCTCTCCGGATCTTGGGCATACACGCACACACATCCGTGATGACTTTAAGCCACCAGGTACAAGTCTCAAACCTTGGTCGACAACATGATTGCCTGGCGACATAGTCATTACACCTTTGGTTGGTCCCAGTGTTGTAAAGCCTTATTTCACTTGCTACAACTTTTCAGCAACGGACTAATGTGTCACATTATTCCATTTACCCCTCTTCTGAAGCCGAGAATATGCGTTTCTTTGTAGGTAGTTGACCGTTCAGAATCATTCTTAAAGAAAATAAATTCAGGTGGGAAAGATGGGGGAGTTTTCACAAATTGGTTTTGTAGATCTCAGTGGAATGATTAGAAACCAGTGGTTTTTCTCATGGATTTTTTTTTTTTCTTCAAATTCGGAACTCCAGCTCTTATGAACATAAAGGCAAGAAAACTGAAAATGGGAAATGGACCTCCCAAACTGCGAAGGTTGTAGGAACATCGGAAAAGGCCAAGTCACCGCCTGGTGGTCCACTGCTATTGGCTGAGGACAGCAGATGCCGTGAAACAGATTCCGAAGAAGGAAGGTACACATCTATCACTTCTTCATTTCTCTCTGAAGGAATATCAACAGTGGTGGCTTTTTATAGAAGTGACCCCGGGTAGTGTCCTCTCTTCCCGTCCAACACGGGAATACTCAATTGTTTATTCTGTTGAGGTGACTAAAATGAGAGCCAGTATCCTTGACAAAACTAGTTCCGTTAATTACCAGGGAAGCTTGACGGTGAGAAAAGTATAGACACCTCCTTGGAGAAATAGTATGCTAAAAGCATGAGAGAAATGGGTGGCAACTGAAGAATGTGGGATTCAAGGAAGTTTTCTTGATTTTTATGAAATAGTTCAACCGATTCTTCTAGAGTACGTTTGTAAGTTGTTGGTAACGATCCAGAGCACAGCAGGCGTTTTTTAAATTTAAGTCTGTTTGACTTTCCAAGTATTAGAGGGCTTCATGCATTATGTTTTAAATACTGAACAAAAATTATCAATAATTTTTCTGAAAACTTCTATTCATGTATGGTTTTAAAGGTACGAGGGCATTCATGAAGAATTGATTCAGATATGAAATATCCTATAGTGTACTTCAGCATCTACACGATGATTGAAAAGTTGACCTGTCATGAACAGATTAGTCTGAATCTCTGACGTAAAAACTGTGCCACCACTGAAGGCAGACTGAAGAGAACTTAGGCTTTGGTTTCTTCCTCATCCCCCAGTACGGCATGTGTGCTCTCCAGAGACCGAAACACGGGCGCAGGGTTTAGAAGACATTTTCTTGGAGAAATGGCAATGCCAGAGTCACTTCTCCAACGTTCTCCTCACAGCATTTTGGGCATGCAAACAAAAGCCCAGCATATTCTTCAAGGTGCCAGGCCTGGGACTTGAACAGCACTGACTGTGGTGCGGGATCCAGCGCCTTGATGTCCACACCACTTGCTGGTCCCTAGTTGGAATAGAATTTTATCCCCCTTCAAGTGTGTCTGACAGAATTTTTGACAATATCATATAAAATAGCTATGGTATGTTCAGATACTCTAGAGTATTAGTGATGTCACTGTAATAAGTTGCTTGGAATCTGGTGAGCAGGGAGGAATTTTTTATTTTTTGAGGGGTTTTTGCTACAGGGTGTGTGTGCCTACCGGAAAGACAGAGACAGAGAGACAGAACGCGAGAAATCATCCCCAAGGTGGGATGGCCATGCCACAACCCCTTGTCTTCCATTCTCCTCTCCGGATCTTGGGCATACACGCACACACATCCGTGATGACTTTAAGCCACCAGGTACAAGTCTCAAACCTTGGTCGACAACATGATTGCCTGGCGACATAGTCATTACACCTTTGGTTGGTCCCAGTGTTGTAAAGCCTTATTTCACTTGCTACAACTTTTCAGCAACGGACTAATGTGTCACATTATTCCATTTACCCCTCTTCTGAAGCCGAGAATATGCGTTTCTTTGTAGGTAGTTGACCGTTCAGAATCATTCTTAAAGAAAATAAATTCAGGTGGGAAAGATGGGGGAGTTTTCACAAATTGGTTTTGTCGTTCTCAGTGGAATGATTAGAAACCAGTGGTTTTTCTCATGGATTATTTTTTTTTTCTTCAAATTCGGAACTCCAGCTCTTACGAACATAAAGGCAAGAAAACTGAAAATGGGAAATGGACCTCCCAAACTGCGAAGGTTGTAGGAACATCGGAAAAGGCCAAGTCACCGCCTGCTGGTCCACTGCTATTGGCTGAGGACAGCAGATGCCGTGAAACAGATTCCGAAGAAGGAAGGTACACATCTATCACTTCTTCATTTCTCTCTGAAGGAATATCAACAGTGGTGGCTTTTTATAGAAGTGACCCCGGGTAGTGTCCTCTCTTCCCGTCCAACACGGGAATACTCAATTGTTTATTCTGTTGAGGTGACTAAAATGAGAGCCAGTATCCTTGACAAAACTAGTTCCGTTAATTACCAGGGAAGCTTGACGGTGAGAAAAGTATAGACACCTCCTTGGAGAAATAGTATGCTAAAAGCATGAGAGAAATGGGTGGTAACTGAAGAATGTGGGATTCAAGGAAGTTTTCTTGATTTTTATGAAATAGTTCAACCGATTCTTCTAGAGTACGTTTGTAAGTTGTTGGTAACGATCCAGAGCACAGCAGGCGTTTTTTAAATTTAAGTCTGTTTGACTTTCCAAGTATTAGAGGGCTTCATGCATTATGTTTTAAATACTGAACAAAAATTATCAATAATTTTTCTGAAAACTTCTATTCATGTATGGTTTTAAAGGTACGAGGGCATTCATGAAGAATTGATTCAGATATGAAATATCCTATAGTGTACTTCAGCATCTACACGATGATTGAAAAGTTGACCTGTCATGAACAGATTAGTCTGAATCTCTGACGTAAAAACTGTGCCACCACTGAAGGCAGACTGAAGAGAACTTAGGCTTTGGTTTCTTCCTCATCCCCCAGTACGGCATGTGTGCTCTCCAGAGACCGAAACACGGGCGCAGGGTTTAGAAGACATTTTCTTGGAGAAATGGCAATGCCAGAGTCACTTCTCCAACGTTCTCCTCACAGCATTTTGGGCATGCAAACAAAAGCCCAGCATATTCTTCAAGGTGCCAGGCCTGGGACTTGAACAGCACTGACTGTGGTGCGGGATCCAGCGCCTTGATGTCCACACCACTTGCTGGTCCCTAGTTGGAATAGAATTTTATCCCCCTTCAAGTGTGTCTGACAGAATTTTTGACAATATCATATAAAATAGCTATGGTATGTTCAGATACTCTAGAGTATTAGTGATGTCACTGTAATAAGTTGCTTGGAATCTGGTGAGCAGGGAGGAATTTTTTATTTTTTGAGGGGTTTTTGCTACAGGGTGTGTGTGCCTACCGGAAAGACAGAGACAGAGAGACAGAACGCGAGAAATCATCCCCAAGGTGGGATGGCCATGCCACAACCCCTTGTCTTCCATTCTCCTCTCCGGATCTTGGGCATACACGCACACACATCCGTGATGACTTTAAGCCACCAGGTACAAGTCTCAAACCTTGGTCGACAACATGATTGCCTGGCAACATAGTCATTACACCTTTGGTTGGTCCCAGTGTTGTAAAGCCTTATTTCACTTGCTACAACTTTTCAGCAACGGACTAATGTGTCACATTATTCCATTTACCCCTCTTCTGAAGCCGAGAATATGCGTTTCTTTGTAGGTAGTTGACCGTTCAGAATCATTCTTAAAGAAAATAAATTCAGGTGGGAAAGATGGGGGAGTTTTCACAAATTGGTTTTGTCGTTCTCAGTGGAATGATTAGAAACCAGTGGTTTTTCTCATGGATTTTTTTTTTTTTCTTCAAATTCGGAACTCCAGCTCTTACGAACATAAAGGCAAGAAAACTGAAAATGGGAAATGGACCTCCCAAACTGCGAAGGTTGTAGGAACATCGGAAAAGGCCAAGTCACCGCCTGCTGGTCCACTGCTATTGGCTGAGGACAGCAGATGCCGTGAAACAGATTCCGAAGAAGGAAGGTACACATCTATCACTTCTTCATTTCTCTCTGAAGGAATATCAACAGTGGTGGCTTTTTATAGAAGTGACCCCGGGTAGTGTCCTCTCTTCCCGTCCAACACGGGAATACTCAATTGTTTATTCTGTTGAGGTGACTAAAATGAGAGCCAGTATCCTTGACAAAACTAGTTCCGTTAATTACCAGGGAAGCTTGACGGTGAGAAAAGTATAGACACCTCCTTGGAGAAATAGTATGCTAAAAGCATGAGAGAAATGGGTGGCAACTGAAGAATGTGGGATTCAAGGAAGTTTTCTTGATTTTTATGAAATAGTTCAACCGATTCTTCTAGAGTACGTTTGTAAGTTGTTGGTAACGATCCAGAGCACAGCAGGCGTTTTTTAAATTTAAGTCTGTTTGACTTTCCAAGTATTAGAGGGCTTCATGCATTATGTTTTAAATACTGAACAAAAATTATCAATTTTTCTGAAAACTTCTATTCATGTATGGTTTTAAAGGTACGAGGGCATTCATGAAGAATTGATTCAGATATGAAATATCCTATAGTGTACTTCAGCATCTACACGATGATTGAAAAGTTGACCTGTCATGAACAGATTAGTCTGAATCTCTGACGTAAAAACTGTGCCACCACTGAAGGCAGACTGAAGAGAACTTAGGCTTTGGTTTCTTCCTCATCCCCCAGTACGGCATGTGTGCTCTCCAGAGACCGAAACACGGGCGCAGGGTTTAGAAGACATTTTCTTGGAGAAATGGCAATGCCAGAGTCACTTCTCCAACGTTCTCCTCACAGCATTTTGGGCATGCAAACAAAAGCCCAGCATATTCTTCAAGGTGCCAGGCCTGGGACTTGAACAGCACTGACTGTGGTGCGGGATCCAGCGCCTTGATGTCCACACCACTTGCTGGTCCCTAGTTGGAATAGAATTTTATCCCCCTTCAAGTGTGTCTGACAGAATTTTTGACAATATCATATAAAATAGCTATGGTATGTTCAGATACTCTAGAGTATTAGTGATGTCACTGTAATAAGTTGCTTGGAATCTGGTGAGCAGGGAGGAATTTTTTATTTTTTGAGGGTTTTTGCTACAGGGTGTGTGTGCCTACCGGAAAGACAGAGACAGAGAGACAGAACGCGAGAAATCATCCCCAAGGTGGGATGGCCATGCCACAACCCCTTGTCTTCCATTCTCCTCTCCGGATCTTGGGCACACACATCCGTGATGACTTTAAGCCACCAGGTACAAGTCTCAAACCTTGGTCGACAACATGATTGCCTGGCGACATAGTCATTACACCTTTGGTTGGTCCCAGTGTTGTAAAGCCTTATTTCACTTGCTACAACTTTTCAGCAACAGACTAATGTGTCACATTATTCCATTTACCCCTCTTCTGAAGCCGAGAATATGCGTTTCTTTGTAGGTAGTTGACCGTTCAGAATCATTCTTAAAGAAAATAAATTCAGGTGGGAAAGATGGGGGAGTTTTCACAAATTGGTTTTGTAGTTCTCAGTGGAATGATTAGAAACCAGTGGTTTTTCTCATGGATTTTTTTTTTTTTCTTCAAATTCGGAACTCCAGCTCTTACGAACATAAAGGCAAGAAAACTGAAAATGGGAAATGGACCTCCCAAACTGCGAAGGTTGTAGGAACATCAGAAAAGGCCAAGTCACCGCCTGGTGGTCCACTGCTATTGGCTGAGGACAGCAGATGCCGTGAAACAGATTCCGAAGAAGGAAGGTACACATCTATCACTTCTTCATTTCTCTCTGAAGGAATATCAACAGTGGTGGCTTTTTATAGAAGTGACCCCGGGTAGTGTCCTCTCTTCCCGTCCAACACGGGAATACTCAATTGTTTATTCTGTTGAGGTGACTAAAATGAGAGCCAGTATCCTTGACAAAACTAGTTCCGTTAATTACCAGGGAAGCTTGACGGTGAGAAAAGTATAGACACCTCCTTGGAGAAATAGTATGCTAAAAGCATGAGAGAAATGGGTGGTAACTGAAGAATGTGGGATTCAAGGAAGTTTTCTTGATTTTTATGAAATAGTTCAACCGATTCTTCTAGAGTACGTTTGTAAGTTGTTGGTAACGATCCAGAGCACAGCAGGCGTTTTTTAAATTTAAGTCTGTTTGACTTTCCAAGTATTAGAGGGCTTCATGCATTATGTTTTAAATACTGAACAAAAATTATCAATAATTTTTCTGAAAACTTCTATTCATGTATGGTTTTAAAGGTACGAGGGCATTCATGAAGAATTGATTCAGATATGAAATATCCTGTAATGTACTTCAGCATCTACACGATGATTGAAAAGTTGACCTGTCATGAACAGATTAGTGTTAATCTCTGACGTAAAAACTGTGCCACCACTGAAGGCAGACTGAAGAGAACTTAGGCTTTGGTTTCTTCCTCATCCCCCAGTACGGCATGTGTGCTCTCCAGAGACCGAAACACGGGCGCAGGGTTTAGAAGACATTTTCTTGGAGAAATGGCAATGCCAGAGTCACTTCTCCAACGTTCTCCTCACAGCATTTTGGGCATGCAAACAAAAGTCCAGCATATTCTTCAAGGTGCCAGGCCTGGGACTTGAACAGCACTGACTGTGGTGCGGGATCCAGCGCCTTGATGTCCACACCACTTGCTGGTCCCTAGTTGGAATAGAATTTTATCCCCCTTCATGTGTGTCTGACAGAATTTTTGACAATATCATATAAAATAGCTATGTTATGTTCATATATTCTAAAATATTAGTGATGTCACTGCAATAAGTTTCTTGGAATCTGGTGAGCAGGGAGAAATTTTTTATTTTTTGAGAGGTTTTCGCTACAGGGCATGTGTGCCTACCAGAAAGACAGAGACAAGAGAGATAGAACGCGAGAAATCATCCCCAAGGTGGGATAGCCATGCCACAACCCCTTGTCTTCCATTCTCCTCTCATGATCTTGAGCATGCATGCACGCACACACATCCATGATGAGTTTAAGCCACCAGGTACAAGTCTCAAACCTTGGTCGACAACATGATTGTCTAGCGACATAATCATTACGCCATCTGTTGGTCCCAGTATAAAGCCTTCTTTCTTTAGCATGCATGCAAATGCATTCACCGTGAGTTTACACCACTGTGTCCGGGATTCAAACCGTGGTAGACTACATGGAAATCTAAAGACATAGCCATTACGCCATCTGCTTGTCCCAATATAAAGCCACCTTTCTGCTTAGATACAACTTTTGCGCAATGGACTAATGTGTTCCATTAGTCCATTTGTCTTGTTTTGAAGCTGAGAATATGCATTTCTTTGTATGTAGTTGAGTGTTCAGAATCATTCTTAAAGAAGAAAATAAATTCAGATGAGTAAGATGGGAGAGTTTACACAAATTAGTTTTGTAGTTATCAGTAGAACGATTAGAAACCAATGCCTTTTTTCATGGAATTTTTTCAAATTCGGGACTCCAGCTCTTGTGAAAATAAAGGCAAGAGAACTGACAACAGGAAATGGACCTCCAGAACTTTGAAGGTTTTAGGAACATCGGAAAAGGCCAAGTCACCGCCTGGTGGTCCACTGCAATTGAGTGAGGACAGCAGATGCTGTGAAACAGAGTCAGTAGACAAAAGGTACACATCTATCACTTTTTCATTTCTCTCTGAAGGAATATTAGCAGAGACAGCTTTTTCTAGGTATGACCCAGAATAGTGTCCTCTCTTCAGGTCCAACAGGAGAATACTCAATTGTTTATTCTATTGAGGAGGTGACTAAAATGAGAGCAAGTATCCTTGACAAAACCAGTTTTATTAATTACCAGGGGAGCTTGACTGTGAGGAAAGTATGGACACCTCCTTGGAGAATTAGTATGCTAAAGGCATGAGAGAAATTGGTGATAACTGAAGAATGTGGGATTGAAGGAAGTTTTCTTTCTTTTTTATGAAATCATAAAACTGATTCTTCTAGAGTATGTTTATAAGCTCTTGGTAACAAACTAAAGCACAGGACATATTTTTTAAATTTAAGTTTGTTTGACTGTCTAAGTATTAGAGCACTTAATACATTGTTTTCAATTTTGAACAATTATTAATACTTTTTTTTAAAACTTCCATTCATGGGGCCAACAGGTAGTGTAACGTGTATGTCGCTGAACTCTTACGTAGTTGACCACGGTTCGAGTTCCGGATCTGCTGGCTTAAACTCACGCTGGGTGCGTGTGTGTGTGCCCAAGGTCCTGAGAGGAAAATGGAGAAGTGATAGAGGCATGTCCATCCACACTTGGGGATGATTCATCATTTTCTATCTCTCTGTCTCTCTCTGTCTTTCTGGCGAGCACACGAGCCCTATTGCAAAAAAAAAAAAAAAAAAAATCCTGTCCAAATTTAAAAAAAAAAGCTTCTATTGTATCATTTTAAGGTAAGAGGGCATTCGTTAAGAATTGATTCTGATATGGAATATCCTATAATGTATAATGTACTTCAGCATCTACATAATGATTAAAAAGTTGAACTGTCATGCACAAATTAGTCTTAAACTCTGACATAAAAACCATTCAAACACTGAAGGCAGACTAAAGAGAAGTCAAGTTTTAGTTTCTTCCTTACCCCCCAATATTGAATGGGTGCTCTACAGAGACAAAAACATTGGCTCAGGGGTTAGAAGTCATCCTCTGGAAGAAATGGCATGTCACACAGTCACTTCTCCTATGTTCTCCTCACACAATTTTGGGCATGCAAACAAAAGCCCAGCATATTCTTCCAGGTGCCAGGACTGGGACTTGAGCAGCACTGACTGTCATGCTGTGGGATCCAGCGCCTTGATGTCCACACCACTTGCTGGTCCACAGTTGGAATAGAATTTTATCCCCCTTCATGTGTGTCTGACAGAACCTTTGACAATCTCATAAAAAATAACTATTATATGTTAAGATACTCTAAAATATTTGTGATGTCAATGTATAAATTGTTTAGAAACTGGTGAGCATAGAAGATTTTTTTTTTTTTTTGAGATGTCTTTGCTATAGGGCTCATGTGCTAACCAGAAAGAGAGAGATAGAGAGACAGAAAGCAAGAAATCACTCCCTAGGTGATGGCCACGCCACAATTTCTTGTCTTCCAGTCTCTTCTCAGGATCTTGGGAATGAACGCACACGTGTCTGGCCTGAGTTTAAGCCACCAGGTCTAGGACTTGAGCTGTGGTCAACTACATGGAAGTCTAATGACATAGTCATTATGGCATTTGATGGTCCCGATATAAAGCCTTCTTTCTGATTACATATAACTTTTTAGTGATGGAGTAATGTGTCACATTATTCCATTTATCCCTGTTTTAAAGCCGAGAATTTGCATTTCTTTGTATATAGTTGACCCTTCAGAATCTTTTTTAAACTAGAAAATGAATTCAGATGGGAAAGGTATGTCAGTTTACAGAAATTGGTTTTGTAGTTTTCAGTAGAATGATTAGAACCCAATGGCTTATTTCATGAATTTTTTTCAAAGTTGGAACTCCAGCTCTTGGGAAAATGAAGGCAAGAGAAATGAAAATTGGAAATGGTCCTCCAAAACCCCAACAGTTGTCGGAGTGTCGGGAAAGGCCCAGTCGCCTCATGGTCGTCGACTGCAGTTGCCTGAGGTCAAAAGATTCTGTGAAACAGATTCAGAAGAAAAATGGTACATATTTATCAGTTTTTTATTTCTCTCTGAAGGAATATTAGCAGTGATGATTTTTTCTAGAAATGACCCAGAATAGTGTCCTGTCATCAGGTCCAACATGGGAATACTCAATAGTTTATTCTATTGAGGAGGTGAGAAAATTAGAGTAAGTGTCCTTGAAAAAAAGCAGTTTGATTAATTACCAGGAAAGCTTGACTGTGAGGTAAGTGTAGACATCTCCTTGGAGAATTAGTATGCTAAAGGCATGAGAGAACTGAGTGATAACTGAAGAATGTGGGATTCATGGAAGTTTTCTTTCCTTTTTGTGAAATAGTAAAACCAATTCTTCTAGAGTATGTTTGTCAGCTGTTGGTAACGATCTAAAGCACAAGACATGTTTTTTTAATTTAAGTTTGATTGTCTAAGAATTAGAGGGCTTAATACATTATGTTTTTAATGAACAAAAATTATTAATATTTTTTCTTAAAACTTCTATTCATATATGGTTTTAAGATAAGAGGGCATTCATGAAGAATTGATTCAGATATGAAATATCCTAATTTACTTCAGCCTCTAAGTGATGATTGAAAAGTTGAACAGTCATGCACAGATTAGTGTTAAACTATGACATAAAAACCATGCCAACACTGAAGGCAGACTGTAGAGAAATTGTTTTTAGTTTCTTTGTTATTCCCCAGTATGGCATGTGTGATCTCCAAAGACAGAAACATGGGCGCAGGGGTTACGAGACATCCTCTGTGAGAAATGGCAACACTACAGTCACTTCTCCTATAGTTTCCTCAGAGAATTTCGGGCATGTACACAACAAGCCCAGCATATTCTTCAGGGTGCCAGGATTGGGACTTGAACAACACTGACTGTCGTTTGGGGTCCAGCACCTTGAAGTCCACACCACTTGCTGGTCACTAGTTGCAATAGAATTTTATCTCCCTTCATGTGTGTCTGACAGTATTTTTTACAGTATCATAAGGAATAGCTATGATATAGTAAGTTACTCTAAAATATTCCTGATGTCAATGTAATAAGTTGTGAAGAATCTGGAGAACAGAGAGGAATTTTTTTTTTTTAAGAAATTTTTTGCTATAGGGCACATGTGCTCACCAGAAAGTCAGAGAGAGACAGAGTGACAGCGAGAAATCATTCCTGTGGGCGGATGTCCATGTTGTAATCCCTTGTCCTCCATTCTCCTCTCAGCATATTGGACACACATACACACACATTCATTGTAAGTTTAAGCCATCAGGTCCGGGACACAAACCATGGTCAACTACATGGGAGTCTAGCGACATAGCCGTTATGCCATCTGTTGCTCCAGATATGAAGCCTTCTTTCTGTTTGTTACAACTTTTCAGCAATGGACTAATGTGTCACATTATTCTATTAATTCCTGTTTTTAAGCCGAGAATATGCCGTTCTTTGTATGTAGTTGATCCCTTAGAATCGTTTTTAAACAAGAAAGTGAATTCATATGTCAAAGATGTGGGAGTTTACAGAAATTGGTTTTGTAGTTGGCAGTAAAATGATTAGAAATCAGTGTCTTTTTTCATGGATTTTTTTTCAAAATTGGAACTCCAGCTCTTATGAAAATAAATGTAAGAAAAAGGAATACAAGAAATGGACCTCCAAAACGTCGCTGGATTTAGGAACGTCGGAAAAGGCCAAGTCACCGCCTGATGGTCCACTGCAATTGACTGAGGTCAAAAGATTCTGTGAAACAGATTCAGAAGAAGAAAGGTACACATCTCTCACTTCTTGATTTCTCTCTGAAGGAATATTAGCAGTGATGACTTTTTCTAGAAGTGACCCAGAATAGTGTCCTGTCTTCCCGTCCAACACGGGAGTACTCAATTGTTTATTCTATTGAGGAGGTGACTAAACTGAGAGTAAATATCCTTGACAAAACTAGTTTCATTAATTTCCAGGGAAGCTCGACTGTAAGGTAAGTGTAGACATCTCCTTGGAGAATTAGTATGCTAAAGGCAAGAGAGAACTGGGTGGTAACTGAAGAATGTGGGATTCATGGAAGTTTTCTTTCCTTTTTATGAAATAGTAAAACGGATTCTTCTTGAGTATGTTTGTAAGCTGTTAGTAACGATCTAAATCACCAAACATGTTTTTTAATTTTAAGTTTGTTTTACTATCTAAGTATTAGAGGGCTTATTACATTGTGTTTTAAATATTGATCAACAGTTATTAATAATCTTAAAACCTCTATTCATGTATGATTTTAATGTAAAAGAGCATTCATTAAGAATTGATGCAGATATGGAATATCCTAATATACTTCAGTCTCTAAGTGATGTTTGAAATGTTGAACTGTCATGCACGGATTAGTCTTATTCTATGTAATAAAAAACCATGCCAACACTGAAGGCAGACTGAAGAGAACTTATATTTTTAGTTTCTTTCTTATCTCCCCGTATGGCATGTGTACTCTCCAGAGACAGAAACATGGTTGCAGGGGTTAGAATACATCCTCTGTGAGAATTGGCGATGCCATAGTCACTTCTCTTACAGTCTCCTCACAGAATTTTGGGGATGCACACAAGCCCAAGGTGCCAGGACTGGGCCTTGAACAGCAATGACTGTCATGTGGGATCCAGCACCTTCAAGTCCACACCACTTGCTGTTCCCTATTTGGAATAGTATTTTATCCCCCTTCATGTGTGTCTGACAGTATCTTTGACAATATCATAAGGAATAGCTATGATATAGTAAGACAGTCTGAAATATTATTTATATCAACATAATCATTGTTTACAATCTGGCCAACAGGGAGGATTTTTTTTTTTTTTTTTCCCGAGAGGTTTTTGCTATAGGGAGTGTGTGCTCACTGGAACGTCAGAGAGAATCAGAGAGACAGAAATCGAGAAATCACTTCCCGGGGAGGGGATGGCTATGCCACAATTTCTTGTCCTTTATTGTCTTCTCTGGATCTTAGGCATGTGCACACGGGTCTGGTGTGAGTTTAAGCCACTGGGTCCGGGATTCAAACTGTACATGGGAGTCCATAGGAGTACATGGGAGTTCAGTGACATAGCCGTTATGCCAACTGCTGTTCCCAATCTCCCCTTTTTTTGAAACCTGAGTGCAGCTTTTGCTTTCTATATTTCTATCAGTATTCTTATTTCAGACCTTTATTCAATCTTTAAAAAGTTTCTTTTTAATTCATCATTAGTATTATTATCCATACATTCTGTTGCTATACATCGTTTGTATTGTAAGGAGTCTTTACCAAGCATGTTGTACATCTCAGTCCCGCCCACGTGAGAATACTGTACACATCCTCCTCAACAGATAATAAACAATATCTGTGTCCCACAAGTGTCTTAGCTCTATTTTTTCCCCAAAAAAGGTTTCTGTTCATTTCTAAATCTTTCTTCTTCCAAGGCTTCACCATCATCTAGGCTTTTACTTGCCTGCTTCTCCAAACTTGCCTCTTCCTGTTACCCCATTTCCAAACCATGTCCACAGTCCCAGTTGTCTATTAACCTCACCCTTTAAGCTGCACCCATTTACCATATTCATTTGTTATTATGTTGCTAAACAGGAATACTTGAAACTGGGTAGTTTGTAAAGAAGCAGTGGATCACTTGGCTTACAGTTCTGGTTCCTGAAAGGTATAAAAGCACGGCCTGGCTTCTGGCTGGCCTCTGACTAGTCACAACATTGCCCAGAGAAGCAGACAGGTCAGTAGCTACCTGTAGAAAAATAGAGGGGCAGAGACGGAGAGAGAGAGAAGACAGGAAGAGGGACTGGACTCTTCCACCTCCTCTGTTTGTCCTTCCCATGTTCCAGGTGATTGAATGGTGCCTTCCCATTAGGCCCTGCCTCTCAAAGGTCTCACCTCCCAAAGCTACTGGCAACCAAACTTCCCAGTCAGGGACAAATGTTTATTCGAATCATAGGAGAGTCAAGTTGTAATTATATGGAGAACATCATTTAATACGCAGGTAGCTGGCCTTTCATCGAGTTTTTTGCTAATGAAATGAACTTACTTAGTTTTTGTTGTATATTTTTGCTCTACAGCAGTTCAAGGATATCTGATATTGATGATTCGTGGCCTACATCAGATGACGACTTCATAGGTTTCGATACCAAGGTAATGTGCTGTCTTGTCAGATTATTTTCCTTTCTTTGAAGCTCTGTATTTGGTTTTGTCTAGTATTTACTCTTAAAATTTATCAGTGGTCTACCTATCTTTGCTTTATAGTTGTAATTGAAAATGGGTCAGAGTAAGCTATTTTATAGAAATAAGATTATTAGGTTTTTTTTCTTTTTACTTTGGTATGTACCTTGTGACTGTAGATAGTTTGAGGCAGTCAGGGCTGAAAAAAACGGAATGGGGGGACCAGCAATTAGCGTAATGGCTATGTCGCTGGATTCCCACGTAGTCGACCGCGGTTCGAGTCCCGGACCCGGCGGCTTAAACTCACGCCGGGCACGTGTGCGTGCATGCCCAAGATCCCGAGAGGAGAATGGAGGAGAAGGGATTGCAGCGTGGCCATGCCCCCCTGGGGGGTGATTTCTCACTTTCTATCTCTCTGTCTCTCTCTGTCTGTCTGGCGAGCGCATGCGCGCTATAGCAAAAACCTCTCCAAAAAAAAAAAAAAAAAAAACGGAATGGGCTGGAAAATACATAGTAACAGAAAAATTGTATTGGGAGCTTCCCCACAATAGAGGACATATAAAAGTTGGCCAAGGATTATTTGGATAAGTATTCTTACTTTTAAACCATACTAACATGACTTTTATACTACTCATTACTGGATAAATCTTTAATGTATCCAGTTAATTATCATAGTAATCATGGAATCTCACTGGTATCTTTTAGTTCCCAAAGTGTACAGAACATAGCACGTGTGTGTGTGTGTGTGTGTTTACCATAGGGGGCATGCCCTTGCCAGAGAGACAGTGAGAAGGAAAGTGAGAAATCACCCTCCACCCCAGGAAATGGCCCTGCCACTATCCCTTCTCCTCTCAGGAGTTTGGGCAAACACACATACTCACCTGGCATGATTTTCAAGACACCAAGTCCAGAATTCAAACTGCAGTTGAATGTGGGAGTCTAGTGCCTTGATCATTATGCCACCTGCTAGCCCTAATGTCACAGTTTTAAGAGTGTTTTTTTCTATTTCTACCATTAATTTTATATTAAATAACCTAGGATAATATTAGAAATTATTGATATTTAGAACAATTCTCTTTCATAAAATTGGTGTCACAAAGGCATTCCATTGTGTTTTCGAGGTCATTCCATTAAGAATATATTTAAAACTCTTCCTTTAGGGACAGCAGGTGTCACGGTGGTTCAGGTGCTGGATCTGACAGGGCTAATTCCACAGTTTGACTCCCAGACCCAGTGTCACGGAAAACTGCCAGGCGCATGTGCTTGCGTGCCCAAAATCTCAAAAGGAGAATGGAGTAGAAGGGACTGTGGCCTGGTAATTCTCCCTGGGGTGGATGATTTCTCGTTTTTTCTCTTTCTCTGTCTGTCTCTCTGGTGAGCACACGTGTCCAATGGCAGAAATCTAAGCAAAAAAAAAAAAAAAAAAAACTAACTTTGATTTAGTTGAAGAATGGATGTTTTACACAAAATAATAACCAGTTCTAGAAGCAGAGATCCTTTCTTTTTTTTTTTTTTTTTTTTAAATCTTACTATAGGGCATGTGTGCTCGCTGAAGACAGAGAGAATGTGAGAAAACACCATTCAGGGCATGATCACACTGCAATCCCTTGTGATTTCGGGATTTTGAGTGCCCCATCATGTTTTTTTTTTTTTTTTTTTTTTTTTTTCCCCTTATTTTTGGAGAGGTTTTTGCTACAGGGCGCAGGCGCTCGCCAGAAAGAGAGAGACAGACAGAACGCAAGAAATCACTCCCCAGGGGGGATGGCCATGCTGCAATCCCTTCACCTCCACCCTTCTCTCAGGATCTTGCACATGCGCCCGGCATGAGTTTAAGCCACTGGGTCTGGGACTCGAACCGTAGTCGACTACATGGGAGTCCAGAAACATAGCCATTGCACTAACTGCTGGTCCCTCCCAGCATGTTTTTTAAGCCACTGGATCCAGTCTAGAACCACGTAGTTGGTCGTATGGGAATCCAGCACCTTAACCACCTAACCACCTGCTGGCCCCCTGTACCATTGAATTGGGGTTTACATTTACATCTGAGACTCTAAAACCTGTGCTCTTTCTATTATATCCTATAGTAATGGTGAATATTGTAGTTATTTAATTAAATTTGACAGTGCTATTCTTTTCTCTTTAGTCAAATTTCTTGTACTTCGTTAAAGTTTTGATACTTGTTCTTAAAACTGCTTTTTTTCCCCAGGAGGCCTCAAATCCAAACTTAAGAAAGCTAGTGAGTGCTGTTCGGAAATACATGGAAAACAGTAAGCTGTCTGAGATTGCCCATTCTTGCATTATTTGTTGATTTGAAATTACACATATTTTCATGTGCCATTTACTTTGTTTTTACTATAGTAGAAGAAAAACATGATATTGAAAGAACAAAAGGTAGGGCCATGTTTGAGGACAGTGATTCTGCTACTCCAGTAGAAAAGGTAGGTGAAACTCTTCCTCAGACGGTGATCACAGGCTTCGAAAACCTTCCCTCCATTCTAGCAATTTTTGATTTTACAAAGGTAAGTTGTTTTGAAAAAACTTTTTCCCATATTTCTGTCACATTCATCCTCTAAATCTATATAATGATGGGGAGGATTCTAGAAAAAAAGTGGCATGGAGGTTAAGGAGGCTGGTTTCCACCTGGCCTGGCCACCTTTGCAGTTCGCATTCTGGACCTGGAGGCGTGAAAAACACACTGAGCACATGCATTTGCTTGCCCAGAATACACCTATATGCAATGTATTCATTGCTGGCAATATTCTTTTTTTTTTTTTTTTTTTTTTTTTTGGAGAGGTTTTTGCTATAGGGTGTGTGCGCTCGCCAGACAGAGAGAGACAGAAAGCGAGAAATCACCCCCCAGGGTGGATGGTCACGCCACAACCCCTTCTCCTCCAGTCTCCTCTCGAGATCTTGGGCATGCACGCACACGCGCCCGGCGTGAGTTTTAAGCCACCGGGTCCGGGACGCGAACCGCGGTCGACTACGTGGGAGTCCAGCGACATAGCCATTATGCTAACTGCTGGTTCCCAATATTCATTTTTTATGGTGTGGAAATGTACAGTGATTATATGTAAAATAAAGAACTTTTTCAACATAAATAAATTACTTTAAAAGAAAAGGCACCCAAAGGAATAGCTAGGCAGATGCGAAGAGGAGGAAGGAGATGGAGAACAATTCATTTAAGAAGGGCATGTTAAATATGGAGTCAAGATGAGAGAGATTAGTATAAAAACACAACAGAAATAGCAGAGTGCCGGGGACCAGCCTCGGCGTGAGTGGGTTATCTCGACGGAGGCGGCGCAGGTGAACAGAAGACAGAGGCCTCGGTGCCTTTTTAGGCACATCCTATGCCGGACACTCCTCAAAGATCGCTCTCTGAGGAGTGACAACTGCTAGGAATCATTGTGCCTTTTTATTGAAAATGTGTTACATGCAAGTAAATGGGAGAGGGGCTAACGTGCTTCAAATTATCAGCTCATAAAGTTTTTAACAAAAGGGAACATAGATTCTATTCAGGGTTGGATTAAGGGTGGGTCTCGTGCATTTCCGCAATTGTAGGTGGGTCTCTATAGAATGCAGTTTGGGGAAGGTAGTTTCGGTAAGCAGCGGCGCAGCAGCCATCTTGTGATGACTAAGAATGGCTCTGAGAAAAAATTTCAAGAATAGATATTAGTTCCTATGGATCTTAATAAAGAATGATACTTACATAGTTTTATAGGGATTTAAAACTTGATTTGAGGAGTCCTAAAATATCTATTTCGCTTGGTGAGGGCGGGGGGGGTGGGGTGGTCCTGGGCCAATTTTGGCCTAATCCTATTTTACATAAAGAAAAGATTAAGTTTACCTTAAATGTATTTTAAAGGGCCTTCCAAAGGTCAAGACTATTTCTGCCTAGATAAAACTTTAGCCCACCCTCTACTGTGACCATGGAGATAAAGCATTATAATTAATAGTAGGTGATTATAGCAAAGGGGAGCGGTCGGGGGAGTTCCTGGAAAATTTTATCATATACTCAGGATGTATAAGAGAGCTTATGCAATTTTTTTATAGTAGTAAATTGGGGAGTCAGAGGGTGGTCGCTTCCCAACAAGGCTACCAGTTTTCTGGAGCAGATAGCAAGCAGTTGCTGACATGCTAATTGACCCAAGCTTTGTTCTAAGGTCAGGGGGTGCACAACAGTGGCCTTGCCAACATGTTGATCTGACCAAAAGCGGAGCTCAAAGGTCGGTGGGAGGGGTCCTCAGACAAATCCTGGGGCCTCGCTGGGTCAGACTCCTCCAGCAGAGTTAAGTGAAAATAGGACCTCTATGTTATAAAATTTTCTAGAAGTTATTTTAAATGCAAATTTAAAATTAGTTGCAAATAAAGAAACAAATGCTCAGATTCTTCTGAATGATTTATAGCTGATTTTAATGAAGAACTGAGAGAAATATAATTCTAAATCATTCTTTGTTTTTTTTGTTTTGTTTTGTTTTTTTGTTTTTTGGTATAGGGCATGTGCACTTGCCAGAGTGAGAGAGGGGAAAAGTAAGGAATCATGCCCCAGGGGGGATGTTCACGCCACAATCCCTTCTCCTTTATTCTCCTCGGAATTTTGTGCATGTGTGCACACGCACTCAGCATGTGTTTTAAGTTGCTGGATCTGGGCCTCAAATCATAGTTGACTACATGGGAATCCAGTGAGAGATTATAAATAAATATTTAATCTTTCTATTAAAATGAAAGTTTCTGGTGGGAGTAGCAGGTGACGTAGTGGTTAAGGTGCTGGACTCCCACGTTCTGGTTGCTTGAAAGTCGTGCCTGGGCTCTTTGTCATAGCAGCCCTCAGCAAGTCCATCCGTCACAACCGCTTTGAGATCAGCCACACTTGGCACCTTTCCTGCCGGATCTCCTCCCTGTGGATCACCAGGAGCGCTCTGGAGGAGTCCCTGAAGGTCTAGGCACTCCTGTACCTGATTGCAGCAGTTCTCCTGACACAAAAATCAGACTGTTATTTACACAACTACTTCCTGAGACCCTGCAACCCACTTCATTTCTGACTGCTAGGGGAGTCTTATGTATGGCTTTCTTCTACATTTTAAAGATGATACTTGCAAAGTTCTACTCACGGGCTCCTGGCTTTGCTGTCACTTTGCCAACATCTTATGTGTCCTATGTGGCCATTTTTGTTGAAAGAAAAAGCAGGAAAGAGCTGCCCACAATTATAGGGTCACAGAAACACTAAGAAGAATGGGTGTAGCAAGAGGAACCATGCCCCCATTAAGAAATGGAGAAATCCTTTTTTTCTGCCTCACAGCTGCCATGTACATGTTCTTTTTCAGATGCAGATGGTATGAAAGGATTTATATTTTCTGCATTTAGGTTTATTATAGGGGAGGAAGAAATCCCCACACATTCTCATTCACCAGAGGCAGCATATGCAAAAATGGAGAGAAAGAGAAGCATGAGGAGAAACCATGAGGTCTGAATATAATTGTTCTCATCAGGAGACTTGTGGGTTCCATATGCAAACATAGACCAAGTCATAGATGTTGCAGACACTAGGAGGATAACTGCCACCTCTTACTGCATAAAGGGTTTTATCCGAATGTTTAGTGTGGGGTGCTTGAGCAAGTGCTGCCTCTGAATCCCCTCCAAGTTTAGGCATTCATTTACACAGTCACCTCAGCTTTGTCCTCTCTCCTACAATAAAGAAAACTTGCAGCTCAGAGCTCTTCTTGGCTCTTTTGTTAGCATACACTAGGGTACTAGATGCTTCCTGTGCTGGGTCAGAAACCTGGATGATGAACTACATGTATTATAGCTGGGTTTTGGCAGGTATATCAATGCCATTTTATAGAAGCACAACAATTTTCATGTGTTCAGCTTCCAAACTGGTGGAGACAGTGTATTCCAAAGGCATTGAAGTAGGGAAGGTTCCCTATTTCCTCATGCAGATCCGATACTCACATGTATTCCATTTCTATAGCAATTTGTTTTCTGGCGGCTGTTATGGACATGCAAACCTTGTGACCATCTTACTGGAAGTTCCCATTACGGCTCACCAAAGGCAGATAAGCTGTCCTCAGCTGAAAAGTCCTTGATGTTTTTGTTATTGATTCATCTAAATGGTTCAGGATTTCATCCCCAGGTTGGATCCAAGATACCCGACTGTAAAACCAGAGTTGCCTACAGAGTTTTCTTGAAAATGACTGCATTTATAATGCAAGTATATGGTTCATCATGCCCAAAATCCTGAGAGGAGAGTGGAGAAGGGATTGCAACTTGGCCAGTCTCCCCCGGGGAACAATTTCTCACGTTTCCTTTCTCTCTCTCTCTCTCTCTCTCTCTCTCTCTGTTTAGTGAGCACACGTGCCCTGTAGCAAAACTTAAAAAAAAGAAATAAAACTAATATTTTTAAAGTTTAATGTTGTGAATGGTATAACAAGTGTACTTCTTAAAGAATTTACTTAAATACACATTTTTTAAATGTCCTCTTATTTTTGGTGAGGAATGTAAAGTAGAGCTACGGGTATTTCGAAGTTGTTCCTTGTTGAAATATGTACATAAGTTCGTATTCTGTCTGTGCATATGTCACCCGTGGCCTCTGTGCTCAGGTTACAGAGGCAGGAGCTGTGTCAAGATAAAAGATCAGGTTGATGGAGGGAACAAGTAATTACATCTAAAATAGAAACTTCAGGTATTTTCTTAGGAAGTGAGAAAATCTTAGATTCTTTCTTAGGAAATCTTTATGCAACTCACTATCGATGTGAATTTGAACAGAGCGTCACCGACAGTCCATCATCGCAGTGTGCTGGCTCTTCCTCTGGGGCTGTACATGAGAAAGGAAAACACGGAGTAGATGGGCGATGGCAAGGTAAGGGTTTTATTTCATAAAAGAATCATTTGATAGCATGTTATGTAAAACAAGAACACAGGTATTGTCTAGTAGCCAAAGAAAGTCACCTATTCAATGCACAGTAATGAAAAAGAAGAGAAATGGGGAGAAGTTGTACATCTTAGCAGGTGTCTGCAACAGTGAACAGAGAGCCACTAAGGGAGCTGGATTACTGGTGCTATTGGAGGGTCCTCTGAGCCCTGAGGAGAGTCAGGAAATAAAGACAGGAGAGGACCAAAGGAGGGAATGAGAATGGGAGGAGTACAGGGCATAAACTAAGGGAAAGAAGAAACTATGCTCAGTGGAGGGTGCAAAATAAAATGATCCTTTAGGAAAAGAAAGAGTGGGGATTAGAAATACAGGAAGAATACAGAGTGGCCTTCCAGTACTGAAACTTGTTAGGGACATAGAGCACAGCTGCCCCGGCCTTACTATCTTTCTCACTATCGGCAAGGCGTTGACTGAGGGCCCAGTCATGAGAGCGGTGTTTTATCTGCCATAGATGAATAAAAGAGTAGATGGCGATCATCAGACATCGCTCATTCACAGGATAGTATCTCGTGGGCCAGAGTAAGAGAATTGGGCAGAAGAAAGTAGAGCTAGTTATGGAGAGCACAGGGAACCTTGAGCCTGGTAAAAAGTCCATTGGAAAATGTGTACGTTCTAATGCAGTTTCCCTCTGGGAGACCTAGTAGAGAAGAACTTGAGTCTAGATTCCAAAAGGGCAAGTGCAGGTGAAAGAAAATGGAAGCAGACTCGGCATAGACCAGAGCTTTTCAAACTGCATTGTTAAAGAGGTGCATCGCATTGTGATTCAGCAGGTGTGGTATTCTGCATTTCTAAGGAGTTCTTCTGGAACCAGTGAATAATTGTGCAAAACATAACAGGATTAAGGGAAGAGATTATCTTGCTTTTATTTCTCAGGATGTTTCTACCCAAAAGGAAGAAGCAATAGAGAGATAGACATTCTAGATGTAAGATGCTGCTATTAAAGAAAGAAGTAGTGGGAATAATCCTTAAAAACCATGTCAAAATGGAAGAAGAAGGTCACAGATTAAGAGATTACTTTTGAAGAGAGAGAAGGATGGGGAAGGGGAAGAGGGAAGGAGAGGGTAAGAAAAAAGTTAGCTAGATAACTTAAAGTTAATGTTGAGGAAACTTGCGAGAATTCACTTCTTCTGGCTTTAGTATATTTGCACTGAAACAGAAAGTGAGTTTACTGCTGCTTTAGAGATTACTGGTAAAAGGAGGGAGTAGTAAGATTAGGATAAACTGCAGCCAGTCATCTCTCCCCTCCAGAACTATCAGGCATCAGAAATCTAGGTTGTATCGTTATTAGTTCCTCAATGAGATTAATTTGAATGTAGACACATTGGCTGTGTGTTTTAAGATAATTATTTGATAAGATAGTTGTTTAATAGAACTTCTTTAAAGACTACCATGACATACCAAACCAAACTAACTTTGGAAATGAATTATGAAATTCATTCCTTGAATACTAACATGGTTATTTTCAGTCAATATTACACTGAATTTAAAATGTAAAGGGCTATTAATATTTAGCAATTGCATGCCAGTTCATTTTTTTCTTTTGATAACCATACTTCTATGTTGAAAGCTGATTATACATTATTTCTTAGATGTGTTTTATATGCCTTTTTATAGGAGTGGGTCAAGAAGCTTTAATGTGACTAAACTAGAGAATACCAGAAATGTAGGCATGCCTGTAGCCCACATAGGTATGGGGGAAATTAATATTTAATTATCTGTTATTCTACAAGTGGCTATCCAAGCTGGTCAATTCTAAATACCTGCTCTGATGAGGAAAGCATCCAGCTGAACCGTCGTCATAGCTCAGCCACAGGGAACTGCCATCACAACTCTGTACTTCCTAAACTAGAGGACAGATGGGAGAACACGATAAATACTTGTAGTATATGGTGTAGACAGTTCTGATAGGTTACAGTAAAGATATGCAGTTGCATTCCACCATCTGCTTTGACATTTTTGCTTGCTGGACAGTGATTTGCACTCTGATTAAAGAGCACTTGTCAGTCATTCAGCATGTTCATGTTGGTATATGTGGACTTTTCTATTTTAGTTATAGTCATTTGAAACATAATCTCACTTCTGAAATCTTAACTGCATGTTTGTTAAACCTGTTTTCCTTCAGTATATTTCGTGTTTCTGTCCTAACCAAAAAAGAAAAAGAAGAAAAAGAAATGCCCAAAACCTGAAGTAATCATTTCCAAAACCAAGAGGATTCAGCTCCATACTAACTCTGCGTGAATGTATGGGTGGTTTTGTCATATTTACATATAATTGATTATATGTCCCCTTTGCTTTTTAGAGTCTCCTAAGATGACTCCTCACTTTATGGTAAATTCTTTTATATTTATACTTAAATTGTTAACCATATCTTATATGAAAAATACATTATTTATCATCTTGTTCCAAAACCCTCTCAGCCTACTCTTGAAGAGAGAGATTCTAAAGCAGGAGGTGTGGAGGATGTGCAAACACCAAGACCAGGTACATTTTGCAATATACGTTTAACTCAGGAAAAAAGTAGATTGAAATATTTGAAAGGCTCGTAATCTTCTCATTTCTAATTCTTGTTTTCCAATTTTGATGAAAGGATTTGACATAAATACTGCAGATATCATTGTTGATATCTGTGTTTGAAAAGAAGATATTCAAAGCATACGAAAAAAGAGATTTAAAAAATGTAAGCTTGGGAACCAGCAGTTAGCGTAATGGCTATGTCACTGGACTCCCGTGTAGTCGACCGCGGTTCGCGTCTCGGACCTGGTGGCTTACAACTCACGCCGGGCACGTGTGCATGCGTGCCCATGATCCCGAGAGGAGAATGGAGGAGAAGGGATTGCGGCGTGACCATCCCCCCTGGGGGGTGATTTCTCGCTTTCTGTCTCTATGTCTCTCTCTGTCTGGCGAGTGCACGCGCCCTATAGCAAAAAATACCTCTCCAAAAAAAAAAAAAATGTAAGCTTTATGAATTCAGATGCTTCTGATTTTATGTTTCAGCTCCCTGAAGTACCAAATTTGTAATCCCTATATCTGATAGGGATGCAGAGGTTAATCATGAATCGCTAAGTTTTTCCAATGTTTTAAAACGCTCATTGGAGTTCTGACCTTCTCTAGAGAAGCTTTAGTTGCTAACATGTCAATTGTGTTTTACTTCTAATTATTTCATTTTAGTGTTACACCAGTCAGATTTTCTGATTTGCAGGCCGTGTGTGTGTGTGTGTGTGTGTGTGTGTGTGTGTGTGTACATGCATGCAGGGGTGTGTGTGTGTGTGTGTGTGTTGTTATCTGGTATCATCAGTGATCAAATATGGGGAAAGTAAGTGATCTTTCTCTAATGACTGTTGGTAGATACTGATTTCTAAAACAACAATTCTGGAACTTTCTGGCCTGTGCACCTTTTATACTGTTAAACATGATTGTGGATTCCAAGGACATCTTATTTAGTGGTGATGCATCTGTTGATGTTTTCTATTGGGTTGTCGGGAAAGTCACAACTCAGTTTTGCATAGAAAAATCATAGAAAGTATGTCATGACTTTCCCGATGACCTAATACGTTAGAAACTAAAACTAAGCGAATTTCAGTACAGTCATACACAGTCATATATTCCAGCACTCGTTACAGCTGTGACCCACCAGCCATTACAGCTCCAGTGTTATGATGCTTCATATTCTTACAAGAAAATGAAGCTGCAAATGACAAGTAAGTGTTCTTTGACTTCTTGGATCCCTACGGCCGCTCCTGAACCCCAGGGATCTCTGGTCGCAATTTAGAACAACCCAGTGAAGCCATATATAGGACTTGTGGGTGTCCTGTGATAAAGGATGCCTGGCTGTGGTGGCACACAGGTAGCGTGCCACTGCTTGGAGGCTGGAAGCTGCACGGGAGGGTGTGGGTTTGGTTCTTGGGCCAACCTGGATGTGTAGGGTACAGTTGAATGTGCCTGTGGCCCTGGCTAATCAGGATGTGGGGGCAGAAGGATCTGACATGGCCCTTTATGATGAAACAGTTTTTAAAATTTCACTTGTACATTTCTCACTTTTATTCTTCAGTGTTCTTAAATTCAAATGAGTTTGTTTTCAAAGAATAAAGAAAAATATTTCTGGTATATATTTATTTCCTGTCTCACAGGAAATAAGTCTAGCATACACTTTGAGTCTTTGAGTCTATCATACACTTAGACTTATCCTGTTTTTACATAGGAACTATAGGATCACATAAGGCTATCTTTTAAAATATACATTTATGATTCAAAGTGTAAAAAGTGAGCTCTGAAGATATTGGTGTGTTGTGCGAAGACCATCTGGTTGTAATAAAAGTAGTTTTTAATCATTTATTAAATTTTTGTTTAAAAGCCATGTCTTGGGACCAGCAGGTGGCGTGGTGGTTAAGGTGCTGGACACTCCCACATGGCTGACCATGGTTCAAGTTCCAGACCTGGCAGCTTGCTTTCTCACTTTCTCTCTCTCTCTCCCTCTCTGTGTCACTCTCTCTGGTCAAATTAAAATAAAATAAATGAATAAATAAAATAAAATTAAAATAATTCTAAAAAAAAAAAAAAAAGCCATGTCTATAGAACGTACTTAGAATTCTAATATGCATATTTAAGTTTAAAATGGTTTGGGGCCCACAGGTGGTATGGTGGTTAAAGTGCTGGACCCCACATGGCTGACTCTGTGGTTCAAAACCCAGTCCCTACAGCTTAAAAATCACACTGGATGTGTGTACATGAATGTCTAAATCCTGAAAGGATTGTAGCGAGGCCATCCCCCCCTTGGGGGCGATTTTAAACTTTCACACTCCCTGTGTCACACTCTGTCTCCGGTGAGCATTTGCACCCTAGAGAGAAAATACCTAAAAGAAAAAAAAAGTAGTCAGGCATATATTTTGTTAAAAAGCATGTTAATACCAAAATAACTTGTATCCTTGAAGAATCTTAATTATTAATAAATAATGCCCTCATGAAAAACAAAATATGCAATCAAAATTGCTTAGTGAATCACAGTAAATAACACTAAAAAATAAAAACAAAAACCGAGAGATGACAGTTAAACTTACCTGACTGAATGGCAAGTGTAGGGTATGAGAGCTACAGTATGCCATGAAGGTGCAGTGTGCATGCTGGGGCGTGGAGAAGAGGACATGGGACGGCTTCTCTGAAAAAAGAATTTGTACGACTTAGATGTGTATTATTTGTTTTCTAATACATGAAAATCTTGTTTTCAAATATTTCAGATTGGGATTCTAGTAGTCTGAACCTCAGTAATAAGTCTTGTCAAAGATCTGGGAATTTGATAGTGGATAAATACCCATTTGTATCGTAATCAATGACCAAAATTCAGTCAGCATCCATACAACTGGGACAGAAGACCTTAAAAGACAAAAGAGGGACCAGCAGTTAGCGTAATGGCTATGTCGCTGGACTCCCACGTAGTCGACCGCGGTTCGAGTCCCGGACCCGGTGGCTTAAACTCACGCCGGGCACGTGTGTGTGCGTGCCCAAGATCCCGAGAGGAGAATGGAGGAGAAGGGATTGCGGCGTGGGATTGCGGCGTGGCCATCCCCCCTGGGGGGTGATTTCCTGCTTTCTGTCTCTCTGTCTGTCTGTGTCTGTCTGGCGAGCGCACACGCCCTATAGCAAAAAACTCTCCAAAAAAAAAAAAAAAAGACAAAAGAGAAATATTGGAATTGTGTTTCTCTTAGGAAATGATAGTCCCCATGACCTGTGTAAATCCAAGAGAGGGAAAATGGTAATATAGAAGCAGAAAAGATCAGAGTGCCTCTGCATGGGATATAACACCACAGTTCTGACTCTTCTGAAATCATTTCATTACAGAATTTACTTTGGGTCTGTTTCCTTCACAACCTACAACCAAAGACACATTTGTATTCTTCCTGTAACAGCACATCACCACGAGAATTAGGAAATGGAGGAATTTAATTTAGGCTAGTATATAGCGTAAATTAGAGAGCGCATACCAGGATTGTATTTAGAACTTCTGGCGTTGATGGGTAAGATCTAAAGGTTGCCAACTCAAACATAATGTGGTTCCTTTAGTTTATTTATACAGCTCTCAATTCAAAAGTTGAATTATAGCCATATGTGCTGTATCTGAAAAAGCCATATTTGATAGTTGATAAATAATCCATTTGTAAAAGAATGGATATTTTTACAAATGCTGCATTATATCTTATAATTGTTATGACTTTATGGGTTGTAAAATTGACTTCGCCAGCGTTAATGGGAATCATTTAGAATTTGCTGTGCAGCGGGTGTCCTGAACCCCAGGCTGTGAACCAGTACCGGTCAGTGAGCTGTTGCCATTGACCGTGAGGGGTGGGCCATGGGTAGATGCACGGCAAGGCCTGGATGGTGAGCCAGCTAGGCTCCGATTGTGTTTGCGGCCGCTCCCCATCACTCAGATTGCTGCCTGGGCTCTGCCTCCTGTGGGATCGTTGGTGTATTATATTCTCATGCTTTTGTGTGATTGCTTTGTTGTGTATTGCTGTGCGTCCATGGTGGAAATGGGGTGCACAGTGTATGTTGTACACTCGGGCTATCCTGAGACCAGCTTCTCCACCGGCCCCCTAGCCCAGGGATTGTCTTCCACAAGGCTGGTCCCTGGTGCTAGAAAGACTGGAGAGCACTGCTATACCCTGTCTCCTCAGTCGTGGCCGCAGTCTGCCGTCTTTTAATGAATAATAGTTGACAAGGAATATTGTTTGTAAGGGGTGCTGTGTCATTCAAAAATAATATACAAAAACTAGTTTCAATTTTACTGGTACTCAGTTGATTAACTGCATCTAATACATGCCAGTAAGTTCAGTGCCCTTAATCAGTCATAGGTCAGGTCTGTGGTAATAAATAATACACTATTATTTTACCTGCCTAATTTTCTTTCCCCCCACTTTATTTGAAGAATTAGCACTGAATTATTTAAGGTTATCAGTTTTCCTAGTGCAGTGCCTACAGGCTGTCAGTCCAAAGTTATGTAAGTGTACAGGTGACTTCTCTTATTTCTCCATGAACTTGTGGATTAAAAAAGCAAGACTTTTACAATAAAACACGTAGGTGAGTTCCCTCAGCACAGGGAGATGCGAAACTGAAAAACTACCAAGGAAACTGTAATTTAAACAGTTCATGTAGATCATTTCACTTCCCATTGATAACATTTTGTAAATTAATGAGTTCTCTAAGGATCCAGTTCTCTAAGGATCTGGACTGGTACATTTTTTAATTCAGTAAGAATTAATCCTATATTGGGTACTGATCATTTTATTCTTAAGTATTTCTAGAAACATTCCCTTGGTTCAGGCCTGCATTGTCTTTATGTGTATTTTGCACCATTACCTTCCTGTTGACCTTCCTGTAACCATATGCCCTTCACATTCATCTTGCCCCCACTCTTGTGAGTGGTCTGTTTTGATGCAAATATTATCAGAAACCACTGTTCAAAATATTAATGTTTGAGCATCTTAAAATTACTTACAAGGCTTTCTTGTTTTGACTACTGCTGGATTTTCCATCTTCAGTGCTTTCGCTGTTGCCTTTTCTCTGAACTGCTGAACTGCTAGCAATGCCTCATCAGCGGTCCCTGTATGTGAGACAAATGCAGACCCCACTTCATCTCCGTCCCTCTCATGCTACTGCCTTGCATGCTCCACCCTTTCCCATCTGCTCTTTCAGTCAGGCTAATCTCACCATTTATTTTTTATTTATTTACATTCATTCACTCTGTATCCTTTCAGCATACCAACTGAATTTTCCTGTGATGAATACACTGTCTATTGGGTCAGTCAAAGCTATTACAACACACGTTATCACCAGCAGATCATTTTCTTTTTCTTTTTTATTTTGGAGAGGTTTTCGCTATAGGGCGCGTGCGCTCGCCAGACAGACAGACAGAGACAGACAGAAAGCGAGAAATCATCCCCCAAGGGGATGGCCACGCCACAATCCCTTCTCCTCTATTCTCCTCTCGGGATCTTGGTCACACACGCACACGCACCCGGTGTGAGTTTTAAACCACTGGGTCCGGGACGTGAACCGCGGTCGACTACGTGGGAGTCCAGCGACATAGCCATTATGCTAACTGCTGGTTCCCAACCAGCAGATCATTTTCCATATTTGTGTCTGTTTTGCTTCCCTCTTTTCCCCTTGCTTCCCTCCCTCTCACCCTCCCCCCACTTCCCGCCCCCTCCCACATTGTCTCTGGCAGCCCCAGTTGCTCTCTGTGCCCTTACACCTTCCAGTCTTCCAGGTTCTGCCACAAAGAACAGACCTTTGGTGTATACTGGGTGGAGCCCTACTCTGAAAGACGCATTGTGTGTCTCTATTCTCACTCTTGAAATCCCTGCTCAGGCATTATCTCCAGAAAAGTCACTCTTGATGCCTTCCATTTTCATTGTTTAAACCCCAGTGCATAGCTCTTTGCAGAAACTCAGTAAGTAATTATTGAGTACAATAAGGAAAGACTGTTCCAAAGATTATTTAAAACATTGTCCCATACAGTCTAGGAGCAAAGGGGACAGACATTGAAAGAAGTCACTGCAGTTCAGGTAGTAAAGACCAGGTGCTAGGGTAGTCCCAAGGAAAGATGCCTGTTTACTGGGGAAAACAGCTAATCAAAGAAGACTGCACATAACAAGCTGAGTCTTAAAAGGTGGGAAGAAATATATCAGAATAGTAGAGGAAAGCAATTCAAATATAAGCAGAAGAGTTACGCTGATAAAAGGGTAAAAGTAACAGTAATTTAGAAAGCATTAATGATGACACTGCTTAGCATGTTGTTGAAACAGTCCTGTTATCGGGAGAATAATGTACAGTATGACTGTGTTTCTACTGATTTCCACATTTTGTTTCTGAAAGTTGTGTTCATTTATATTGTGCAGATGAATTTGTGAATGGATCTTTGAGAGGGTTGTATGTCTTTGAACCTAGCTTGTTGCCATTTTGGATGATTAAACAGTATTTCTTAAAGAAGTAAATATTCATCCAAACATTTAAGCTCTCAACTGAGAAAACTTAATATTCTATCTTTATAAAGAAGATGGCTTTTATCTAACTGTTGTAAGTAGTTCATTTTAACTGAATATGTGAATTTGTCAGCAGAACTAGACTTAAAAATGACACCAGAGGAAGAGCAAGAAAGGCTTGATGGAAGTGCAGGAAGGCAACCTAAGGTATTACTCCTATGTTTCTGATTTAATATTGCTGTTTTTGCTTTACTAGCGAAGCTTAGTCTAAATGAAATTACCTTTCAGCTAGCATGGTAGAATTCAGTGATCATAATTGACTCTTTAATTTTAGCTAGTGATAAAAGTTAAACTAGTGTTACAATCTATAGTAACTCATACCTAAACTTTATCCTGTAATTCACGGAAAAAAGTTTCTTGAATATTGTTTTCTCTTTCATTTTTATTACCTCCTTTTGTAGTAAAGATTACATCAACAATTTAGCATTTGACCTCAAAGTAGAAATCTAAGTTTGTTGTTATTATTATTATTATTATTTACCACAGGGCATGTGCACTTTCAGGAGAGAAACAGAGAGAGGAAAATTGAGAAATCGCCCTCTGTGGGGGGCGAGGGGTCGGGGCAGGGATGGCCATCATGTAATCTCTTCTTATCCAGTCTTCTCTCGGGATTTGGGGCACACACATGTGCCCAGTGTGATTTTCAAGTCACCTGGTCAGGGACTTGAACAACGGTTGGCCTTGTGGGAGTTTAGCATCTGTATTACTATGCCACCTCCTGGCCTGCAAGATGGAGTTTTTTGTTTGTTTTTGGAGAGGTTTTCGCTATAGGGCGCGTGCGCTCGCCAGACAGAGAGAGACAGAGAGACAGAAAGCGAGAAATCACCCCCCAGAGGGGATGGTCACGCCGCAATCCCTTCTCCTCTCGGGATCTTGGGCACGCACGCACACGCGCCCGGCGTGAATTTTAAGCCACCGGGTCCAGGACGCGAATCATAGTCGACTACGTGGGAGTCCAGCGACATAGCCATTACGCTAACTGCTGGTTCCCGCAAGACGGAGTTTTAAAGAGAGAATAAACTCTAGAGATAGTCTCCTTTAAAAGTAAAAGATGAGGCCTTCCGCTCTCCACAAAGGTATGGAATTACTTTGTCAAAGTCACACTTTTAATCTATCTGATTAGCTGGATAAATTTATCTAGCAATTTATCTCATTTAGTACTGTGGAATTATATCTCCTCCTTTGGTGCCATGAAATCCTAAGTAATACCACTTTAGGAACTTTGGACAGATTATTTAACCTTTCCTGGTTTTATTCTCCTTTTCAGTAGATTAATGGGGCCAATGTAGACTATTATATATTCTCCAGACACAAGAATTGTGTGGTTATTAAGTGCAAAATTAGGAAGAGCATTCCAGAATTCCACACTGTTTACTCACCCAACAGTTTCACTCCGCTCCTTGTGTGGTGGCAAACTTTGGTTCAGATGTTTCAGTGAGTACCTTTACTTTCTGATATCCCAGGATCCAAATGGAAAAAGAATCATCAAGTCGGTAAGGGAAAGCATCACCTGGTGCAGAGCAGAGCAGGTGTGGGTGTTCACTGTCAAAGGCTGTAAGGACAAGAGAGGACCCGTGCTTCCTTACCGTTTTATTCTCTGCTCTGCCACTCTAACAGGGTGGAAATGTTTGCTAGCAAAGAGGAATGGGAGTAAAAGCACAAAGTAAAGAAGAGCCTTTTTAAAATGTTTGGAAAATTCTATTTCTGTTACTGTAAAATGAAGCAGAATTTACAAAATGCCAGTGACCAGTAACGATAGAATTGAAATTCACACAGAATAGCTTTTTTCTGCCTAGAATTATGAGTTAAATTGAATCAAGTGCAAAGTTAACCAGAAAGAAAAATGTTTTTTTCTGATTAGAATCATGACAATTAAATTGAGTCAAGTGATACAATCAGTGTAAGTTTCTATTGAACAAAGCACTAATTTTCCTGAATCCATTAAAGGCCGATAAAAGGAGAAAGAAACAGAGCAGTAACCGAATCAGAACATCAGAAAACCTGTGTGATGGTGCTGCTGCTCCTGCTGGTGAGGACGGCCATGGAGTATTTCAGCAGAGTGCAAAAGCTGACATGCTCCAAATCTCTACTAAGGAGCACGAAGAGCATGATGGGTAAGCCTATAGCGAGATTTTATGGTAGACAATTGTTGTTCTGTAAAGTTAACTCTAATTTGGGCTAATATTTATGGTTAACAAATTTTATACATTTACTATGGATGTTCAGCCTGGCTTGGTCATCAGAAAAATGCAAATTAACAAGTAATTTCCTCCCAATCATATTGATAAATATTTTGTTTAAAAGCAATAAAATCCAGGCCAGCAGGTGACATGGTGGGTAAGGCGCTAGACACATGATCTGAGTTCCAGACTTGGTGGGTAAAAGACAAACTAGATGTGTGTGTGTGTGTGTGTATGTGTGTGTGTGCGCGCACGTGCCCAAAAATCCTGAGAGGAGGATGGAGGAGAAGAAACGGAATGGCCATTCCTTCGAGGGGTGATTTCTCTCTTTTCCCTCTCTGTCTCTCTCTGGTGAGCACACATGCCTATGGCAAAAATGTAAAAAAAAAAATTCACAACCTCTCCTGTTTCTGTCTCTTTTTCCCTGACATAGTCATGCACTGTCCAGCAGTTCATTAAGTCAAATTTATGTATGTGTCTGTGTGTGTGTGTGTGTGTGTGTGTGAATAATATATATGTATGTATATATATTCACATATATCTCTGAGAAAGAAGTCACATCATCTGATGTCTAGATTACTGTAATGGATTGCTAATTGGTTTCTTTATTTTTTCTAATCCTTTTTGTATCAGTTTCTAGCACAGTGGATCTATTAAAGTATAAGTCATTCTCACTCTCACACGTGCACACGTACCCTCTGATATAATAAAAGAAAATAAATTTTAAAAAAGAAAGATTCTATTTCATTCCATTGCTCAAAACCTTCTTTTTTCTTCTTCTTCTTCTTTTTTTTTTTTTTTCTTTTGAGAGGTTTTTCCTATAGGGCGCTTGTGCTCACCAGAAAGACAAAAAGCAAGAAATCTCCCCATGGGACTAGCAGTTAGCGTAATGGCTATGTTACTGGACTCCCACGTAGTCGACTGCGGTTCATGTCCCAGACCCGGTGGCTTAAAACTCACGCTGGGCGCATGTGCGTACATGTCCAAGATCCCGAGAGGCGAATGGAGGAGAAGGGATTGTAGCGTGGCCATCACCCCTGGGGGGTGATTTCTCGCTTTCTGTCTCTCTCTCTCTGTCTGGCGAGCACACGCGCCCTATAGCAAAAACCTCTCCAAGGAAACCAGCAGTTAGCGTAATGGCTATGTCGCTGGACTCCCACGTAGTCGACTGCGGTTCGCGTCCCAGACCCGGTGGCTTAAAACTCACGCCAGGCGCGTGTGCGTGCGTGCCCAAGATCCCGAGAGGAGAATGGAGGAGAAGGGATTGCGGCGTGACCATCCCCTCTGGGGGGTGATTTCTCACTTTCTGTCTCTATGTCTCTCTCTGTCTGTCTGGCAAGCGCACACGCCCTATAGCGAAAAACCTCTCCAAAAAAAAAAAAAATCACCCCCCAGGGGGGATGGCCACGCCACAATCCTCCTCCTCCATTCTCCTCCTGGGATCTTGGGCACGCACGCACATGCGTCCTGCATAAGTTTTAAGCCACCGAGTCTGGGACTTGAACCTCGGTTGACTACGTGGGAGTTCAGCGACATAGCCATTACGCTAACTGCTGGTCCCTCAAAATCTTCTAATTGCCTCCCATCTCATTGAGTATTTCCCAAAATTCTTCTTAATATCCACAAGACAGGGGACCAGCAGTTAGCATAATGGCTATGTCGCTGGACTCCCACGTAGTCGACTGCGGTTCCCGTCCCGGACCCGGTGGCATAAACTCACGCTGGGCACGTGTGCATGCATGCCCAAGATCCCAAGAGGAGTATGGAGGAGGAGGGATTGCGGCGTGGCCATCCCCCCTGGGGGGTGATTTCTCACTTTCTATCTCTCTGTCTCTCTCTGTCTGTCTGGCGAGCGCATGCGCCCTATAGCAAAAACCTCTCCAAAAAAAAAAAATATATAAATATCCACAAGCCAGCTGGGTTCTCTAGCCCCTGTTTTTCTGTGAGTCAAACTTGTTTTCCTGTCCTTTTCTCTTTGCTCCGGCCACACTGAACTTCTCTCTTCACCACTCCTGGCGTATCTCTGTACTTGGCAGTTCACTCACGTGGAATGCTTTCCCCTCAAATGTCCTTCGGGCCTGTACTTTCCATTCCTTCAGTTCTTTACTTAAAAGGCTTTAGTTCCTCAGCAAGGCCTTTCCTGGCCATCCTGACTGCCCGTCGTGCTTCCTCTCCTTACAAGTCATAAATGTTTCATTTCCCGACTTTGCTCTCCCTCCTTTAACTTACTTATATTTTGCCTCTCTGTCTTGAGTATTCGTGTGTGCTTCCTTCACCCTTATGAATAGGCTGTTCATTCACTGCCATATTCTTAGTGTCCATGGAAAGACATCAGTAAGAATTTGTTTAAAAAACATTTGTTAAGTGACCAGATGGAGTTTTCGTGGATACTGTCTTTGAAGCATTAAACAATTCTCATTGCAAAAGAAGTTTAATGTGGGACCAACAGTTAGCGTAATGGCTATGTCGCTCGACTCCCATGTAGTTGACCGCAGTTCGAGTCCCAGACCCTGTGGCTTAAACTCACACTGGGCACGAGCGCATGCGTGCACACACGATCCAGAGAGCAGAATGGAGGAGGTGTAGGGATTGCCATGTGGCCATCCCCCCTGGGGGTGATTTCTCGCTTTCTGTCTCTCTCTCTCTCTCTGTCTTTCTGGTAAGCGCACGTGCCCTATAGCAAAAGAAAAAAGAAAAAAAGCTCTCCAAAAAAAATGAAAGGAAGTGTGATGTGGGTCAGTTCTAATAGTTTTACCCGACAGTTGCGTGCATCGTGGGGATTGTATGGCTCTTTTGTTCTTACCTTCTGTGTTCATTAAGAATTTCTTGAGACGGACCAGCAATTGGCATAATGGCTATGTCACTGGACTCCCATGTAGTTGACTGTGGTTCGAGTCCCAGATCCAGTGGCCTAAATTTACGCCGAGCACATGTGTGTGTGTGCCCAAGATCCCAAGAGTAGAATGGAGGAGAAAGGATTGCAGCATGGCCATCCCCCTGGTGGGTGATTTCTTGCTTTCTGTCTCTCTCTCTCTCTCTCTCTCTCTGTCTTTTTGGCGAATGCACACGTCTTATAGTAAAAACCTCTTTCAAAAAAAAAAACCTTGAGAAATGGAATACTCTTATATTCTTCAGCATCTAAATGATGATTGAGAAGTTGAACTATCTTGCACAGATTGTTCTTAAACTATGTAATAAAAATCATGCCAACACCAAAGGCAGGCCGAATGGAATTTATGTTTTTAGTTTCTTTCTTACCGTTTGGTATGGCATGTGTGCTCTCCAGAGAGAGAGAAGCGTGGGCACAAGGGGTGAGAAGACATCCTCTGGGACAAATGACGATGCCACAGTCACTTCTACAGTCTTCTCACAGAATGTTGGGCATGCACGCAACAAGCCCAGCGTATTCTTCGAGGCGCCAGGACCAGGTCGTGAACAGCACCGACTGTCGCACGGGATTCAGTGCCTTGAAGCCCACACCACTTGCTGGTCCCTAGGTGGAATGGACTGTTATCCCCTTAGTGTGTGTCTGACAGTATCTTTGACCAGCTAGGATATTGTAAGATACTCTGAAATATCAGTGATATTGACCTAAAAAGTTGTTTAAAATCTGGTGAATGGGGCAGGTTTAGTTCATGTACAATAGAAAACTAAACTAAACTGTCACAGATTGTTATTTTCCATCTATTAAGTTCTTGAGGTTAAAAATGGATGTTTCCCAGTACCAGTACCAGTAGTGTCATTTACATGTATTATGTTTTCAGTGAGTATTTGTTGGATGCCTGGAATGATAGTTGAACAGATGAATGTCTGTTGATACATTCCTTTATGCCTATAAAGTCTTTTCATTACTAGAATTTCTTTTGCTGTTTTTTGCTATAGAGTGCGTGACCTTGCCAGAGAGAGATGGATCACGAATGGAGAGAGAGAAGGAAAGTGTGGAACCATCCGTCTTTCCAGGGTGCCTGGCCACACTGCAATCCTGTCTCCTGTTGGTATTTCAGACACACACACACACATATACCTGGTGTGATGTTCAAGGAACTTTTCCTGGACTCAGACCTCACAGTCAGTCATGGGGGATCGAGCACCCTTACCTCCATGGCACCTGCTGGCCCATCTAAAAACAAACATGGTGAGGTTCAGAAATTACTACTTATAATTACAGGTGGAAAGGGTTTAGTCATATGAGTTCATGTGGTATCATCTCACTTATAGGGATGTCAAAAGAAGTATTCATCTGATATAATTTGAAACAGAGTTTTTGGAACCTGAATTCCTGGGTTGAATTCTGAGTCTGCTACAGAACAGCTCTGCAGTCTAGCAAGTCACTTTTCGTTTCGTTGCCTAGTTTCTTCTTTAGTAAAGTAACTATTACGTTACTTGATTCACAGAATCGTTGTGAGGATTAAAAGGACATGACAACATGTTTAGTGCTGAGAATATGCACTAGTAATCCTGTGCTTAGAATGATGCATGAGTGCTGAAAATGCTAATTTATATCATACAAGATTAAATAATAGTTGCCAAATAGATTCAAGTGCCAGTAAATCTTGTTTTTATTGAAACTAAAAATAAACCTGGGGGAACCAGCAGTTAGCGTAATGGCTATGTTGCTGGACTCCCACGTAGTCGACCGCGTTTTGCGTCCCGGACCCGGTGGCTTAAAACTCACGCTGGGCGCGTGTGCGTGCGTGCCCAAGATCCCGAGAGGAGAATGGAGGAGAAGGGATTGCGGCGTGACCATCCCCCCTGGGGGGTGATTTCTCGCTTTCTGTCTCTCTGTCTCTCTCTGTCTGTTTGGCGAGCACACGTGCCCTATAGCGAAAACCTCCCAAAAAAAATAAATAAATAACAAACCTGGTATATTTTCTTCTCTGATAGTGCAAGTATTTGGTTATTTCTTTGCCTTGCACTATGAGAAAGCTTGGCCTATATTTATTCTGTGTGATATTAGTATATTTTCTTTTCTTGTTAATTAATTGATTTTTTTTTTTTTTTTTTTTTTTTTTTTTTTTTTTTTTTTTTTTTTTTTGCCACAAAGTGCCTTTGTTCATCGGAGAGACACAGTCAGAGAGAACCAGAGCAGGAAAAGTGAGAAATCACACCACAGGGGGATGACCTCTCCCAGTCCCTTCTCAGTTCTCCTCATGGGATTTTGGGCCCATATGCATATGCTTTTCAGGTGATATTTTAGCCTCTGTATCTGGACTTGATCCTCGGTCAGCCATGTTGGTAGTTCAGCAACTTAACCACTATACCATCTTCTGACCCCTGACCAAATGTTTTCATGTTGCTTGTTGTGTTTATTGGTTAAACCTTCTTACAGAAAAGTATTGTAATTTAAATTATCTATACATCTTATGTATTGGAGAAAGAATAATTGTAGACATTTTATATTGAAAAATAATTTTATAGGGGCCAGCAGGTGGCATGGAGGTTAAACTAAACTCCCACATGGCTGACTGTGGTGTTAGTCCTAGGCTCGGCCTTGACTATCTCTCCAGACATGTTTGTGTGGGTGCCCAAAATTCCAAGAGCAGAAAATAAGAGAGGGGATTACAGCACGGCCATCTCTCCTGGGGAGTGATTTCTCATTCTCCTTCTCTCTACCTTTCTCTGGCAAGCACACGTGCCCTATGGCAAAAAAAAAAAAAAAAAAAAAAAAAAACCCTAATAGAGGGAAAAGTGAGAAATTTCCCCCAGGGACATGGCCATTCCCACAATGGCCATCCCACAATTTCTCCTTAGTCTCACGGGATTTGGAGCATGTGCACACACGATCCTACGTGATTTTCAAGTCTCTTATATGGGATTTAACCGCGGTCAGCCATGTGGAAGTCCAGCAACTTTACCATTATATTACCTGCTGGCCCCTTAGTTATTGTTCTTTCTTTATTTTTTTTATGTTACTCTTAGTTTTTATTGGTTAACCCTCCTTGTAGAAAAGTACTGTAATTTAAATTACCTATAAACCTTATGAATAGAGTAAATAATTGTGTGTAGACATTTTATTTATTTTTTTTTTTTTTGGCCAATTACTTCTTTAATAAATCAGTTTTTTTGACATAATAACTCACATCAATTTTAAATACTATCACATAAAGCATGGTGGAGAAAAGAAATTTTGCTTCATAATTGGAAAAACAATAAAACTTGCCAAGAAAAACAAAAACAAAAAAGTCACTTTGAAAATAAATACACTCCATGCCAAAATAGTATAAAATGAAGCCAGGAGTCTTCAAAATGAAAACATTTGTCCTCCAGTATTTTCTGACTTTTTTTTTATGGTTTCCTGAAACTGGTGAGACTTTCAAGTTCAGGGGTTGCTGAGCTGTTCTGACTTGGCTCCTTTGTTATCTGTTTTTTCACCACTGTTGTCTGGATTTATCATCTTCCTTAACATCTGCTTTTTTGTCCTCTGTTTCCTTCTTGCCTTCGATTCTAGCTTTCTTTGCCCCTTTCTTATGATCAGCCACATTTCTATGACCTCCTCCTCCTTCATCCTCAGAATCTGAGAATTCTTCATCACAAGCTATCCGCTTGTCTGATGCTCAAATAGAAATTCTCTTGTCTGAATCTTCTCCATCTTCATCTCCACTGTCTTCGTGAACAGCGTCTTCTGGAATAGCTTGCATCTGGACACCAGGGGCATGAGGCAACATGCGCAAATTTTCAAATAATTGCTGTTTTATCTTTTCCATTTATTCTGGAGTGTTCTGGTTTGTCATGTTTGAAGGACTAATATGTAGTTTGAAGTCTGGTCCAAAATACTCAAAGTAATCATTATATGGCAACTCATTAGGAATCTCACAGTCGAGGGCAACCACAGTCTCATATGTCCAACATCGAGCCACATTACGAATTGTGGATCCACCTCCCCCAAGCATGAGTAATGGTAAGTTAAAAGTTTTGACAACTTCTACACATTTAGCATGACCTTTAACAGTTAGATTGAAGCACCCCAGTCTAGCATCCCAGTCTATCACCAGATAATCAGTCTGCTCCACACTGTAATACCACAGCACTAGGTTGATACATCTCCATCACTTTTGAGATAATAGGCTTAAATATCTGCCCATATGACTCAGCATCTATACCATCTCTCATTGGAAAATTGACAGCATAGTATTTGCCTTTCCCAGCACCAATATCCCCCAAGTCTCCTGTGCCAGGAAAGTACTCCCCATATATATGGAATGATACAGTCATTACACAATCTGTTGTATAAAAAGCTTCTTCAGCACCATCACCATGATGGATATCTATATCAATATATAAGACTCTCTGATGATACTTCAGTAATTCCAGGATGGCAAGCACAATATCATTAACATAACAGAACCCTGATGCCTCTGATTTCTTAGCATGATGTAATCCTCCAGCCCAGTTGACAGCCAGTTTGTTGTCGGTTCAACTTGACAGCCCCAACAACTGAGCCACCAGTTGAGAGCTGACAAAACTCAAAGAGCCCATCAAACACTGGACAATCTTCTCCAACATTAAATCTTTGCATTTGCTTACTATACTCAGACATGTTATCTGGTCTTATTGACCGTAGAAATTTGATATACTCATCACTGTGGTATTTTGTCATTTCTTCAGCAGTTGCTTTATGGGGCCTATATATTTCCATTTTTCTGTATAAGCCATAGTTTAACAGTAAGTTATGGGTCATGCGGATTCTGTGAGGTTTCATGGGATGACCCTGTCCATAATAATAATTTCCAATATCACCATCGTAGTAGTAGCACACTTTCTTCTTGCCGCCTCCTGGACTGTACGCCATGGGCTCCCCAGCCTCCGCCACCTCCAGACTCTGGCTCCTCCTCCTGCTGCTGCTGCCGCCGTGGCTTGGCGAGGAGAGAAAAGGGCTGGGGAGCTAGACATTTTATATTTAAAGATAGATTTTTAGGGGCCAGCAAGTAGCATCAAGACTAGGCCCTAGACTTCCACATGGCTGACTGTGGTTTGCTTCATAGACCCAGTGGCTTGAATAGCTCCTGGAGTGTGTGCGTACATCTCCAAAATTCCAGGAGGATGAGGGGTTGTAGCATGGCCATCTTCCCTGGGGGGTGATTTCTCACTTTACTCTCTGTCTGTCTGGGAAGCACACACCCCCTATGTCAAAAACCTTAAAAAAAAAATTGATGTATTCTCTGTATTTTACTTACTTAATATTTGCTTGAAAGTTTTACTTATTTATTTATTTTATTCTAGGAGTACAAAGACAACATCCAAAGAAAAGAAAGAGGTATTGTTAGAAAATAAATTATCTAAATATTATAGGAATTGAGAAAATTTGAAAGTCTAATAAATCCAGCTAAATGTTTTATAAAATAAATTTATTTCATCAGACTTCACTAACCTGTATTTAAGAACTATTTGGTCTTAGACAAATGTAGCTGTTATTTTATGCAGTTAAAATTAGAGTTAAGTCATGTGGGATAAAGCCACCAGACCTGGGACTTGAATCATGGAGTTGGCTATGTGGGATCCAGCCTCTTTCACCTTTATGCCACTTGCTGGCTCTGGTTTTATTGAGATACGTAAACATTTTCTTATTGTTTCTTTTATATGTTCAGAGAGTCATTGTCTTCAATTAAATTTTTTGAACTTTGAGAAATTTATGTTTTTATAAAGCTTGAGTTTTATGTCCTTATAAAGGTCGTTATGCTTAGATAGGCTCCCTCATTTTTAAAAAAGAATTGTTTACTTAATTTAATTTATTATTATTATTATTATTTTAATTTGCTATGGGGCATGTGAGCTCACCAGTGAGAGAGAGAGAGAGAGAGAGAGATATGAAGCAAGCATCTGGGTCTGGGACTCAAACTGCAGTTGGCCATGTCCAGCGCCTTAGTCAGCAAGCCATTTGCAGGCCCCAAAGCTGCTTCCCTTTAATAGTTTTTGCCTTTCTCTTTTCTTTCTTTCTTTTTCTTTTCTTTTTTTTTTTCTTTTTTTAACGTTTTTGATCTCACTGGAGAAAGACAGTGAAGAGGAAGGTAGCCATGCTGCAGTCCCTTATCTTCCATTCTCCTCCTGAGATCTTGGCATGCCCACACACATATCCTGTGTGATTTTCAAGCCACCAGGCCTGGGACTTGAATCATGGAGTTGGCTATGTGGGATCCAGCCTTTTTCATGTTTATGCCACTTGCTAGCTCTGGTTTTGTTGAGATACTTAAACATTTTCTTATGGTTTCTTTTTTATGTTCAGAGAGTCAGTGTCTTCAATTAAATTTTTGAACTTTGTGGAATTTATGTTTTTATAAGACTTGAGTTTTATGTCCCAATTTTTGTTCAAATAAATATACACTATTGTAACACTTAGACTGCATGCAGATTATTTTTTAATTTCAGAAGCAATTATAATATGTCATTTTATTGAGTACTAGCCAAAAAGTCTCCTTCATTTTACTTAGATTTCTGATAGCCGTGACAGAGAAAAAGATCTACTGGACCGCAATCGCAAGTTGGAGAGTGAAGTTGCTACACTAAGACTTAAAATGAAAACGATAAAAAACCATATCCTTAAAAAGGAAAAGAAATATGTTGAGGACATTCAAATTCTAAAGGAAAAGAATGATGACCTTCAAAAGACAATAAAACAGAATGAGGCAACAATAAGACAAACAATAGCCTGTTATAGTGGTAAGCTGGTTGTTCTGTCAACTGAGAATGCAATGCTAAATTCTCAACTGGAGAGTGAAAAGAAAAACAAGGAGAGACTGGAATCTGAAGTTGAGTCATATCGTGCTAGACTGGCTGCTGCTATACAAGATCGTGATCAGGCATCAAAAAGAGGCCTAGAACTTGCTTTTGAGAGAGCACGAGAGGAGTGGTTTTATTCAAAGGAGAAAATGAATTTAGATGCCTCAAACCTGAAAGAGAACAATGAGCATCTCTCTCAACAACTTTCTGAAACTAAAAGTAAGCTCAATAGCTTGCAAATTGAGCTCCTTCACACAAGAGAAGCTCTTAGAGAACGGACTTTGGCTTTAGAGCAAGTAGAAAGATACCTAAGCCAGACACAGTGTCAAATAAAGAAAGTTGAACTCAAATATACAAACGAACAGTGTAAACTAAATAAATACAGTGGAAAACAGGAGCGTAAGGAAGAAAACTTATGTCAGCTACAAAGAGAGGCAAGTATCAAAATTCAGACTAATATTTGAATATGGGTAAAAGTTGACTTTGGTTTAACATTTTATATATATATGTATATGTGTGTGTGTGTGTGTGTGTGTGTATCTGGGGCTGGCCAGCAAGAGGTATGGTGGTTGAGGCACTAGGCTCCACATGACCAACCACGGTTTAAATCCTGAACCTGGTGGTTTCCTTTCTGGCTTTCTCTTTCTCTCTCTCTGTCCCTCTAGTCAAATTAAACTGCCTAACTAACTAAATAAATAAAGTTAACAAAATAATTCTTAAAAAAAAAAAAAAAGAAAGAAAAGAAAAAGCATAAGTTGCTCCAAGTTTATAAAAAAAGTAGCATGTAATAAGAGAGATTTTGAGTGGACATTGAGTCACTTACGAAATCTTAAAATACTGAGTTATAAGTAGTTAATAGACTGATAATAATGTAGGCATATATTGCTGAAAGTATTTTCATGTCTTTATGTTGCATCCTTTTATGACCATGATGAAGCAGACAAATGGACATGTTCACACTGAAAATGAAGCATATTTTTATTCCTTTGTTTAGTTTGCTATAGGGCACATGCGCTGGCTGGAGAGAGACAGAGAGAAAGAGATGAATACTGAGAAATTACCTTGGAGGGATGGCCACATGGCAATCCTTTCTTCTCCTTTCTGCCCTGGGGACTTTGGGCATGCACACACCTGGGTGTGTTTTTACAGCTTTCAGTGTAGGACTCAACTGTAGTTGGCCTTGTGGGATCCAGCTCCTTAACCTCCACACCACCTGCTGACCCACAAAAATGAGCATATTGAGATTAAGATTGAATGTATAAAAGACAATTTTTAAAAATAAAAAGTAATAAATTGTTTTTTAAAAAAAGATTCAATTGAGTGGTTACCTAGACAGTTTGTTAACAGATTTCCAAAATGAACTAAATGGTAATTGCTCTATCTCAGAATGCTTTTCATTCAGTGCCTTTTTTATATCTTGCTAGATGGTATAATTTTGTTCCCATCAATTTGAATGGAAATATTTTAGTCTCAGACTATGTATTATTTTTTTTGTTTGTTTAGGTAGAATTTTGCTGTCCCCACCCTCCTGCCTCAGCCTCTCAGCTGAGACTACAGGTAAGCAACCATGCCCACTTCTTTTTTCAGACATTATCTCACTGTTGTCCAGGTCACGCTTGAGCTTCTTCAGTGTCCCTGAGTTGCTAAAACTGCCGGCACACATCACTGTGCTCAGTCTTTAGGTTGGGCCTGGAATCAAACTCGGGCCACCCATGTGGTTAGCAGCCCACCTTAGCTGAGCCTCAAATGATGTATTCTGATGACCTCACAATTCTTTAATGACATCTACTTTTCTTTTCTTCTTCTTCTTCTTCTTCTTTTTTTTTTTTTTTTTTTTTTTTTTTTTAGGAGTTTTTGCTATAGGGCGCATGCGCTCGCCAGACAGAGAGAGAGAGAGAGAGAGAGACAGAAAGCGAGAAATCACCCCCCGGGGGGGGTGGCCACGCCACAATCCCTTCTCCTCCATTCTCCTCTAGGGATCTTGGGCACGCACGCACACGTGCCTGGCATGAGTTTTAAGCCACCAGGTCCAGGACACGAACCACGGTCGACTACATGGGAGTCCAGCGACATAGCCATTACGCTAACTGCTGGTCCCACATCTACTTTTCTTTAAATCATAATTTGAGACAGATGTAGCTAATTTGAGCAAAACTTTTGATTTAGTCTTCCCACTGTTATTTATAATTTATTTTGAACATTTTTACAAATAACTTACTCATAATTTAATCTCAAGGCTCAGTTACCATCATTTGGATATTTTGTTCTGTACAAAGATAACTAGCTATCTGTGATTTATTAATGATCTCCATTTCAACCTAATGAGGGGGGTTTGCAGAGTTCACGTACAGTAGGAATGGAGTGAGTACGGGGAAGAGATGTCGTAGTTGAGGCCAGGGAAGGAGATGGAGGCTGGTTACCTAAAGACTACCTTGAAGGCTGTTGGAATTTGTCCTTTTATTCTCTAATAAGAAACTTCTGGGAGGATTCTGGAGCAGAGATTTAATATATGAGGAACTCAGGAATTAATTTGAAACCTCTCATAAAAAGAGCTACAAAAGGTTAAAGAGTGTGCCCTCCCATCCTTACCCACAGGCACTGTCAAGCCTTGCAGATTCATCAGAGGAGGAGGGACAAATGGGCTAAGGGAAAGTTTCTCCTGTCTAAGTAACTCAGTACTGATTAGGCAGGAAGATAGCCCCTTAACTCTGCTCTGAACTGAATCAGTAATAAACAGGGATGTGTGCACACAAGGAAAAATGGCGAAGTGATGTATGTGGAGATGTTTTCAGTGTATACATTACGGTAATATATTACTACCATAAATGAGTAATATGGTGATTTATAACATCAGTACTGGGATTATCCTATCAGGTAGCTATGAGACAGCTTCAGTAAGAATTGGCTGAGGCCCCAAAAACACAATCTATGCCAAGGACTTCACTGGAGGTTATATCACATAATCACATTAATTTAGAAGATGAAACCCAGGGTTTAAAGAAGGGATTAAGTCAAATCGGAATTTAAGTACTATAAAATTTAACATGTTAACAGTACATCAACAGCTGGTTGAATGACAGTGAGTTTCAGGATACACTTTTAGGGGACAGCTTTCTTAAATACTTTTGTTATAATCACTGTGCTGTGCTTTCTGTGTTTTTGGCTTCTATTCATCCAGTTTTGTTTGTTCAGACTGGACTCACAGTTTCTCTCTCACAAAACTTTCTCTGGCTGTTTTGAATGTCACGTCCCTTCTGTTTCCAGCACTTGTCCAATCTGTGCAGGGCAGTTTAACAATTTTACATTGCTTTTATTTTTTCATGAGAGATAACCTAAGTATAAATTTGTTTAAGGAGGGCGTAATATCTGATATGCATGTCACCTGTTCTTACCGAATTGAAAATATTTTAGCTTAATGTCATTAAGAAAAAATTAACTACTGCATACCATGCCAATAATTTTTTCTTTGAGACAGTAACATAATAGAACTTTTATTCCACACGTGAAGCATTTTAAATTGGAGTACTTAGTCTCTTAGAGGGGAATTGCTCAATTAAATACTCAGGTGTATGGGGGTGGGAAAACTAAATTTACCTTCATTATCTAACTAGGACTGGTATTTATATTGATTTATTGCACTTTTCTACCAGAAAGTGTCTGGCTTCAGTTTTTCGGATATGTCATAACATCTATCAGCTCATGAAGATGCTGCTAGCGCAGAGCCCGACATAACCCGTTGCTAGGAATGAGTCTGTTTGTGCACCTTGCTTTAGCAACAATCAGTATGTTCAGGTCAAGGCATCAGCTCACCTGCGATGTCACGTTAGTTATGTGCTGTTCAATCCCAGAGATGCTGTGTATGTCACAGCACACAATCGTGGTGCACTGGGTAGTGCAGAGAGAAAGTAAGGTGTGCACTTTAGAAGTGGAGAACCATACGGTTGGCCAGTGGGACAGGTGAAAGGTCTGTGAAGCACTGGGGTGTACTTTGGGCCTCGTGTTCCCACTTGCTGCCACGTCACACAGTGGTGTGAAAACAAGTCAGTGCAATGTCTAGGGGCATGCCACCTACCTAAAGCATCTGATTTTTAAAATAACTTTTTTTTTTACAATTTAATTTATGTCATACACTCCATCACTATACACTACTTCACTTGTAAAGTGAATTTTCCAACATGAATACATTTCACACCAGACCAGTTGAGGATACTGTACACGTTATCATCAACAGATAATAATCCATTTCTGTGTCCCATAAATGTAAATGTCTTGCCTCTCTATTTTACTTCTCAATGTCTTTCCTCAAGACTCTCCTCCTTCTGCCAGCCTCTTCCCATACTGCATGCAGTATCCATAACCATTTTCCATGTTTCAGTATCGTCTAATCTTTCAGTTTTGGCCATAGAGTGCAGACAGTTGGTATATATTAAGTGGAGACATACAATGTCTCTCCTTCATAGCTTGGCTTGCTTCACTCAGCAGTAAGTCTTCCATATCCATCCACTTTCTATCAAAAGCCAAGGTCATCTTGTTTTTTGTTTTGTTTGTTTGTTTATTATGGCTGGGTAGTATTCCATAGAGTACATGTGCCACACTTTTTCAACCCATTCTTCTGTTCTGGACATTTGGATTGGTTCCATGTACTAGCAATTGTTAATAATGCCACAGTAAACATAGATGTGCAAGCACTTTTCTGACTAAGCATTCTCCTTTGGGTAGATACCCAGGAGCGGGATTGCTGGATCATATGGTAGTTCTATCTGTAGATCTTTGAGGAATCTCCATATTGTTCTCCACAGTGGCTGGACCAATTTACATTCCAACCAGCAGTGTAGGAGAGTTCCTTTTTCACCACAGCCCTGCCAGCACTTATCATTTATTACTTTTTAAAAATCTTAGTCATTCTGAGTGAGGTTAGGTGGTATCTTTTTGTGGTTTTGATCTGCAACTCCCTTATGAGGGATGATGAACATTATTTATTATGCTTTATGGATGTTCATATGTCTTCCTTAGAGAGTTGTTTTTTCGGTTCGTTTTCCTATCTTTTTATTAGGTTTATCTTCTTTTTTCATGTAAGCCATTTGAGATCCCTTATCTGAAGCATAGTTTACAAAAATATTCTCCCTTTCCAAGAGTTGCTGATTCACACTAATTACTGTGTCTTTTGCTGTGCAGAAACTTCTTCATCTGATGTAATCCCAATTGTCTATTTTTGGGATTACCGACTATGGTTTGGGGGTCTTATTTAGGAAGTCTTTGCCTACCCCCGTGTCTCCCAGAGGTTCCCCAGTGTTTTCCACCAGTAGTTTTATAGTTTGAGGTCTTAGGTTTTGATCTTTGATCCAATTGAGTTGATTTTGTAAAGGGTGAGAGGGAGGGGTTCAGATTCATCTTTCTTCAAGTGGACACCAGTTTTTCCAGCACCAAATGCTGAAGAGGTTTTCCTTTTCCCACCTGATTGTCTGGTACCCTTTGTCAAAAAATCAGTTGGCTGTATGTTTTAGGGTTTATTTCTGGGGTAATATGCTGTTCCATTTTTCCATGTCTGTTTTCATGCCAGTTTCATGCTGTTTTGGTTATCAGGCTTCATAATATATTTTGGGGTCAGGGAGTGAGATGCCTCCTACTGCACTCTTCTTGCAGAGGATGGCTTTGGCAATAGGGGTTCTTTTATGATTCCAGACAAACGGTATGATTGCCTTTTCTAGATAGGGAATTAATGTCTCTGGTACCTTTATTGAGATTGTGTTAAATATGTAGATTAACTGGGGTCGAATTGCCATGTTTATTATATTCATTCTTTTGATCCAGAAACATGGGCTGTCCTTCCACTTTTTTGTGTGATTTTTCAATTTCTTTTTTTAGCTTCTCATATCTTTCCTTGTGGAGGTCTTTGACTTCTTTGGTTAGATTTACTTCTAGGTGTCTTATACTTTATGTGGCTTTCATAAATGGAATTACTTTCTTCCATTCTATCTCAGTCTGTTTGTTCATATATAGAAATGCTATGGATTTTTATATCTTAGTTTTGTATCCCACAAATTTACTATATTAATTTATTACTTACAGGAATTTTTTCATGGGAACCATTAGTTCTTCTGTGTATACAATCATGTCATCTGCAAAAGGGGATCATTTCACCTCTTCTTTTCCTATTTTAATGCCTTTTATTTATTCTCTTTTCTGATTGCATTGGTGAGATCATTCAGTACTATACTGAAAAGGAGTGAAGAACGTGGACGTCCTTATCTTGTACCGTTTTTAGTGGAAAAGCTTTCAGCTTTTTACCATTTAGAATGATGTTAGCTCTGAATTTTTCATAGATAAGTGTTCTTTTGTTTTTTTGGTTTTGAAAGAGATTTTTGCTATAGGGTGCATGCACTTGCCAGAGAGACAGAAAGCACGAAATCACCCACCAGGAGGGTGGGTTGGCCATGCTGCAGTCCCTTCTCCTCCGTTCTCTTCTGGAATGTTGGGCACGTACGCACACAATTCAATCTCATTGCCTGTTATGGGCCTGGTAAGGCTTTCTATGTCCTCCTGGCTCAATCTTGATAGATGATATGAGCCCAGGGATTTGTCCATCTTATCCAGGTTTTTTTATTTGTTGGCGTAGAGTTGCTCATAGTATCCTCTTTTGATGTTTTGTATTTCTGTTATGTCTGTTGTAATATTGCCTGCCTCACTGCAAATTTGATTTATCTGGTTCCTTTCTCTCTTCTTAATTAGTCTAGCTAATGGTGTGTTGGTTTTGTTTCTTTTCAACAAACTGGCTTTTCTTTTCATTTATTTTCTGTATAGTTTTTTTTTTCTATTTCATTTATTTCTGCTCGAATTTTTATTATTTCTTTTCTCCTGATGTTTTTTGTATTTTGTTGTTGTTGTTGGTTTTCCAGTTCTCTGAGACATGATGTTCAATTGTCTATTTGCTTTTTCTTATGTGCTCTAATTACTATGAACTTCCCTCTTCTGACTGCTTTCATGGTATTCCATAGATTATGGAGACTCATGCTCATTATTATTGGTTTCCATGAATCTTTTGATTTCAGTTTTAATCTCTTCAGTTATTGTGAAGTCATTCAGGAGTAGGTTATTTAGTTCCCATGTATTTGTGTATTTTCAAGGGTTTTTCCTGAAATTCCTACCAAGTTTAATTCCATTGTGGTCAGAGCAGATACTGGATATAAGTTCTGTACCTTTGAATCTGTACAGGCTTGTTTTGTGCTCTGTCATGTGGCCAGTCTTAGAAAAGGTGCCATGTTGGTGTGAGAAAGAAGTATATTTCATGGTTTTTGGGTAGAAGGTTCTATTGATGTCTGTTGAATCCATCTGACTTACGGTATCATTTTAGATTCTGTATTTATTTGCGCTTTCTTTGGTGGAGTGTTGAGATCCCCATCAATTAGTGTGTTGTAGTCTCTCTCTCCTTTCAGATCTAACAGTCTTTCCTGCACATATTTGGGTTCTCCCAAGTTGGGTACATAGACACATGTAATTGTTGTATCTTCTTGACAAAGGAGCCCTTTTACTACTCTATAATGCCCTTCTTTGTATCCTCTTACAGTTTTTGTTTTAAAGCCTATTTTGTCTGAAATTAGCCTCACCACTCCAGCTCTTTTTGGGTTTGTGTTTGCATGGAATGTCTTTTTCCAGCCCTTCACTTTTAATATGTCTTTATTTATGAGATGTGTTTCTTGTAGGCAACAAATAGAGAGTTTCTGTTTTATTATCCATTCAGCCAATCTGTATCTCTTGATTGGAGAATTTAATTCATTAACATTCAGTGTTGTTATCGAAATTTCTGGACTTGTCCCTACCATTAAATTGGCCAATTTCGGGACCAGCAGTTGGCATAATGGCTATTTCGCTGGACTCCCATGTAGTTGACCCCAATTTGAGTCCTGGACCTGGTGGCTTAAATTCATGCTGGGCGTGCGTTCCCAAGATCCCAAGAGGAGGGTGGAGGAGCGTGGATTGCAGCGTGGCCATCTGCCCTGGGGGGCTGATTTCTCACTTTCTGTCTCTCTATCTCTCTCTGTCTTTCTGGCGAGTGCATGCGCTCTATAGGAAAAAACCTCTAAAAAATATCAACCAATTTCTTGGTCGGTTTTTATTCTCTATTTCTGTCTGTCCCTTTATTAGGTTTCCTAGTACAGCACTCTCTCCACAATTTCTTGAAGAACTGCTCTAGTGTTGGTAAATTATTTCAACTTTTGTCTGTCTGAGAGGTTTTTATCTTTTGTTTTTCCATATGAAGAATAATCTTGCCAAGAATAATAATCTTGGCTAAAATTGTTTCTCATTTAACACTTTGAATATATCTTCCCATTCTTTCCTTGCTTGCATTGTTCCCATTGAAAGGTCCAGTGTTAGCCTGATGGGATAACCTTTGTAAGACACTTGATGTTTCTCTCTTGCCATTTTAGTATCTTGTCTCTATGTCTGGTTTTTGACAGTCTGGCTATGATGTGCCATGGAGATGATCCCTTTGGGTTGATTCTATTTTGGGTCCTTTGTATTTCTTGGATCTGGATGTTTGAGTGCTTCTCTAGACTTGCAACATTTTCTTCCAGGATTTTATGGAATAGATTTTCACTGTACTTATTATCCCTTCTTCTTTTGGGACACCACTTATTCGGATGATTGGACATTTCATGGAATCTAGTATTTCTTGTATATTATCTCCATTTTTTTTTTTTTTTTTGCTATTTTTCTCTATCTTTTTGGTGTTTTTCTCTAAGACTGAGGTTTGTCTCCTATATCTAAAATTTGATCTTCGGCTTTAATTCTTTTGAGAGAGGTCTTGATTTTCTGTATTACTGGCTTCATCTCTAACAGTTCCATTTGATTTTTTTTTATAGTGTTCATTTCTTCATTTATTTATTTATATTTTTATTATCATCATAATCTTCTTTATATTACATTGGATTACATATAACTTTACAGTGTATTACAATGCTTTTTCAAAAGGGAATGCCATGCATGTCAGTCAATACAGAGACATCAATCTCCCCACTTCAACATTCAATATCTTTTCTATGTTTTCCCCAATCATTATTATTAATTCTAATTATTTTTTTAAACAGTCAATCACTATTTCTCATTTTGCTTGTAAAAAGACTTTGCCCATCATGAAATACTTCTCAGACCAATCCAGTTGAGAATACTATACATGTCATTATCTACAGTTAATAAGCCATGTCTGTTTCTCACTAACGTCCTGCCTCTCTATTGTTCTCTTGCTATCTTTCTCTATCCTCTTCTCTTCACCTCCCCCATTCCACACTGTCCTATTCTCATTAAGTACCTTCACTGCTTTTATATCCTCGGTGTTCATTTCTTCTTTCAAATCATGGAAGGACTTCCTCATCTCCTGGAGTTCGTTGTCTCTTTTCTGTGCCATCTCATAAAGTTTTGTCATCATAAATGTTCTGAGTTCACTCTGACATTTCCATAACTTCTTCTGTTTTTTCAAGAGATGGAGAGCTATTGTGGGTTTTTTTTTGGTGTGTGTGTGTGTGTGAAGATATATTTCTTGGTTTTCTCTTACTTAAGGCTTTTCCGTCCTTTCAGTCATTTGGTGATGTATTCACTTTTGGATCACTCTTTGGAGAATGTTTCTGCACCTGGGAATAATTTACTCCCCTTCTGGTGTGAATGGCTTCTGTGCCAAAGTCGCACTTCTGCTGCGGTTAGCAATGTGGTCCCCACAGGAGGAGTTTTCAATGCAGGTTTCTGAAGAGCAGTTTCTTTCTTTTTGTTGGTGGTTCAGTGCCGGGAAAAGATTCCTCAGAGCATTATGAAAAAGCATCAGATTTTATTGAAACATAAAATACAGTAACAAGGGTCCAGCAGGAGGCATGGTGGTTAAGGTGCTAGACTCTCACGTGGACGACTACATTTCAAGTCCTGGACCTGGAGGCTTGTTTTCTCACTTTTATTCTCTGTGTCTCTTTGGTGACCACAAATGCCCTACAGCAAGTTTAAAACATAATAGTAATAGGGAACCAGCAAATGGTGTAATATTTGCATTGCTAGACTCCCACATAGTCAACCACAGTTTGTGTCCTGACCTGTGTTTGCATGCCCAAAATCCTGAGAGGAGAATGAAAGAGGAAGGATTTCAGCATAGCCATCTCCCCTGGGGGTAATTTCTCACTTTCTGTCTCTCTCTCCAGCAACCACACACACCCTACAGTCAAAATTTTTTCTCAAATAATACTAATAATAAATAAAATTAAATAAATAATTCTTTTTTAAAATACCATAATGGGGCCAGCAAGTGGCGTAGTGGTTAAGGCACTGGGCTCCCACATGGTTGATCACAGTTTGAGACCCAGTGGCTTTGAAACTTATGCATGTGTGTCCAAAATCCTGAAAGGAGAATGGAGGAAAAGGAATTGTGGTGTGGTCATCACCCTGGTTGGGGAGGGGATTTCTCACTTTTTGTCCCTCTGTCTTTCTCTGTCTCTCTGTTGAGCCCACACATCCTATAACAGAATTCTCTCTTAACCAAAAAAATACAATAGCAATAGCAAAGTTCCACTGGTCAGTCCATGATGGTGTCTTGAAGCACAATTTAGCTAAAAACTGACTTGCCATAGGCTTTCTCAGTTCAAATTTGTCTGTCTTCTTCAACAGCCAGGGTTGATCTTGCTAATACTTCATTGCAAACATCCTTCATATGAGATGAACTGAAAACTTTCACTATGTCTGATCTAAATGTTCGCATTTTATTTGACTAAACTCATATCTGTATATTATAAATGTTGTTTGAAGTAAGATACTTCAGTGAGGTTGTAAGTCCTTATCTCCTCTTCTAAGGTGTCTTTGTTACTTGAGGTGAGTCAGTGATTTCTGAAAGTTCTTAATTTACAAGTAAAACACATCTAATGAGGACGCAAGCAGGCACAAAGAGACTAAAGCAAAACTTACAAGGAATGATAAAATCAGGTCAACACAATTAATGTATTACTTCATTTAGTCAGATTGAGGTAATTGTACAAATAGTACTTTATTTCCTAAGAAGCTGATATTTTTTACCTTACATGACACAGTTGTGTTTTTGTGAGAGAGACTTAATTTAATAAAATTGTGTGCACTTGACCGAGCAGTTCTAAAAGTCATGGATGACAATGCAATTGTCAATTTCCTGAAGAAAACCAAATCAGGAACAGCAAATCTATTTCAAGCTAACATTAAAATGAAGTTTTCTTTTATCTCTTTTACTGGGATTGTCTCAATGTAAAACGTTAAAAAGTTGTCTATAAGCAACAACAAAATACAATACCGAAAATACTAAGAGCAAATATTCTGTATAGCTGGGACCAGCAGTTAGCGTAATGGCTATGTTGCTGGACTCCTATGTAGTCGATCGTGGTTCGAGTCCTGGACCCAGCAGCTTAAACTCACGCTGGGCGTGTGTGTGTGCATGCCCAAGATCCCAAGAGGAGAAGGGATTGCTTTCTATCTCTCTGTCTCTCTCTGTCTTTCTGGCGAGCGCACGCGCCCTATAGCGAAAACCTCTCCAAAAAAAAGAAAAAAAAAATTCTGTATAGCTCAGTGTGTGCTATGCTTCTAAATGCCTTTTGTACATTTCCCAATTTAATCTTTCCACTATGCCAGTGAGGTAGATATTAGTATGATATCCATTTTACAATAGAGGAGGCCAACCCAGCAAGGTACTTTGCTCAAGGCCATAGTGCTAGTAACTGGTGGGCTCAGACCAGGTGTTCTGACCTCTTTGTTGATAGTGTCAGACCGTAATTGGAACTGCTGACTGTCAGCTAAAGCCTCATGCTACTTTTTATAATTACTGCCATCATCATGGTCACTGACATATATGAATGTTTAAAATCATAGTTAAGGTAGTGGTTTTTGGAATACAAAAACATCATCACTTACCGTAAGGTCACCTCTTGTCTTTCTCCATCAGACCAGTTTTGTAAGTTGAAGTATTAATCAGATAAAATACAATTTAAAAACAAGAACAATGTGCTTTGGTCCCGTATAGGGGGTTGCTAAGCTTCTCTGGAAAGGGTATTATTTTATGCTTTAAGTACCATAAGGTCCCTGCCTTGTAATCACACTAAGCTCTGCAGTTATGACACAAAAGGAATCATAAACGATATGTAGATGAAAGGATGTGTTTATGGTCCAATAAAATTTAGTTACAAACAGGTGAAGGGCAGATTTGTACTATAATAGACTCTTAGTAAAGTGGCTGTTTTTTAATTCTTCTAGTTGCAAGAACCAAAGAATCAACCAGCAGAGGCTATAAAATGTACTGAGAAGACTCAAGATCGCATACCAAAGTACGATTTAAAGTAGCATGAAATAACTTGAGTAATTGTAAAGAATTTAAGCAGCGTGGGACCAGCAGTTGGCATAATGGCTATATCACTGAACTCCCTTGTAGTCGACCGCGGTTCGAGTCCCGGACCCGGCAGCTTGAACACGCACTGGGCGCGTGTGTGTTCATGCCTAAGTTCCCAAGAGGACAGTGGAGGAGAAGGGATTATGGTGTGGCCATCCCCCCTGGAGGGTGATTTCTCGCTTTCTGTCTCTCTGTCTTTCTGGCAAGTGTACGTGCCCTACTATAGCCAAAAACCTCTCCAAAAAAGGGAGAAAAAAAAAAGAATTTAAGCAGCGTAGTATGAGAATTATATCAGATACCATAATAAATATAACTGTGTGAAGCCTGGAAAAATGTTGGCTTTAAGCTATTTTTTAAAGAATTATTTATTTACTTAATTTTATTATTTTTATTATTTTTTAAAATTTGATCAGGGGGAGGCAGAGACAGAGAGAATGGAATTGTGAGAAAGCAAGCCACCAGATCTGGTACTTGAACTTCAGCTGGCCATGTGAGAATTCAGCACCATAACCACCGTGCCACTTGCCGGTCCCAGCTTTAAGCTATTTCGAAGGACTGGCAGGTGGCGTGGTGACTGGGGCACTGGATTCCCACAGGGTTGACTGTAGTTCAATTCCCAGACCTAGTAGCTTACTTTCTTACTTCCTCTTTTTCTTTCACTCTCTCGCTGGTGAATGCCTGTATCAAATTGACAAATTAACTAAATTAAATAAATTTTAAAAAGCTATTTTGAAGTGCAATTCTTTTGCATACCGTTCCTGAATTTTTGTACATGATCTACAAAGCATTGCTAGAAAAATGGGACAGTTGCCAAATTATCTCTTTTTTAAACTTTTAAGGATTTGTGTGAGTCCGGAATAATACACTGCTCTGCCACGCTAGAGCCATCAGCCCCTTGGGGTTTGGATCTCTGGATGATCTGAGACACACTGTGGGCGGGCACTTGCATGCCTGTGATCCTGCTAGCTAGCGGGCCACAGGCCAGCTAGAGGGCTGGGAGGGGGCTGCAGCATGACAAGACCCTGTCTTGGGTTCCTGTTTTTCTCTCATTTGCTCACTCTCACTCTCTCATGAAAGAAATAAGACAAATAACTTTTTAAAACAGAATTTATGTAATTACACCTACAGAAAATACACGATCTTTAAAAAATTGGTCTGCGAGAATAATTATTTTTAAATATACATTTTAGGCTTGAAAAGGAAATTTCCAAGCTCAAAGTTATACTCAAAGAGCAGGCAAGCAAAATTGAAGAGCTTCAGAAGACCCTGTCAAGGACAAGTTCAGTAAGTCATTTTTTTCAATTTCTGTCACACTGAGAGGAACATTTTTACTTCTTTAGTAGTCGTATACAAGAATATTTTAGACAATAGAAAAAGTCTTATTGTTGGGACCAGCAGTTAGCGTAATGGCTATGTCGCTGGACTCTCATGTGGTCGACCGTGGTTGGAGTCTCGGACTCAGTGGCTTAAACTCACGCCAGGCATGTGTGTGTGCATGCCCAAGATCCCGAGAGGAGAAAGGAGGAGAAGAGTTGTGATGTGGTCATCCCCTCTGGGAGGTGATTTCTCGCTTTCTGTCTTTCTGTCTGTCTGTCTGTCTCTGTCTTTCTGACGAGTGTGTGCGCCCTATAGCAAAAACCTCTCCAAAGAACAAAACCGAAGTCTCCTTGTTAAAAATATTTGCGGGGGGTGGGGGCCAGCAGGAGGCATGACGGTTGGGTTGCTGGACTCCCACATGGCTGACCGTGGTTCAGGTCTTCTACCTGGCTGCTTGCTTTCTCACTCTCCCCCTCTCTTTGTCTCTCTCTGGTCAAATTAAAATAGTAATCATTATGATGACAATAAAATTAAGTAATTCTTTTAAAAATTTCTTGTATTTAGTTTAATACTACTTGCTACTAATGGTATAGGTTTTCTTAACTATGTAGAATTTGACTGAATTCATAAAAATCAGTGATTTTAGTAGTAAGGTTTTTATGAAAATGATTATCTCAAAACAATCAGCATTTGATATAAGCCACATTTTGTTTCTCTGTTCATACTTTAATGGACATTTGGATAATTTCTACTTTTTGGTGAGTAATTCTGCTATGCATATCAGTGTGCAACTATCTGTTGAGTCCCTGCTGGCATGTTATAGTATCTTCCAGAATTCTAAGATTTTGATTAGATCTAGAATTCTGAATTATTCTTGTAATCTAAACCCTTAAATGAGATTTTGAGAATTAATTACTTTTAGTGTTATAATAATTTGTATTTCTCCACAAGAGTGGGTCCTAGTTGTTTTTTTGTTTGTTTGTTTGTTTGTTTTGGGTTTTTTTTTTTTTTTTTTTTTTTTTTTTTTTTTTGTAGAGAAATTTTTGCTACAGAACACATGCGCTTGCCAGAGAGACAGAAAGTGAGAAATCACCTCCCACCTGCCCATGCTCCCCACTACCCCCCAACCCCTGCTGGGGTGGATAGCCATGCTGCAATCCCTTCTCCATTCTTCTCTTGGGAATTTGGGCATGCACACACACAGACACAGCCAGCATGAGCTTCCAGTCTCTAAGTCCAGGATTCAAGGCCCGGACAGCCATGTGGGATTCCAACAACGTAACCATTATGCCATCTTCTGCTGCTGGATCCTAGGTTCTTATACAAATGTTTGTTCCCCAAAGGACTTTTTTTTTCTCTTTGGATTTCAATAAAGAAAAGTGATGCCAGTACCAAATTGGAAGTAGCTGCTCCATCAAGGGCCTTATGGAGTAACTACTGCTCCTATCATTGCAGATTCAGGGACTGATATTTTCTCACTCACCTGTATTCATCATCCTTTCAAGGGCTTAACAGTCCAATCTTTGGTGTAAAATCGAGCATTCCAGTTTTACTGATGTATAGTGAATACTATATTGATAGCTATTACTAAGCAGAACGGAATTCTCTTGTCATCTATGCTTTTCTTTGTTATAATTAAGATCAGAAGATTAACAGCATGAGGTAGGTGCTTCTGAATGACTATCTCCTAAATATGTCACAGTAGCAAAGTTCGTGAAGGTTCATGAAGTTCCATTATGCAGATATTCCTATCAGGTGAACTAGAGCATTTGGTTGACTGGTCTTTCTCCTCGTCAAAAAAATATATATATATATTATTATTTTTTATCAACTTCATATAAATTAATCTTGTTTTATTAGCACACTTTTTATACAGGTGATATGTTGACAGAGGAACTTTCTGTGAGGGAGAGGGCCAGGGATATCCCCAGACCTAAGTGTCATGAATTGAAAATATACGAGTTCCCACAGGTTACTAAACTGATTCAAAATAATGAGAGACTAGAACTGGAAATGTAGATTAAGGAATCTGAGTTGAAGCCTTGAGATTTTAGGAACTCTGGGAGAATTTAAAAGAGAAATAGAAAGAAACAGGAATGATCATCAGTGATCACTGCATTTGGAAATGAAGTGAGATTAGAGGAGAAGGAGGAGAAAAATGATGGATTTTTACAAAATGTATTCATTCATTCATTTTTTTTATTTGACCAGAGAGAGACACGGGGGTGGGTGGAGTAAGAGAGCAAGCCACCAGGTCCAGGTCTCAAACCATGGTCAGCCATGTGGGAGTGTTCAGCACCTTAACCACCATGCCACCTGTGGGTCTCCAGTGATGGAATTTTAATATTGGATCTGTGGATGAAAAATTAGATTTACAAATGAGATATACATTTAAAAATGATAGAAAAACTAACAAACAGGAGAACCTGCACTGCTGCAGACCAAGGAGCAGCCGCAATCAGTGCAGACAGTTGAGGCAGGAGACTGCTTCAGGCTTCTTCCTGTCTCCGAACACATCCCTGGTACTCTGTTGCCATTATCCATAGAACCTGTGCTACTGTGGACCAGGGAACAGTGGCAGCCAGTGAGATCAACTGAGGCAGGGAGACCACCTCAGACCTCTACCTACCTTTTGTCCACCAAAGAATATTTTGAGACTTTATAGTTGTCTGATACACAGGGCATGCTGTACTGTGTGATTCCTTTCCTTCTTCAATTTGAAACTCTCTAGGTTAGCCCCAGGTGCACCTGGTCTCAAGAGCCTGGGAAAGGAATCAACACCTAAAGGTAGCCATATACACATGTCTCTGATGGGAAGACAAGACCCTCTACCAAGAACATGTCTGAGAAGTAGAGCTTTTCTTCTCCCCTGACACTACAGTATAAACACCAGAAAAACAAGAAGTAGTGTATAATCCACCAGATGGCTGGAAACCAGAACAGAGGCACAAAAAGTATGGGAAAACAAGGAAATACCTCTTCCTCAGTAGAATAGAACAACTCCTCTCCAGCCATGGACAGAAAAATAGTTCAGAATATTCATATTGACAGAGATGAGGAAGTCTTCCCAGTATTTGAAGGAGGAGATAGACACCATTAAAAATTAAAACAGAACTTCTAGAGATGATGGTAATACAGAAAATCAAGACTTTTCTTGGAAGTATTCATAGGACTGGACCACACAGAAGACAGAATCTCTTAGATGGAAGACAAAACCTTTGATTTAGATAAAATTACCAAAAGTAATAAAAAAAAAAATAAGGACAGCATATGGTAAATACTAGGCAATGTAAAACTCCCAAAAATTGGACAAGGGAATAGAAGATGTATTCCATGAAATATTTGTAGAAATCTTCCTAAACCTAGAGAAATGTTCAAACATCCAGACCCAAGAAATACAAAGGACCCCAAATGGAATCAACAAAAGAAGATCCGCTTCATGGCACATCATTACCAGAATGGTAAAAATCACAGATAATGACCAGATTCTAAAAATGATACAAGAGAAATGTTGTCACTTACGAAGATTACCCTATTAGGCTAACATCAGATCTCTCAACCAAAACATTGTAGACAAGAAAAGAATGGAAAGACATAATCAAAATACTAAAAGAAAAACAATTTCAATCAAGACTACTTTATCCAGCAAGATTATCCTCTGAATGAGAGAAACAAATAAAATCAACCACAGACAAACAAAAACAACATTCTGTGACTTGACTAGAATATTGCTGCTTTTCTTCTAAGCTTTGTTTTCCGGTTTTAAAGGATTTTTGTACTGTCTTGAGCTGTTGATAGGTGCATATACCTACTATTTGAACAGAATACTAACATGTTTCTAGGCTTTAAGTTTCAAGGAAATATCATTACCAGTTCAAAACTGCTCTTCTTGAAATTACCTGCTGAACTTGCTATTGAAAGTAGTTAGATTACTTATGATATTGTGTGATCAACAAAATGTTGGTGGAAAAGAAATAGAAAACAACTGTGAATAGCAGAGATAGTGTAATAAGAGAGTGGGAAAGGGCAGAGGGTCAAACATGGGGTAAAAAACATATATATACATATACATATGTATGAAAGTAGAAATGGAATATTATTGATAACATGCATGATTATTCTAGATGGGAAACCACATTTAGTATGTTGTCATGGTGCTCAGGGAATGAATGTTAAGTAATTTAAAAAAAAAGTTGCAGGAGAAAAAAAAAAAACAGTAAAACTATTCGTATCGAAATTTTTAAAAAATGTATATTTGATGACTGCAGTAAGCCATATAGCCCCCAGCTGGGTACTACTTTATAATATGTTCATTCTACTCACTGAGGTTTATGCCTAAAGTCAGACTTGTATAGGTATATATCAGCTGTGCTAGCTATTGGATATATTTAGACCAATTAAGTTCATTAGCAAATCAATTAAAGGGGGGGGAACATAGAAAGCAACCATGGATATCATCTGTATGCTGTAACGATGTATAGTGAATTAATGTAAAAAAATAAATAAATTTAAAGAGAAAAAAAAAAACACATAGCTAACATCATTTGGAATAGGGAAAAACGTTGTTTAAAACTGGAACAAGACAAGAATGCCCACTTTCTCCACTTTTCAATATAGCACCGAAAGCCCTAGTCTATGCAATCAGACAAGAGACTAAAATAAAAGACATTCAAAAAGGTAAAGAAGTGAAATAATCTCTGCACATGATAAGCCCCCTTTAAAAATCCACAAAAAACTGCTAGAAGCAGGAGCAGCAGTTGGTGTAATGGCTATGTCGCTGGACCCCCATGTAGTTGACTGTGGTTCAAGTCCTGGACCTGGTGGCTAAAACTCATGCCAGTTGCTTGGGTGTGCATGCCCAAATCCTGAGAGGAGAATGGAAGAGAAGGGATTGCGGCATGGCCATCCCGCCTAGGGGATGATTTCTTGCTTTCTGTCTATCTGTCTCTGCCTTTCTGGTGAGCACACATACTCTATAGCAAAAAAAAAAAAAAAAAAAAAAAAAAAAAAAAAAAAAAAAAAAAAAAACTCTTAAACTTGTAGAAGTAATAACTGAGTACCGTAAAGTAGCAGGATAGAAAGTCGACATACAAAAATTGATAGCATATCTATACACCAGCAGTGAACAGAGGTAGAATTGAAGAAAGCAATTGCATTTACAATTGCCACAAAAGAAATAAAAGATCTAGGGAGAAACCTAACCAAAGAAGTCAAATACCTCTACAAGGAAAACTATGAAAAACTAAGAAGAGAAATGAAAAATGACAGAAAAAAAGTAGAAAGACATCCCATGTTCCTGGACTGGAAGATTTAATATAATAAAAATATAAATGCTATCCAAATTAATGTACAGATTTAACACATCTTAATCAAATTGCCAGAGAGATTCATCACAGATTTAGAAAAAACAACCACTGAATGCGTCTGGAATTATAAACGACCCCGTATTGCCAAAGCAATACTACACAAGAAGAGCAGAGTAGGAGGCATCCCACTCCCTGATCCCCCAAAATATTACAAAGCTGTGATAATCAAAACAACATGGTTTTGGCACAAAGACAGGCATGCAGGAAAAATGGAGCAGAATAGAGACCCCAGAAATAAACCCCAAACATAGGGCCAGCTGATTTTTGAAAATGGGTGCCAGTCAATCCAATGTGGGGAAAAAAAAATCTCTAGGAAAAAGCCGAGTATCCTCCTGCAGAAAGATAACACTGGATCACTCTCTCTCACTGTTAACAAAAATCAACTCAAAATGGATCAAAGATCTAAACCTAAGATTTCAAACTATAAAATTACTGATCGATAATGTAGAGGAAATTTGTGGAGACATCGAAGCAGACAAATCCTTCTTAAACAAGATCCTTAAAGCACCAGTAGTCATTCAAAACTGGACAAATGGGATTACATCAGGTTAAAAAGCTTCTGCTCACCAAAAGAAACAATAATCATGGTGAACCAGCAGCCCTCGGAATGGGAGAATATATTTGCACAGTATGCCTCAGACAAGGGACTGATAACCAGAATATACAGAGAACTCAAGTGGCTTACCTGGGTGGGGGGAATGATCAACCCAATTAAAAGATGGGCAAAAGAGTTGAATATACACCTCACCAAGGAAGACATGAAAAGCCAAATGCATCTACAAAATGCTCAACATCTCTTAACGTACGGGAGACTCAAATCAAAACCATAATGAAATATCAACTGACCCTAATAAACAATGTTAAGTGCTGGCAAGGCTTTGGTGAAAAGGGAACTCTCCTACACTGTTGGTGGAAATATAAATTAGTACAGCCTCTGTGGAGAACAATATGGAGGTTCCTGAAAGAACTACATACAAATAGAACTACCATATGGCACAGCAGTTCCACTCCTGGGTATCTACCCAAAGAAAAGGAAAATGCTCAGTCATAGTAGTGCTTGCGCATCTATCTTTATATGACATTATTCACAATGGCTAAGAGATGAAACCAACACAAATGTCTATGAACAGATGAATGGACTACTACTCAGTCATAAAAAAATAAAATAAAATAAAAAACTCTGGCATTCAGTAGAAAGTAGACAAATCTGGAAGATTTACTGCTGGGTGAAGCAAGCCAGACTATGAAATAGAGACATTGTATGCCCCCTTGTTAATATGAACTAAATATCCACACTCTATGGAAGAAATAGAAAGATTGGAGGATATAGAAGCATGGAGAGCATTGTGGATATTGGAGACAGTGTGGGAGCAGCATGGGAGTTGGGAGATAGATAGAGGAAGGGAATCAAGGAGAAAAATAAAGAGACATTTAAGGGACATAGAAATGGAAGAATTGTTGATGATATTGTGTATGATAATATCTTTAACTGGATTGGTGTTTAGTGTATTTTTGCTGGAAACATTTATTTTACAAGCTATAGTGATGTACAGTGATCAAATGAATAAAATAAAATTTAAAAATAATAAAAAAGAAAAACCAATAGGCAGAAGATGTGTTTCTGAATGTCACTGTAAAGACTTAAACTTTATTTAGAGGGAAATGGTTAATAGAGGGGAAAGATTGAAACCCATGTAGGACTGTTTACAGAGGAAGAGAGTATTTATCTCATCCTGAAGTCATGAGGATTAAAAATGTATTGGGAGCCAGATGTGAGTTTCCAAAAAGTTATCTTGGTAATCTATGGTTTAACTGAATGTGAAGTATCTTCAACTGTTGATGGAAATACAATAGGGTGTCTTTATGTACTGTAAAATGTAAACATACCCACTTAAAAAAATTTGGTACATTATCATTTAGTATTTTATTAAGAGTTCATTAACTCTTAGTTTCTTCTATTCAGATTTTTTAAAAAGACCTTTACTTTTAACAAATACATTTTTGTAATTTAAATGAGGGCAATATAAATCAATTTGAGTTGTTTTTAAAAAATTGTGTTTTGAAAACAGTCCTTACTGGTATCAAGTTTATAAGCTATATTTTATAAACCTATCTAAACACAATTAAAGGATGACCTTCCACAACCTGAAGATCTGCAATCTGACTCCCAAATCTAAAACTTTTTGAGCAGTGACATGATACCTCAGATAGAAAATTCCATACCTGACATCATGTGACAGGTCACAGTCAAAACACTGCAACATGAAAATACTGTATGAAATTACCTTCAGGCCATGTGTATAAGGTTCATATGGAAAACAAGTGAGTTGCATCTATAGCCTTGGGTCTTCAAGATACCTCATTATCTACATGCATGTTTTCTGAAATCTGTAGATCTGACATCTAAAACACTTGTGGTCCCAAGTATTTTATATAAGAGATGCTTAGCCTGAACTCAAGAGAAATAACATTTTTTAAAGAATCATTTGGGACCAGCAGACGGCATAATGGTTAGTTTGCTGGACTCCCCTGTAGCCGACCACTGTTAAAGTCCCGGACCCATCGACTTAAAACTCAATGCCGGGCATGTGTGCGTGTATGCCCTAAAACCTGAGAGGGTTATGAAGGAGAAGGGATTGCAGAGTGGCCATCCCCCCCGGAGGGTGATTTTACGTTGTCTGTCTCTCTCTGTGTCTTGGGTAAGCATATGCACCCGGTAGCAAAAATCTGTCTTATAAAAATTGTTTATTTAATTTTTTAAAGAATCATTTTATTTAACTTTATTTATTTATTTATTTTAGTTTGATCAGAGAGGGGCAGAGTGAGAGAGAGAGTAAAAGTGAGAAAGCAAGCTGCCGGGCCCAGGACTCGAAGTGGAGTCAGCCATGTGGGAGCCCAGTGCCCTTAACTACCACACCTCCTGCCGGCCCTGTTCATTTAATTTTATTTATTATATTTTTGAATTTGCTATAGGGCACATGCACTCACCAGAGCCAGACAGAAAGAGAGGGAAAGTCCAGGACTCAAACCACAGTCAGCAATGCTGGGAGTCCAGTGCCCCAACCACCACAGAAATAACATTTTTTTAAAAAGACTTATTTATTTAATTTTATTTATTCATTCATTTATTTTAATTTGACCAGAGAGAGAGTGAGACAGCAAGCCACCAGGTCCAGGACTCGAACCGTGGGCAGCCATGTGGGAGTGTCCAGCGCCTTAACCACCACACCACCTGCTGGTCCCAGAAATAACATTTTTAAGAAAGAAAAGAGTCTCTAGATTTTTGAAAATAATTTTCTTTTAATTTTTTTTTTCAGTCTAAGGATGAAAAGGAACAGTTGAAGTTTACCATTTTAAAACAATCTCTGGAATATAAATTGGATCAAGAAATAAAGAAAAATTGTGAATTAGAGAAAGAGAAAATTGGGTAAGATTTTGTCATTTCATATCATTTTAACTGTTCATTTATTGATTTAACTACAAGCTTACTTCATTTTTCTAAGATCAGAATACAAATTCATTTTATACACACACTTTCATAATTAAACAAATTTCATTTTTAGAATTATTTAATTTTACTTTTTAAAAAAAATTTCACCAGAGAGAGGAGGGAGAGAGAGGGAAAATGAGAAAGCAAGCTGTGTGGTCCGTGGCTTGAACCATGGTCAGCCTTTTGGGAGTCTAGCACCTTACCCACCATGACACCTGCCAGCCCCACAAAGTACTCCATTGTAAAATTTGCTTCAGAAGTTTATAGCACAATCTGAAACTATTTTTTAATATATGTAAATATTACACTTATTCTTCAATGGTTTTGAAAACAGTTAACAATAATAACTTTACGCTGTTACCTACATTCTTCATCATCTACCTTGAATTTTTATTTCTGAAGTTTTTTGCTCTCTTTGGTAATTTTTTCTTATTTTCTCTGTGTCCTTCCCTTCAGCATTAAAATATTTTAATATCTAGAAACCTATCTGCTATTCTTTACCATAATTTTTTTAAAAAGTTTTGCTATGGGATAGCTGTCTTTGCCAGAGAGAGACACAGAGAGAGGGAAAGTGAGAAAGCACCCACCCCAGGAGAGACAGCCACACAGCAGCAAATCCTTTTCCCTCCATTCTCCTCTCAGTCTTCTATGCATGCAGGCACTCATGCCAGGCCAGGCATATTTCCTGAGCTGCTGGGTACAGGACTCGAATCCTGCAGCTGGCCATGTGGGATGCAGACACCTTAACCACCACACTACCCACTGGTCCCCAGAATTATTTTGATTGACCTACTTTCTTTCTGCATTTTTCTTATTTGGGTTATAAAAACATGCATGGTCATCTACTCATTTCCCATGGATACCTCTCATATGTGTATGAGGTAGACATGTTATTAAACTTCTCTTTGTTTTAAAAAAAATACACACATACACATACATGTATATCATGCAAACATATACACACACACACAAACACACACATATTGTATGAATATATTCTACATAGAAAAATGTGTATGTTACAGAAAGAAGAATAAAATGAGCAGTTGTTTCTACCATCCAGATTTATTTTTAAATGTAATGTTTCTCCGTGTGTTTGAAACCCCCAACATAGATGCTTTTATATTTTTTTGCTTAGTATTTAAATTTAAGTTTGATTACTGATTCTAATATTTCCCTGTTGTTTCCCTGTCTTTCTCTACAGGATTTTGCATCCCTTCCATTTTGTTAACATTGTGCCAGCAGAGAGCTCTAGCTCTCTTCTTAACAGTTGTAGCGTCTTGCCACATTATCTCGTGCCTGCTTTCCTTTCTACTAAAGCTTGGCCTGTTTCCTTTTCCTTCTTAATTCACACTTCAGAAAGGTTGCTTCTCTGTCACTTTTCCCACACTGAATGATCGTCTGGATGTTGTGTGTGTATTTTCTTCTGTTAGACCATGGCCAGTGAGCACCAAAATGTATTTTTGTATCTTTATAAAACATTTTTAAATGTGGTTTTTCCACTTCGCCATCCATACTGATCTCTGAGTTATAGCTAATGTTTAGTAATGGAGCGTTTTATATTAACTTACTAAAATGAATATTTTGTTGATAACTTGGTATATGGTAACAATATTAGCTCTTCTTTTACAATATAGTTCATACACATTTTCTTATTATTATTTACCTAAGATTATAATTTTGTTAGAATGCTTTCAGACAATGTTAGGTTGAAACAAATGAGAGAAGTGTGTAATTTGTAAATCATTTCTTTTATTTCATTGAACATAGTTTCTTTTTACACAGTTATTAATTATTTACTCTTGAAAAAGCCTGACTTAACTTATTGTGAATATTCCTACAGGTTAAAGAAACTCCTACAGATGACACGAAGAAATTTTAGTGAATCTGGAAATAGAGAAATTAATTTCCAAAATGATGCCAGAGTCAGTCAAATGGCTATTCAACTGGATATCCTAAAACATAAGGTAATTTTTAATCAGTTTGGGGACCAAAAAAATCACTTAATTTTTGGAAAGATAGGTATCTCAGTGCTTTGAGCAGCAAAATAGATTTTTCTTTTGACTTTATAGGATTGATACCAGTGAAGTAGATAGCTTTTTAAATTTTTTTTATTTTATGATTTCTTATCGAAGATAGCTTTTTAATACATAGTTTTTCTATTAAAAAAAGGCTTACTCTTGATTTTCATGTCTTGAACTCTTGCCAATGACCTAGGGCCAAGTAGTGAACACCATTACGTGACGCCAAATTAATAGTATTGAATCAATTTTCCGGTAACATCTTTATTGAGATATAATTGAGATATCATGCAATTCACTATACAGTTTAGTGACTTTCAGTGTGTTCACATCATCACAATCAATTTTAGATCCTTTTTATCACCCTAAAGAGAAACCCCAGGCCTTTAGTCATTCCCGCCAGTTTCCTCTTCCCTACTTGGCCCTATCTATTTTGTCTCTATAGATTGATCTGTTCTAGATATTCTGTACAAACTGAATTACATAATATGTGGTCTTCTGTGACTGGCTTCTTTTCATTTAGCATAATATTTTCAAGGCCCATCTCTGTCATAGCATATATCGGTACTTCATTTCTTATTATTGCTGAGGAATATTCCATTTTATGGGTGTGCTTTACATTTTATGTATCCAATCATCACTAGATGAACCTTTCTTTGTGTTATTTCCACCTTAGGGCAGTTATTAATAATGCTACTACAAAAATTTTCGTGAAGTTTTTGTGTTTGCGTATGATTTTATTTCTCTTATGAGTGCAATGGCTGGGTCATACTGTCACTCTTTGTCTCCCTTTGGTGGAGCTGCCAGTCCATTTTCCAAAGTGGCTACACCATTTTACATTTCTATCAGTATTGTGTGAGGTTCTGATTTCTCCATATTCTTTTCACCTCTTATTTTTCATCTTTTAGATTAGAAAGATTCCATTCTAGTGGTGTGGAGTGATACATCAAATGGTTTTGATTTGCATTTCCCTATTGACTGATGATGTTAAATATCTTTTCATGCACTTCTTATCTGTATCATTGTCATTTCTACATCTTCTTTGGAGAAATGTGTATTCAAAATCTTTTGCCTGTCTTTTTAAGTGGCTTGCCTTTTTATTTTTTTAATTGTAAAAGTTCCTTATATGTCCCAAATTATAAATGCATTATCAAATATGTGAGCTTCAGATATCTTCTCCGATTCAGTGACTTGCCTTTTCACTTTCTTGATGGATTTTTTTTCCTCCTTTTTTTTTTTAATTGCCAGAGAACATGAGCATGTGAGAGAGCAAGCCAGTAAGGGTTCAGTCCCTCATGGGCCATGGTCAGCTTCTGTGTAGCAGCTATTCCCTTTATTCCAAGTTTCATTATCATTTTCTTCACCAGCCTTGAAAGCCTTCCTGTTAGCCCCTTGGATAGCCATGGGCTTCCGCTAAGAGTCTCTTTAAAGCCCTTTTAGTTTATTTTTTTCCTTTTTTTCTTTTCTTTATTTATTATCATCATAATCTTGTTTATATTACACTGGATCACATAAACCTTTACAGTGTATTACATTTCTTTTTTTCAGAAGGAATACCATGCATATCAGTCAATACAGAGACATTAAAATCCCCATTTCATCATCCAATAGCTTTTCATATTTTTCAATTATTATTATTATTCCAATTATTTTTTTAAACAGTCAATCACTATTTCTCATGTTGCTTGTAAAAAGACTTGATCCAACATGAAATACTTCTCATACCAATCCAGTTGAGAATAATATACACGTCATCATCAACAGGTAATAAATTATATCTGTGTCCTATTAACGTCATGCCTCTCTTTTTGTTCTCTTTCTATCTTTGTCTATACTCTTCTCTTCTCCCGCCCCCATTCCACACTGTCTTATCCTCGTTAACTATTTTCACTGCTTTTATGTCCTCCAGTATTTCGATCTCTACCATACAGTGCGGATAGTCAGTATTTATTAAGTGGATACTTACAGTAGCTTTCTTTCATATGTTGGCTTACTTCAATCAGCAATAGACCCTCCATACCCAACCACTTTCTATCAAATGCCAGGTCTTGCCTTTTTTATTACTGAGTAGTATTCCATAGAGTATATGTGCCACACTTTTTCAATCCATTCATCTGTTCGTGGACATTTGGGTTGGTTCCATGTCTTGGCGATCATGAATAATGCTGCAGTAAACATTGATGTGCAAGTGCTTTTCCAACTGAGCATTCTCCTGTCATTTGGGTAGAAACCCAGAAGTGGGATTGCTGGATCAAATGGTAGTTCTATTTGTAGATCTTTGAGGAACCTCCATATTGTTCTCCACAGTGGCTGAATCAGTTTACATTCCCACCAGCAATGTAGGAAAGTTCCCTTTTCACTACATCCCTGCCAACACTCATCACTTTTTATGTTTTTAATCTTTCCCATTCTAACAGAGGTTAGGTGGTACCTCATTGTGGTTTTTGTCTGCATCTCCCTTATGATGAGGGATGTTGAGCATTTCCTCATATGCTTTTTGACTGTTCGTATGTCTTCCTTAGAGAGACTTTTGTTCAGCTCATTTTCCCATCTTTTAATTGAGATCATCTTTTTTTTTTTTTCGTAAAGTGCTTGAGTTCCCTGTGTATTCCGGTTATCAGTCCCTTGTCTGAAGCATATTTAACAAAAATATTCTCCCATTCTGAGGGTTGTCAATTCACACTTATTACTGTGTCCTTTGCTATGCAGAAACTTCTTAGTCTGATATAGTCCCACTTGTCTATTTTAGGGATTATTGCCTGTGCTTTGGGAGTCTTATTTAAGAAGTCTTTGCCTACTCCAATGTCTCCCAGAGTTTCTCCAGCATTTTCCACCAGTAGTTTTATTGTTTGAGGTCTTAGGTTCAGATATTTGATCCATTTTGAGTTGATTTTTGTTAGTGGTGAAAGATGGGGGTTCAGTTTTGTCTTTCTGCAGGTGGATACTTAGTTTTTCCAGCATCATTTACTGAAGAGGTTTTCCTTTTCCCATTCGATTGACTGATTCCCTTTGTAAAAAAGCAGTTGGCTGTAAGCTTTGAGGATTATTTCTGCAGTCTCTATTCTATTCCTTTGGTCCACTTGTCTGTTTTTGTGCCAGTACCATACTGTTTTGATGACCATAGCTTTATAGTATATCTTGGGATCAGGGAGTGATATGCCTCCCACTCCACTCTTCTTGCGCAAGATTGCTTTGGCAATACGAGGTCTTTTATAATTCCAGACAAATTCTATGATTGTCTTTTCTAGAGCTGTGAAGAATATTTCTGGTATTTTGATTGGAATTGCATTAAACATGTAGATAATTTGGGTTGAATTGCCATTTTGATTATGTTAATTCTTCCAATTCAGGAACATGGGATGTCCTTCTACTTTTTTATGTCACTTTCAATATCTTTTTTAAGATTTTCATAGTTTTCTTTATAAAGGTCTTTGACTTCCTTAGTTAGATTTATCCCTAGGTATCTTATATATCTTGTGGGTATGGTGAAAGGGATTCCTTTCTTCAGCTATACTTTGTTCAACTTGTTGTTCAATCTATAGAAATGCTATAGATTTTTGGATGTTGATTTTGTATCCTGCCACTTTACTGTATTCACTTATTACTCCAAGAAGTTTTTTCATGGAGACCTTTGGGTCTTCTAAGTATACCATCATGTCATCTGTGAATAAAGATATTTTCAACTCTTCTTTGCCTATTCAAATGCCTTTTATATTGTTCTCTTTTCTGATTGCATTAGCTAAGACTTGCAATACTATATTAAAGAGCAGTGGAGAAAGTGGGCAGCCTTGCCTAGTACCAGGTTTCAGTGGTACTTTTAGCTTTTCCCTATGCAGTATAATGTTAGCCGTAGGTTTTTCATAGATGGCTTTTATTGTGTTGAGAAATGGCCCTTCTATACTAATCTTACTGAGGGTCTTAATTGTGAAAGGATGTTGTATTTTATCAAATGCTTTCTCTGCATCAATTGAAATGATCATATGGTTTTTATCTTTCTTTCTATTAATATGGTGTATTACATTTATGGTCTTGTGTATGTTGAACCACCCTTGCATCCCTGGGATAAAGCCTACCTGGTTGTGATGAATAATCTTTGCTATATGTTGTTGGATACGATTTGTGAGTTTCTTGTTGAGAATTTTTGCATCTATATTCATCAACGATATTGGTCTGTAGTTTTCCTTTTTTGTCATGTCCTTATCTGTCTTGGGAACAAGGATGATGGAGGCCTCATAAAATGAATTTGAAAGGTTTCCCTCCTTTTGAGTCTTTAGAAATAATTTGAGTAGGATAAGGATTAACTCTTCCTTAAAAGTTTTGTAGAATTCAAAAGTGAAGCTACCTGGACCTGGGCTTTTCTTGGTCGGGAAGTTATTTATTCCTGATTCCATCTCCCGGCTTGTTATGGGTCTATTCAGGTTTTCTATGTCTTCCTGACTCTATCTTGGTAGATTAAATGCATCCAGGAATTTGTCCATCTCCTCCAAGATATCTTGTTTGTTGGCATATAGTCGCTCATAGTATCCTCTAATGATATTTTATATTTCTACTGTGTCTATTGTATTAGCCTGTTTCATTACATATTTGATTTATCGGGTTTCTTTCTTCTTCTTTAACAGTCTAGCCAGTGGTGTGTTGATTTTGTGAATCTTCAAAGAACCAGCTTTTGCTTTCATTTATTTTCTGTATGGTTTGTTTATGTTCTATTTCATTTATTTCTGCTCAAACATTTATTATTTATTTTTGCCTGGCATTTTTGGGGGGTTTTTGGGTTGTTGTTTTTCCAATTCCCTAAGGCATGATGTTAGGTTATCTATTTGCCATCTTTCCATCCTTTTCTTATGCACACTAATTGCTATGAATTTCCCTCTTATGACTACTTTTGCCATGTCCCGTAAATATGGAAACTTGTGTACTCATTATCATTTGTTTCCATAACTTTATTCATTTCAGACTTAATTTCTTCAGTAGTGAAGAGGTCATTCAGAAGTAGGTTGTTCAGTTTCCATGTGTTTGTGTATTTTCAAGGGTTTCTTGAAGTTAATCTTGAGTTTAATTCCATCATGGTCAGAGAAGATGCTGGATATAGTTTCTATGCCTTTAAAACTGTCAAGGCTTGATTTGTGTCCTAACATAAGGTCAATCTTTGAAAAAGCTCTATGCCAGAGTGAGAAAAATGAACATTTTGTGGACTTACAGTGGAAAGTTTGATAGATATATATCAAGCCCATTCTATTTAGAGTATCATTTAGGTCCTGTTTTTTATTTATTTTCTGCCTAGAAGATCTGTCTAAAGGAGTTAATGGGGGTGTTGAGATCTCCAACAATTATAGTTTTTCTCCCTCTCTCTCCTTTAGCTCCAGCAGTCTTTCCTTCACATATTTAGGTGCTCCTGAGTTGGGTGCATAGATATTTGTAAGCATTATGTATTCTTGCTGGATTACCCCCATTTACTATTATATAATGCCCTTCTTTGTCTCTTCTTACAATCTTTGACTTGAAGTCTATTTTGTCTGAAATCAGTATCGCTACTCCAGGCCTTTTTTGATTTCCATTTGCATAGAACATCTTTTCCCAGCCCTTTACTTTTAATCTATACATGTCTTTATCCATAAGGTGAGTTTCTTGTAGGCAACAGAGAGAGGGTTTCTGTTTTCTTATCCATTTGGCCAGTCTGTATCTCTTAATTGGAGAATTTAATCCATTGACATTCAATGTTATTATCGATATTTCTGGACCTGTTCCTATCATTAAGTGAACCATTTTCTTGGTTGCTTTTTGTTCTCTTATAACTGTCCGTCTGACTCTTTAGTTTTCCTGGTATAGCACTCCTTTCAGAGCCTCTTGAAGAACTGGTCTGGAGTTGGTAAATTCCTTCAGATTTTGTTTATCCAAGAATGTTTTTATCTTTTTTTCCCATATGAAAGATAATCCTGCTGGATATAGTATTCTTGCTTGAAATTGTTTTTCATTCAATGCTTTGACTGTATTTCCCCATTCTTTCCTTGCCTGCATTGTTTCCGCCGACAGGTCCAGTGTTAGCCTGATAGGGTGACCTTTGTAAGTAACTTGATGTTTCCCTCTTGCCAACTTTAGTATCTTGTCTTTGTCAGTTGTTTTTGCCAATCTGGCTATGATATGCCTTGGAGAGGATCTTCTTGGGTGATTCTAGTCAGGATCCTATGTATTTGTTGGGTCTGGATATTTGAATGCCTTTCTAGGTTTGGAATGTTTTCTTCCAGGATTTCATGGAGTAAATTATCAATGCCCTTCCTCTTCTGGGATACCAATTATCTGGATGTTGGGGTGCTTGATAGTATCCAGTATTCCTTGTATATTATCCTCATTTTTCTTGGTTGTTTTCTCAATCTTCTTGATACTTTTTTCTAGGTCTGATATTTTGTCTTCTACATTTGAGATTCGATCTTCTGCCTGATCTAATCTACTTTTAATACTTTCAAGGGTGGTTTTGATTTCCTGTATCACATTCTTCAACCCTAGAAGTTCCATGTGGTTCTTGTTTAAGGTGTCTATTTCTTCTTTCAAATCATGAAAGGACTTCCTTATCTCTTGGAGCTCATTTTCTCTTTTCTCTTCCATCTCAGTTAGTTTGGTCACTACAGATATTCTGAATTCCTTGTCCAACATGTCCACAATGTCCATTGTATTGACTGTGGGTGATGTGGGCTTGATGATTTCCCTTGGGAGAGAGGCCTTTTGTTGGCTGCTCATATTTCTTGAGCCTCTGCAACTGTCCCTAGTCATCAGGTGATCTATATGTTTCTTCCTAACTTATTCAAGGTATCTCTGAGTGTTAAAAAAAGGAGTGCAGGATTAGAAAATTGGTGATTTCTCTTCGGGTCTGCCTACCTGTTGCTCACCAGTACCATGCACTGTTGTCACTGGTCCTCGGTGACCCAAAGTCCTGCCTGTTTCTCAGGAATGGTGAGCTTCCATCTGACCTTATAAGCTACACCTCAAGAGCAAAGAGAAAAGCCATGCACTATTCAAAACACTGAAATTCTGACAGTCCAAAGGCAAGTGGGGGATGGGTGGAGGATGAGAGATTGGTCCCGGCTGTTAGGGCCTGCAACCCGGCAGCCTGGTGTCCAGCATTGCTGCTGGCTTGAACCAGTCTCCAGATGGGGTCGGGAGAGGTGCAAGTTTGTCTTAAAGTCCCAAGAAACCAACCTGAAGTCCTGAGATGAGTAGGGGTGGGGTTGAGTGATGGCTCCCAGCCATTAGGGCATGCAGCCACAGGCCAGCCTTTTAGTTTTCATTATTAATCTTCTCTAGGTCCTTTTAGCTTCCACTTATCTCTTGGTTCCAGGGATCCTACATGTATTAGTTCGGTATTTCTGTTTGTTTTAATGGCCGTGCCCCTTATTTAGTATTAATATCTGTGCCAGTTATTTTTGTGAAGTTGTTTTTTAATTTATATTTTCCATGAGAGAGAGAGAGACAGAGAGAAACAGGCATCGCCAACAGGGCCCTCATGCCATGATCCTGTCTCTAGCCTCAGCCAGCCTGGATCATGGGCACATGTGTGTGCTCCTGGTGTGCACAGGGAGAGCTTGGATTATGAACCCAGGACCTTCCCCTATACCTTGGCATCACAGTGCTGTGTTGCCATGGTACCACGATGGCTGGCCAGGTATACCAGTTACTTATTGCTGTATAACAGGTGGCCTCAATTACTTTGTTCACAGTTTACAGTGTAGGCCAGCTTCAACAGGGCCGGATTATTTTTCTTCTCTTTTGCGGCAAGTGGGGTGACTGGAAGGAGATCAAAAGCATGTCAAGGCTTGTCTATTCATGTCTGGCTATGGAAGCTGCCTTTGCCGAGACTTTAGCTGAGGCAAGCAGCAAACCCTTACAAGAGGATTCTTCATGTGACTTGGCTTCCTCACTAAATAAGGTTGGATTCCAAAAGTGAGCTTCCCTAGGGAGAGAAAGTCAGGTGGAAGCTGTGTCCCATTTACTAATATTGCCTCAGAAGTCAATACCAGTTTCCCTTTTTTTTTTTTTTAACTACAAATCAGTGTCTGAGGTCATCTCATATTCAGCAGAGGGAATTTTATTGGGAAAACATCAAAGAATTTGTAGACATGTTTTAAAATCACAACTGTAGTCACCTCTTTCAAACATCAAATAATCATTTCATTTAAAGGAAAGTGGTTCTTACCAACTCGGTATGGCTGGAATTCCAGCAAGTTTTGTTGTTACGTAGTATGCTCCTTTATGTGGTAGAAAGTAACAAAGGATTACAAGGTGGTACTATCATATTAAGGCATTTGTGTTCATAAACATTCATGGATCATATCACTAAGCTTTTATATTGGGAGATGTGGTTACTCCCTAACTCTTAAGAATCATGACTCCTTGGAATGCAGTTCAAAGTAGTGTAAAACATTGCTGTTAAAAAAAAAAAAAAAAAAAAACAACTTACGACATTAGAGTCAATATTTACAGGATTCATTAATTTGAGTCTTAGTTTTTAAAATATTATTTGAGGAGCCATTGATGGACTCAGGCTTAGCTAATCAAAAGCATGTCCTTAAAACATCTTTGAAATTATGGATGAAGATAGAGAAAGGAGTAAGAGACTTTATTCAAAGAGGTAATCTAGAACCATTTCAAGGAAGAAATACATGAAACAATATAGAAATATGAAAGTCCAAGGTTGAGACCAATGTGTGGCAAAGACAAAAAAGTAAAGAATGTATTTTTGGAACTTCTGGTATTTTGAACATTATTCAGGATTTTCTTCACAATTTAAGGGTCTAGATTCTAAGAATTTTCTACCATATAAACCTCATTTTACTGCATCTGAATTTGTTATTGACTTTCTCTCAGACTGTACTCTGCTTGCTTCTTTCCATTATCAAAGTATATTCTTTTATTCATACAGATTGATCACTTTACAACCAGAGTGGAAACTGCATCTGCGGAACTTGCACATATAGATGCAAAGAATCAAATTCTTCTGTAGGAGTTTGAATCTATGGAAACAATCCAGAACAATGTGTAAAACTAGAGAAGGGTAAACTAAAATTGGAACAAGAAATAGTAAACCTCAAAAGTCATATGGAAATAAGTATGGTCTGGTTTTCTTAATAGTATCAAGTGAACTTGCTATTGAAAGTAGTTAGATTATTTAAGAAATTGTGTTATCAATACAGTGTGGGTGGGAAAGGAATGGAAGACAATTGTAGACTCCAGAGATAGTGTGAGAAGAGGGTGGGGAAAGACAGAGGGTCAGAAATAGGGGTTAAAAGTATTTCTAGAAACTAGAAATGGAAAATTTCTGATAATAATATGCATAATTAAGCCACTGTGCAGTGTTTTCTGGATGGGAAATCACATTTTGTATGCTGTGACTATGTTTAGGGAAAGAATGTAAATTAAGTTGAATAAAAAAGTTTCAGAAAAAAAATACCTATTTGATGACTGCTGTATGATATATAGCCCCAGCTAGGTGCTACTTTATAGGATGTTCATTCTACTCATCGAGGCTTATGCCTAAAGTTGGACTTGTGTTCACAGAAATGTATATATCAGCTGTGCTTGCTATGAAAACATCTAGAATAATTAAGAGCTTTAGTGACTCAATAAAATGTGGGGGAAAACAGTATAGAAAGCAAACATAGATACCAGAGACAGTGTGGGAGGAGAGTGGGAGATGGCAGAGGGTAAGAGATAGGGAATCAAGGACGAGGGGGAAAAAAGCAAAATATACAGGAAACAAATAGAAAATTATTTTTTGACGATAACCTGTATGCTGATGTGCTTGATTGAGCCAATATACAGTGTACTCTGGATGGAAAATCTCATTTTGTATGTTGTCATGATGTACAGTGAATGAATGTAAATAAATAAATTTAAATTAAAAAAAGAAAGAAAGTGTTCAAGAAGAACAGGATAAATGGGAGATTGAAGGAAGAGCAAGACATGATAGAAAAATTGAAAGAAGTTCATCTTGTGGGGAGCCAAAGAGGAGATGTAAGGAATTGCAGGACGTGACCGCCAGAATAAGACCAGGGTCTTATCTTTTTTTTTTTTTTTTTTTTTTTTGGAGAGGTTTTTGCTATAGGGCGTGTGCGCTCGCCAGACAGACAGAGAGAGACATAGAGACAGAAAGCAAGAAATCACCCCCCCAGGGAGGATGGTCACGCCACAATCCCTTCTCCTCCATTCTCCTCTCGGGATCTTGGGCACGCACGCACACATGCCCGGCGTGAGTTTAAAGCCACCGGATCCGGGACGCGAACTGCAGTCGACAACATGGGAGTCCAGCGACATAGCCATTACGCTAACTGCTGGTTCCCAAGACCAGGGTCTTTATCCGGACATGGCCTTGCGTGGCTGAATTGTCATGAGCAGAATGTCTTGGGATTGTTTTGAACCAAATGTTCCAAAGTATTGTTATAACAGCATGATAAATTCAGTAAGGACTTAAAACCTTACATCACAGAAGTCTCTGGAATGTGTATAAATATCAGCAATAAACTTAACTCGGGGCTGACCAATATTGACTGGCAGTCTTCCCATTTCTATCCTATCTTTTTGTCTTTCTTTAATCCTCACCCCCCAACTCAGGAACTGTTCGCCGTCGGCGGTCCAACACAATCAATTCTTACAGGTTATTTATCTGTAATGTGCTTTATTTAATTTTATTGCAAATTACATTTGGGATGTTTGCATTGTATTTGTCTCCTCTGCTTCCTTTATAGTTGTTTCTTTTGTAGATTTCTAGAAGGAAAGTAGCATCTGTTTCTCCCTTTGAATATTTTAATTTTTATCATTATCACAACTAAATTGACCTTTCAGAATAGTGATTCATATTAGAGAACCATTCCATTATTAAGACTCATTGTTCAGGGCCAGCAGGTGGCGTGGTGGTTAAGGGTGCTGGACTCCCACATAACTGACCATGGTTTGAGTCCCAGACCTGGCAGCTTGCTTTCTCACTTTCCTTCTCTCTCTTTATCTTACTCTCACTCTGTCCCTCTCTGGTCAAATTTAAATAAATAAAGTTAAATAAAATAATTTTTAAAAACCCGTTGGTCTAAAACAAGACTACTAGGAGGAAAAGAAAAAATTATAATTAATAAATTATACCATACTCTTGAGTTATGCTTAAGTTATTCAGTCTTTTCATTATCAAATGGATTCTGTTAGTTTTTGAATTATCAGATTATAAGAGTACTAACATAAAAATGACTCATCCCCCCCCCTTTTTAAAGTACAAAGAAAAAATGTTAATTATAAAAGAGGATGCATGTGTGTGAGAAAGAAAATCATTCCTAGTGGGGCTGGTTACACCACAGTACTTTCCCTCTAATTGTCCTGCCAGGATCTTGGGCAGGCTCATAGATACCCAGCACAGAAGACACAGGGACTGGGACTGGACCTTGAGTGCATAACTGTTCTGTTACAGGACCAGCCCTCAAAACAATTTTTTTTTTCAGAGGTTTTCCCTATAGGGCACTTGCGCTCTCCAGAAAGACACAGAGAAACAGAAAGCAAGAAATCACCCCCCCACCCCCCCCCCGGGGGATGGCCATGCCACAATCCCTTCTCCTCCGTTCTCCTATCAGGATCTTGGCATGCGCGCACACATGCCTGGCAGGAGTTTGGGAGTCCGGGAGTCAAATGTAGTCAACTACATGGGAGTCCAGCAACATAGCCATTACTCCAGCTGCTAGTCTGCAGCCCTCAAAATTTTTTAAAAAATAATTTTCAGAAGGTGCATGCATTTGCAGAAGTAGAGAGAAGGCATCCCCAGCGACGTGTGGTAATGCTAGTCCTTTTCCTTAATTTCTCCTTCCCATCAGGATTTTAAGTATGCATGTGCATGCACCTGACATGATTTTTCAAGCTGCCAGGACCAGGATTTGCACTATGGTCAGCCATCTGGGACCCAGTTTTCCATGTACAGCACTTAATTACTATGCTATAGGGTTGGACCCTCAAGTGTGTGTGTGTGTGTGTGTGTGTGTGTGTGTGTGTGTGTGTGTGTGTGTGTTAATAAATCAGATTTAGTTTAGTTGATTTTGAAGATTTTTGTTTGTTTGGCTATAGGGTGCATGCACTAACCAGAGACAGACAGAGAGAGAAAGAAAACAAGAAAGCACTTTCCAGGAGGATGGCCATTCCACAATCCCTTCTCCAATTTTCCTCTTGGGATTTTTGGACATGTACACGCACATGGCCAGCATGTTTTTCAGCACTTGAACCATGTAGTCAGCCATGCGGGAACCAGCCCTCTTAACCTCCATGTCATCTGTTGGCCTAAGATAAACATTTTGAATTTCACGTATTTTCCACATGTTTCAAATTGCACTCTAAGTCAGTAACTCAAAACTAAAGCAAACAAATACACATGTATTTGTGTTACAATTATTTAAAAAGATTTATCTTTTTAGGGTGGCCCCCTAACCTAGTTCAGGGAACTTTATTTTACATGGCTGATTGTAGTTTGAGTCCCAGCCACAACAGCTTGAAAAACGCTACAAAGTCTCACCAGGATGAAGAAATGGAGGGGAAGGATGCAGAAGTGGAGGACCCATGTCCATTGTGGCGATGCTCCCTCTCCCACTCCCTGTCTTTCTCCCTGGCAAGCCCATGTGTCTTCTGACAATTAAAAAATGTATTTACTTTAACAAATACACAATTCATGTTATAATTATTCTAAAAATGTATCATTTTAATTTGCTGTAGGCACAAGCAGCAGCTCAAGAAAACTTAGAGCAGATAAGAGAGTATAATCATGCTTCAGTAAGAAGTCAAGATGGAAAGCAGAATTAACGATCTAGAATTTGAATTTATCAAAATAAGAGCTTCTCAAGAAAATACTAATAAGGCAGAATTGGAAAAATATAAGCAACTCTATCTAGAAAAGCAAGTTAAAAAATCATCAGAGGTACAAGAAAAGTAAAAAAAAGAATCAGAGAGAGTAAACAAAGCTTATTAGCTTGCCTGTAATAAGTAAGACGTGTACATGAGAGAGTGAAAGCTAATTAAGATGATATAATTTTGGAAGATGTCAGTAAATGAACGTAGCTTTAATAGGTCGGTCTAGCAGGACAGTTTGTCTCTGTTCCTTTTTTGGTTTTATATGGCTTTTCTTTTCTCTCCCTTAATATTCTCAGATACTGAGCCTGATCTATTAGTCTTTAAGTTTAGTATTTTAAAGCTTTATAATTTAGACAGATATTCTTAGGAAATTTTTTGTTAGCATTCCTTTAAGCAGAAATATTTGCAGGTTTATTTTTTGGATGGTTCCAACTCAAACCCAATGGTTTAAGTGTTAGTGTTACTTATTCCTCTCACACCCTAGCACTTGGTAAATTAACTTTCCTTGATTTCGACCTCTGATAGTGTCAGTAGAGGGCACTGACAGCAACTATCCTTTATACTTTTTCCAGTGACATAAAGCCATAAGTGTGAAACAGAGAGGCTAACAGGGGTGAAGGGAAGGGAAATTTACCACGGGGTTAAACAATGCATTGGTCACCCGAGGTGATGAGTGGGAGGCAGAAAGGGCAGGCTGTGGCCTCAGGGACCTTGGTACTGTCAGGAGCTTACTGCCTTTGGGGCCACGTTCCTTGTTTTGCTCACCAGCTCTGCTCTCTCATTCTCCCCTACAAGTGTCACTCTGGATTATTCCTCAGAGCCTAATGCTCAATATCTCCCAGATAACGTGTGAGGCATACAAAGGTAGTGAAAGCAAGTGCTTCGAGAAGTTTTAGAAGAATTAAAAAAAAAAAAAAAAATGGGTTATTGAATACAAATGGTTTTAGTTTTTACAATTGTATATTTTTTGGAGTACAATATGATGTTTTGGAATATTTATATGTAGTGAAGTAGCTCCTGTAGTCAAGCAAAGTAATGTATCCACAGTCTTGCATAGTTACCCTTTAAGTACAATTATTTCTTTTCTTTTTTTATTTAAGAGAGATATTTGCTATATGTGCTCACCAGAAAGACAGAGAGACAGAAAGTGAGTAATCACCCTCCAGGGGGTGACCATGCTGCAATCCCTTCTCCATTCTCTTCTTGGGATTTTGGCCACAGACACACGGCGTTGAGTTTTTTAAAGTGCTGGGTCCAGGACTCAAACCACGGTCAACTATGTGGGAGTCCAGCAACATAACCCTGCTGATCCCTAAGCACAAGTATTTCTAATGGTGTCTTCAAGAATGTTCTACATGGAGCCATTCCAAGAGGCAGCAGGTGTTAAGCAATACATCATCAACAGCCTTTCCTCTTCCTCCCTACTTTGTCTGAATTACTTGTTAAGACAATCCCTCTAGAAATACACTTGATTAGATCCATTTTAAACCTATAATCGTGTAAAGAAGGTAAGTTCTGACACAGGTTCAGTGTTATACATGAAAAATTCCATTAACTATTTTGGCAACGTTTTTTAAAAATGCAGATCATTGGGACCAGCAATTAGCATAATGGCTATGTCGCTGGACTCCCGCGTAGTCGACCGCGGTTCACGTCCCAGACCCGGTGGCTTAAAACTCACGCCCAGCACATGTGCGTGCGTGCCCGAGATCCTGAGATGAGAATGGAAGAGAAGGGATTGTGGCATGGCCATCCCCCCTGGGGGGTGATTTCTCGCTTTCTGTCTCTCCGTTTCTCTCTGTCTGGTGAGCGCACACGCCCTATAGCAAAAAAACCTCTCCAAAAACAAAACAACAACAACAACAAATGCAGGTCATTTAGGAACCATGCAGGGAAAAATGGAATACTAAGTATCAGTCATTTGTAACCTTCACAGGACTAATGAGAAGTTAGCAGCAGTGAGTGACGAACTTCTTGTCAAGAAACGACTGAAAAGATCTCTACTAAGCAGTCTTTCTATGAGACCAGTCCTGGAGTAACCTCATGTTGAGGTCCCTGGAGCTCTGACTTTGAAGAGATACCCTCTTGTTAACTATATTCAATAATATCTAAACTGACATAGTTTTAAGTTTCTTTAGAAGCTGTATTTAAGTTAGATTTTAGAATTAAACATTATTTCCTAGTAACTGAAGGTGCACTTTGAGATGCTTTGGCAGATTGTTCATTGCTTTCAGTGTGGCAGTGGCTCATAACACTTTATAGAGTATTCCTGTGCTATCCCAGGTTTATCACCCTTTCTCCAGACATTAGCCACAGATGCAGATTTATAATTGAAAGGGATCAAGATGACTACTTCCTGTTGCATTAGTTAAAGAAACCTGTAACACTAAAAAAAATAATTTCTGTTTTTAAGTTAAAATGATCTTTTTCTTACTTCATACTTCCTTAATTGCTTCTTTACTTACAGAATTTTCGTAAAATCTATTACTGGGCAGTTGTACAATAGTTTTTAAGTGGTTAAATCAAGCAACTATTTGGTTTTTTTTTTTCAAGTTTATTTTTTTATTCTATGAATGAGAGACAGAGATTCAGCACCCCAACAGGGTCTTAATGCCACAGTCTACCCTCATCTTCAGGGAGCCCAGATCTTGGGCACACCCATGCCCAGTGTACCAGGGAGTCTCTAGATCTGGGCTGACCAACTTCCAGTGTGGGTCTGAACTCGAGTATTGGGTTTAACTGCCATGCCACCATCTGACCTGAAATACTTGGATTTTCAAATGAAGTTCAATTATGTCTTTCCATTACTGGAACGATTAATGATCAAGATGGCAATGATATTTAGAATCTTGAAATAGCATCTACCATCAGACCAAATCAGTTACAGTAGACACCTCTTATCTGAGGGGGAATGTTCCAAGACCTCCAGTGGGTGTTTGAACCTCTGGTCAGTACTGCATCAGAGCTACATAGCTTAAGAGAACAAGTTAAATGACTATTTCAGTGTAAAAATTCCAAGATTTTAGCTAGCTGATTGTTTAAATGTTTTTCTGAAGGGTGCATGTGCCCGTGAGAGAGAGAGCGAATATGAGAAATCATTCCTGAGGGGGGATGGCCACACCGTAGTCTCTTCCCTTCTGTTCTCTCAGGATTTCAGTCATGCACATAAGCCCGATGTGATTTTTAAGCCACCAGATTCAGGACTTGAACCATGGTCAGCCACATGAAAGTCCAGTGCCTTAACCACCAAGCCACCTGCTGATCATGATAGCTGGGATTTTTCTTCATTTAGTTAGTTTAGTTTTTGTTTTTTTTGTTCTGTTTTTCTGAAAAAAATGAGAGGATGAGAGTCTAACTCTTCTAAGTTATGAAACTGGACTCCTGGGTACACAAAAAAATGAATGCTAAATACTTTGAAAATTTTAAAGCATGATGCAAAGGTAAAATGTTCTTAATAGTTCTTACCAGAAAAAAAATTACATGATGTAACATTTTACAAGATGATGAAGAAAGAATGTGTAAATGCACATGTGATGCAATGGAAGATTTTTGAGGAAATTTTTTCTGAATTATTTGGTTGGGGAGAGAATTGCTTATTTTTCAGTGTTTATACATCAGTTGAAAAACAGTTTATTTTTGAACTTTCATAGTTCCAAGGTATACATAGCTTCTTTGTGGGGCATTGGTTTACCAAATCATTCTAGACCTAATAAGATTAAAAAGCACTATCAAGTTCAAAACCATGGCTTTGTCATCATAGCACACTGCCTTGAAAGGGCTTTTATGCATTTGTTGTTTACAAAATTCTTAGAATTATGCTAAGTGCCTCTAGAGTTGCTAGGGATTTATTTCCACTAGGAAAATACCAAATAATGCTATGAGAGCTACTCTTTTATGTCTTCCTGACATTATTGAGCTTCATGACAGAGTTTTAAATGCACATTTCCACCGAGTTACGTTTAAAAACATAGTTTTTGGGACCAGCAGTTAGCGTAATGGCTATGTCGCTGGACTCCCACGTAGTCAACCACGGTTTGCGTCCCGGACCTGGTGGCTTAAACTCACGCCAGGCATGTGTGCATGCATGCCCAAGATCCCAAGAGGAGAATAGAGGAGAAGGGATTGCGGCGTGGCCATCCCCCCTGGGGGATGATTTCTCGCTTTCTATCTCTATGTCTCTCTCTGGCGAGCACACGCGCCCTATAGCAAAAACTTCTCCAAAAAAAAAGAAAGAAAGAAAAAAAGAAAAGAAAAACATCGTTTTTTAAATATTTTTATTTCAATTTCTTTTATACATTCAATCACATATGTCACTTAGCTTGCGAAGTGAATATTCCAGCATGTATACATTTGAGAATACTACACACTCAACAGACTAGTAGTTTTTGCCATAGTGTGAGAATAGAGACAGAAAGTGAGAAATCACACACAATTTCTCTTCTCCTCTTGGGATCTTGGGCATGCAGACCACATTGAGTTTTAAGCCAGCGGATCCGGAACTCCAACCGCGGTCGACTACATGGGAGTCCAGTGACATACCACTACGCTAACTGCTGGTCCCCATGACCCACTCATCCACCCTCTTCCCATACCGTATCTGGTATTTATAACTATTTTCTGTTTCTATATCCTCTAGTCACTCAGTTTCGGCTATAGAGTGCAGGCAGTCAGTATATATTAAGTGGAGACATACAGTGCCTCTCTGCCGGGGACCAGCCTCGGCGGGGGTGGGTTATCTCGACGGAGGCGGCGCAGGTGAACAGAAGACACAGGCCTCGATGCCTTTTCACGCACGTCCTATGCCGGACACCCCTCAAAGATCGCTCTCTGAGGAGTGACAACTGCTAGGAATCATTGTGCCTTTTTATTGAAAATGTGTTACATGCAAGTAAATGGGAGAGGGGCTGCGTGCTTTCAATTATCAGCTCATAAAGGTTTTAACAAAAGGGAACATAGATTCTATTCAGGGTTGGATTAAGGGTGGGTGTCGGGCATTTCCGCAATTGTAGGTGGGTCTCCATAGAATGCAGTTTCAGGAAGGTGGTTCCGGTAAGCAGCAGCACAGCAGCCATCTTGTGATTACTAGGAATGGCTCTGAGAAAAGAAAATCTCAAGAATAGATATTAGTTCCTATGGATCTTAATAAAGAATGATACTTACATAGTTTTATAGGGATCTAAAACTTGATTTGAGGAGTCCTAAAATATTTATCTATTTCGCTTGGTGAAGGCAGGGGGGTGGTCCTGGGCCAGTTTTGGCCTAATCCTATTTTACATAAAGAAAGGATTAAGTTTACCTTAAATGTATTTTGAAGGGCCTTCCAAAGACCATTTCCGCCAAGATAGAACTTCAGCCCACCCTCTACTGTGACCATGGAGATAAAGCATTGTAATTAATAGTAGGTGATTATAGCAAAGGGGAGCGGTCGGGGGGGGGGGGGGGGGGGGGGGGGGGAGTTCCTGGAAAATTTTATCATATACTCAGGATGTATAAGAGAGCTATGCGATTCTTTTATAGTAGTAAATTGGGGAGTCAGAGGGGGGTCGCTTCCCAGCAAGGCTACCAGTTTTCTGGAGCAAATAGCAAGCAGCCTTGCTGACATGCTAATTGACCCAAGCTTTTTTCCAAGGTCAGGGGGTGCACAACAGTGGCTTTGCCAGCATATTGATCTTGACCAGAAGGAGCTCAAAGGTCTGGGGGGCTCAGACAGATCCTGGGGCCTCGCCGGGTCGGACTCCTCCACCTCTCCTTCACTGCCTGACTTGCTTAACTCAGCATTAAAGTTCCATATTCATCCACTTTCTGTCAAAAGCCAGGGTCTTGTTTTTTTATGGCTGAGTAGTATTCCATAGAGTATATGTGCCACATGTTTTCAATCCATTCCTCTGTTCATGGGCATTTGGGTTGGTCCCATGTCTCAGTAATTGTTAATAATGCCGCAATAAACATCGATGTGCAAGCACTTTTCCGACTAAGGATTCTTCTGTACTTTGGGTAGATAGCAAGAAGTGGGATTGCTGAATCATATGGCATAAAATCCATGATCGATAGGAAGACTGAAAGCCCATTCCTTGACTGTTGCTAACTGGCTTTGTGACCTCGACAAGCTACATTGTCTCTGAGCATGTGTTGTCTCTTATGTGAAAGTAGGGACTTTGATTAAATCATTGGTAATTGGTTTTCAACACTGAGGCAGGGCTCTCCACCCCAGCTCCAACTCTGCCCCCCCCCAACCCCAGCGACCCTCTCTGTCAGCCAAGACTGCCCCCAGCTCTACGGCAGACCCCACTTCCATCTCCAGATCCCTGGTCTAAGGAACACTCAGGCAGGGCCTCCCACCCCAGCTCCAGCTCTGGCCCCCCAATCCCCAATAACCCTCTATCTCTGTCAGCCAGGACCACTCCCAGCTCTACAGCAACCCCACTTCCATATCCAAACCCCTGGTGAAATCTTGCGCCACGCTAGTGTGGGGCATGGCACCACTCTCCTTCTTACTTTCTTTCTTCTTATGTTGTTCGTTCTTCCTCTGTCCTCCCAGAGGGACTAGATAGGTCTAGAATCACAATTCTGAAATACCCTAGTATTGTACTCCCTGGGATCCTCCCTTTTACTGAACCACTTGTGAAAAAGGAGATACTGCTCTTCAGACACCCGAATAGAATACTCCTCCTCAGACCACAGTGTTCAATACAAACAGAAGAAAGACTTTGGCATACATCAGTCCACAGCAAATGGGAAACTCACTTGCTCCTAGTAGAAGAAACATTCTCCTAAAAGGTAGTCCAAAGGAATACATCTCCCAATGGCTAGGAGTAGAAGAAGAGCCTCAGGTCTGAATAAACCGGGAAATATGTCTCCATCAAAAGAACACAGTAACTCCCTCCCATTTTTTGAAAAAAAAAAACAAAACAAAAACAAAAAACAAAAAACAGGAAGTTACCAAAATGTCAAAGAAAGAACTTAGAACATTCATAGTGACAAAATTCTATGAATTGGAACAGGAAAGGGACAACAAACTACAGGAGATTAGGAAGTCCTTCCACAATATGAAAGAAGAAATGGAAACAGGAAAGGGACAACAAACTACAGGAGATTAGGAAGTCCTTCCATGATATGAAAGAAGAAATGGACACACTAAGAAAGAATCAGATGGAACTACTAGAGATGAAGTCTGTAATACAGGAAACTAAAAACTCAAAAATATTAAAAGTTGATTAGACCATGCTGAAGATCAAATCTCTGATGTAGAAGGTAAAATCTCTGACCTAGAGAAAACCACCAAAAAGATAGAGAAAATAATGAGGATAATACATGAGAAATACTCAGGTTCCCTTAGACGCCCTAACATTTGAATAATTGGTATCCCAGAAGGTGAAAAAACTAATAATGGCATGGAAAATCTCCAAGAAATCCTGGAAGAAAATTTCCCAAGTCTAGAGAGGCACTCAAACATCCAGACCCAAGGAATACAAAGGACCCTAGGTTGAATCAACCCAAGAATATTTTCCCCAAGGCACATCTTATTCAGACTGGCAAAAACCACAGATAAAGACAAGATACTAAAACTAGCAAGAGAGAAATGACAAGTGACTTACAAAGGTCATCCCATCAGGCTAATACCAGACTTCTCGACCGAAAAAAAAAAATGCAAACAAGGAAAGAATGGGAAGATGTATTGAAAGTGTTAAGAGAGAAACAATTTCAACCTAATTATTATATCCTGCAAAATTATCCTTCATATGGGAAAAAAAAAAGATTAAAATCTTCTCAGATAAACAAACCCTGAAAGAATTTGCGAACACCAGACAAGCCCTTCAAGAAACCCTGAAAAAAGTACTGTTCCAGGAAAACTAAAGAATGAACAGCCAGAAATAAAGGAATAAAAGGCAACCAAGTCAATGGCCAACTTAAACGTCGGGACAGGTATGGTGACATCGATAACAACGTTGAATGTTAATGGATTAAATTCTCCAATCAAGAGACACAGACTGGGTGAATGGATTCAAAACAAAACAAGACAAAACAGAAAACCTCTATCTGTTGCCTACAGGAAATGCACCTCATGGATAAAGACATATGTAGACGGAAAGTGAACGGTTGGAAAAAGGTTTTCCATGCAAATGGGAACCAAAAAAGAGCTGGAGTCATGATACTACTTTCTGACAAAATAGGGTTTAAAACAAAAACTACTAGAAGAGACAAAGAAGGGCACTACATTTGTAGTAAAATGGTCAATCGATCAAGAAGATATAATGCTTATAAATATCTATGCACCTAACAGAGGAGCACCCAAAACGTGAAGGAAAGATCGTTAGATTTCAAAGGGCAGATAGACTGCAACACTAATTGTTGGAGACCACAACACTCCACTATTCCTTCTAGACAGATCATCTAGACAAAAAATATGTAAAGAGATAAATTATATAAATGGTACCATAAATCCAATGGACTTAACATACATCTATAAAACTTTCCATCCAGAAACCACAAGATACACTTTTTTCTCACCCCCACGTGGAACCTTTTCTAAGATAGACCACATAATAGGGCACAAGGCAAGCCTCTACAGGTTCAATGGCATAGAAACTATATCCAGCATCTTCTCCAACCATGATGGAATTAAACCTGAGTTTAATTCCAAGAAAAATACTCAAAATACATGGAAATGAAATAACCTACTCCTGAATGACTTCACAACTACCAAGGAAATGAAAACTGAAATCAAAAGATTCATGGAAGCCAATGACAATGAGGACACGAGTTTCCATAATTTTTGGGACACTGCTAAAGCAGTCATAGGAGGGAAGTTCATAGCAATTAGTGCATATAATAAGAAGATGGAAAGAAGGCAAATGGATCACCTAACATCATGCCTCAGAGAATTAGAAAAGCAACAGCAAAAAACTCCAGAAGAAAGGAAATAATAAATATACTAGTAGAAAAAAATTAAATAGAAAATGAACTATACAGAAAAGAAATGAAAGTAAAAGATGGTTCTTTGAAAAGATAAACAAAATCGATATACCACCAGCGAGACTTATTAAGAAGAGAGAAAGGAACCAGGTAAATGAAATCTGCAATGAAGCAGGCAATATAACAAGAGATATAGTAGAAATACAAAACATCATTAGAGAATACTATGAACAACTATATGCCAAGAGACAAGACAATCTGGATGAGATGGACAAATTCCTGGACACATATAATCTTGAGCCAGGTGGATATAGAAAGTCTGAATAGGCCCATAACAAGCCAGGAGATTGAATCAGTAATAAATAACCTCCCGACAGAGAAAAGCTCTGGTCCTGATGGCTTCACCTCTGAATTCTACAAAACTTTCAAAGAAGAGTTAATCACCATTCTGTTCAAGTTATTAAGATCCAAAAAGGTGAATCTCTCCCTAATTCATTCTATGAAGTCTCCATCACCCTTATCCTTAAAACACGTAAGAACAGGACAAGGAAAAAAATCTATAGACCAATATCCCTGATGAATATAGATGCAAAGATTCTCAACAAGATAATAGCAGACTGTATCCAACAACTTATAAAAAAGCTTATACATCATTTTAAAAATTGTTTTATTTTTAATTTTTTGAGAGGTTTTTGCTATAGGACGCGTGCATTCACTAGAGAGACAGAGAGAAAGCTAGAAATCACCCCTGTGGGGATGACCACGCCAAAATCTCTTCTCCTCCTTTCTCCTCTCAGGATACTGGGCATGCACATACACGCGCCTGGCGTAAATTTAAGCCACCGGCTCTGGGAATCAAGCCACAGTCGACTACATGGGAGTTCAGTGACATAGCCATTTTGCTGGTCCCAAAGCTTATACATCATGATCAGGTAGGCTTTATTCCAGGAATGCAAGGTTGGTTCAACATATGCAAAACCATAAATGTAATACACCATAGTAACAAAAACAAAGATATAAACCATATGATCATATCAATTGATGCAGAAAAAGCATTTGATAAGATACAGCATCCCTTCTATGAAAAACCCATAGCAAACATCATCCTGAATGGATACAAGCTGAAAACTTTTCCACTAAAAACGGGTACAAGACAAGGATGCCCACTTTCTCCACTCCTTTTCAATATAGTACTCGAAGTCCTCACCAACGCAATCAGAAAAGAGAAAAAAATAAGGCATTCAAATATGAAAATAAGAGGTGAAACTCTATTTGCAGATGACATGATTTTATACATAGAAGGCCTAATGGTTTCAATGAAAAAATTCATGGAAGTAATACGTAAATACACTAAAGTTGCAGGATACAAAATCAACATACAGAAATCTATAGCATTTCTATGTACTAATATCAGGCAGAGTGAAAAAGATAGAACTGAAAAACATAATTCCATTTACCATAGCCACAAAAAGTATAAGATACCTAAAAGTAAATCTAACCAAATAAGTTAAAGAGCTCCACAAGGAAAACTACAAGAAGCTAAAATTAGAAATTGAAAATGACACCCAAAAGTGGAAGGACATCCCATGTTTCTGGATTGGAAGAATTAGTATAATCAAAATGGCAATTCTACCCAAATTAATCTACATATTTAATGCAATCCCAAAGTACCAGACACATTGTTCACACATCTAGAAAAGACAATCATCACATTTATCTGGAATCATAAAAGACCTCATATTGCCAAAGCAATCCTGCACAAGAAGAATGGAGTGGGTGGCATCTCACTTCCTGACCCAAAAATATACTACAAAGCTGTGGTAATCAAAACAGCATGGTACTGGCACAAAAACAAACATGTGGACCAATGGAACAGAATAGAGTCCCCACAGGACCAGCAGTTAGCGTAATGGCTATGTCGCTGGACTCCCATGTAGTCGACTGCGGTTCATGTCCCGAACCCAGTGGCTTAAAACTCACGCTGGGTGCGTGTGCATGTGTGTCCAAGATCCCGAGAGGAGAATGGAGGAGAAGGGATTGCGGCGTGGCCATCCCCCAGGGGGGTGATTTCTCGCTTTCTGTCTCTATGTCTCTCTCTGTATGGCGAGCGCACGCGCCCTATAGTAAAAACCTCTCAAAAAAAAAAAAAAAAAAAAAGAGTCCCCAGAAATAAACTCCCAGACATACAGTCAACTGATTTTTGACAAAGGGTACCAGTCAATCCAGTGAAGAAAGGCAAACCTCTTTAGCAAATGGTGCTGGACAAACTGGATATGCACCTGCAGAAAGATGAATCTGAACCCCTACCTCTCACCATTTGACAAAAATCAACTCAAGATGGATTAAAGATCTACACCTAAGACCTCAAACTATAAAACTGCTCCTGGAGAACACTGGGGAAACTCTGGGAGACATTTGGGTAAGCAAAGAATTCTTAAATAAAACCCCCCAAAGCACAGTCAATAATCCCCAAAATGGACAAGCAGGATACATCAGACTAAGAAGTTTTTGCATGGCAAAAGACACAGTAATTATTGTGAATTTACACCCCTCAGGGTGGGAAAATATTTTTGTAAACTGTGCATCAGATAACGGACTGATAACCAGAATACAAAAGGAACTCAAGCAGCTTTTCTGAAAAAAGATGATCAACCCTATTAAAAGATGGGAGAATGAGTTGAAAAAAACACTCTATAAGGATAACATATGAATAGCCAAAAGGCATATGAAAAAATGCTCAACATCCCTTATTGTAAGGGAAATGCGGATCAAAACAATAATTAGGTACCACCTAACCCCAGTCAAAATGACTAAAATTTTAAAAAAAAATGGTAAGTGCTGGCAGGGTGTGGTGAAAGGGAAACTCTCTTACACTGCTGGTGGGAATATAAATTGGTCCAGCCACTGTGGAGAACAAATTGGAGATTCCTCAAAATCTACAAATAGAACTTCCATATGAGGACCAGTGGTTGGCATAATGGCTATGTCGCTGGACTACCGTGTAGTTGACTGCACTTCAAATCCTGGACCTGGTGCCTTAAACTCATGCTAGGCACATATGTGCGTACCCAAGATCCCGAGAGGAGAATGGAGGAGAAGGGATTGTGGCATGGCCATCCCCCTGGGGGGGGGGGGGGGGTGATTTCTCACTTTCTGTCTCTCTCTGTCTTTCTGGCGAACCCATGCACCCTATATCAAAAACCTCTCAAAAAAAAAAAAAAAATCTTCCATATGACCCAACAATCCCACTCATTGGTATCTACCCAAAGTATAGAAGAATTCTTAATCAGAAAAGTACTTGCACATCGATATTTATTGCGGCATTATTCAGAATTACTAAGACATGGAACCAACCCAAATGCCCATGAACAGATGACTGGATTGAAAAACTGTGGCACATATACCCTATGGATTACTACTCAGTCACAAAAACAACAGGACCCTGGCTTTTGACAGAAAGTGGATGAATATGGAAGATTTACTGCTGAGTGAAGCAATCCAGGCTATGAAGGAGAGACATTGTATGTCCCCACTTAATGTATACCAAGTTTCCACACTCTATGAATGAAACTGAATGACTAAAGGATATAGAAACATAGTAAATTTTTGTGAATACCAGATAATGTGGGAAGAGCGCTGATGATGGAATAGAATCTAAGGAGGGACATTTAGGAGAAAAATGGAGAGGCAAACCATTAATGGGACAAATAAATGGGATATTATTTGTTGAATATACCTTTACTATAAGCATTAATGGCACAAAGATGTGTGGTATTATCTGTTGAATATATTTCATAGTTTTGTCAACAATACTAGGGAGAAAAGTTCACCTGTTGAAATATCAATTTTGTAAGACAAATAATAATGTGGTTGAATGTGTGGAAGAAAATGAAATGAAAAAAAATAAAAAGGAAAAAAGTATAAAAAAATAAAATAATCAACTGGACTGGTGAGAAATGTACACATGTTGGAATATTCACTTTACATACTAAATGACATGATTGAATGTATATAAGAACTTGAGACAAAATAACATAAAAAAATTGGTTTTCCTAGGTTAAAACAAATTTAAGAATAGAACTTTCTTAGGACCAGCAGATGGCATAAAGTTTACTTCGTTGGACTCCCATGTGGTTGACCATGGTTCAAGTCCCTGACCTGGTGGCTTGAAACACTTTATGCATGTGGGCATGCATGTCCAAGATCCTGGGAGGAGAATGGAGAAGGGATGGTGGTGTGGCCATCCCTCCTAGGGGGAGATTTCTCCTCCTCTGACTCTCTGGCTCTCTGATGAGCACACATGCTCTATAGCAAAACTCTCTCTAAAAAAAATAACAAAAGCTGAAAGAGGAATGGGAACTCTGAAACTGTGATTGTTCTGTAATCTTATGGTGTCTTCTGTGGAACCTTAGATTTCCGTGGGATGTACTTTGAAAACTACCAATTATGAGAGAATTCTTCTAATTTGCTAGTACATTGTCCTGTGTGTAGTCTTATCATTTTATATTTTTGAAAAGTACAAATTAAGTTGCTTATATATCCCCTTTATTAAGTTAATTTCAACACATGAAACATAATTTTCACCTGGAATTGCACAGAAAGGCCACGGAGAAAGGATTGTTTTGATTAATAAAAAGTTCATGTTTATTGCTTCATAAGGAGCTGTGGACTTTTGATTTAGTATTGTGCATAAAATAAAGATCAGCAGTTTATTAAAATTCTTTTATTTCTTCTGGCAACATTCAGTCCTCCCGAGTTATTACCCTACACTCTTTAAAAGCTGTTCATGACAGCCTTGTCCTACAGACCAGGACAGTGATTAAGGTCACTAAGCATTTTCTCTCCTTTTTCCTTCCATGACTGTGTTAAGTCATTCAACTGGAGACAAGAATTCTGAATTTCTAGTAAGAGAAATATGAGAAAGAAGTGTGATTTAATGGGCAAGAAGATAATGAAAGGGACTTTTAAAAAATCATTTAGTATTAGTCCATTTTTACTTGTGAATATGGGCTAAACTATCCTAACTTTCCATCAACCAGGACAAAACTGGGTCCTCCAACACACCAGACCCTTTAAATAGGCAGAGGCTGTCATATCCCTTTCCAGAGCAGCTCCCTGGTAGTGTTCTGGGTCTGATCCTTTTCCCTCTGGCCTTTCATACCGTATAGGGTATTTATCTTCCACGGGTAGATACCTTTATCTGTCATTTCTGTTGTAAACAGAGAAGCATTTTAGTTCAATTTTGAGAGAAGTAGCTTAGTTCAATTTTGTGTGTGTCAATGGAAACAACCAAGGCTCTGTAGGAAATAATTGAAACATTTTAGTCTAAACACAAAATTGAGTGACCTACCAGGAAAACACAGAGGTGTTCTTCGGGCTGCTCAGATGCAGTGGTTCTTTTTATTATTCAGTTCTGAGTGCAAGAGATATAAAGAAAGTTGCAAAGTAGCATTATTAGCCTGGCCCCAAAAACAGGACATCTGGAATGGAGGCTTGTAGGTTATAGGTGAGTTTAGAAATTGTTAGGTTAGTAGTTGGTTAAATACAAAAGTCTTTGTCTAAAAAAACTTGGAATCTGTACAGAAGATTCTTGAATTTCACCAAAAGTAGAAATAAGGCCTTGCTACTTAACTAAAAAGTCCTGAGCAAGGGTTTAATTCCTAGCAAGGCCTCTGATCTAAGAGGATACTGCTTAATGTTTGGTAAAGGTTGGATTTGTTTATGATTCTCTCTCTAGGAGATAATCTTAGCATTCCAATGTTTGTGGAAGAGTTTGCCCATGAAGAATCAAGTATTTGAGATGAGTAAGGCTCCGATCCCCCATCTGGGCTCTCGATCAGCTTTCATAATGTTACATGGAGGTTTTTGCAGGTCATCTGCATGTCCTGAACTGAGGTGTTTCTCCTTCTGTGAGAATGAGATAAGGGCATTATGCATTTCGAGGAAGTCCCATCCTGGTAAGTGTATAGGAACATTATCTACTATAAGCAAAGTATGGAGGCCCATAAGATCTCCTAGTTGGAATTGAAGGGGATTTGATTTAAAGGCTGCACTTGGGGAATTTAAACCTATACCGTTAGTACTTTCTCTTTAAGGCAGAGGGTTTTTGTTAAAGGTAGGGTTGAGGACTGAGAGATGGGCACCACTGTCCTTGGTACCCTGGTATCTTCCCCATTTATGGACATATCCATTTCCCCTAAGGCACTGGTTAAGAACAAAGGAAACACACTCTTTGTTCCCTCATTTTGCATAGAAAAATGTCACGATTTTTCTAATAATGCAATAATTCTTTTAAAAAAAATCTGGCACCTTTCACAAGGGCCCCAAATGCCAAGTGGTCAGTCCTTATTTTGTGTTTACTGGATCAACCTGTTTTTAATTTCTGTGCTTGGCATTCCCTTTAGGGTTGCTACTCATGAGATGAAGGAAAATTTCCCCCACTTAGACACTCCCACTGTGACTTCTAATCACCTGAGGTGCCTAACTGTGGGAAAGAACAAGTGTTTCTTGTTTTTATTTTTGTTTGCCTTTGGGCATGCTCACTCTCCAGAGAGACAGAGAGTGCCCTTTGGACACTTGCACTATGGAATACTACTCAGTTATAAAGAACAACATCCTCCTGTCAATTGACACAAAGTGGACAAGTGGCCTATTGTGGGACTTCCCAGACGCCAAATCCTGTGAACGGATTCCTCCAGTAAATCCTGTCCTACATAACTCTACATTTTCTATTGCTTCTGCTTCCCTAGAGAACTCTTACCAACACGGCAGTCCCTGCTCAAATGTTTTCTCCACCATGTTTCAGTTACATTTACATTCTTCTTTTCTTTCTTGATGATTATTTTTTCTATGAGTGAGTCAGACAGAGACACAGCAACCCCAACAGGATGACTTTTAAAGAATTATTAATTTAATTTTATTTATTCATTTATTTATTTTAATTTGACCAGAGAGAGACACAGAAAGAGAGGAAAGTGAGAAAGCAAGCCACCAGGTCCAGGACTTGAATCGTGGTTGGCCATGTGTGAGTGCCAGCACCTTAACCACCATGCCATCTGCTGGTCCCCAGTTTTTTGTTTTTTTGGTTTTTTTTTTAATTTACATTTCATCACATATATCTTTACAGTGTACAGCATTTATTTTCCAGCACGAATACCATGCATATCAGTCAAGACAAAGACATTAGTATATACATTAACATCAGCAAATAGCTTATCAGTTTTTGGTCAAGTAAACATTCTTTTTTTCCTGTCCCTTTCCCCTCCCTCCCTCCATTACCCACTCCCGTATTACCCCTATTCTTACTATCTCTAGTATCTACAGCTGTCCTCCCTGCTACTACTTCCAAACTTTCAGTTTCTGCTGTAGTGTACAGACAGACAGCATATATTGACTGGAGACATACAAAGTCTGTCTTTTATGATCTGACTTGCTTCACTTGGCATTAAGTCTTCCATATTCGTCCACTTTGTACCAAATGTTAGGGTTTCTTTTTTTTTTAATTATTTTTATGACTGAGTAGTATTACATAGAGGACATATGTCTCATTTTTTTCAATCTAATCATCTATTTTTGGACATTTGGGTTGATTCCATATCTTAGTGATTGTAAATAATGCTGCAATAAACATGGATGTACAAATGTTTTTCCATCTGAGGGTTTTTCTATCCTTTGGGTAAATATCTAAGAGTGGAATTACTGGGTTGTATGATAGTTCTATTTGTAGGTTTCTAAGGAATCTCCAGATTTTTCTCCAAAGTGGTTGTACTAAATTTACATTCCCACCAACAGTATAGGAGAGTTCCATTTTCACTACAGCCCTGCCAGCACTTATCATTATTTATTTATTTATTTATTTAATTTCAAGTTTTTTTTTTTTTTTTTTAATACATTCAATCACGTTATTTAGCTTGCAAAGTGAATATTCCAACATTAGCCATTCTGGCTGGGGTTAAGTGGCATCTCATTGTGGTTTTGATTTGCATTTCCCTATGATAAGAGATGCGAGCATGTTCTCATTTGCTATTGTGCCATTGTATGTCTTCTTCAGCTCCTTTTCCCATATGTAAATGAGACTGCCTTTTGTTTGTTTGTTTTTGTGGGTAGGCTGGTTGAGTATCCTGTACATTCTGGTTATCAGTCCCCTGAGGTATAATTTGCAAATGTATTCTCCCATTCTGAGTGTTGTCTTTTCACTCTACTTATTGTTTCTTTGGCTGTGAAGAAGCTTCTCAGCCTAATATAGTCCCAGTTGTCTAATTTTGGGACTATTGCCTATCCTTTGGAGCTTCTTTAAGAAGTCCTTGTCTCCATGAGTTTTTCCTGTGTTTTCTACAAGTATTTTTATATCTAGAGGTTTTATGTTTAGATCCTCAATCCATTTTGAGTTAATGTGTGTTAGGAGTGAGAGATAAGGATCCAGTTTTATTCTTCTGCAGGTGGATATCCAGTTCCCCCAGCACCATTTGCTGAAGAGATTTTCTTTTTTCCGTTCAGATTATCTTGTGTCCTTTGTCAAGTATCAGCTGGCTGTGTGTTTTGGGGTTCATTTGGGATTCTCAATTCTGTTCCATTGGTCTGCCAGTCTGTTTTTGTGCCAGTGCCATACTGCTTTAATGATCACAGCTTTCTGTTATGTTTTGAAGTTGGAAAGTGAGATGCCTCTTCCTTTATTCCCCTTGCACAGTATTGCTTTGGTGATATGGGACCTTTTATGCTTCCAGACAAATTTTATGATTTTTCTTTTTCTATTTCTGTGAGAAAGATCTCTGATAGTTTGACTGGGATTGCACTGAATTTATAGATTAATTTTGGTATGGTTGACATCTTGATTAATTTAAATTCTTCCACTCCAGTAACATGGGATGTTTTTCCACTTTTTATATCATTTTAAATTTCTTTTTCTAGTGTTTCATAGTTTTCTTTGTAGAGATCTTTGACGCCTTTGGTAAGGTTTATTTCTAGATATCTTATTGGATTTGTCGTTATTGTAAATGGGATTTGTTTTTCAATTCTGTTTCAGTCTTTCCATTGTGTATAAAAATGCTATCGATGTTTGTACGTTGATGTTGTATCTTGCCACTTTATTCATTTATCACTTTGAAGAGGTTTGTGTGTGTGTGTGTGTGTGTGTGTATTCTTTTAAATTTTCTATGTGTAGCATCATAACATCTGCCAACAGAGATAGTTTCACTTCTCCTTTTTTTATTTGGATACCTTTTATTTGACTCTTTTTGTCTAGTTGAATTGGCTAGAACTTTTACTATGTTAAAAAGGAGTGGAGAAAGCAGGCAGCCTTGTCTCATTCCAGTTTTTAGTGGAAAGGCTTTCAGCTTTTCCCTGTTCAGTATGATGTTAGCTATGGGTTTTTAATAGATGGCTTTTACTGTGTTGAGGAATGTCCCTTCTATGCTAATTTTACTGAGAGTTTTAATCATAAAGGGGTATTGTATTTTATAGAATGCTTTTTCCACATCAATTTATATGATCGTATGATTTTTATCATTCCTTTCATTGATGTGATGTATTATATTTATTGTTTTGTGTATACTGAATCATTCTTACATGCCTGGTATAAATCCTACTTGGTCATGGTGTATAAGCTTTTTAATATGTTGCTGAATACGATTTGCTAATATCTTGTTAAGAATTTTTTCATCCATATTCATCAGGGTTGTTGGCCTGAAATTTTCTTTTTTGGTCATGTCCTTGTCTCAATTTGGATTTAAGATGCTGTAGGCTTCATCAAGTGAATTTGGGAGGGTTGCTTCCTTTTGAATGTTTAGAAATAGTTTAAGGAGAATTGGAGTTAGGTCTTTAAAAGTTCAAGAGTTCAAAAGTTCAACAGTTCAAGAGAAGACAAAAATTCTTAAATATGGAAATCAAAGCATCAAAGAAAATCAGTAATGTTTTAGTCTAAAGTCAAAAAAATTCTCTTTCACTAGTTCAGTCTCAGGTAATTAATCTCTCTTCTATTGAATTTGCAGTGTTTCTGTGGTCTGATCTTTCCATTTACACTCTGGAAGTTAACATTCAACTCCAGACTCATTCCTACCCTTACGCTGGCCACTCTCTTGGTTGCTTTTTTGTATTCTTATTTATGTGTGTCTGACTTAGTTTTCCTGGGATAGCACTCCCTTCAGCACTTCTTGGTAAATGTTTTCAGGTTTTGTTTATCTGTGAATGTTCTTGTCTTTTCTTCATACAAGAACTGGCTATAGTATTCTAGGTTGTAATTGTTTTTCACTTAAGACTTTGAATATATTTTTCCATTCTTTCCTTGCTTGTATTGTTTCCGATGAGAGGTTCGACCTTAGTCTGATGGGATATCCTTTAAAAGTAACTTGACATTTCTTTCTTGCCAATTTTAGTATCTTGTCTCTGTTGTTTTGGTCAATCTGGCTACATGTGTCTTGGAGAAGATCTTCTTGGGCTGATTCTATGAGGGGTCCTTGATATTTCTTGGGTCTGGATCTTTGAATGCCTCTCTAGGTTTGGAAAGTTTTCTTCCAAGATTTCATGGAATAGATTATCAATGTCCCTATTACTTTCTTCACCTTCTGGGACACCAATGATACAGATGTTTGGACATTTAATGGTATCTAGTAGTTTTTTTTTATATTATTCTCATTTTGGGGGACTATTTTCTCAGTCTTCATGGTGGATTTTCTAGGTCAGTCATTCTAACTTGTACATCAGAGATTCGATCCTCTGTATGATCTAATCTACTTTTAATACTTTCAAAGGAGGTTTTGATTTCCTGTGTTACAGCCTTTACTTCTAACAGCTCCATTTGATTCTTTTTTATGGTGCGTATTTCCTCTTTCAGAATGTGCAAGAACCTCCTCACGTCCTGGAAATCGTTGGCTCTTTTCTCCTGTGTATTCTGGATTTCATTATCTCTCTTCTCTTGCATCTCTGTTAGCTTTGTCACTATGAATATTCTAAATTCTTTATCTGACATTTCCAGGGGTTCCACTGTACTGCCTGTGGGTGAAGGGGTATTATTCTTTCCCCTTGGAGGAGAGGTATTTTTTTGCTTTCTCATATTCCTCATGCTCTTGTGATTTCTGGTCACTTGATGGGTTGTGCATTTCTTCCTAATTCTTGAAGTTTAATCTGAGCATTCAGAGGCTTGCTGGAGGAGGTGATCTACAATCTCTTTCTGTTCTGTTTTTCATTCTATGTGTGTCAGAATTAGTGGGAATTGAGAAATATTTTGACCCTAATAGTTATCAGACGTTTGGATACTGTTCACAAAGACCAGTCTAGACATTCAAGTGCATGCAGGCTGAGCAGCCAAGAGATGAAGTTAAAAGAAAAAAGAAAAGAGCTTCCTTTTGGTCAGAACCACCGTCTTTCAGTAATTAACCAAAATGACAAACACAAAGGGAAAGAGGAGAGGCACCCGATATATGTTCTCTAGGCCTTTTAGAAAACACGAAGTGGTTCCTTTGGCAATGTATATGCGAATCTACAAGAAAGGTGATATTGTAGACATCAAGGGAATGGGTACTGTTCAAAAAGGAATGCCCCACAAATGTTACCATGGCAAAACTGGAAGAGTCTACAATTTTACCCAGGATGCGGTTGGCATTGTTGTAAACAAGTTAAGGGCAAGATTCTTGCCAAGAGATTTAATGTGCATATTGAGCATATTAAGCATTCTAAGAGCAGAGATAGCTTCCTAAAATGTGTGAAGGAAAATAACCAGAAGAAGAAGGAAGCCAAAGAGAAAGGGACCTGGGTTCAACTAAAGCACCAGCCTGCTTCACCCAGAGAAGCACACTTTATGAGAACCAATGGAAAGGAGCCTGAGCTACTGGAACCAATTCCCTATGAATTCATGGCATGATTGGGTGTTAAAAATCATCTATGGTCTATAAAAATGTTTGCCTTAATTGAGTAGAATAGTGTTGCCTCCCCAAAGCTAATTTTTATTGGGCTCTAATTCATTTTGTAATATCCTTATTCAAATTTAGTATTTTTTCACCTGAAAGATATTAGGTGGTTTATTCAACAAATAAAATTCAAAAAGAGAAGAAGAGGAATAAAGAAAAGAAAAGAAAAAAGAAAGAAAAAAAGACCATAAAAACTTTTTTATATTTTAATTTTAAAATGCAAAAATATGAAAGCCACGTGGCGTGCATGGATGCCACACAAACGCAATATTTCACAGCTGAAGTTCAGGGGCCGTCTCAGAATGGGCCTGGTTGTGCCTCTCCAAAATGGGAGGGCGAAGGGCACAAGTTAGCAAGAATAAGGAGGGGCTTGAGAGCCCAGAGAGTACTTTACCTTAAAAAATTTTTTAAAAAAGTTAAGAAGCACAGAGAGACAGACAGAGGGATGGAGAGAAGGATGCAGAGGTTGCCCTACCAATCTAGGAATGAATGTGGAGAGAGAATTCTCAGCAGAAAATCTTCATTTTTAGTCAATGAAAGCAATATTTCACAGCTGAAGTTCAGCAGCCATCTCAGAATGGGTCAGGGTTTGTCCCAATAAGAAAAATCCTTTTTTTTTTTTTCTTTTTTTGGAGAGGTTTTTGCCATAGGGCACATGCGCTCGCCAGACAGAGAGAGACAGAGAAACAGAAAGAGAGAAATCACCCCCCAGGGGGGATGGCCACACCGCAATCCCTTCTCCTCCATTCTCCTCTCGAGATCTTGGGCGCGCACACTGGGTCCAGGACATGAACCACGGTTGACTACATGGGAGTCCAGCGACACAGCCATTACGCTAACTGCTGGTCCCCCAATAAGAAAAATTCTTAATGTGGCAGCCACTCTGCCTTTGTATGGCACTGTCCTCTTTAGTTCATGATAGGTTTAATTTTGTACTTTTGCAGAAGAAACTTTAAGTAAGATAGATCTGGAAGATACTTTAATTTTTCATATTTTTTTGTTTTATTTAATGAAGGCCCAGTTACTTGAAATTTAAAAACTCCCACTGAATACAAATAGAAAAAGTGACATATATAAGTTTCTGTCCATTTTGTGGTTTAAATTAGTTTATTTACTTTCTTCATGCTTCTTGACTCTAAAATTGTCAAGCTAGCAAAAAAACATTTTTTTTTTCAATTGGGAGAGATTTTCCAAATTTTAAAATCTTTGTGTTAAAAGTTCATCTCCTGTAAAACTGACCTAACAGACAAACTGAGTTCGAAATAGACTGGGAGGAAGGCTATAAATTGTATAGTATTTTTTTTTAACATTAGTTCTTGTCTTAATGTTATATAAAATCCAAGAGAAAGAAAAATGCACCTAAAAAAATAATTAAAATTCTCTGCAGTCACCAAGTCAAGGTGGTATTGATTTGTGTTAATCAGAGTAACTTATTTATTTATTTATTTTTGGAGAGTTTTTTGCTATAGGGTACGTGTGCTTGCCAGAAAGAGAGAGACAGAGAGACAGAAAGTGAGAAATCACCCCCCAGGGGATGGCCACGCCGCAATCCCTTCTCCTCCATTCTCCTCTCAGGATCTTGGGTACTCAGCACACGCGCCAGGTGTGAGTTTTAGCTACTGGGTACGGGGCTCCAACCGTGGTCGACAACATGGGAGTTCAGTGACAGCTAACTGCTGGTCCCAATCAGAGTAACTTATTTATTTATTTTTTTGGAGAGGTTTTTGCTATAGTGCACGTGCGCTCACCAGACAGACAGAGACAGAGAGACAGAAAGTGAGAAATCACCCCCCAGGGGGGATGGCCATGCCGCAATCCCTTCTCCTCCATTCTCCTTTCGGGATCTTGGACACGCACGCATACGCGCCCGGCGTGAGTTTAAGCCACCAGGTCCAGGACTTGAACCACGGTCGACTACGTGGGAGTCCAGCAACATGGCCATTATGCTAACTGCTGGTCCCAATCAGAGTAACTTATTGACTAGCATATAAATAAATTCCAAATATCCAACTCATTTTATCTTGAAATGGTGCCTTTTTTCCTTCTACACACAACTGGATTGCTGCCGTTTAAAACAAACAAGCCATTTTCTTGCGCTGCTAACTTTTTTCTACTTGTTTAAGTAGAAACATTTTACATAAAAGTCATACATATGAAGCAAGGGCTGAATCATTATCCCAAGGTTTTGATTTTGATACATATATCTAATGACCTAAGAATTTACAACCCTTGACTGAGAAGGTAGAGTTGGGAGGTGTGATATGTGGTGTTATTTTTTGGATTTTATTTCCCTTCCCCTTACCCATCTGGAAAAAGGTAAGTTGACTTGAACAACCTTCTTTGGCACTGGGAAAATGAACAAATGTTTGAAATGCCTTTAAGGTTTTTTTGTTTTCTTTTGTTTTTGTTGTTGTTGTTGTTTTGGGTTTGTTTGTTTTTAAGAGATTTTTGTGGGATGACTTGGCGTCCTCGGAATGGAACATAGGCTTCTTTACCTCTAATTTGCAATGGGGGAATCTTCGAAGCTGACTCTGAAGTCTCCATATCTAGAGGATAGAGAGGTAAGGGAAGCCTGGGGGGTCTTTCCTGATCTTCAACTTACTTTGTAATAGCTACAGAGACTTTAAATGGAAAATTTCTCTCCATACCAAAAAGCTTCCCTGAGAAAGGGTGACTGGCAGGAAAGAAAAGACCCATTTATGCCCCAGTTCATGAGACTGTGGAGCTCACATCCAGCACAGCCCACTGAACTTCAAAAAATTCATGGAGAAATGCTTAGTGTGAAAAACTACTCATGATAGGGCCAGCAGGTGGTGTGGTGGTTAAGGGCGCTGGATTCCCACATGGCTGACTGTGGTTCAAGTCCCAGACCTGGCGGCTTGCTTTCTCACTTTCCTTCTCTCTCTCTCTTTCTCTCTCTCTCTCTCTCTTTTTGGTCAAACAAAAATAATAATAAATAAACTGTTAAATAAAAAAAAATTAAAAAAGGAAACACTATGCATGAATTTCATTTTTTTTTTGCACCAAAATAAACTTATCCTAACTCATTATAGCATATCTGAACAGGGATAGTTTGAGGCACTAAGGATAAAAAACTGTTTTGAAAAGAGTCCAAGGGTCAGCAGGTGGTATGGTGGTTAAGGTGCTGGATTTCCACATGGCTGACTGAGGTTTGAGTCCCACACCCGGTGGCTTGATTCTCATACCATGTGTGTGCATGCCCAAGATCCTGCGAAAAGAATGGAGGAGAAGGGATTGTGGTGTGGCCATCCCCTGGGGGTGATTTCTCATTTTCTGTCTCTCTGCCAAGCATGTATGTCCTATAACAAAAAAAAAGTTCCTATCAGAGCAACACACATTCTGCTAAAATCGAAGCAAGAACAAACATCATATTTACGAATGGTAGAGCTTGAGTGGAAGTGAAATCACTATGCTTTATGAAAGTTTATGGGAACTCCGCCTCAAAGATTATGGGGACACCGCCTCAAAGAAATCAACAGTTTACACCAGGATAACTTGTTTTATCTATCATCTATGTGCCGATCATCTCTCTATTTATGCTGGAGGGCACCTGTGCTCACCAGAGACAGAGGAAGGGAGAGGAGAAAGCACTCCCACCCCTGCCATGGGGCTTGGCCACGCTGCGATCCATTCTCCTCCGTCTTGCCTTCCTTTTGGTGTTTTAGACACGCATGCACATGGGCCTGGTCTGGGACTTGAACTGTGGGGTCAGCCATGTGGGATCTGGCTGTTGGCCCAAATAACTTTATTACTTTCTTTTTAGGTTTTCCTCATAGGGTGTGTGAACTCGGCAGAGAGATACAGAGAGACAAAGATAGAGAAGAGAAAGAGAGAGAAATCACCCCCAGGGTGATGGCCACACCATAATCCCTTCTCTATTCTCTTCTTGGGATTTTGGTCTCTCTCTCTCTCTCTCATACACACACACACACACACACACACACGCGTGCCTAGTGTCCCACACTTCTGGATCTGGGACTTGAACTGTAGGGTTATCCATGTGGGGTCTGTCTGCTGGCCCAGGAAACTCATTTGTTAAAAAAATTATTCATTTGGGACTGGCTGGTGGCATGGTGGTTAAGGTGCTGGACTCTCACATGGCCGACCATGGTTTGAGTCCCAGACCTGGCTGCTTGCTTTCTAACTTTCTTGTTCTCTCTCCCTCTCTTTCTGTTTCTCTTTGGTCAAATGAAAAATAAATAATAATAATAACAAAATTAAATAAAGAAGTAATGAGCTGTAGAGAAAAGGAGCTTTCTATTTTCTTTTTTTGTTTGTTTTTGCTATAGGGTGCTTGCCAGAGATAGATAGAAAGAGCTAGAAAAAGAGAGAGAAAGTAAGAAATCACCCCCCTGTGGGGATGGCCACGCCACAATCCCTTCTCCTCCATTCTCCTCTCAGGATTTTGGGCACGCACATGCGCCTGGTGTGATTTTCAAGCCACCAGGTCCAGGACCCGAGTTGTGGAGTCAGCCATGTAGAGTCCAGCTGCTTTAACCACTGCACCACCTGCTGGCCCCTCAACAGAATTGTTTTTCCATTTTAGCAGTTTTTAGTAAGAAGTGTGTATAAGATTATTTTACTTCTGCATCTTCTCAATGGTTTCTTCCTTATATTTGCCCTTTTCCTTTCCTACTTGGCGAGCCTTGGCTTCCCATTCAAGGATCTTTTTGCGGTCTTGGTCCAGTTTTAGTCCAGTGATAACCACCCTGCTGGGGTGAATGGCCACAGGGACACTTGTGCCATCAGCCTGTTCCCATTGCACCCTCTCAGTAGGTGACGTATTTCTTCCTGCCACTTGGACCACTTTGCCAGTTTGCTGACCCTTATAGTGTCCTTGCTCAACCTGGGCTTCATCGTCCTTTAGGATGGGCACAGGTCACACATTGTACTTCGGCCTCAGCTCTTCGGAAAGGGGGAAGACATAATCTTCCCGCAGATGTGGGAAGGTGCGCTGAAATGCCTTACACGGTCAGAAGTCACGAAAGGATTGAACTTCATTTTGGCCGCTGCTGCTAGAGTAGGAGCCTCAATGGGAATTTTTTTTTTTTTTTTTTTGACAGGTCTTTGCTATAGGGCACATGTGCTCGCCAGAAAGACAAAGAGAGACAGAGAGACAGAAAGTGAGAAATCACCCCCCAGGGGGGATGGCCACGCCACAATCCCTTCTCCTCCATTCTCCTCTCGGGATCTTGGGCATGTACACACATGCACCCGGCATGAGATTAAGCCACTGGGCCTGGGTCTCAAACCATAGTCGACTACATGGGAGTCCAGCAACATAGCCATTATGCCATTTGCTGGTCCCTCTCAATGGAATTTTAAAAATTTTATTTATTTTTAGATTTTTGCCGTAGGGCACATGTGCTCTCTAGCGACAGTGAGAAGGAAAGTGAGAGACATCCCCCAGGAAGGATGGCCATGCTCCAATCCCTTCTCCATTCTCTTCTTGGGATTTTGGGCAGGCACGCACATATACCTGACTGCCTTTTTTTTTTTTTTTTTTTTTTTTTTTTTAGATTTTTTATTGCGATAGGGTGTGTGTGCTTGCTGGAGAGACAGAGAGAGACAGAAAGCGAGAAACCACCCCCCCCCAGGGGGTATGGCCATGCCACAATCCCTACTCTTCCATTCTCCTCTCTGGATTTTGGGCATGCGTCCGGGACGCGAACTGTGGTCGACTACATGGGAGTCCAGCGACATAGCCATTACGCTAACTGCTGGTTCCCTTTCATTTTTAGATGTTTTTTTTTAAAGTATTTTCTTTTTTTTTTTCAAGAGAGAAAGACAGGCACTCCCAACAGGGTCTCACAGTGTGACCCCAGCCCTCCTAGTCAGGCAGCCCCGGGGCACACAGGCCTGGTGCATACGTGTCTACCAGACCTTGAGCCCTGGCCTTCTGCAGGGTTTCCACATCATGTAGCGGGGCACTACCCCTGGACCATCACGGTTTGGCCTAGATTTTTGATTTCTAAGAACTTCTCAGGGCCAGGGGGTGGGCAGCAGGAAGGCAGCACTCCGCAATGCTGGCCGTGGGGTAAGGGCCTGGCCCTGTGTTCAGAGAGCTCCCTGAACACGCTGGCTGCAGGCGTGCCCCGTGACCGGGGCTGGCTGAAGCTGCAGGGGATCCTGGCATGGAGACTCTCGGGGGTGCCTGCGTCATGGCCTCTCCCTGCCCCATGTCTCTTCTCAGAGAAGAAACAAACATTAAACAAAAGCTCATTGGACTCCCTCCCTCCACCTCTACCCCGACATGACACGGATGCAAGACTCAGGATTGCTTCCCGTGCACAGGAGGCGTCTATATTTTGACGTGGGCATTCAAATGACTTGTTTTAATTTTTTTTCAAGATTTTTGCCATATGGTGCATGTGCTTGCCAGAGAGAGACAGAGAGAGAGAAAGTAAGAAAGCACCCCCCAGGGAGAGCCATGCCACAATCCGTTCTCCTCCTGGAATTTTGGGCACGCACACGCACATGCCCAGCATGATTTTTCAAGCCTCCAGGTCCAGGACTTAACCATGGAGTTGGCCACGTGCCTTAACCTCCATGCCACCTGCTGGTCCACCAAGACTTGCTTTAATTTACACAGAGGGAGTGCTTCCTTCGGCAGCTTATGTACCAAGCAGGAGGGGGAGAAGGAACAAAAACGGGAGGTAGAAGGATGCAGTCAGGGGTTTTTTGGAGAGGATTTTGCTATATGGTACGTGTGCTCACTGGAGAGACAGAGAGAGGAATGGAGAGAAAGAAAGTTAGAAATCAGCCTCTGGAGGATGACCATGCCGCAATCCTTTCTGCTCCATTTTCCTCCTGGGATTTTGGGCACACATGCACACGTGCCCGGTGTGAATTTCAAGCCACTCAGCCACCTGAACTCTGATTGGTCACGTGGGGGTCCAGCACCTTAACCACTACACCAGCTCTGGCCCCTCCTCTTGTTCCTTCTGCTCTCCTCCCTCCTCTTTCCCTGCCATCGAGGCTGAGACCAGAGACATAAAGATGACTGTAACACCACTCCGTCCCCATGCCAGCAGTCTGGAGGGGTAGGAGACGGATTTGCAATGACATTGGTGGCAGACCTTGGTCTGAAGCCACCCCTGAAGGCTTGGCCTTCTTCCCTTCTCCACACCTCGCAACTCCTAGGACTCTGTCCTCTACTTTGGTACGTAGCCCTCAGGCATCTGGAACTACTTTCTGTTGTGGGTGACGTGTCCCTTTTGTCCCTCCCCAAGTTGTCCCTCCCCAAGTCTATCGTAAACTCCGTGAGGGCTGGGGCCTCTCTCCTGTGACCATTTGTCCCGCTACGCTGTTGGAAACAAGATGACTTTGTGAAGTGTCTCGAATTCCTGCTGGACAACCGGACTTACCTCCTGGCCGACAGTCCCTCGCTAGATAGAGGAAGGCACCTCAGCGGAGTGGTGACACCCTTGGCAGAAACAAAGTGTTCAGCTTGTCAGCTGTGGGCCCTCTCTCAGCACTCAGCAGCCATGTTTGCTTTTAATCAGAAGTCACAGCGGAACGGCTGGTTTGAGGAGAAACAGTTCCCGCTCCAGTAACTGATTAGACTGTGCCTGCAGTGTCATGTACGGTCCTTACCACACACCGTGGAGGGGGCCGTGCTATCTGAGCAGGTGGTCTCCATAGTCTCCATGTCGCCTTGAACGCTCATCTAGACCCAGCTTGTGCCAGACACTAAGCCGTAAGCAGCTTTTCAGATTTGATCTCATTTAGTCTTCACCACTTCCCTGTGAGAATCATGAACACCCTCATTTTACAGAAGAGCAAACAGAGTCAGAAGTAACCTGCCCAGGGTCACACAGCTAGAAGTGATGGAACGGGGACTTGAACCTGTGCTCGCCAGCTCCAGAGCCCATGTTTTTAACCACTCTGCTGTATTTCCCCAAGCATCATACCAGTATATGATTTTTCATGAAAGCAGATGAACTCAAAATATAGTTATATAAAGGTGTTATTTCTAGGGATCAGCAGATGGTGTAATGGGTAATGGTTACATCACTGGACTCCCATATACTGGACCGCCATTCAAGTCTCGGACCCAGTGGCTTAAAATTCACACCGGAAGCATGTGTGTGCGTGCCCAAAGTCCCGAGAGGAGAATGGAGGAAAAGTGATTCTGGTGTGGCCATCCTCCCGGGGGAGTGATCTCTCTTTCTGTCTCTCTGGCTAACACATCTGCCCTATAACAAAAATCTTTCTTAAGAAAAAAACTAAGGTGATATTTCTAGTGTAGTGATAATATTTTTTTTAAATAATAATTTATTGGGACTAGCAGATGGCATAATGGCTACGTCACTGGACTCCACATAGTTGACTGCGGTTCGAGTCCCAGACCTGGTGGCTTAAAACGCATGCCAGGCATGTGTGCATGGATGCCCAAGATCCTGAGAGGAGAATGGTGGAGAAGAGACTGTGGTGTGGTCATTCCCCTGGGGGGTGATTTCTCATTTCCCTGACACTGTCTCTGTATCTCTCTTTCTGGTGAGCACATGCACCCTACCGCAAATGCCTCTAAAAAATAATATCTATTTAGAATGACAGCTGGTGGCATGGTGGCACTGGACTCCCACATGGCCGACCATGGTTTGAGTCCTAGACCTGGTGACTTGTTTTCTCACTTTCCCTCTCTGTCTGTCTGTGGTGAACACACTTGTCCTATAGCAATTTTTTTTCAAGAATTATTTTATTTAACTTTATTTATTTATTTATTTATTTATTTATTTATTTTAATTTGACCAGAGAGGGAAAGAGTAAGAGAGAGAGGGAAAGTGAGAAAACAAGCCACCATATATGGGACTTAAACCACAGTCGACCATGTGGGAGTCCAGCGCCCTTAACCTCCACGCGACCTGCCAGCCCCTATAGCAAAATTTAAAAAATATATATTTATTTAATTTATCATTATTACTATTATCATTTTAATTTGCTATAGGGCATGTGTACTCACCAGAGAGAGAGAAGAAAAGTGAGAAAGCAAGCTGCCAGGCCTGGGACTTGAACCGCAGGTTGCCATGTGGAAGTCTACCACCCTAACACCAAGCCACCTACTACTCCCACAGTGATACTATTTTGAGGTTTTCTTTTCTTTTCTTCTTTCCTTTTCTTTTTTTCTTTTTTCTTTTTTTTTTTTTTTTTTTTTTTTGAGAGGTTTTTGCTATAGGGCATGTGTGCTCACCAGAGAGACAGAGAGACAGACAGCAAGAAATCACTCCCCGGGGGGATGGCCACACTGCAATCCCTTCTCCTCCATTCTCCTCCTGGGATCTTGGGGACACACACGCACCTGGTGAGTTTTAAGCCACCGTGTCCAGGACTGGAACCGCAGTTGACTACGTGGAAGTTCAGTGACATAGCCATTATGCCAACTGCTGGTCCTTCCATTTTGAGGTTTTCAACATTTCTTCTTTTGCGAAAGCATCAGTGTAATTTGGTCGATCAATCAACCATACGCTAGGTATCACGGGCTCAGAAACAAAACTTGCACAGACTGTGGGGAAAGGGCAAATTTGGAGCCTTGTGTTTCCTGATTTATTCATGCAGCAACTTACTCTGCCTGGATTGTCCAAGGTCATCTAGGTTCCATGAAAAACTTCACTGATACACGTCTTTTGATTTTTTCTTTTCATGTGGTTGCTCAATAAAGATCATTGGTTAAACATACAACTAAACTAAATGTGATTTAACATGGACACATTTATCAAACTTAATATAAATTCATCAATTGAAAAAATCTATTCGAACATGTGATTCGGTGTTTTATTTGGATAATAGACAGTGAGGAATGTTCATATATGTTCAAAAAATATAGAGCGGCCACTATGCAAGGGCCAGACCCCGGGGAGAGAAGGAGAAGCAGTCTCCGCCCGTGTGTGACACAGTCTAGCTGAAGGGCCGGCCTATGGTGTGGTGGTCTGGGGGACTGGATCCCACAGGACTGCCTGCGGTTTGAGAAACACACCAGGCACCTGTGCATGCATGCCAAGGTCCCAAGAGGAGTAAGAAATGGAGAAGGGATTGTGGTGACCCTGTCCTGTTAGGGTGGGTCTTTCTCTCCCCTTCCCTCACCCTGTCCCTCTGGTGCGCACACACGCCCTCTGGCGGAGAACTCTCACGCCCGTGTCCGCTGTGGTGACAGCTAAGAGCTATGAAGAAAGAGTTCTTGGTGAAAATTTAGTGGGGAACTCGTTAATGCAGTGGGGGTCATAAGGTCTCTGTTACACTGACCCTGAGGTGGAGATCTGAAAGACCAGAGAGTGGGAACGGCCAGCAGAGGCCACGTGTGCAAAGGTCCTGAGGGGAGGGGTTTGTGAGAAACCAAACTGTGTGGGTGGAGCTTGGCCAAAGAGACCAGAGTACTGGGAGAGCTTCAGGTGAGAAGTATCAGCAGCAGCAGAAAAATGATCCCCTGAAAAATCCATAGAGAACCAATATAGGAGGACCGGGGTCCCACCTGGTGGTTAAGGCAGCTGGGTCCTACATTGCCTGTGAGGTCCCCAACCAGAATCCGGGGCTTGAGAAACAGCGTGTGTGTGTGTGTGTGTGTGTGTGTGCACGCACGCGCACCCCAGTTCCTTAAAGGAGGGGGAGATGGAGGAGACGGGACTGCAATGTGACCATGCCTGATGGGCAGTCCTTTCTCCTCTCTCTCTCTGTCTGGTGAGCACATGCACCGCCTGGCAAAAATTTTAAAAGAAAAGAAAAGATAAACAATATAGGAAAAAATGTTTCCTAATTTCATCTTCACCAGAAGCCTCTGAGAAAGAGAGGGCAGTGTAATCGTAGCTATTTCTGTCATTAAGGTTGAAGTTCAGTGTGGACCAGCAGATGGCGGAATGGTTACATCCCTGGACTGCCACGGAGTGGACAGCGGTTTGAGTCTCGGGTCTGGCAGCTCAAAGCTCACACTGGGGATGTGCGTGTCAGTGTGGAGGGGAAGGAATTGCAGCATGGCCACCCCTCTGGGGGTGACTTCTCATTTTCTGTCTCTCTGTCTCTCCAACAAGTGCATGTACCCTTTAGCAAAAATCTCTCTCTTTAAAAAAATGATGAAGGCTCAGTTAGGGCCAAAGTTGTGCAGCTGTTGGTGTCACGGTCCACGCCAGAGAGATGGGTAGACGCTGGCTTCTCTGGGAAGCGTGAAGGGAGAGGTGGAGCAATCAAAATAACCTACAGCTACGCCGAGGTCAGGCTTCGACTGCTGCACAGTAGGGACTTCTCGCTGTCTTTTAGGTATCTATGTGTCTACACAGAAAACGAGTGCTTTCAGGGGCCAGCAGGTGCTGTGGCAGTTAAGGCACTGAACTCCCACATTGCTGACTATAGTTCAAGGCCCAAACCTGGTGGCTTGCTTTCTCACTTTCCCTTTCACTCTCTCTCTGGTCAAATGTAATAAATAAATAAATAAAATTAAATAGATAATTCTTTTATTTTGTAGAGATATTTTTGATATTGGGCACATGCACTTGCCTGAGAGACATAGACAGAGAGACAGAACACAAGAAATCACCCCCGGTGGGGGGTTGGAATGGACATGCCACAATCGCTTCACCTCTATTCTCCTCTCGGGATCTTGGGCACACATGCACATGTGCCTGGAGTGAGTTTTAAGCCACTGTGTTCGGGATTAAAACCATGATCAACAACGTGGGAGACCAGTGATGTAACCATTATGCCATTTGCTGGTCCCCTGGTATGCAGTTCAAGCCTCTGGGTCCAGGACTCAAACTGTGGTCAACTATGTGGGAGTACAGTGACATAATCATTAAACCATCTGCTAGTCCTTTATTTTTTGGAGAGATTTTTGCTAGAAGGTGCATGTGGTCACCAGAGAGACAGAGAGAGACAGAGAGACAGAAAGTGAGAATGACCATGAGGGATAGCTACACTGCAATTCCTTCTCCATTCTCCTCTCAGAATTTTGGGGACATACACACACGTGCCCAGCATGAGTTTCAAGCTGCTGGGTTTGGGACTTGAACCATGGTCAGCCATGTAGGAGTCCAGAGATGTAGCTCTATGCCATTTGTTGGCCCCAAATAAATAATTCTTAAGAAAAAAAAAAAAAAAAGAAGAGCTTTTAGGGCCAGCAGCTGGCATGGTGGTTAAGATACTGGATCACACATGGTCCACTTGAGTCCCAGAACTGAGGCTTGAAAAACATGCTGGGCCTGTGTACCAGCTTGCCTAAAAGTCCTGAGAGGAGAGTGGAAGAGAAGGGATTGAATGTGGCCATGCCCTGTGGGGGATGATTTCTCACTTTCTCTGGCAAGCACACGCGCCCTATAGAAAAAAAAAAAAAGCTGTAAAAAAGAAAAAGGAGGGACCAGCAGTTGGCGCAATGGCTATGTTGCTGAAATCCCATGTAGTCGACCGCGGTCCTGGACCTGGTGGCTTAAACTCATGCCTGGTGCATGCATGTGTGTGCCCAAGATCCTGAGAGGAGAATGGAGGAGAAGGGATTGCGGTGTGGCCATCCCCACTGGGGGGGTGATTTCTCGCTGTCTCTCTCTTTCTCTGTCTTTCTGGCGAGCGCACACTCCCTACAGTAAAATCCTCTCAAAAAAAAAAAAAAAAAAAAAAAAAAAAAAAAGAGAGAAAGGGAAAAAGAAGAAAGAAAGTATCTTTTAGGGGACTCCAGCAGGTAGCTAAGGCAACTGGACCCCACATGGCAACTGAAGATCTGAGTCCTGGACCCAGCTGCCTGAAAATCATGACTGGCCCATGTGCCTGCATACCCCAAATCCTGAGAAGAGCATGGACCGGAAGGGATTGTGGCATGGCAATTTCCCCCTTCTACAATTTTTCACTTTGTTTCTCTCTCTCTGTCACATTCACGTGCCCTATTGTCCTGTAGCAAACTAAAAAAAGATAAAAAGTAACTTTTAAAGTCACTTTCAAATTTGAGAGTACTGAGATATACATATCAGGAAATAGATTGAGCATAGGTTGGGAATTTTGGAATTGAAAGAAAATACGTGGACTCCAAAGGGTTAATGGAAACGAGAAGACTACATGTCCCGGAAAGCCTTGGGCTGGGTCGCCCCTCCCCCGCTTTTCCGCCAGTGCAGGGGTGACCAATGACGGGTAGGTATTTGAATAGACCAATAATAGTACAAAACGGTAAGGGACGGCCAAGCCATCCAATCGCATGAGAGATCGGACTCACCTTAGCCAATCTGAAGGCACGGGGCGGGGGCTGAGGCGGGCTGTGAGAGGAGTTTTGCTGACAAGATGGCGACTGAGGGGCCGAGTGAAGGGGAGGGAACAGCCCGCGACTCCGGCCTGAGGTGAGGCGACTTCTCGGTTCAGCCGCCTAGCAGGCGAGGCCGCGGGCTGGGAGCGCTGCCGCCGTCCCTTAGGTCACGGGCACCTACGGGCTGGCCCGTACTCCTCCCCGTCGCGCCTGCGGGACCGGGGCGCGGGGTGGCGTCCGGAGCGGCTCCCGCCCCGCCTGTCCGCCCCACCGCCCGGCGCTGGTGCAGACCCGCCGCTCCCGGCCGCGGCGCCCCCTGCTCGCTCCGCACTGGACCAGCCCCTGAGCCCGGGCTGTGCAGGGATTCCGCGGGGTCACAGCGCTTTTCCTCTGCCCGAGGAAGTCAGAGCAAGCACTGGGTGTCAGTAGGAGGGCTTGAGTTCTCGCGCCAGGTTTTAAGCCTCTCAGCCTCGGTTTCCCTGTGCATTGACGTCGGGATAACTGAGAAAATCCCAGGATTGAATCAGACAGTCCATTTAAGGCGCTAGACTGAACCTAGCGAGTAAGGACCACGCAGTGCAGGATAGATTCAATTTTTCCTGGTAAATGGCTAAGGAACAGATCGGAGGGCTCTGCAGTCCAGAAAATGACAACTGTCTGTGCAGCGTGCTTTACAGATACAGCGAGATGGAGCTTTTCTAGGAAAGAAGTTTGGGAGGGTTTTTCCCCAGCTTTGAGACCAAAATTGTCTTGAGTACAGCGTTTTTATCGTGCTGGTTGTAAGGAAGAATCCAGTAGCGAGTTTATGTACATTGTCACGGTGTAAATCGGCAAAATTTGGCATATTTTGATACAATTCACACCAGAGAGGAGATTGCTGGAGTCTTGGGAAACTGAGTTTGTGAGTGGCCACCCGCCGAGATGCGTGTGGTTGAATGTATCTGTTTTTGTTTTTTGTTTGGCTATAATTTGCCAGAGAGAGAAAGTGAGACACCACCCTCCAGGGGGGATGACCACTCCGAAATTCCGTCTCCTCCATTCTCCTCTCGGGATTGGGCAGGCAAATGTGCCTGGCGTGTTTTTTAGGCCCCCAGGTTCAAGATTCCAGCTTTAGGTAGATCCTGTCAGATCCAGGTGCTTTAGCCACTAGCCACCTTGCTGGCCCTATATTTCCTGTTAGAACTGCCCAGAAATGATTGGCCATTTTTACCTGGGAACTGTAGAACAGATTACTACATTTGATTAGGTTGCCCCTCACCCAGCTCTAAAATCCAGAATTGTGGGCAGGTGGCGGGTGACTTGGTGGCTGGGGCGCTGGACCAACTGCATTGGAGACCTGGACCTGGCTGCTTGCTTTCTCACTTTCTCTGTCTTTCTCTCTCTGGTGAGCACACAAGCCCTATAGTACATTAAAAACAAATAAATAAATAATTCTTTTTTTAAAAAATAAAAAACCTGACCCTGTGAATCGTGATGAAAATCTGAGGACAAACTAAATACACTATTCTAGAGCAAGAGTAATTTGTTTTCCTTATAGATATTGCCGGTTGAATTTTAAAATTATTTAATTTTATTTTTTATTATCATTATTTATATAAAAAAATTGCAATAGGGCACGTACACTCACCAGAGAGAGACAGACAGAAAGTGAGAAAGCAAGCTGCCAGGTTCGGGACTCAAGCCATGGCCAGCCTTGTGGGAGTCCAGAGCCCTAAACCACTGCACCACCTGCTGGCCCCTATATTTTCAATGCATTGGGGAGATGGAGATTCAAACTGTGGTCTGCTCTGTGGCTCCCAGCACTGCAGCTCAGTAGCCACTGACCGGGCTCCACGGAGGAGGGAGTGCCCAGAAATGGAATGGCCAGTGTTGTGTTTTGCGATTGCGCTCGGCTGTTTTTATCGTCTTTCTCTCCTTTTTCTTTTTCCCAAAGGAGACGAAAGAAAAATGAATTGTTTAATAATGACTACTGTCTGGCCAAGTGTACTTTTTCTTTTCCTTTTCAGGTTTTTGCCATAGGGTATGCGTGCTGGCCAGAGAGACAGTGAAAGGGAAAGTGAGAAATCACTCCCCACAAGGGATGGCCACCGCAGTCCCCTCTCCTGCTGGAATTTGGGGCAGGCACACACATGCACCTGGTGTGATTTTTTAAGCTGCCAGGTCCAGGACTTGAACCACCCTAGTCCTTGTGGCCATGCCACTTTCCCCCTCCCCGCCAGTGCACTTTTTAGGCTGTAAAGAATAAGGGAAAGAAAGGGGGTGGGGCAGGTTATTTATTTTCTGCCTGATCAGGAAGCTTCAAAACTTCAGGTTCTCGGAGCTGAGAGAGGAGTAGAAGTCTCTTACTGACTTACCCCGTTGGTGTGAGGCAAGAGTGGTGCCTGTGGTGGGTGTGGGAGTGAGGAGAAAGGTGTGTGGGAAAGAGCCTTCTCTAGAGCAACTGGGAGCAATTACAAGTCCCCACTGTTTTCCCTATTAGTGATCATTTCTGCACAGAAGGGGACTCTTCAGCAAGGGCAGCACAGTGGCGATGCAGTTTGGGAGGTAAAACTGTCATCTGGCAGCCTTCGCTTGCAGGATCCAAACTGTGGTCTGCCCTGTGGCTCCCAGCACTGCAGCTCAGTAGCTACTGACCACGCTCCAGGGAGCCTGGTCGTGAGCTATCAGAGGGCAGGACCTCTATGTTTTTATCCCAGACTACCAGGCACTTCACTCTGTGGGTAGATGAATGAATACTAGTCTGCCATTTCTAAGACATACGTGTTACCTTGTGATAACTACCATACACATTCTTTTTTTCCCTGCAGATACTAACCTTGCTAATGTTCTGTTGGTGAGGTTGCCCTTTGTAGTCCTTGAGAAAGAGGAAAGACTGTCTGATTTGCACTGATCAATACATATTTGAATGTGAAATGGAGAACATGTGATCATCCATTCACAACTGTCTAGCTCTCTAGTTATTCGTCATCTTAAGCCTCTTAATAATTATGAATGCTTTACATTAAAAAAATTAACTGTATTTATTTGTTTATTTTAATTTGACGAGAGGAGGGTGGGGGGGGGGGGCGGGGAGAAAAAGAGAAAGACAAAAAGAGAGAAGGTGAGAAAGCAAGCGACCAAGTCCAGGACTTGAACCACTGTCAGCCACAGGGAATACCATGCCACTTGCCGACCCCAGGAGTGCTTTACATTTAAAAAAATAAATTATTTTTCTTCATTCATGGTAAAACGTGTGTACTTGCCCCTCAGCTCTTGGGCATTAAGTGGACTGTGGTGTATTTCAGGCCAGCTGGTCTGGAGATCTGAACTGCAGTCGTCCTGTGGGATCCAGCTTCTCTTTGAGTGGCACATTACTGTGGTGCCACAGAGCCCGCCCAGGAATGCCTTTATTGTCCTAATCAAACATTTAAATAAGGAGCCAGCAGGTGGCATTGTGGTTAAGGCTCTGGACTCCCACATGGCTGACTGGTTCAAGTCCTGGACCTGGCAGCTTGCTTTCTCACTTTTCCTTTCTCTCAAGTGTTTCTCTTTGTTCAAATTAAAAATATATATAAATAATAATAAGTAAAATTAAATAGTAAAAAATTTTAAATAAGGAAAAATTGCTCTGAAGGAATTGTAAAGAGGGGCTGGCAGATGGCATGGCTGTTGAGGGCAGTGGACTCTCACATGGCTGACCACAGTATGAGTCCTGGATCTGGCGGCTTGCTTTCTCCCTTTCCTTCTCTCTCTCTCTCCGATCAAATTAAAATAAATAAAGTCAAATAAAATAATTCTTGGGGAAAAAAAAGAATTTTAAAGAGTTGGGCCAGGTAGTGGTGTGGTGGTTAAGGCAGTTGGATCCTATATGGCTGAGAAAGCAGTTCGAGTCCCAAACCCGGTGGCTTGAAAACCATTCTGGGCTCACATGTGTGTGTTCAAAATCCTGAGGAAAATGGAGGGATGGAGGAGAGGGTATTGTGGCATGGCCATCCTTGCTGGGGGGGTAATTTCTCACTTTGTTTCTGTCTCTGTCTCTTTCTGGCAAGTGCATGAATGCAGTGGCAAAAATTTAAAACAAAACAAAACAAAACATACACACACACACACACACACACACACACACACACACACACAAAGGAACTCAGTTCATTTATTACAGCTTCAAGTTACCCTTAAGTGAACAATACTGAAGTGGAATCCAGTTTATCAAAAGTAGTGTAAAAATAATAGAGTTTAGGGGTCAAAGAGAAGAAGCTGAAGCAGGAAATGAAACATCGCCACCTCTTCCATGATGAGGAGTAGGGACATGGCTTGGTACTTCCTGAGTTCGAAGGAGACATAAAAAGAAAGCGCCAATGATTATTGGTGAAGAAGGGCGATTGATCACAGGACCACAGGCCTTTTGGCCTCAATATTTGCTGCAAGAAGAAAGGTACCTGCTCTGGGGCTGAAAGATGGTGTGGAGGTTAAGGCAGTTGTTTCCCATGTGGTTAACGGTCTGCTTTGTGTCTTGTGCCCCGTGGCTTGAAAAACACTGGGCGTATGTACATGCATGCCCAAATCCTGAGCGGAGGGTGGAGGAGCAGGGATTGCATGTCCATCCTCCCCACTCTCCGCGGAGGCTGCCTTCTCACTTTCCCTCTCTGTCTCTCCAGTGAGCGCGTGCACCCTCCAGTGAGCGCGTGCACCCTCCAGCAAACTAAAACACCAAGAGGAGCCTGCCATGAATCTGAAGAAGCAAACAGAAACACGGGTGGAGGGAGGCAAAGCCAGCCCCAGCAGTGACAGGCTTTGTGTAAAGCTGGTGACAGTCAGTGCCCACAGGGCCCAAGGATGCTCCTAGGACTTAGGAACAGGGAGCTCAGGGCAGGCTGTGGGGTGCTCAGTCGTTTCTCCAGAGGATACGGAGGGTGCCCGAGAGGGGACGGTCCTGTATCCTGCTGAGGGGCATACATTAGGGGGTAGGGAGTATTGGTGAGTAAACACAGGGCTTCCTGGAGGCTTTTTGGTTAAATTGTTCTTTCTGTAGTGAAACAGCGGTGTGACCCTTCGACAGCAGTGACGTGACGGCTGGAACCTGGGCTGACCTCAGGAAGACTGTTCTCACATACAGAAGTGAGGTGGCAAAACCTGTTTGAGATATCGGATCCAGTTTTGTGTTTGTGCTGCCAGGGTAACGAGGAGGACATTCTTCAGGGGGTTTTCTAGAGTCTTGTTTGTTTTTTTGTCTGTTTCTTTTTGAGAAGTTTTTGCTATAGGGCGCATGCGCTCCCCGAAAAGACAGAGAGACAGAAAGTGAGAAATCACTCCCCGGGGGGTTGGTCACGCCGCAATCTCTTCTCCTCCATTCTCCTCTTGGGATCCTGGGCACGCACGCACTTGTGCCCGGCATGAATTTAAGCCACTGGGTCCAGGACATAAATGAATAAATAAATAGGTAACTTTTTTAAAAAAGATTTTTTTTGAAGGGCTTGTGTACTCGCCAGAGAAACAGAAAGCAAGAAATCACCCTCCCAGTGGGGATGGCCACACTGCAGTCCCTTCTCCTTCAGTCTCCTTTTGGGACTTTGGGCGAGCTTGCCCACGTGCCTGGCGTGAGTTTCAAGCAGCTGGTTCTAGGACTTGAACCACAGTCAGCCATGTGGGAGTCCAGTGATGTAACCACTACGCCATCTGTTAGTTTTTACTATAGAGCAGGTGCACTCGCCAGAGAGAGACAGAGAAAGAGAGAAACAGAAAGTGAGAAATCACTCCCCAGGAAGGGTGGCCAGGCCCTCTTCTCCATTATCTTCTTGGGATTTAGAATGCACACATATGTGCCTAGTGTGATTTTCAAGCCACTGGGTCCAGGACTCAAATTGCTCAGCCAGCCATGTGGGATCCAGTGCCTTAACCTGCACACCACCTGCTGGCCCAACAGAGAACATTTAATATAAAGAGTTACTAGGGGCTTGACTATGACACCAGAGGTAAAATGTGACATGAAACATGACATTCTGTGAGGCAGATACACATGGGAAGATTGCCAGTTCAAGGCTGGAGACCTCCCTGAGTACATGGCACACGTGTGTGCTCATGATCCAGATTGGCTGAAGCTTGGGGGAGGAATGCCATGTTAAGATTCTGTCAGGGAGGGGTCAGTAGGTGGCGTGGTGGTTAAGGTGCTGGACACTACCACATGGCCCACGACAGTTCAAGTCCTGGACCCGGTGGCTTGCTTTTCACTTTCCCTCTCTCTCTTTGTGTCTCTCTCTGGTCAAATTTAAAAAATAAATGAATGGGGACCAGCAGATGGCATAATGTCTATGTTGCTGGACTCCCATGAAGTCAACCACAGTTCAAGTCCTGGACCCTGTGGCTTAAACTCATGATGGGTGCGTGTGCATATGTGCCCAGGATCCCAAGAGGAGAATGGAGGAGAAGAGATTGCCGTGTGGCCATACCCTGTGTGTGGGGGGGTTGATTTCTCGCTTTCTGTCTCTCTGTCTTTCTGGTGAGTGCATGCGCCCTACAGCAAAAACCTCTCCAAAAAAAAAGAATGAATAAATAAAATAAATTAAATAATTATTAAAACAAAATTCTGTCTGGGGCCGGCAGGTGGCATGGTGGTTAAGTGTGCTGCACTCCCACATAGCAGAATGCAGTTCGAGTCCTGAACCTGGCAGCTTGCTTTCTCACTTTCCCTCTCTTTTTTTCTCACTCTGTCCCTCTCTGGTCAAATGAAAAATAAATAATGAAATAAATAAAGTTCAATAAAATAATTCTTTTTAAAAGAAAGATTTTATCAGGGTGTAGTATCTCTGTCTCTTTCACGCATGGAGTAAATAAAACTTAAAAAAGTTATTAATAACTATGGTGGTTCAAATAATCATTTTCTTGGTTAGTCAGAAAGAAAAGGTTGTGAAGAATATTGAAACAGCAGATAAGAATCAGCTGAGGGACCAGCAGGGTGCTGGACTCCCACATGGTTGATCAGTTCCAGTCCTGGACCTGACGGCTGGCCTTCTCACTCTCCCCAGCCCTCTGTTTCTGTCTGGTGAGTGCACGTGCTCTGTAGGAAATGATTAGACTGTTGGGAAAGTCATACATTTTTCTGTTTTGCTATGCAAAAATGCATTATGACTTTCCCAGTGACCTAATAAAATAATAAATAAAATTAAATAAATAAAGAATTCTTTTTTTAAAATAATTCTTTATTTAATTTTATATATTCATTCATTTATTTTTTAATTTGACCATAGAGAGAGGGTGAGAGTGAGAGAGAGAAGAAGTGAGAAAGCAAGCCACCAGATTCAGGACTCGAACCCTGTTTGACCATGTGGGAATGTCCAGCACCTTAACCACCATGCCACCTGCTAGTCTCCTAAATAAAGAATTCTTAAAAAAAAAATAAAAAGTCAGCTGTATCAAATGTACAAGGCAGGGGTCCTCTAGGGCTGAAATCCAGACTGTGGCCACTGGTCACTGACCGGCAGAGAAGCGGTTGTGGTGGAACAGACCAGATACCTGTCCTGGGTACAGGGGAAAGCTGTTCATGGCAAGGTATTTTGGTGGGAAGCGACTGACTTGTGTGCCCTGCCGACTGATGTGTTCCACGAGAGCCTCCTCTCAGATAGCGAGGGCCTGGTGCCCACGAAGCCACATGCACATCCCACAGGAAGTGGATGTTGGAGAAGCCCCACTCCTGCAGGGACTTGCCTGAAGGCCTACCCTAGAGTAAGGGAGGAAGAGGCCCTCCCTCCCTGCAGTCTTCCCAGCACCCTTCACTAGCCGGAAGGGGACCTGCATTTAAAGTCTTCTGCTCCATTTTTGCACACTCATCCCTGGAGGGCAAGAGGCACTAAACTGATAGATAGCACATGTGGGACGAGCAGATGGCATAATGGTTATGTCACTGACTCCTACGTGGCCAACCATAATTTGGGTCCTGGACCTGGAGGCTTGAAACTCACGCTGGGAGTGTGTGTGTGCCCAAGATCCCAAGAGGAGAATGGAGGAGAAGGGATTGTGGTGTGGCCATACCCCCCAGGGGTTGATTTTTTTTCTTTTTATCTCTGTCTCTCTGGCAAGTGCACGCGTTCTACAGCAAAAATCTTTTTAAAAACAACAAGATAAGTAGCGTGTGCAGAAAATCGTCTTGTCTCCAAGTTCTCTGCCTCCCTTTTTGTAGTACTCCCTATGCCTGTTCTATAGACAACTCTGCGGGGGGCCAGCAGGTGGTGTGGTGGTGAAGGTGCTGGACTCCCACATGGTCAGCCATGGTTTGAATCCTGGGCCCAGTGGCTTGAAACTCATGCCGGGAATATGTACATGTGTGCCCAAAACCCTGAGAAGAGACTGGAGGAGAAGGGGTAACAGCGTGGCCGTCCCCCACTGAGGGATGATTTCTCACTTTCCCTGTCACTCTCGCTGGCAAGTGCAGGTGCTCTATGGGAAAACCTTAATAAAAAAAGGCAAGCAGATTGAGAATCCTTTCATCTCTAAGTAGTTTGCCAGTTTAGTAGGTCAGGTTACTCTAGTGGTTTGCAATTAGTTCAAGTCAAGATCCAATATAGGAGCTAAGTGCAGTCAGCGGACTGTTAAGTGTCTGAAGATGAGAGCTCCGTGTTACAAAGCCTTGGACAGCGACTCTTAAGGGCAGGCCTTGGAGTATAAATATTTCAAAATTTTTGTCTAGTATAACTGTTCCTGGAAACCTTGTGGTACTATTTATCAACTTTGAATTGTTTTGAATTGTTGTGGTCTTAAAAAAAAAACCCTGCCAACGTGGGCGCTGGGGCTAGTTTTGTCTTCTCTCCACATACACAACTTTCACCATATCAGCCGAAGGTTGCTGTGGAGAATGGGAGAAGCCCCCGTCTGATACACGTGTCTGCCCCTCCTCTGAGCAGCTCTCCAGTAGGTGGCATGTTTATTAATTTATTTACGTAAAGAATTATTTTATTTAACTTTTATTTATTTATTTATTTTAATATGACCAGTGAGGGACAGAACAAAAGCTAGAGACACACACACACACACACACACACACACACACACAGAAAGTGAGAAAGCAAGCCACCAGATCCGGGGCTCAAACCATAGTCGGCCATGTGGGAGTCCAGCACCCTTAACCACCATGCCACCTGCTGGCCCCAAGGTGGCATATTTAAAGCCACGTTTCTTCACCACGTATGGTTGAGTGCATACTTCTCCGAGTGGTACGTCAGGCTTAGAAAACTTTAAATATAGCTCATATTTTGATAGATGTTGCCAAGTTGTAGCTCTCGTAGAACAAATCAAGTCAAACAATTCACTAGGGAGGAAACATTTAGTTTTGTGGGTATGCAGTTCTGGTAGTTGTCAGCCAAAAAGTACATCTGCAGGAGGCAGGGCTTTGTGATTTTTCCCCACTCCCTTGGATTTTGCAGACTCATGGGTTCAGATGCCTCAAGAGCACTTGCATTTTGTTTTTCTGTAATTGACTTTGAGCTGTGGATTCTGTTTCCAGGCGTCACTAAGCCCGTCACCTCACGTGTAGAGCTCCGTCTAGTGGTAAAAGTCCTAACCATAGCCTGGCATTGGGCTATACACACTTCCGTTTTGAGGAGTCTCGCCTGTCCTTTGGGATGGATGCCTGCAGCCCTCGCAATCTCCTTTACGCCTCCATACTGAGCCACTGCTTGATTCTGTCTACGTATTCAAACATGTTACTCTAAGTTAACCTGGGTCAGCTGGTGTGGAGTGGTTAAGGCGGCTGATCCCACATGACTGACTTTGTGGTTTGAATCCTGTATCTGGGGGCTTAAAAACTGGGCGTGTGTGTCCAAAATTCCAAGAGGAGAGTGGAGAAGGGAGTGTAGTGTGGCATCCTCCCAGGGGGTGCTTTCTCTCTAGTCTCTCTCTCCCTAAGTGCACGCATCCCATAGCAAAAATTAAATTTTTAAAAAGCTTAGCCTTTAGTACATACTTTCATTTCCTATAATATTTATTTCAAGTAGTAGCAAGATTTAAGCCCAAATTACTTGGTTTCTTAAAAAAATTTGTCATCGGTTGTTGGATGTACATTTAAGTATGTAGAATGATACAATCAATTTTTTCCCGTTACCCAGCTTAGCAAATCTTAACATTTTGTCGTATTTACTTCAGTTCCTCCTCCACCTGTCCCCGTAGCTCAGTGATTTAACACAAGAACAAATCAAGTTAATGCGTTCGCTAGGGAGGAAGCATGTAGTTAGTTTTGTGGGTGTGCAGTCTTGGTAATCGTCAGCCAGAAGACCCTTCTGCAGGAGGCTTCATGCCTCCTCTCAATCACTGTCCACCCCAGGTAAGCCCTGTAGGACATGCATCTGCTCTTCCTCAGTTTTACACTTCAGTAAGCACCTCTAAACATTAACTCTCTATCTTCTGAAAATCTGCTGTAAATGTCATCATGTCGTACTGTTGTCTCTGTGTGTGCAGAGGGACAAACACCCTCAACCGCCTCTGTGCTTTGATCCCTTCTCCTAGAGCCTTGCAGCCAGCTGGGATCCTGGGCATGCGTGCGGTGTCAACTGTACCCAGACTCGGGGAACTGTACCCAGATTGACTGTGTAGCTTCTACCAGTACAGAGTGCTACTGCTGCACCACTACTGCTGCGTGTTCATCATTCTTCTTTTTTCTTTCTTTAGAATTATGTATTTTATCAGGACCATCAGATGGCGTAATAGTTACGTTACTGGACTCCCATGTAGTTGACCGGACCCAGTGACTTAAAACTCATGCCAGGTGTGTGTGCATGCGTCTCCAAAACCTTGAGAGGAAAACTGAGGAGAAAAGATTGTGGCATGGCCACCCCCTGGGGGATGATTTCTTGCTTTGTATCTCGCTGTCTCTTCAACAACTGCATGTACCCTTTAGCAAAAATATCTAAAGAAAAAAAGAAGAATTATATATTTTATCTTATTTATTATTGTTATTATTATTTAAAAAAAAATGGACTAGGGACCAGCAGTTAGTGTAATGGCTATGTCGCTGGACTCCCATGTAGTCGACCGTGGTTTGAGTCCCGGACTCGGTGGCTTAAACTCATGCTGGGCACGTGTGTGTGCGTGCCCAAGATCCCAAGAGGAGAATGGAATAGAAGGGATTTCGGCGTGGCCATCCCCCTGGGGGGTGATTTCTTGCTTTCTGACTCTCTCTCTTTCTGGTGAGTGCACGCGACCTATAGCAAAAACCTCTCTAAAAAAGAAAAAAATGCACTAGAGAGAAACAGAAAGAGAGAAAAAGTGAATTGTGGAAGCAAGCCACCTGGTGGAGGACTGTAACTGCCGTTGGTGATTTTGGTGCACGTGTTAGGTATGGAATAAAACTGCTGGATCAAGGTGTACACTTTTGGGTACTGTCGTAGGTAAGACCAGCTTTCCCAAATCTGCCAACATGTAGCCCTGCTATCTGCATAAGGGAGTTCCTGTTGCTTTCTCTAAAACAGCACTGGGGGCCAGCAGGTGGCGTAGTGGTGGAGGTGCTGTACTCCCACATGGCCGACTATGGTTTGAGGCCTGGCTTGCTTTCTCACTTTCCCTTCCTCTCTTTCTGTCTCCAGTCAAACTAAAAAATAATAATAAATAAACAATTATGGAAAAATCCCTCAGCATTGACAAACTGTAATTTTGGCTCTTATGTGGGATAACAGTTGTCATTGTTCTAATTTGTATTTCCTGGATATCTAATAATACTCGTTTTTCTCATGAATATATTGGCTGTCTGGCTTTTTTCTTTTTTTTTTTGGATGAGATTTTTGTTGAAAACTCATATCCATCTTTCTAATCGAGTTTTTGTTTGTTTGCTTATTTTTTTTTTTTTTTAATTCTTTGTAGAATGCATGTGTGTGCGAGAGAAAGAGGACGAGGGCGAGAAAAAGCATCCCATGGGGTCATCGTCCTTGGGACCGTGGGCACTTGCTTGTGTGCCTGGTGTGTTTCAGGCTGACCAGGCTGGGAACTCAAACCACGGTTGCAGTTGAGCTCTTGTTTCTCTTTTTTTTTTTTTTTTTTTGGGGGGGGGGGGAGATTTTTTCTCTGTAGGGCGTGTGCGCTCGCCAGACAGACAGAGAGAGACATAGAGACAGAAAGCGAGAAATCACCCCCCGGGGGGATGGTCACGCCGCAATCCCTTCTCCTCCATTCTCCTCTCGGGATCTTGGGCACGCACGCACATGCGCCCGGCGTGAGTTTTAAGCCACCGGGTCCGGTATGCGAACCGCGGTCGACTACGTGGGAGTCCAGCAACATAGCCAATACGCTAACTGTTGGTTCCCCAGCTCTCGTTTCTCTTGAGCACCACAATTATGGCTGTCCCAGGGAGCTGGCCTTGTTCTGTCTTATTAATTTGTGGGAATTTTTTTTAAACATTTTTACTTCTCCCATGAGTGAAAGGAATAGAGAAAGCATCCCGCTAGGGTCCTGACTCTGTGATCCACTGCCCGACCCAGCCAGCCCCGGACCAAGGGCACGTGAGTACCCAGTGTACTCAGCGAGGTCTCTAGGTGCAAAGTGGAAATCTCCCCATACATAGCCTCACTGAGCTTCACATTTCACCGGGGTGCTACTTCCTGGCCCTGCAATTCTTCCTCCATTCAATGTTAGCCCTTTCTGGGTTACATACATCGCAGATGTCTTTGCCATCCTGTGGTTAATGTTTTTGTTTTTACTTTTGTTACAGGGTATGTGCGCTCACACAGAGACACAGAGAGACAGAGAGAGAGAAAGTGAGAAATCACCCCCAAGGGAGTTGGACACGCCGCAAATCTTCTTTCTGGATCATGGGTGCACACACCTTGCGTGTTTTTGAAGCCACTGGGTCCAGGACTCGAGCTGCACAGTAGGCTGTGTGGCATCCAGCTGCCTTGACCACCACACAATTGGCTGGCCATGTTTAGTTTTAATTTTGAAAGAGAGGAAGGGAGAGACAAAGAGATAGGTTATTCATTTATTTATTTACTTATTTTTAATTAGGAAGACTTTTTTTGCTCTTACATGTGAGAGTGATGACTGTTAGGCTGGTGTGCCGTGATCCTCCTTCAGCCTTCGGCCAGCCATGATCACGGGCATGGCTCATGTATTAAGGTTGACCCTGGATCTGAACTCTGGGGTTTCCCTTGTGGCCCGAGTATCACACAGTGGTGCCTTACAGCCTGTGCCACTGCTGTGGGGCTGAACTAGGGTCTCGCCACGTTGCGATCCTTCCTGCCCCAGCCTCCCAGTTGGTTAAGATCACAGACATGCCTCCCATGCCTGGCCTGTTTAGGTGGGGATGGGAACTGAACCCAAGACGTTCATGCAGCCTCAGCCATCTTGCAGTGGTGCCCTCTTCCCTGCTTGCAACACCAAGACTGAGCCTAATTTGTTTTTTTTTTTTTGGAGGGTGGTGGTAAATACAGGTTCTTACTTTAATGAAGCCAGATGTCAATCCTTTTCTTTCTTTCCTCAATTGCAGTGTGGTGTGTGTGCTGGTGACGCAGGAGAGATGGAGAGAAGAGCGCCTCCCCAGCGGGTCGTCACACTGCAATTCCTCCTTTGTTTCTCCATCCTGTTGGGATTTTGGACACACACCTGGTGTGCTTTTTCTTTTCCTTTCTTTCTTTTTGCCAGAGGGCATGTGTGCTTACCCCAGAGGGAGGTGGGGGAAAAGTAAGAAAGCATCATGGGGCATGGGACCCCTGCAGTTTCTTTACCATTTCTCCCTCTCTTTTGGATTTTGGTCTTGCACACACACTTGCCTGGCCTGTTTCTCAAGCTTTTTTTTTTTTCATGTTTCTATGAAATACCAATCATGTCCTTTGACTAATATTCTCTCTCTCTCTTTTTTTTTTTTTTTTTTTGGAGAGGTTTTTGCTATAGGGCGCGTGCGCTCGCCAGACAGACAGAGACATAGAGACAGAAAGCGAGAAATCACCCCCCAGGGGGGATGGTCACGCCGCAATCCCTTCTCCTCCATTCTCCTCTCGGGATCTTGGGCAAGCACACACACGTGCCTGGCGTGAGTTTTAAGCCACCGGGTCCGGGACGCAAACCGCGGTCGACTACGTGGGAGTCCAGCGACATAGCCATTACGCTAACTGCTGGTCCCTTTTATTTATTTTATTATTATTATTTTTTTTTGCTATAGGGCACGTGGGCTTGCCAGAAAGATGAAGAGAGACAAAGGTATAGAAAGCGAGAAATCACCCCCCAGGGGGATGGGCATGCACGTACACTCACCCAGCATGAGTTCAAGCCACCGGGTCTGGGACTCGAACTGCGGTTGACTACATGGGAGTCCAGCGAGATAGTTATTACGCCAACTACGTAATGACTCTTTTTTCTTTTTAATTTGCCAGAGGGTGTATACATTGGCCAAGAGAGACACAGAGAGGCAGAGAGAGAGAGAGAAAGGGAGAAAGTAGTCCTCAATGGGGTGAGGTAATGCTGTAATCCCTTCTCCATTTCTCCATCCTTTTGGGATTTGGGCACATGTGCACACATGCCTGGCATGTTTTTCAGGCCACTAGGACTGGGATATAAACTGCACAGTTAGCATGTGTGATCTGGCTCCCTTAGCCACTAGGCCCATCCTTCCTGTAATTTTCTATTGACTGGGGTATCTTTTTCTTATTAATTTTTAGGTTTACTGATAAATTTTGAATATTAATAATTTGTTAGTTATATGCATGGCAAATACCTTTATCCAGTATATAACTTGTTTTTGTTTTGTTATAACTTTGCTGTTGTTTGTTTTTTTGCTATAGGGTGTTTGCACTTGTGAGAGATGGGGAGGGAGTCAGAAATCACCCCCTAGAGGGGATGGCCACACTATAATCCCTTCTCTTTTTTTTTTTTTTTTTTTTTTTGGAGAGGTTTTTCGCTATAGGGCGCGTGCGCTCGCCAGACAGACAGAGAGAGACAGAGAGACAGAAAGCGAGAAATCACCCCCCAGGGGGGATGGTCACGCCGCAATCCCTTCTCCTCCATTCTCCTCTCGGGATCCTGGGCACGCACGCACACGCGCCCGGCGTGAGTTGTAAGCCACCGGGTCCGAGACGCGAACCGCGGTCGACCACGTGGGAGTCCAGCGACATAGCCATTACGCTAACTGCTGGTTCCCTATAATCCCTTCTCTTCCAGTCTCCTCTAAGGAGATGGGCATGGGTACACTTGAGCCCAATTTGATTTTCAAGCTCCCGGGTCTAGGACTCAAACCACAGAGTCGGCCATGTGGGACCCATCACCTTAACCTCCATACTACCTACTGGCCCTTATTTTATTGTAACTTTTTTTTTTTTTTTTTGGAGAGGTTTTTGCTATAGGGCGCGTGCGCTCGCCAGACAGACAGAGAGAGACAGAGAGATAGAAAGCGAGAAATCACCCCCCAGGGAGGATGGTCACGCCGCAATCCCTTCTCCTCCATTCTCCTCTCGGGATCTTGGGCACGCACGCACACGCGCCCGGCGTGAGTTCTAAGCCACCGGGTCCGGGACGCGAACCGCGGTCGACTACGTGGGAGTCCAGCGACATAGCCATTACGCTAACTGCTGGTTCCCATTTTATTGTAACTTTTAAAGTTTTAAATTCGTTGGATCAGCCTTGTGACCTAGTGGTTAAGGGAGTCAGATCCTATGTGGCCAACAACATGGTTTGGATCCTGCGCCTGGTGGCTTGGAAAAATGTTGCATGCATGTACATGCAAGCCCTAAATCCCAATAGGGTGGAGAAATGGAGAAGGGATTGAAGTGAGATCACACCCTGTTAGGAGGTGATTTCTTTTCCTTCTCTTTCTCTCTGGCAAGTGTACAGACCCTCTAGCAGCTAAGTAATGAAGAAGTAAACTTTTAAATTTGTTCATTATTTATTATGAATTTCTAGTATGTTCACATGAATAAAAAAAAATCTCGAAAATACAAAAGAGCAGTGGTGCATTGGTAAAACGTGATACTCCATGGGGCTGACCCACATGGAAATGTTCTGGGTTCATGTCTGGAGACCTCCCTGAATATGCCAACCACTCATGCCCATAATCTGGGACTGGCTGAAGCTGAGGGTGGATCACAGCGTTAAGACCCTATTGGAGTTGGGACCAGCAGATGGTGTAATGGTTATGTCACTGGATTCCCATGAAATTGACCACAGTTTGAGTCCCAGACCTGGTGCCTTAAAAATCATGCTGGGTGGGGAACCAGCAGTTAATGTAATGGCTATGTCGCTGGACTCCCACATAGTCGACCGCGGTTTGCGTCCCGGACCCAGTGGCTTAAAACTCACGCCAGGCGCATGTGCGTGCATGCCCAAGATCCCGAGAGGAGAATGGAGGAGAAGGGATTGCAGCGTGACCATCCCCCCAGGGGGTGATTTCTCGCTTTCTGTCTCTATGTCTCTCTCTGCCTGGCGAGCACACGCGCCCTATAGCAAAAACTTCTCCAAAAAAAAAAAAAAAATCATGCTGGGTGCATGTGCGTGTGTTCCCAAAATTCCGAGAAGAGAATGGAGGAGAAAGGATTGTGGTGTGGCCAGCCCCCCTGGGGGTGATTCTTGCTTTCTGTCTCTCTGTCTCTCCAGCGAGTGCATGCACCCTATAGCAAAAAAATCTCTCTTAAAAAAAAAAAGACCCTATTGGGGGCCAGCCCCTTTAGCCTGGTGGTTAAGTGAGCCAGGTCCCACATGGCCAGCTGGGATTCAAATTCTACCCATGGTAGCTTGAAAAACACACTGGGGGGCGCCCCACGTGCACGGGGGCCCTGGGCTTCTGGGCGCTGCACGTGCGCGGGGGCTCTGGGCCTCTGGGCCCCTGGGCGCCGCGCGTGTGCAGGGGCTCTGGGCCTCTGGACCCCTGGGCGCCGCGTGTGCGCGGGGGCTCTGGGTCTCTGGGCCTCTGGTCGCCGCGTGTGCGCGGGGGTTCTGGGCCTCTGGGCCTCTGGGTGCCGCGCGTGCGCGGGGGCTCTGGGCCTCTGGGCCTCTGGGTCCCTGGGCGCCACGCGTGCGCGGGGGCTTTGGGCCTCTGGGCCCCTAGGCGCCGCGCGTGCGCGGGGGCTCTGGGCCTCTGGGCGCCGCGTGTGCGTGGGGGCTCTGGGCCCCTGGGCGCCGCATGTGCGTGGGGGCTCAGGCCTCTGGTCGCCGCACGTGCGTGGGGGTTCTGGGCCTATGGGCCTCTGGGTGCCACGCGTGCGCGGGGGCTCTGGGCCTCTGGGCCCCTGGGCGCCGCGCGTGCGCGGGGCCTCTGGGTCTCTGGGTGCCGCGTGTGCGCGGGGGCTCTGGGCCTCTGGGTGCCGCGCGTGCGCGGGGGCTCTGGGTCTCTGGGTGCTGCGTGTGCGCGGGGGCTCTGGGCCTCTGGGTGCCGTGCGTGCGCGGGGGCTCTGGGCGCCGCGTGTGCGTGGGGGCTCTGGGCGCCGGCCCCTGCTGTGCGGGCGCCGCTTCGCGTTCCGTGGCCTGTGATGCCCAGCCCCAGCCGCCTCTCAAGCGATGACATGCGGCCGCCGGGCCTGTGCCTACGTGTGGCCGCCGGGCCTGCACTTGGCCCCTGGGCCTGAGCATGGCCGCCGGGCCTGTGCCTGCACGTGGCTGCCCGGCCTGAGTGTGACTGCCGGGCCTGCGCCAGTGCGAGGCCGCCGGGCCTGCACCTAGGCGTGGCCGCTGGGCCTGCCCGTGGTACGGGACCTGGGCGTGGCCGTTGGGCCTGGGCATGGTCCCCGGGCTTGTGCGTGGCCGCCGGACCTGCACGTGGCCGCCGGGCCGGTGTCTGCTGGTGGCTGCCGGGCCTGTGCATGGCCGCCAGGCCGGCGCGCAGCCCCCAGGCCTGCGCGTGACCGCCTGGCCTGTGCCGGTGCGTGTCCGCCGGGTCTGGGCGTGACCACCAGGCCTGCGCGTGGCCCCCGGTCTGAGCATGGCCGCCGGGCCTGAGTGTGGCAGCTGGACCGGTGCCTGCACGTGGCCGCTGGGCCTGCACGTGGCCGCCGGAAATGCGTGTGGCCCCCGGGCCTACGTGTGGCCACTGGGTCCGTGCGTGATCGCCGGACCTGGGTCTGCGTGTGGCCACCGGACCTGCGTGTAGCCGCCGGGCCTGCACGTGGCCCCCGAGCCTGTGCGTGGCCGCCGGGACGGCGTGTGGCCACCGGGCCTGTGTCTGCGCACGGCCGCCGGGCTGGCACGTGGCCCCTGTGCCTGAGCGTGGCCGCCGATCACGGGCGGCAGGCTGAAGCCGAAGACAAGGATCGAGAACTTGCAACTATAAGCAACAGAGGGAAACTTTAGCTGTCTTAAACCTATGTGAGAAATGTATTGTATAGGAGGATTTTCTCAACCTATGGACAATGAGAAGATGATGGTTACCAGCCCTACATTACCTCAGGGAAAAACAAGATCTACTTCACCATTCTTAAGGAAGTCAGATACCCGAGGATGGCTCACGCTATGGATCCCCACAACACCATTCCCGGTGGTCACAAGATGGATGCTGTGCCGCATCAACTGATAATCATCTCTGCTTACCAAAACCGCTTGCAACGGTATTACATGGAAACTCACCTACATTTGCGGAACTGTACAAGACCCACCCTTAATCCAACCCTGAACAGAATCTATGTTCCCTATTGTTAAGGAGGGTGGGAAGGGACAGAGGGTCAGAAAGCGGGGTGGAAGTGATTCTAGGAACTAGTAATGGAAAAATTTTTTTTTTTGTAATGGGCATGATTGAATCACTGTGCAGTATGTACTGGATGGGAGATTGCATTTTGTATGATGTGATGATGCTGAGGGAAGGAATGTTAATCGAATTACCAAAAAAAAAAAAAAAAAAAAAGAAAAGAAATTTCGGGGGAAACAAAAAAAAAAATATATATATATATCCACTCAATGACCGTAGGGGGACATGTAGCTACAGTTAGGTGCTAATTTATAGGATGCGTAGAGTTGGACTTGTGTTCATGGAAATGTGTGATTCACCTGTGTTTGCTATGAGGGTATTTGGATTGCTTAGAGTCGGTGGCGATTCAGTAAGGTGTGGGGGAAAAACAGTATAGAGGGCAAACTTAGATACCAGAGACAGCATGGGAGGATAATGGGAGATGGCTGAGGGTGGGAGATAGGGAATCAAAAATGGGGGGGGGAGGCAATGTGGAATGGGACAGGAGAAGAGAGGAGTATGGAGAAGGATAGCAAGAGAACAAATAGGCATAACATTAGTGGGATTCAGATATGGTTTATTACCTGTTGATGATGTCGTGTATGGTATTCTCAACTGGACAGGTTAGAGAAGTATTTCATGTTGAGTAAAGTCTTTTTACAAGAAAAAAAAATTATGAGACAGAAATGGATTATTATCTGTGCTGAAAATGTTATTGTATCCCCCCCCGAAAAAAAAAAAAAAAAAAAAAAAAAAAACCTAAGGCAAAAAAAAAAAAAAAAAAGCAAAGCATACAGGAAACAAGAAATGGAAAATTATTTGTTGACAGTAACATGTATGTTGATGTGCTTGATTGAGCCAATATACAGTGTACTCTGGATGGAAAATCTCATTTTGTATGCTGTAATGAAGTACAATGAATGAATATAAATAAATTTAAATTAAATAAAAAAAAATTACTAAAAACAAAAGATAAATAGAACATGTTAAAATCAGCCAGAGGGAAAAAGAAACATCACATAGAAGAACAATATGAATGATAACAGACTCTTCCCAGAAACAAGAGAAGCCAGAAGACAGTAGATTGGTATCTTCAAATCACTAAAAGAAAAATATTATCAACCCAGAATTCTTTATCTTATTAAAATAACCTTCAGACAATGAAAAGCCAAGAGATTCATCTCCAGTCGACCTGTACCACACAAAATGCTAGAGGAAGCTGATGAAACTGAAGCATTGACTACACAAGGAGTACATTAAAATGTGAAAGAGTATGTTTATTCCTTCTCTTAACTGCTCTGAACAAATAAAAATAATATTGTACTAAAAAAAAAAAAAAAAAAAAAAAAAAAAAACACTGGGCATGTATGTGTGTGTGTATGCCCCAAACCCTGACAGGATTAAAAAACGGAGGAGAAGGAATTGAGGCATGAGCCCGTGCTTTGGGTTGATTTATCTCTCTCTTTATACTATTATTGTTCTATATTGTTTTCCAAAGTTACTTTGAAGTTTGACTTTTGATGTTTAGATCTTTATTCTGTCTGCATTTCCTTTTTTGTGTATGATGTGAGGTAGGGATCATTTCTGCATATATTGCAAACTATGTGTCCTGTGCTCTTACATCATGTGATGGTTTCATCCCATACAACTTTCAGTGGTGGAGGAATCTGCTGTTGAGCTTCATGTTTACTTGGCAAATGAAATGAACTGGTCTTTTTAATATTTCTCTTCTGTTCCTACTTGTAGATGGGTGCTCAGAGTCCTAATAAGTACTGCCTTTTAGGCTCCATAATGTGCCCTTGTGTCCTCTAACATGTCTGGAATTTGTGTGGGCTGTGCTGGGGCAGGGAAAGGAGGGTTCCTTTGTCATGACAAACAAGGAGAAAGCTTTTTTTCCTGTCTCTTCCATTTACCAATGCCTCATCAGAAGCTTTCAGCGCTCATGTAAGAAATTAATTATTTTTCTTGAACTTGAACAAACTTAAAATTTATTTTAAAATATTGTAGAGTAAGAAATAATTTTTGCTTAAATATATTGTTTTTTTCTTTAGTCCTTGAAACCTCTCAAGTTCTTAAACTCTTTCTTGGCTCTGTACTATGGCACTGTGGGTTCTCGGGAAAGGGATCCATGTGCTTTGTGTCGTGGGGATAACTGAAAAAACTCACAATAGCTGTCTTTCCAATCTCTCCCTTCTTTCTTCTTTAAAAACCGTTTGTGTGTCTTAGTTATTATCTTACTAGGTGTTCCACTAAGAAAAGGCAAGGGGGAGGAAAAAGAAGATTAAAAAAATTAAAGTTTGGCATGTGAACGAATGAACGTGGGAAGGAAGGGGAGACAGGGTAGATTGTTAGAGTGCCTCAGACTGTGAGACCGTGAGCCTGTGACTTGTGTGTGAGGATTCCCGGGTATCTTTCTTCTCGTATTCCTTATCATAGCTAGGGGCAGGGGCCGGCGAGTGGCATGGTGGTTAAAGGTGCTGGACTCCCCCATGGCCAACCACGGTTTAAGTCTCAGACTTGGTGGCTAGCTTTCTCACTTCCTCTCTCTCTCTCTCTCTCTCTCTCTCTGTCTCTCTGATCAAACTGTAAAATAATAATGATAATAATAATAAATAGAGTTAAATAAAATAATTCTTTAAAAAATAGCTAGGGGTAGCCTTGAACCTGTCTGTGCTTCTACCAGTCAGGCTGTTGAGGGAGGGTACACTCTCAGGGCGATGGCCAGGTAGGGAGGGATCGGCCGACACACAGCGGACTGGAGGCTTTGTGCTCCTCGGGCCTCTCTCACTGTGTGTTTGGTCCAGTTTAAATGTTGGCAGGGTCACCTGTGATAAAAGTTTTAGACTCGTAACTGAATCTTGTTCTGAGCATAGATAAAAGTCTGTAGGTTTTATGCGTATATGTGTTTCTACTTCAGGAATCTAATAGATGCTATTTTTATACATTTATATGTGAGAACTAATTTGATCTGTAATCAGTTTTTCAAAACTTAGAGGGATGTGATCTGAATTCCATAAAATGATTGGTTTAGACTCAGTAAATGATACAGTTCTTTTTTTTTTTTTTTCTTTTTTCTTTTTTTGGAGAGGTTTTAGCTATAGGGTGCGTGCGCTTGCCAGACAGAGAGAGATAGAGAGATAGAAAGCGAGAAATCACCCCCGAGGGGGATGGTCACGCCGCAATCCCTTCTCCTCCATTCTCCTCTCGGGATCTTGGGCTTGGGCATGCACACGCACCCGGCGTGAGTTTAAGCCGCTGGGTCCGGGACTCAAACCACGGTCAACTACGTGGGAGTCCAGCGACATAGCCATTACGCTAACTGCTGGTCCCGATACAGTTCTTTTGGCTCTAGCACATTTCATGACTTCCTGGGCTGCTCAGTAGAGTATTAATTTCTCATTGGCATTGATTATAAATATTAGTTCTATATTGACTCTAGTTTCTTGACAGAAATAAGCTACTAACAAAAAGAAGCTCTTGTCAATTGTTTAAGATGAAGTTGTTTCTGATTCTAATTGGCATACATTTTAATTGTTTGTATCTTTTGGTTTATACAGGAAAAATAACCTATCCTATTGTATGAAAAAATGGGAGACAAGCATTTTAAGTTTTCTTTCATTAATGACATTTTTTTAAAAATATTTTTTAAAAAATATTTAAAAAATATTTTAAGAATATTTTATTTAACTTTATTATTTTGTAATTTGACCAGAGAGAGACAGAGAGAGACAGAAAGTGAGAAAGCAAGCCACCATCCACCATGTCTGGGACTCAAACCATGGTCGGCCACGTAGGAGTCCAGCACTTCTAACTACCATACCACTTGCTGGCCCCACCTGACATGATTTTCGGGCTGCCAGGTCAGGACTCTAACAGGGATTGGCCATTTAGGAGTCCAGCTCCTTAACCACTATGCCACCTGCTGGTCCCTAATTTTAAATTTTTATTTTTATTATCTTTTAAAATTTCGCTATAGGATACATGTGTTTGATAGAGAGAGAGAGAGAGAGAGAGAGAGAGAGAGAGAGAGAGAGACCAAATCACCCTCCAGAGGGAATGGCCACACCACAATCCCTTTTCTTCTAATCTCTTGGGATTTGGGGCACACATGCATATGTGCCTGGTGTGATTTTCAAGCTGCCCATTGTGGGACTCAAACTACTCAGTTTGTCACGTGAGACTTAGAGCCTTAACCTCCATGCCACACCCACTGGCCCATAATTTTTATTTTTTTTATGATTTCTTATAATACATTATCATTTAGAGAGAAGAAATGTAGTGGTCTTCAGCTGAAGATTTGGGCTCTCAATTAAAATTATGTAATAATTTTTTTAAGAAAGGGGGACCAGGGGGCCAACAGTTAGCGTAATGGCTATGTCGCTGACTACCACATAGTCGACCGCGGTTCGAGTCCCGGACCCGGTGGCTTAAACTCACACCGGGCACGCATGTGTGCGTGCCCAAGATCCCGAGAGGAGAATAGAGGAGAAGGGATTGCGGCGAGGCCATCCCCCCTTGGGGGTGATTTCTCGCATTCTGTCTCTCTGTCTCTCTCTGTCTGTCTGGTGAGCGCACGCACCCTATAGTAAAAGCCTCTCCAAAAAAAGAAAGAAAGAAAGAAAAAAAGAAAGGGGGACCAGCAGCTGGACACTCCCATATGGCCGACCGCGGTTCGAGTACTGGACCTGGTGGCTTGCTTTCTCACTTTCCCTCTCTCTCTCTCTCTCTCTGTTCAAATTAAAATAAATGAATAAATAAAAATAAATAAATAATTATTTTTAAAAAATGAAGAAAGAAGAAATGAACCTTGAAGTTCACCCATGCCCTGTTTTTATCATACTGCTCTTAAACATTATCCTTGTTGGAACCAGCAAATGACATAATGGTTACATAGCTGGACTCTCATGTAGTCGACTATGGTTCAAGTCCTGGACACAGTGGCTTAAAACTCACACTGGGCATGTGTGCATGCATGCCCAAAATCCTGAGAGGAGAATGAAGGAGAAAGGATTGCAGTATGGCCATCCCCATGGGGGGTGATTTCTCGCTTTCTGTTTCTCTGTCTCTCCAGCGAATGCATGCACCCTAAAGCAAAAATGCCTAAAAAAAGAAAAAAACAAACAAATGAAACATGATTCTTGTAGTGTTGGTAAAGAGTGTTGTAGATTGGTTAAATGTAATATTTAGAGGTGTGTTTTCCTACAAGAGTGCTTTGGTATGTAGCTAGGGTATAGTGAACCACTTTTAGGTTGTGATTGTCTTTATTGTGGGAATGTTTCTATGAGTCAACTGAATTTCAACTGCCTGACTTAGATCTGATAACTTGTCCTTTCTGGCTTGTGTTATGTCAACTCATTGGTTATGTAACAGAATGCTGTGTACACCAAGAATTAGAACAAGCCACTGGAGTTAAGATAACAAATACATACCATGATATGTCTGCTGTAAAAGGTGGAACAGTACATTTCTTTAAAAAAATAATCATTAATTTAATTTTATATATTTATTTATTCATTTATTTAAATTTGACCAGAGATAGACGGGGGGGGGGGGGGGGGGGGGGGGGGGGGGGATGGAGAGAACGTGAGAAAGCAAGCCACCAGGTCCATAATTCAAACTGTGGTCAGCCATGTGGGAGTGTCCAGCGCCTTAACCACCATGCCACCTGCTGGTCCCCATTTCTTTTTTAAAGATACTTAAAAAAAATTTTTTTTAAAGAATTACTTTATTTAACTTTACTTATTTATTTTAATTTGATCAGAGAGGGAGTGAGAGCTGCCAGGTCCAGGATTCAAAATGCATTTGGCCATGTGGGAGTCCAGTGCCCTTAATTACCACATCATCTGCCGGCCCCTGGAGCAGTACATTTCTTAAATGTAAAAATATATTAGAAATAAAAAGAGGTACAATAGTTAAGCATTGAGAAAAAAAGAACTATTTCTGAGAATCAAAGGCATATAGCCCAGTGTTATGCAGGAGTGGAAAACCAGCTAAGATCAGGGCCCTGGAGAGAAGAGCCTGCCTGAGCAAAGGTTGAACTCCTATGGTCGGATGGTCGGAAGCGTCCAGAATGGAAAGACTCAGAAATGAGACCTAGGCAAACTCAGCCGCAGTGCTGGAAGCCACACGCCTGGGTCCCTGCTCAGGGCGGCAGGTCAGCCGCAGACACACGGGGTGCACCGGTGCGCCCACAATCCTAGTGAGCCGGACGTGACGAGACTTTGTTGTGGGTGCTTCTCTCTCTCCCTCCTTCCCTCCAAGTGCAAACTTAGGTGTGCTCTATCGTGAATAACAATAAACACAAGAAACCTCTCTGTTGAGCTGGACAAAGCTGGATTAGTATCCATTCTCTGGTGATGAGGAGCAGAATCTAAGGGTAGACCCTCAGTAAGGAGAGCTGTGCCTATGAGTGGACTCAGGAACCCGAGAGCCAGGTGGTAGGGCATGAGGAGCATGTGGAAAGTGAGGCCCCCAACGATTCTCTCTCTCTCATTTTCTCAGTGATGCCCTCTGCAACTTCGTGATCTGCAATGATTCTTCCCTTCGAGGGCAGCCCGTTATCTTCAATCCTGACTTTTTCGTGGAGAAACTCCGACATGAGAAACCTGAGGTGTTCACTGAGTTGGTGGTCAGCAATATCACGAGGCTCATCGATTTACCTGGAACCGAGTTAGCTCAGCTGATGGGGGAGGTGGACCCTCAGGTGCCTGGTGGGGCAGGCCCAGCGTCAGGATTCTTCCGCTCTCTGATGTCTCACAAGCGAAAGGGTAGGCGACGTGTGCGAAGGGGCCGCCTCAGCTCATTGGTTCTGTAACAGGTGACCGTTCACCGAGCTTACTCCTAGCATCCTCACACTCATGGGGAGTTGCTGTAATCCTACAGCATTTTCATTTGATTCGTTTTCTCATGTTCATAAGGAGTAAAACCTTAAGTAATAGTAATAAATTAAGTCATAAATAAGCAATTAAATAGTAATTAAGTAATATAAATTATACAAACTATCTAGATAAGGAAATAATTAAAGAAAATATATTCAGTTCCTGAAAGATGCCAAGATTAGATTAGGTCGTTTATCAGGGCATCTTGATTTTTCTACGCTGTTAACACTGAACTAAAATAGTATTGAAAAAAAAAACAAAGTTTCATAGCTGGAAAATTTGATGAAGAAAGCTTGAATACTTTTTTACTTGGTAGGTATTCACATGTTTTCATTCCATGGAGTGGTTTGATAAGGCAGATACCTACAAATTACCTTTAAAAAAATGCCTTCTCAGAAAAGAAATTGTAGCACTGCCTTTGATAAGAGATAGCCTTATCTGCCTTTAAATATTAAAGAGATAGTATTTTATTTGTTTATTTATATTTTAGAGAAATTTTTGCTGTAAGGAGTGTGTGCACACCAGAGAGAGAGAGTAATTATGAGAAATTAACCCCCCGCCCCAAGAGGATGGCTACACCACAATTTCTTCTTCCATTGTCTTCTTGGGATTTGGGGAATGCACACATGCGCCCGACATGAGTTTCAAGTTGCTGGGTCCAGGACTCAAACCACGGTCAGCAATGTACCATGTAGGAGTCCAGCACCTTAAACACTACGCCACCTGCTTGGCCAGTAGTACTTTATTTTAATAATTATAAGGAAATTACTAATGTAGAAGGTGCTTAAACACTGTAAGTTTTTTTTCTTTTTTGCTATAGGGCGCATGTGCTCACTAGTAAGACAGAGAGAGGCAGAGAGACAGAAAATGAGAAATCACCCCCCGGGGAGATTGCCACGCTGCAATCCCTTCTCCACTCTCCTCTCAGGATCTTGGGCATGCACATACATGCATCTGGCATGAATTTAAGCCCCCGGGTCTGGGATTTGAACCATGGTTGGCTACATGGGAGTCCAGCAACATAGCCATTATGCTAACTGCTGGTCCCAGAATCATATTTTTTTAAAAGAATTATTTTATTTAACTTTCTTCGTTGTCATTATTTTATTTTTTATTGTATTGAAGTTGAACAGAAAGACACAGAGAGATAGAAGGAAAGTGAGAAAGCAAGCTACCAGGCCCAGGAGTTGAACTATGGTCAGCCATGTGGGAGTCCAGGCATCTTAACCACCATGCCACCTGCTGGCCCTGACTTTTGCTGTAGGGCATGTGTGCTCACCAGAGAGACAGAGACAGAAAGCAATAAATCACCCACCCTCCTGGGGATGTGGCCAGGAACACGCGCACACACACCTAGTGTGAGTTTTAAGCCACCGGGACTTGAACTGTGGTTGACCAAGTGGAAGTCCAGTGATGTAACCATCGTGTCATCTGCTGGTCCCTAAGTTCTGTTTTTGTTTTTGTTTGTTTTTAAATTAAACGTCAGCATGCTAGATCTTATGTGAAAAGATGGTCTTTGTCTTCAGGGACTTACAGTCCCTATATTCCGATAATGAATTTGGAGGGTTGATTGAGTTGTCCTGATCGCATTTTCTTGTGTACTTCCAATTCTAAGGTTTTGGATTTACTGGCCCTGTGAAGGCTTAAAATAGGATTGCTTAAGTGGTGATGATTTTATTCTGTATATAAAATGTAGCCCTGTCCTGCCATGTGTTTTTTTAGAAAAAGGAGTGGTATTTGGATCCCCACTGACGGAGGAAGGCATTGCCCAGATATACCAGCTGATCGAATATCTACACAAAAGTAAGACTACTTGAAATTTTAATGTTCTTTGCTTAATGAAGAATTGTCAGTTTTCTTTTGAGAGCTAACTGCCTTGCGTTTAGTACTTATGAATTAATCATCAACAAAGATAACCCGTGATAATTCCAGGTGGAATTGCTATGTTTTAAAATATATTTCCTTTACACTATCTTATGTGTCAATTTGCTTTATATGCGCAAAGATGTATATAAATTAGGTAAGGTCTATGAAGTCACGTTTTCCCTCAACTCAGAGGGACATTTCTTCTGGAAAAAAAAAGTAACGCTATCCTTAAAGAATTGTGATATTTATTAAGGGCCCATGATACTTTTTACCTCCACAAATTCTTTGATTAAAATACACTCTTCACTTAATTCCCATTTCATATCTGAGCAGTCATGCTGGCTATGCCATCACTCTCAGGGCTTGGCAAGGTGAGCGTATGTGAAATGTGTGGTCCCTGTGATGCCGTGATCAGTACAAACCTTCCTTGGTGACACCAACCCGAACACCAACTGGCTCTTCTGTGGGACGTGGTGCTAAGAGCTCGAGCAGACGCTGCACACTGGTAGCCAAGGGCTTGCCTCATCTGCACTTATGCTTTGCTGGCAAAGGATTACAGTAAAAATTAAACTAGTTCTCAGTGTTTTAAAATGGGGAGAGTCCAGATTTTCAAATTCTTGGGCGACAGGATGATCTAGCACCCTGGGCTCCGCAGCTGCTTGGATGTAATAAGCGGGAGCACAGCTGTGTGCGCTCCAGCCATTGTGCTTCCCGTTCATTCTCTGATTACTACCTGCCTGGACTTAGACTCCCGGATAAGGGGCTGTCCAGGGACAGGTGGGTGCCTCGGCTGGAAACTTGAGTTCTCATACTTCTTTGAGATGAAATCAAAACTCTATGTTCCACTGTTGTGAAAATCCCCTTAGAGCAGGGGTCTCCAAATTCCAGGCCACCGGTCCATCGCCTGTTATGAACTGGGATGCACAAGGAGGTGAGCGGTGGGCCAGCAAGCCAGCAAAGCTTCATCCATACTTACAGCCGCTCCCCATCGCTCACACCCCTGCCTGAGCCCCACCTCCTGTCAGCTCAGCCAGGACAATAGATTCTCATAGGAATGCAAACCCTAGTGTGAACCACACTCCTGAGGGATCTAGGCTGTGTGCATCATAAACCATCCCCTCTCCCTACGTTTGTGGAAAAATTGTCTTTTGCAGTTTTCCACAACCAGGCCGTGGTGCCAAAATGTTGGGGACCCTGCCTTAGAGGAGCTTAGAACCTAGTTGGGAGAAGTTAGTCAAGCTGGGATGACCCTGAGCTTTTGGGAATCTCTTAGATTGAAAGTGATCTGTCGTGTCAGAGTTCTAATTCCTGGAGCAGTGAAGAGCTCTTCGTTCTAGGCTGGGAAAGCAATTCACAGGAGTGACAAACCTCATGGTGAAGCCAGCCCTCCAGCAGAGTCTGGGACGAGCAGGGTGAAGCATCTTCAGGGAGATGTGGTTTTCTGTCAGTTCAGTTTTCAAGCTCATTGTGAGCATTGATTAGGTTAAATCCCGAGTCTTCAGCCTCAGGAGGTTGAGTGACTCTGGGGAGGACTTAGTGTCAGAGATCTCCAGGTACTAAGGGGTATTCACATATGTCTCCTCAAGGGGCCAGCAGGCCCTAAGCTACTCTGGGAAGAAAGGTAAAAACCTTTTTCCAAGGCTTGCTAAAGGGTTTCTTTTATTTTCTTTCTTATTTTTTAAAAATAGTTAATTAATTAATTATTATTATTCAATTTGACCAGAGAGAAACATAGAGAAAGAGAGGGAGTGAGAAAGCAAGCTGCCGGGTCCAGTACTCGAACCATAGGCAACTACGTGGGAGTTCAGCACCTTAACCACCATGCCACCTGTCAGCCCCAGTAAAGGATTTCTTAGAAGTCTTTCTTTCTTTTTTCTTAATGAATTGTTTTATTTAGCTTTACTTATTCACTTTAATTTGACCAGAGAGGGACAGAGCGAGAGAGAAAGAGAGAGGGAAAGTGAGAAAGCAAGCTGCCTGGTCTGGGACTCAAACCACAGTCTGCCATTAGTGAGTCTAGAGCCCTTAACCACCATGCCATCTGCTGGCTCCAAGAATAATTTATTTTTTAAATTATTTACTTTCTTTATGATTATAATTTAATTTAAAAAAAATCACTAGAGAGAGAGAGAGAGGAAAGTGAGAAAGCAAGTTGCCAGGTCCAGGACTTGAACCATGGTCAGCCATGTGGGAGTCTAGCACCTTAACCACCATATCATGTTCCAGCCCCTGGTAAAGTGTTGCTTAGGTATAAAGTAGTCTTTAGATGACTTATTTTAATCATATTTTCTCTTTTTCTGTCCTTTTTGCCTGTCATTCGTTTTCTCCCACATCGAGCAGATTTGCGAGTGGAGGGTTTGTTTAGAGTGCCAGGGAACAGTGTCCGACAGCAGATTTTAAGAGATGCTCTCAATAATGGAACTGATATTGACTTGGAATCAGGGGAGTTTCATTCAAATGACGTTGCCACTTTGCTGAAGATGTTTCTGGGAGAGTTACCGGAACCCCTGCTGACACATAAACATTTCCACGCACACCTCAAAATTGCCGGTGAGTATAGGATGGGAGGTCTTATAATTTAATAAGGTCCTTTAAAATTTTCTATTGCTTGTAACCCACCACAGCAATACTTCTGCAAACATTAGTAAACCAAGCTGGTATTGCTGGCCTTCTCTGGGTACTCAGTAGTTTGGCCAAATGCTTTCTTTGTAAGTAAGTCTCTTACTGAGATAAGGTATTGGGGCCAGCAGGTGGTGTGAAGGTTAATGTGGATGGCTCCTACATAGCTCACTCTGTGGTTTGAGTTGCAGACTCAGCGACTTGAAGATCATGCTGGGTGTGTGTATGCATGCCCCAAACCAAGAGGAAAATGGAGGAAAAGGGATTGCGGTGTGGTCATCCCCTCTGGGAGGGGTGGGTGCTTTCTCTTTCTTTCTCTCTCTCTTTCTCTCTCTCTCTCTGTCTCTGCCACTTTGGCAAGCACACATGCCTTATACCAAAAAAAAAATAAAAAAATAAAAAGAAAGAATAAGGAATTGGTAATAAGATAATGGTTGGATTTTACTTATTCTTGTATAGTTGGTGAATCCTCGCATGGGGTCTCCCCCTCACCCACTTTATGAGAGAGTAGGGGAGACAGAGAAAGAGGGAGAGAAAGGGAGGGGGAGAGGGAGCTAGCATCTCTGCTAGGTTAACACCTTGTCAGGACCCTTCTGCCCCAGCCCCCCAGTTAGGCAGGCTCACAGGTGGAGGCACCTGTGCCTGATGTGTTCAGGTTGGCTCAGGAACCGAACCCGGGCCTCCCTGTGCCTCCAGCCTCCCACGTGGTAGGTGTGCCACAGCGTCTGGGCCACCATGCACTTTGCACATTGTCATTGACCAATAAATATGTGCTTCCAGTTGGATCGATTCCAGTCACTCACCTCAGGTGGTTACAGTTGTGGTATGTTTGACTGGGGTGGTTTTTGATCAGTGTTTCTGTGCCTAGTTGAGCTCTGGCTTGCTGAGTTCTAGTGTACCCTTCTTGAGATCCTTGGTATACGTTCTAACATCTACTCAGAGGCAGTCCTCTTCCTCTTTTCTGTAATGGTAGGGCATTTCTCTCTGCTTCATGCATCTGTGAGAGAGCTCCATTTCAGCTCATACTGCCCTCGTCCTGTCTGCTCGTGCGGTAGGACTTCATTCCTAAATAACAGCTGCTCTGCTGCCGTGGGCTCCAAGTGCACACCGCACCAGAATCCACACTCACTCACACTCACTCACTTAGTTTTCTGCATTTCTTCTTGTTCTAGTTTTAAAGATAAGCAGTGCAAAATTTGTTTCAAATAATATTTACTACTTAAAAAAAAACAAAAACAAAAACTAGTTTTGACTTTTTAAAATCTAAGATTAAGGGGCAGCAGGTGGTGTGGTGGTTAAGGCGTTGGATGCTCCCACATGGCTGACCACAGTTCAAATCCTGGACCTGGTGGCTTACTTTCTCACCTTCTCTCTCTCTGTGTGTGTCTCTCTGGTCAAATTAAAAATAAATAAACGTATAAATAAAGTTAAATAAATAAATAAATAAAATCTAAGATTAAGGGGCCAGCAGGTGGTATAATGGTTAAGGTGCTGGACTCCCACATGACTGACCACAGTTCGAGTTCTGGACCCAGAGGCTTAAAAATCATGGCAGTTCATGTGCGTGCATGCCCCAAATGGAGAATGGAAAAGGGATTGAACGATTGCCATCCCTCCTGGAGGGTGGTTTCTACTTTTCTTCTCTTTGTCTAGTAACCACACATGCCTCATGGCAAAAACCTAAAAAACAAAAAAACTAAGATTAAATTTTTTTAGCATTTTCAGTAGCAATTCAGGTAGTATAAATCAGTATTACTAGAATGTTATGTAACTTTGCAGTTATTTTGTGGAGAGATGAAGTTGTTAGGTCTTTGTAAGAGTTTGGGCACTAATGATAAATTCTTTTTTTAATGAATTATTTTATTTAACTTTATTCATTTATTTATCTTAATTTCACCAGAGAAGGACAGTGTGTGTGTCGGGGAGCGAGAAAGCAAGCTGCCAGGTCCAGGACTCAAACCCGAGTCAGCCATGGGGGTGTCCAGCACCCCTAACCACCATGCCACCTGACAGTTCCACAAATGATAAATTCTTACTGTAAGAGCTGACTTGGACGATGCTTGTTTCATCTGCTTCCCATTGAGCGCATTCATTTGTTGCGGGATGTGAAGACCTCCGTGCCCTGGGTTCACTGCTCTTTGAGAATGTGCTGAGGCCATCTGGTGTGGGATGTGAAGGCCCTCCGTGTCCTGGGATTGAGTACTCTTTGAGAACGTCCTGAGGCGTGGTGCAGTCATAACTTTTTTTTTTTTTGAGAGAGATTTTTTTTTTCGCTATAGGCCGCATGCACTCGCCAGACAGACAGAGAGAGACAGAGAGACAGAAAGCGAGAAATCACCCCCCAGGGGGGATGGTCACGCCGCAATCCCTTCTCCTCCATTCTCCTCTCGGGATCTTGGGCACGCACGCACATGCGCCCAGCATGAGTTTTAAGCCACCAGGTCCGGGACATGAACCGCGGTCGACTACGTGGGAGTCCAGCGACATAGCCATTACGCTAACTGCTGGTTCCCGCAGTCATAACTTTTGATGTACCTTGCTGACAACCGGAAGGGATTTTTGTTTTCCGTTTCATATTAGCAGAGAATATTTTCTAGAAATATTACCTGCCTTTGCTAACCCTGGAATTATTATTGAGGCTTAGTGGCTTCAATAACATACTATAATCATTTTCAAGTCCATATAGTTTATCCAAATGGTTATTTAGTGCCCTTTGAAATTCTGGTTATTCAAGAGACTGTTTTTTTTTTTTTGGGGGGGGGGTTGGAGAAATTTTTGCTAGAGGGCGTATGCGCTCGCCAGACAGAGAGAGACAGAGAGATAGAAAGCAAGAAATCACCCCCCAGGGGGGATGGCCACGCCGCAATCCCTTCTCCATTCTCCTCTTGGGATCTTGGGCATGCACGCACACGCGCCCAGTGTGAGTTTAAGCCACCAGGTCCGGGACTCAAACTGCAGCTGACTACGTGGGAGTCCAGCAACATAGCCATTACGCTAACTGCTGGTCCCGAAGAGACTGTTTTTATTGGTGATGTCTGTCGCCTGTTAGGGGAGAAACAGTGACTCCAGGAGGAGCCGCCTGGAACCGTACTGTGGTTAGGGCACAGTTCACTCATTTTTCTTTTTGCCTTTAGCTTAAAATATCAGTGCAGGAAGTGGAGAGGGTGACATGATCAAAGGCACCTGTGGACGTTGTGATTTGTTCTTTCAGTCTTTGGTTATAGCCATCCTAGTGGGTGTAAAGTGGTATCTTGTTGTGTTTTTATATTTTAATGCCAGAGGGTGTATGCACACACCAGAGAGAGGAAGCGAGAAAGAGAAAGTGAGTGTTCCCCAGTGGAGCCCGGCTGGTCACACTGAGATCCTCTTCTTTCCCTTCCTCCAGCCCATCAGGATCTTGGGCAGGTGTACACACGCACCCAGCGTGTTTTCCGATTTGCCAGGGCCAGGATTCAAACTGTGGTTGGTCATGTGGCATGTGCTTAGCTACTGCACTGTGGGGCCAGTCTTCACTGTGGTTCTGATTTAAATGTTCTTGGTCACCAACGATACGGAGCATACAAACGGCCATGTGTCTATCTCCTTTGAAGGAATAGCTGGTCAAATCCTTTCCATGTTTAAAAATTGTTTTCTTTTTTTAGAGAGATTTTTGTATAAGGAGTGTGCGCTTGGCTGAGAGACAGAGAGACAGAAAGTGAGAAATCACCCTCCAGGGGGATGGCCACACTGCAGTCTCTTCTCCTCCATTCTCCTCTTGGGGATTTTGGGCACTCATGTACATGCGCCCGGTGTGGGTCTCAAGCCACTGGGTCAAGGACTTGAACCGCGGTTGGCCATGTGGGAGTCCTATGACATAACCATTATGCCATCTGCTAGTCCCCAAAATTGTTTTCTTTTATTGTTGATTTGTATTGACTTTATTTTGTAGTTGTATTTTGCTATAATGTTTGAGCTTTATTTATGCTTGATTCTTCTTTTTTCTTTTCTTTGTTGGGAATTGAGGGGAGAGTGATAATAATAGCATTGTGTGGGACCAGTACTTGGCGTAATGGCTCTGTCGCTGGACCCCCATGTAGTCGACCGTGGTTTGGGGCCTGGACCCGGTGGCTTAAACTCACGCCAGGCGCATGTGTGTGCGTGCCCAAGATCCTGAAAGGAGATGAGAGGAGAAGGGATTGCAGTGTGGCCATCCCCCCCCCCGGGGGGGGGGTGATTTCTCGCTTTCTGTCTCTCTGTCTCTCTCTGTCTTTCTGGTGAGTGAACGTGTCCCATAGCAAGAACCTCTCAAAAATAAAATAGCATTATTTTGTATTTTCTTTTTCTTGCTAATATTTTCTTCCTCCTTTGTAATAATCTCTCTTGTCCTAAAGATTTGATGCAGTTTGACGATAAAGGAAACAAGACCAATACTCCGGATAAGCAGCGGCAAATTGAGGCTCTTCAGTTGCTCTTCCTCATTCTCCCTCCCCCCAACCGTAACTTGCTGAGGTTGTTGCTTGATCTTCTGTACCAGACAGCAAAGAAGCAAGACAAGAACAAGATGTCTGCCTATAACCTTGCCCTCATGTTCGCTCCTCACGTCTTGTGGCCCAAAAATGTGAGTGTTGAGTGGGAGAGTCGTGATGTGATTTTCTCGGGCTAGGGCTTGTCCTGTGGCTGTGCCCAGGTGAGGTTGTCAGGGGTCCCAGGTCTCGTCTTCAGCTTTATGAACTTACTTTATGAGTTCATTCAAGAGTCATCAAGCCCAAGGGGCCATTTCTGTTAACCTCACCTACCCCTTCTCCATTTCTCTATCCTGTCGGGATTCTGGGCCTACACACATATGTGCCTGGTATGTTTATCAAGCTCCTGGGTCTGGGAGGTTGGCCACGTGGGATCCAGCTCCCTTAGCTACTAGGCCAAAGGGTTGGCCCAATATGAAGTCCTTAACAGGAAAACCTTCTTGGAAAATTAAATAAATTTCTGAGACTGAATGTTATAAATTTAGAAAAGAATTGCATGATGTTAAGGGCTAATGTCATCAAGCTTCTAGATGAGATGACGTAAACCATCCTGCTTTGTCCTCACTTCTCTGTTCCCCATACTCGCATTCTCTGTGGATAAAGCTGAGTAAGCGTCTGGTTACGGAGTCCATGGCCTTGTAGTGATGCCTGTGAGAAGCCAGCTATCTGAAGTCTCATGCACACGTGTGTGACCTGCAGGCAGATAAGTCTTACTCCTGCCTAGTCACACAACAGTTTTTGTTGTAAGACGGAGCGGGGAGCCAGCGTCCCTTGGCTGGAGCTGCCAACCAGCTGTGTTACACGTGTCTTTATGCCTTCTCTGCTTAGCCACCACCTCTAAACAGCACACCAGAGTTTCACCCTCATCTCACAGAGTAGTTGAGAAGATAATGTTGGAACGTCATGACACCTTTTTGTATAGAAAAACAGAAAAATACGTCATGACTTTCCAGATGACCAAATAGAAATAGGTCAGTTATAGTGACTAATAGACGATTTTTGAGATTATAAGAAGTAAGAAAAGAAAGGTAAAGGAAAGAGATTGTGTGGAACATTTTACCCAAGAAGTTACTAGTGAAAAATGGAAGTTCTGGGCCAGGAAGAGCCTTCAAGGAGGAGAGGACACACGACCCTCATCTGTGTTAAGGAGATCAGGCCTCAGTATGGAGGAGTTTTAACACCGATGGCCAAGACTCTGGGAAAGGCACAGTGAACGTGATTGTAAGTGCTCAGAGGGCCCTGGTGGGAGCAAGCGGTAATGAAGACACATGTTGAGGATGGGGTCGGGGGATAGGGTGCTGATTTACTTACCAGAGGACAGGAGAAGCAAGAGAAGGGGATCCATGACAATTCCACTGTGCTCTTTTCTTTTTTAATTATTTTTTGGAGAGGTTTTTGCTATAGTGCGCGTGCACTTGCCCGGTGTGAGTTTAAGCCATCAGGTCCGGGATTTGAACTGCTGTCAACTACAGCGCAGCCATTATGCCAACTGCTGGTCCCAACAGTTCTACTGTTTTAAGAAACAGATGTCACCTTTGGTCTTAGGAGTGACAGTTCTCTTTTGTCTTTGGAGAAACCCAATTTCTCTGAAGAGGCAATGTCCTTGATGGCTGGTCTAGATTTTGTTCTTCCTGCCCATCGTGAATCCTAGATGGGATTTTCTTTAGCACCTTTGGTTATGTCTTATTTTCAGGCAGAATTATCAAGTGCAGGTTGGTTCACAGGGATTTCCTGGTCACGACAGGAATGCATGGTTGTTCTGGATTATGTCATAGTCGCTGGAAACTGGCCAAACCAAAAGCCTTCCAGAATTAAACCTTGTATCAGAAGGACCTTTGTTACGGGGGCCAGCAGGTGGAGAGGTGGTTAAGGGTGCTGGACTCTCACATGGCCGACCACGGTTCTAGTCCCGGACCTGGCAGCTTGCTTTCCCACTTTCCCTCTTTCTTTCACTCTGTCTCTCTCTGGTTGAATTTAAATTAATTAATTAATTAATTAAAAATTATTATTAAAAAGAAAGCACCTTCATTGAGGACAAAGCGGACAAACATGGAAGGGACAAGCGTGTTGGTGAGCACTGCTCTCCAGCCCTCACTGCCCTCTGATTTCCTTTCCTCTGACCAGGTTACTGCAAATGACCTTCAGGAGAATATCACAAAGCTAAACGACGGGATGGCCTTCATGATTAAACACTCACAGAAGCTTTTTAAGGTCGGTAAGGGACGGCATTTGGTTGGTGACAGCACAGGGATGACGGAGCAATGGACAGTGCTGGAGGGCTATCAAGAGATGGGGAAGAAAGATCCTCCTGGGGCTGTCATCAAAAAGGGATGGGAGCAAAACCCAGGGCACAACCAGGCTTGGGAGGAATAGGAGCAGGTGTCCACCCTCCCAGTCTTCAGTCCTTGTCATGAAAAGTAGCAGGCTGGCAGTGTGGCTGTGTCCTGGCTTCCTGCCAGTAGGACTGGGAGGGTCTGACAGCCCTTTCGTTTCTTACTCTTTGTCCCTTCCAGTCCAAACAGGCAGGGTTTTTGCCAACATAATTTTGTGGGTCGTCTGTGGAATTCAGTGGGTTGGATTCCATTAGATGAAAGCCACATATACAAATCCTTTGAAGAGAAATCCTCCTCTACTTTGGTCTCCTGCCAGGAGGGCCCCGGGTCAGTACCTTCCAGCTTCCTACAGGCCCTCTGGTTTGATTGGGAGGGTCCGTGAGGCACACTCTGCTCTCTTAGAAGAGCCCTTTGCCTGATTGAAGACTGACCTCTTGGTGTTTCTCAGGTTTTGCAAAGGTTACACAGTGACATCCTTGGGCTTTTCTTTAGAGTACACTTACTTCAGAGTGAATTTTTTAGTTAGCATCTTTTGCCATCTGGAGAGAGTGAGAATTTCCAAGATCATTCCATTCTGGTTCCTTTTTGTTTATAAGATTTACCATCGTAACCATTGTTTTCTTTTAAGGTTTTTGTCACAGTGTGTGTGTGCTCGCCAGAGAGACAGTGAGAAATCACCCTCTGGGGGGATGGCCATGCCTTAGTCCCTTCTCCATTCTCCTGGGATTTTGGGCACGTGTATACACACACACACACACACACACACACACACACACACATAATGTGATTTTCACGTCCCGTCTGGGACTCAAACTGCGGTCACCTATGTGGGAGTCCAGTACCTTAACTACCATGCCACCTGCTGGCCCTACCATTTTAACCATTTTTTAGGTATATAGTTGTGTAGCATTAAGGACTTTCACATTGCTGTGTGGCCAGCCTGACCATCCATTGCTTGTCATCTTGCAGATGAAAACTCAATACCCGTTGAATAGTAACTCCCCATGTCCTCCCCGCTAGTCCCCGGCGAGCACTATTGTGTTGGGTCGAGAAAGTTACAACCCATTTTTGCTTTGAAAAACTTGGAAAAATATGTCATCACTTTCCTGATGATACCTTCTGTCTCTATGAGTCTGTTGTACTTTAAGAATCGCCTCTAAGTAGAATTGTATAGTATTTGTCTTTTTGTGATTGTCTAATTTCATTTAGCATGTTTTCAAGGTTCACTATGTTGTAGCAAGTGTCATAATTTCTTTCCTTCTCTTTTAACTGATAACTTTAAGAAATTATGGTAAAATATATGTAAAATTGACCATTTTATCCATTTCCAAACATGCAGGTCAATGGTTTTAAGTACATTCTTGTTATACAACCACCATTGGCATCCACTTCTAGAACTCCTTCAGCTCATAAAACTCTACACTAATGAAACAACGGTTCCCATTCCCCTCTCCCAGCCCTGACTTTCTAGTCCACGTCCTTTGTCTGAATTAGAGCTCGCTGAGCGCCTCATGTGCAAGCACAGTGATGCAGGACGGTCATGTACAACCTGAAGATGTCCTAGTCAGTGACAGATGCCTATACGATGCTGGTCCCATAGAGAGCAGCAGCTGTACCATACACTGAGCTGTGCAGTAGGCTGCACCCTCTTGTTTGTGTAACACACTCTATGGTGTTTGTACGAAGATGAATCATTTAATGCAGTGCTCCGAAAATATCCCTGTGTTAGTGATGCATGACTGTGTCTTTCTTTACATGACTGCCTTATTTATACTTCGCATAATGTCCTCAAGTTTCATACACAGTGTAGAAGGCAACAGGATTTCCTTTTTTTTTAATTGCCAGAGGGAGTGTCATTGGACAAAGAGGGAGGAAGATAAGGAGAAAGCACCTCTCTATGGTCGTGGCCTTGCCACAATCCCTTCTCCTATATTTCTCTATCCTATTGGGATTTTGATCATAACATACATGCACCTGGCATGTTTTTCCAGTTGTTGGAGGCAGGATTTGAACCACAGGGTCAGCCATGTGGGCTCAGGCTCCCTCAACCACCAGGCCATGGGACCAGCCCAGTTTTCTTTCTGTTTAAGGCTATGCAGTATTCCATTATGTGTACATACCGCGTTTTACTTGAACTTTCCACTCCTCTGTTGATGGACACTTGGGTAGCTTCAATGTTGTCTTATGTTTTAGCTATTGAGAATAATGCTGCTACAAATATGGGCATATACATATATCTCTTTGAAACTTGGCTTGTAAGTCTTGTGGATATACCCAGAAGTGACAGTGTTAGATCATATGGTAATACTTCTGAAAATATTTTGAGGAACAATCATACTGTTTTCTGTAGGGTCTATACTGTTTTATGTTCCTACCAGCAATGTACAGGGCTCTAATTTCTCTACGTCCTTGCCAGTACTTGTTATTTTCTGTTTTTGATAGTAGCCATTCCTAATTTGGGTATAAGTAGGGTATAAGTCATTAATTATAGTTTTGATTTGCATTTCCCTAATAATTAGTGATGCTTAGCATCTTTTTATGTGCTTATTGGTCATTTGTGCATCTGCTCTGGAGAAATGTCTATTCAAGGCCTTTGTCCATTTTTTGGAATCAATTTTTTGTTGTTGAGTTTCAGGAGTTCTCTTTACATTCTGGATAGTAATTCCTTATCAGATATATTGGCAAATATTTTCTCTAGTTCTGTGGGTTGCCGTTTTACTCTGTTAATAGTGTCTTTTAGTTTTGTTATATTTTTAAATTTGATGTGGGGTGCATGTTCTCTCTGGAGAGAGACAGAGAGAGTGAGAGAGAAAGTAAGAAAGCACCCCCCCAGGGGATATGGCCATGTCGTAATTCCTTCTCCTCCATTCTCTTTTCAGGATTTTGGGCACCCACATGGCTGGTGTGTTTTTCAGGTCACTGGGTCTGGGACTTGTACCTTGCAGTCATCCATGTGAAATCCAGCTGCCTTAACCACCATGCCAGTTGGCCCCAGTGTCTTGTCTTTATTTTGTTTATTTATCTACTAGTTGGCCCCAGTGTCTTGTCTTTATTTTGTTTATTCATTTACTTTAAATTACAGAGGGAGCAAGAGAGAGAGAGATACCCCCAACCAGGTCTGGTCTTGCTGCAATTCTTCTGTCTCCAGGTCCCCTAGGCACATACACATACGTCCTGTGAAGCCACCCTGGGGCCAGGGCTCAGACCTCAGTTGGCCACGAGGGATCTCTCTTCCTCTGTGCAGCACACTAACTACTGTGCCATGGGACCAGCTCTGATAGTGTGTTTTAATGCACAAAATTTAAAAATTTTTATGAAGTCTGTTCTTTTTTTATCCTGTCATCTGTGCCTTTGATGTCGTATCCAAGAAATCACTGCTGAATCCGGTGTCATGAGGCTTTAGTCTTAGGCTTTCTTCTAAGAGGTTTTGAGTATTTGGTCTTATGTTTACATCTTTGATTTTCATTGCTGCTGTTGTGTGTTGGTGATTTTTTAAAAAGAATTATTGTTTCATTTTATTTATTCATTCATTTATTATTTTTATTTGACCAGTGAGAAAGAGAGAGAGGAAGTGAACCACCAGGTCCAGGACTCGAACTGTGGTTGGCCATGTGGGAGTCCAGCACCTTAACCACCACGCCACCTGCTGGCCCCAATTTTTAAAACAAGGTCCAAAAACAGTGTTGTCCTCTTGCCTCAGACCCCCACATAGCTGTGTGCTCCTTGGCCTGGCTCTTTCAGCCAGGACCTTGCTATGCTGCTCGTGCAGGCTCCGAATCTGCCTATCTCAACCACCCAAGTAGCCGGGGGACTTCAGACCATGTGCTTTCTTTTTTGAGAGAGGTTTTTGCTATTGGGTGTGTGCACTTGCTGGAGAGAGAAAGAGAGAGAGAGAGAGAGAAATCCCCCCCTGGGAGGATGGTCACACCACAATCCCTTCTCTTCCGTTCTCTTCCATTCTCCTCTCAGGATTTTGAGCATGCATGCACATGTGCCCAGCATGAGATTTAAGCCTTCAGGTCTGGGACTTGAACCATGGTTGACTACATGGGAGTCCAGTGACATAACCATTATGCCATCTGCTGGTCCCCCGGCTTTTTAGGGTAGGCTGAGAGTTGAGCCCAGGCTTCATCCCATGTGGCCTCAGCTAAGCAGCAGTGTCTCCTCGTGTGCACTGGTAACAAGGTCCTTAAGTCCAACTTGACTTAGTTTTTGTAAGCGGTGCTGAGGCTCTCTGTTATGGTTTCATGATGACGTGTCCCCCAAAGCTCGTGTTTGAGAATTTGAGGTTGGGAGGTGGTGAGGCCTAGTGGGCAGTAGAGGCAGCACTCACCTGAACAGGTTAGTGATGTCTTGCTAGACCCAGTGAGCTCTGCTCTCATGAACAGGGGGTAGTTCTCACAAGAGCTGGTTGTTGTCAAAGAGTCGTCAGAAGCCCACTCTGCATGCCCTTGGCATCCTCTGTGTTTCCATCAGCTCCCAGCCAGTATCACACTGTAGGTTACTGTAGCTTTGTGCTAAGTTTCGAATCAAGATGTGTGTATCCTCAAGCTTTGTTCTTTTTTATTAAGTTTATTTTTGTCATGAGAGGAGAGACAGAGAGACAGCGTCACAGCGTCAGAGGAGCACAACAAGCACTCTCATTAGTTTCTCATGTTGTGATCTCTGCCCCCGCCCTGCCAGCCGGCCGGGGTCAAGGCTGCCCAGTGTGCTCAGGCTGACTGGAGACCGAACCCACCATCTGCCTTACGGATCTGGCTTCCCCTGAGCAGCGTGGTACCACTGTGCCACCGAGCCAGCCCTGTTCTTCTGTTTCACACTGCATGGACAGCTCAGGGGTTCTTAGGGCACCTGCTTACCCATGTTTTCTGTCTCCTGGGGGCAGTGCCATTCTTGGACTCATCTCTCCCCACCCCCCGTCAAGGCTAGCAATGTCGTGTCTCTCTGTCCATTCTTCATAGTCACAGATCCCTTTGATCACACCTATCACACCTGTAGGAAAGTCTCTACTTCTAAAGACTCATGTGATCCAATTGGGCCCACCTGGGTGACCTGGGCCAGCAGTCCCCACCCTTTTAGGCACCAGTTTTTTGCATGAATGGGGGTTGCAGGGGTTGGGGGCTGGGAGGTGATGGAGGTGATGGAAGGATGGTTCAAGCACTTCCATTTCGTGCCCTCTGTCTCTGTGGTCACCATGCTGGAACGTACGTGGAGGAACCGCACAGCTCGCCACAGCGCAGCATCAGTGGGAGCCCTGAGCTCGCTTTCCTGCGACCAGACGGTCCCATCTGGGGGCTCCTATGGGACTCTGACGCCCCTGCTGATCCGCCAGGAAACGGGGCTGAGGTGGGGATGCCAGCCACGGGGAAGACTGGGAATACACAGGAAGCTTCTCTCACTTCCCACCGCTCACCTCCTGCAGGCCGGTTCCTAGCAGACCACAGACCAGTACAGTCCTGCTCTTCCTATTTCAAGGTTCTTAACTTTATTTGTTGTTGTTTTAAACTTTATTTCTTAATTTGACCAGAGAGGGACAGAGTGAGAGAAAGAAAGAGAGGAAAAGTGATAAAGCAAATCACCAGGTCTGGAACTCAAACCATAGTCAGTCATGTGGGAGTCCAGTGCCCTTAACCACCATGCCACCTGCCCAGCCCCAAAGTCCTTAACTTTTTAATTTTTAAAAAATATTTATTTAATTCTATTTGTTATTATTTTTTAATTTGACCATAAAGAGGCAGGGAGAGAAAGGGATAGCGAGAAAGCAAGCCACCAGGTCTGGGACTCAAACTGTGATTGGTCTTGTGGGAGTCTAGCACCTCAACCACCATGCCACCTGCTGGCTCCTCAAGGTCCTCAACCTAATCACACTAGGAAAATCCCAGAGGAGAATAAACCCACTGCGTTTCCTACTCTACTCTGACACAGGTGTGCATCACACCGGGCAGCTCTCCCGTAGGCACCCCGAGGGCGGCTTACTTTTTTTTTTGGAGAGGTTTTTGCTGTAGGGCGCGTGCACTTGCCAGAAAGACAAAGAGAGACAGGGAGACAGAAATGGAAAAATTATCCCCCCAGGAGGTATGGCCATTTTGCAATCCATTCTCCTCTCGGGATCTTGGGCACGCACACACACACGCCCAGCATGGGTCTAAGCTACCGAGTCTGGGACTTGAACTGCGTTGGCTACATGGGAATCCAGCGACATAGCCATTACATCAACTGCTGGTTCCAGGGGATGGCTTACTTCTGATACTGTCTGCATAACCCCAGATCTCACAAGTCTAGGGCTCGCCCCACAAGACTGCCCGCCACTTCAGATACCAGTTGCAAGTACAGTTGTGTGTCACTTAGTGACAGGGATGCAGTCTAAGAAATGTATCATTAAGTGATTTTGTCATTATGGGATCATTATAAACTATACTTGCACAAACCTAGATGGTATAGCCTAATATATCTATAGGCTATCGATTAATAGTATAATCTTTTTTTTTTTTTTTTGAAAGAGTTTTGCTATAGGACATGTGTCCTTGCCACAGAGACAGAGAGAGACAGAAAGCAAGAAATTACCCCACGGGGGGATGGCCATGCCACAATCCCTCCTCCTCCATGCTCCTCTGGAGATTTTGGGCATGCACGCACCTGGCATGATTTTTGTTTGTCTGTTTTTGTTCTTAAGAATTATTTAACTTTATTTATTTACTTATTATTATGATTATTTTAATTTGATCAGAGAGGAGGAGAGAGCGAGAGAAAGTGAGAAAGCAAGCTACCAGGACTGCGACTTGAACCATAGTCAGCCATGTGGAGGTTCAGTGCCCTTAACCTGCTGCCTCCCGTGTGAGTTGTTTTTTATTTTAAGAATTATTTAATTTTATTTATTCATTCGTTTATTTTAATTTGACCAGAGAGACACAGAGAGAAAGAGAGAGAGAGAGAGAGAGAGAGAGAGAGAGAGAGAGAGAAAGCAAGCCACCAGGTCCGGGACTCGAACTATGGTCAGCCATGTGAGAGTATCCAGTGCCTTAACCATCATGCCACCTGCTGGCCCCACTCCCCACCCCATGTGAGTTTTAAGCCACCGGGTTTGGGACTTGAACTGTGGTCGACCATGTGGGAGTCCAGTGCCTCAACCACTGTGTCACCTTCTGGCCCCTTGAATAGTGTAATCCTTACAGGAGCACTGTCATATATGTGGTCCATTGTTGACCAGAATGCTGTATTATTTATTTATTTATTTATTTATTTTGCTATAGGTTGTGTATGCTTATATGAGAGACAGGAGGAAAGTAAGAAATTGCCTCCCATGCAGCCTGGCCATGCCACAATACCTTCTCCATTCTCCTCACAGGAATTTGGGTACACATGCACATGTGTCCTGTGTTTTTCAAGCTGCCGGGTCCAGAACTTGAACTGGGCACTTGGCCATGGGGGATCCAACTGCCTTAACCACCATGCCGCCAGCTGGCCCCTGCATCGCTGTTTTGCGATACATGGCTGTATTGGTTGTCACTTACACTCTGGCTGGTGGGCTATAAGTTGGGAGTTCCTGTGACGCCCTTGATTAACTCGCTAGAGGGGCCCACAAAGCTCAGGGAGCACTTCCCTTCTGTTTACCCGTTACTCATTCATATGAAGGTTATTGAAAAGCATACGGGTGAGCAGAGGGAGCTGAGGGTGAGGGCAGGGCATAAGGGAAGGGGCCAGGAGCGTCCACACCACCCTCTCTAGGAGTGCCGCCCTCCAGGAACCTTAGCGTATGCAGCTCTCCAGATGCTCCCCAGAGCCAGTTTTATTGTGGAGCCTCATTTCCTGACTGTGCTCGATTGTAGTCACTGGAGACGAACTCCGTCTCCAGGCCCTCTCTCTCGGAGGGGGATTTCGAAAGTTCTGACCCTCCAACTTCACCTTGGCCTTTTTTCCCTCCTCAATAGTTTAATATATTTCAGTAGCACACTTTGAGGACTAGCACAGAAGAGAGGCAGTGTCCTTTATGTAGGGTAACTCAGCAGTAGTGAATGGATGGCGTCTACTGTAGGATAGAAATGCTACAGACACCATTTAGTTGCCATTAACAAGAAATTTATTTGTTTTTAAAAAATCCAAATGCTGGGGCTGGTAGGTGGCATAGTGGATAAGGACTGGACTCCTACCTGGCTGACCACAGTTTGAGTCCCAGACCTGGCTTGCTTTCCCACTAGCCCTCTTTCTCTCTGGTCAAATAAAAGAAAAAATGATGATGAATAAGACTAAATAAAATAATTCTTTAAAAAAATCCAGGGACCAGCAGATGGTGTAATGGCTATGTCGCTGGACTCCCATGTAGCCGATCGTGGTTTGAGTCCTGGACCCAGTGGCTTAAACTCAAGCCAGGAGAAGAATGGAGGAGAAGGGATTATAGCTTGGCCACCCCCCAAGGGGGTGATTTCTCGCTTTTTGTCTCTCTGTCTCTCTCTGTCTTACTGGCGAGCACACGTGCCCAATAGCAAAAACCTTCCCCCCCATAAAAAAAAATTCAAATACTGGTATTGTCCAGAGAACTGTAATATTTATAATCGTAAAGTTAATCTGCTGAAATTTGTTCACTGATACGTTTTGACTTGAATTACTGCTTTATGGCCTCACGTTTGTATTAAAAATTCATATATGAATGTGCCAGGGTCCAGCCTTGGCGGAGGTGGGTTAGTTGAGACTCGTACACAGGAAGGCGACACGGATGATCAGGAATAAAAATTAGACTAAGACCTCAGTGCCTCTTAGCATGTTCCCAGCCGGGCACAGCCAGAGCCAGCTCCAGGCTGCCGCGCAGTGGCTATTAAAACATACGTATTTATTGAGGGACGTTTAGGAAGTAAGGGGGGTGAGGGGAAGTAAAAAATTTACTCTGAGGAACAGGGTATACAAAGCATGGAAACAATAATTATAAAACATGCTGTTTGTCTTGTCAGATCAGGTAAAATCAATCACAGTTCTCAGGATGAGGAAGTCCATTTGTCTGTTGTATTTTCTTCTTAGATCTTGATTACTGGGAAAGGTCTTTTGAAGAGGGGGGATGCAGGAAGCTTGATAACTTCAGTCCTGGTCCAGCTTGATAACTTCAGTCCCGGGCCAGGGCGGCAACATTGCTGGTTACAAAGGCCTAGATAGAAATCTTGTCTTGTTAAGTAAAGATACAGTTAATATATGGACTGTCTATATATTACAGCTAAAGAGGAGCTATTACCCATATGGGAAAGGAAGATGATCTTGTAGCTCAGGAGACACACAGGATGTTTTATCAGCAGTTTTTCATAGTCAACAGCACATAGATGAGAAACTCTTTGTAGCTGAAAAGTACCTGTTGCTTTAGATAAGAGCTCCCAGCTAAGGTAGTTAATCTTTCCCTGGAGCCTTCAGGTTTGTTCATCCTGTTGTCGCCAGCCAGGCTTTTCCTTTCTTTATAAACCCGTGGGTTTCTGTATTTTGTTTGCTGAGTCTGTCTGTTAGTGAGTTCTTTTGTTTTATCTCTGGATCCCTGTTATGTGGTGAATGTGCTGACTTTGCCTAGCATGAGTTAACTTTGGCCTGTAGCTTTAACAAGGGGTATTTACATAAAACTAGCCTTAAACTAACTTAGTTTTCATATACTACTAATGCTAATTTGGCTTATACTAACTTAACCGTAACATATGTTAATTTTGGCTTAAAACAGATAGGTGGGGGAGTCTCAAACTTAGGAAGCCACATTCCTACAAGATCACTAATTGGCTTTATTGTAATGGTTGGGGGTGATATTTTACCCTTGCATGGTACCATAATAACAGTAAAGCTCATGGCAGAGAAATTGAGTGCAGGCCAGTACAACGACACAAGGGAGGGCTCATAAACTGGGCCTTGCCTCACAGTTTCTTCCCAGTCCAGGCCTTGCCTTTAGACATGGGAGGCAGCCTCTTTACCAGCTTGTGTTGTCTGCATGGCTCCGTCATAAATGACAGTGGAAAAACTGCCAGTACTTGATTTCTGTTCCTTATTTTTCCATTCGCAGTTATATATTTAAGTACCTCTTGACCCCAAGGGGAACAAATGTCTAATGTTCAAAATTATCAATAAGAAGAGGGAAAACAAATGTTTTTGAAAATGAAATGTTTCCTATCATAGTGGATTCTTTTCTTTTTTTAAGTTTTGCTATAGGGTACATGCACTTGATGGAGAGAGAGAGGGAGAGAGACAAAGACAGCGAAAGTGACCAAAAATATCTCTAAAACCAAACCAAAACAAAACAAATAAAATAAATAAATAATTCTTAAAAGGAAAAAAAATAAAAAGAGCTGTGGGCCAGGAATTGGAGTTGAAGACCAAATATGTATATCACAACATCACACTGTGGAAGGTAACTGATCATTGAAACGTTTTGAAGGTACGGATGGTACAAATCTTAGCAAATGAACTGCCGGTACAATCTCTTGCATGTGATTCAGCTTATTACAAGTTCTAATTATTAGACCCTTTCTTTTTTTTTTTTTTGTTAAAGAATTATTTAACTGTATTATTATTTTAATTTGACCAGAGAGAGACAGAAAGAGAAAGAGGGAAAGTGAGAAAAAGGCAAGCCGCCGGATCCAGTACTCTAACTGCAGTCAGCCATGTGGGAGTCCAGCGCCTTTAACACCACACACCACCTCCTGGCCGTGGGGGAGGATTTAGTCTTTCAGTATTAACTGTGTTGTGGCCGGCAGGTGGCGTGGTGGTTAAGGGCGCTAGCCTCGCACATGGCTGACCGCCATTCAAGTCCTGGACCTGGCAGCTTGCTTTCTCACTTTCCATATCTCTCTCTCTCTCTCTCAGTTTGTCTCTCTCTGATCAAAGTTGATAGATAGATAGATAGACAGACAGACAGACAGACACACCTTAAAAATATTAATTGTGTTGGGAACCAGCAGTTAGCGTAATGGCTATGTCACTGGACTCCCACGTAGTCTACCGTGGTTCGCGTCCCAGACCCGGTGGCTTAAAACTCACGCCGGGCGCGTGTACGTGCGTTCCCAAGATCCCAAGAGGAGAATGGAGGAGAAGGGATTGCGGCATGGCCATCCCCCCGGGGCGTGATTTCTCGCTTTCTGTCTCTATGTCTCTCTCTGTCTGTCTGGCGAGCGCACGCGCCCTAAAGCAAAAACCTCTCAAAAAAAATATTAATTGTGTTTATTTCTCTTCTGTAAATCCCTCTTTTAGCTCTTACCCTTGGGGTTTAAGCTCTTGTTTCCTACTTTGCCTTTATATCCACGCTTGTTTGGGCATTCTTTGAGCCTTTGTTGGTCTCTAAAGGAGAAGAGGAACGTTTTTGGAGGTTTATTTTGGTATCTGTTCTCTGTGGATTCAGGTCAGGACTCCTGTCCCCACGTCCACTTACTTCACTACTGGGGCTGTTCAGAGTCTTCGCTGAGCCTTCACCCCTGGAGAAACCCTTGGTGGTTCTGAGTGCTCTGTCACTCATTCTAGATGCGGGTGCACCCCAGATCTACCCTGTGCAGTGTGCACCCCAGATCTGCCCTTCGTGATGTGCACCCCAGATCTGCCCTGCGTGCTGTGCACCCCAGATCTGTCCTGGGTGATGTGTACCCCCGATCTGCCCTGGGTGATGTGCACCCCAGATCTGCCCCGTGTGGTGTGCACCCCAGGTCAGCCGCACATGGTGTGCACCCCAGATCTGCCCCGTGTGCTGTGTACCCCTGATCTGCCCCGTGTGGTATGCACCCCAGATCTGCCCTGTGTGGTGTGTACCCCAGATCTGCCCCGTGTGCTGTGCACCCCAGATCTGCCCTGTGTGCTGTGTACCCCAGATGATCCCCGTGTGGTGTGCACCCCAGAACTCTCCCTTGTGCTGTGCACCCCAGGTCTGCCCCGTGTGCTGTGCACCCCAGATCTGCCTCATGTGGTGTGTACCCCAAGTCTGCCCCGTGTGCTGTGCACCCCAGATCTTCCCCACGTGGTGTGCACCCCAGGTCTGTGTGCTGTGCACCTCAGGTCTGCCCCGTGTGCTGTGCACCCCAGGTCTGCCCCGTGTGCTGTGCACCCCAGGTCTGCCCCGTGTGCTGTGCACCCCAGGTCTGCCCCACGTGGTGTGCACCCCAGGTCTTCCCCGCGTGGTGTGCACCCCAGGTCTGCCCCGCGTGGTGTGCTCTCCAGGTCTGCCCCGCGTGGTGTGCTCCCCAGGTCTGCCCCGCGTGGTGTGCACCCCAGGTCTGCCCCGCGTGGTGTGCACCCCAGGTCTTCCCCGCGTGGTGTGCTCCCCAGGTCTTCCCCACGTGGTGTGCTCCCCAGGTCTGCCCCGCGTGCTGTGCTCCCCAGGTCTGCCCCGCGTGCTGTGCTCCCCATCTGCCCCGCGTGCTGTGCACCCCAGGTCTGCCCCGCGTGCTGTGCACCCCAGGTCTGCCCCGCGTGCTGTGCATCTGCCCCGCGTGCTGTGCACCCCAGGTGTGTGGTGTGCACCCCAGGTCTGCCCCGTGTGGTGTGCTCCCCAGGTCTGCCCCGTGTGCTGTGCAGATCTGCCCCGTGTGCTGTGTGATCTGCCCCGTGTGCTGTGCTCCCCAGATCTGCCCCGTGTGCTGTGCTCCCCAGATCTGCCCCACCCCAGATCTGCCCCATGTGCTGTGCTCCCCAGATCTGCCCCACGTGGTGTGCATCAGATGCCCCGCGTGCTGTATACCCCAGATCTGCCCCGTGTGCTGTGCCCCCAGGTCTGCCCCGTGTGGTGTGCATCTGGTGTGGTGTGTACAGATCTGCCCCACGTGTGTGCACCCCAGATGCCCCGTGTGGTGTGCCCCAGGTCTCACGCATGGTGTGCACCCCAGTCTGCCCTGGGTGGTCTCACGGTGTCGTTGGCTTGGAGCACACCCCCCTCCCTGCTGTGTCCTGTGTTGCTTCCTTGTGTGTTACTTTAACTTTTTCCGAGTTTTTCATTTTTTCTAAAATCCCTTTTACTGTTTCTAGTTCTGCCCTCTGCTGTCATAGACCCATCCGACTCTGGTCTTACCTCTCCCTAGCACAGGTCGCCATGTCTTTCCTAAGGATTTACGATGAATATACAGTTAAGACCAATTTCCATTTTACCTGAAAAGTCCTTTTGTTGATTTTTCTGTGAATTGTAAAATTCCTAAGACCTCAGATTTCCTTTAAAATCATCTGTCACTGGCTTCCTTTCTGGATATCCCTTACCTCTTAGTATTTTTCAGGACAGAGGTTTTTGTTTTCTTAAATGAAGTTTATGAAGTAGGTAACATGTGTTCTGTAATATTCTTGTGTGGAGAAAATTTCTTTTGGTTTTAAGCTCTGCTTTATGATTTTCCAAGTTAAACATTAATCTATAAATATCGTAATGTCTTTGTCATAGACTTTTAAAAAACTTTATAAAGAGGGAGCAGCAGTTGCAGCAGTTGGCTATCTATGTCTCTAGACTCCCATGTAGTCAACCCCGGTTCAAGTCCTGGACCCGGTGGCTTAAACTCACACTGGGCGTATGTGCATGCGTGTCCAAGATCCTCAGAGAAGAATGGAGGAGAAGGATTGCAGTGTGGGCATCTCCCTGGGGGGTGATTTCTCACGTTCTGTCTTCCTCTGTCTTTCTGGTGAACACATACACCCTATAGGAGAAACCTCTCAAAAAAAAATTTTATAAAGAAAAAATTTAAATTTAGAGAAAAGTTGAGAATAAAACAGTGATTTAACTCATATATAACTTATCATCAAATTCAGTGAATGTTGTCATTTTGCCATATTTGCTTTATCTCTCTATAGTATATGTTCATTCTTTTCTCTTTTTTGGCCACTTAAATTATAGCTGTCATGAGTTATCATTCCTAATTATTTAAGCATGCACCTCTTAATAATAAGAACATTCTCCAAAATTCTACAAAATTAAGAAGTTTAAAATTCTCTAATTTTACAACAATTAAGAATAATATATCATCTAACCTTCAGTATATATTATTTTCCAGCTATTCTAAGAATATATTTCATATCTACTTTAGTTAATTAATTTTTTCCTATTTAGAAAAGTTTATTGAACAGTATTCCCACATCACACTTATCAAAAGAAAAACTTAATTTTTCCTGAAGGTACCCTTTCATTCCACATGATCTACACGCTAATGTGTTTTGTATTAAAATTATGGTTAAATATGAAATCAGTAAACCGCAGCATATAAAACTTCATGCTGAGCAAAAATAAGTCCAAAAGGTCACCATATATCCAGAGAATAGTCCCCATGGTATGTTTCCTATGTAAATCACATTTGAATAGAATTTTTAGAACCACACTTAAATATATTCTGCAAGTTGCTAACTAAAGGCATCTGCATTTTCTTTTACCACATATCGGTTTCTTTGATTAAGCTGGCAACTTCTGCTGGGATCCAAGAAATGCAGGGGAAACAGTTACTTCTCAAGGTCTGAGGGATCTGGCCCACCGTTGGTGTAGCTTCCTGAGATTTCTGCTCCACCAAAGTCAGACCCAGGGTTTTCTTTCTGGAATCTCTCTAATGTCAGCTTTCTCTGCATTTGATCTTGTACCCGTGGGTCAGCTGCATGTTCAGATTCTAGTAAAGAAGCCCAACAACTTGCTGCACCTCTGTGTTTTTGTAAGAACAATACGAACCATTTTTCTGTCCTCCAAAGTCCATGTCCCCTCATCAGCTACTGTGGAATCAGAGTTTGCCCCGCCGCTCGCTTGAGGATCTCACGGCCAGCGCCACAGACCGACTCTGCAGGCCACACTGGATATCCTGCGCACGAGTGCCTGGCGGCACTTAAACTTCAACGAACACCTCCTCCAGGGTCTGGTACCATGGCTCGGCAAGGAACCACCCCACTACGCTCCTCAAAGGGGCCTGACATACTCCAGGTGCCTCCCGGCAGTGGTATCTACTTTTATTTTAGAAAGTAAGCTAATAAAGGTTTATGTATTGCTTTTGATTACTATGCCACTTTTTTTTTTTTTTAGAGGTTTTTGCTATAGGGCTCGTGCGCTCTCCAGACAGACAGAGACAGACAGAGAGATAGAAAACGAGAAATCACCCCCCAGGGGGGATGGCCACACCACAATCCCTTCTCCTCCATTCTCCTCTCGGGATCTTGGGCATGCACGCACACGCGCCCGGCGTGAGTTTAAGCCACCAGGTCTGGGACTCGAACCACGGTCGACTACATGGGAGTCCAGCGACATAGCCATTACACCAACTGCTGTTCCCCATCTGTTTTTTGTTGTTGTTAGACATTTGCCTTAGAGCACGTGTACTTGCTGGAGAGAGAGAAACAGAGACAGCGAGAGGGAAAGTGGGAGATCACTCCAGGGGGATGGCCACGCTGCAATCCCTTCTCCATTCTCCTCCTGGGATTTTGGGCACACACACACGTGCACCCGTTGTGAGTTTCAAGCCACCAGGTCGGTGACTTGAGCCGTGGTTGACCATGTGAGAGCCCAGTGACGTAACTACTACACCATCTGCTGGCCCCTGTTATGTCACTTTCGATCTGAGACAGTCATTGTGAGAGATGCACTCACCTGTCCAGTGCCAAAGAAGGGACACAGAGACACAAGGGACAGCAGAGAGAGTTGGCAGTCTTGTACGATCGGGTGTCTGACGGGCGCGCACACTGGAGCAGCCATCACAAGCAGTGTACTCCCATGTGCGCAGTCCCTCCCCCAGGTCCTCAAGAGCAGTGCGGCGTGCACAGTCTTCCCAGCGTGGCCTAAACTTCAGTATTCCCTGTGAGGCATGTACCGTCCCCTTCTGTCTCTTGTCTGGTGGAAGGGCGCAAGCTCAGGACAAGCCCATAGAAAGGGCCTGCCAAATGTCCTGAGGCGGGAGAAGAACCAGGAAGTAAAGAGGAACGAAGGGCTAGTGACCAGCCACCATCTTGAGAAGTCGTTCTCAAGGGCAGCCTGTTTGTTTTTGGGTTTCACTCGTCCAGGAACTTTCCGGGAAGGTGTACTTTCCAGGGCTGTCACATCTGCAAGCTGGTTAGGCAACTTTCGTTAAGCTGTTCTTGAAAATGAATCATTAGGCCATTTTCTTAGTCATTATGCTTTTTTCTCATGTCGTTGATTTGTTGAAGCAGTCAAGGCAGCTGTGTTGTAGACCCTCCACACTCTATGTTGTCTTAGTGTTTTCTCGGCCCATTGAACTTACTCCCCTACACCTTTCCATGTAGTTCCTGCAAACCAGAAGTTAGGGTCAGAGTCTTAATGAAAATCTGGTTAAACATTTTGGCAAAGATACTTTATAGTGATGTTTGTATATTTCATATTGTGTTACCTTAGGCACAGATGTTAGACTTTCTCACTCTTAGTCATGCTAATTTTACAAAGTGCCAAATCTCTCAATTGTAAAGGTACATTTTTCCCTTCAAGTTAGTAAGTAACCTATAGAGTGATTGCCTAGTGCAGTATTTTTTTTTTAATTTATGATCCTGCTGGAATCTTTCATTATATTATTGTATTATAAAATAGTGATTTTCTAATTTTGTCATTTATTTTACTCTTTACTTGGAAAGCAACTTTCCATTTCTCTGTTTCATTCTCTCTTTTGTGAGTATGACTGTAGACTTAGCGATTTTTATATATTCAATATGTTAGTCTATTTAACTTATTAATTTTTTTAAGTTCTTAATTTTGATATTCAAATTGTCCAGCCCCTGTAAGCTGGCTTCTGCGTATTTTTCATTTGATTCTATTAGTCTTTTTTTTTTTTGCTATAGGGCATGTGTGCTCATCAGAGAGATAGAGAGACAGAGACAGAGACAGAGACAGACAGTGGGGCGGGGGGAGTGAGAAATCACCCTCAGGGACCCACGGTCCCTTGTCCTTCATTCCCCTCTTGGGGGATTCTGGGCATGCACACACAAGTGTGTGGCATGTTTCCCAAGCCGTGGGATCCAGAATCAAGCCATATAGTCAGCCATGTGAGATCCAGCTGCCAAAGCCGCCATGCCACCTGCTGGCCCTCCAGTAGTCTGTCTGTCTTTCTTTCTTTATTTCTTTCTTTCTTTCGGAGAGTTTTTCGCTATAGGGCGCGTGCACTCGCCAGACAGACAGAGAGAGACATAGAGACAGAAAGTGAGAAATCACCCCCCAGGGGGGATGGTCATGCCGCAATCCCTTCGCCTCCATTCTCCTCTCGGGATCTTGGGCACACACGCACAGGCGCCGGGTGTGAGTTTTAAGCCACCAACCGTGGTCAACTACGTGGGAGTCCAGTGACATAGCCATTACGCTAACTGCTGGTTCCCGGCCCTCCAGTAGTCTTTGAGCACTTCCCTTCTGTCATAAATGTCCCCAGTCCACTTTGTGCTTGCTCTGCCCTGGATCTGGATCTGTGATTTTCTCCAAGGAGCCCTGGTTTTTATGAGTGGCACTGGATCTACTTATTATTTCTGGGATATGACTGCTTCTAGGCTCTTTGAAGACAAACATTTTAAAAAAGAAATCATGAGGGACCAGCATATAGCATAATGGTTATGTCTTTGGGCTCCCATGTAGTTGACTGTGGTTCAAGTCCTAAATCCGGCAGCTTAAAACTCATGCTGGGTGTGTGTGTGTGTGTGTGTGTGTGTAAAATCCCTAGAGGAGATGAGTGTGTGTGTGTGTGTAAAATCTCTAGAGGAGGTGTGTGTGTGTTTGTGTGTGTGTGTAAAATCCCTAGAGGAGAAGGGATTGCAGCATAGCTATCCTCCCAGGAGGTAATTGCTCACTTTTTCTGCCTCTGTCTCTCTAGTGCCCTATAACAAAAACTAAAAAAGGAAAAGAAATCATAACTTCATATTAATATCCACTAATTTAATATTACAGAGATTTTTCTTGGCTTTTACTTCATATTTGTAACTTTTACTTCTTACACTATATGTTCCAGATTATAATAGCATTTACATGTATTATCTCTTTTTTTAGAGAGGTGTTTGCTATAGGGTGTGTGTTCTCACCAGAAAGAGAGACAGACAGAAAGCAAGAAATCACCCCCCAGGGAAGAAGGCCATGCTGCAATCCCTTCTCCTCTAGTCTCCTCTCAGGATTTTGGGCAAGCATGCACATGCATCCAGTCCAGCGTGAGTTTCAAGCCGCTGGGTCTGGGACTTGAACCATGGTTGACTACGTGGGAGTCCAGTTATGTAACCATTATGCCAGCTACTGGTTCCATTTATTATCTGTTTTATTCTACAATATATTTGAATTAGTTTAAAAATAATTCAAGATTACTACTAATAGTAAAACCTGCATATACTTGCTGATTAAAGTTTAAGATTTTTTTTGCAGTTCTTTTTCTCCTGAATATATCCTGCTGAAGATGTATGTCGGAGTAGAAATTTTCTGAGTTATATGAAACAAATTCCTTTTTCTGTGCTTGTGTTATCAATCTGATAGACAGATATTTTCATTGCTTTCTTTCTTTCTTTTAATGCCAGCGGGTGCAAGTGCTGGAGAGAGACAGAGACAGAGACAGAGAGAGAGAAAGGGAATGAAAGATGAAAGCACCTCCCAATGGGGCATCTTTTCTCCTTCTTTCTCCATCCTGTCAGGACTTGGGGCATGCATACGCATGTGCTTAGTGTGTTTATCAAGCCACAGGGGCCTGAATTCAAGCCACAGTTAGCTTTGTGGGTTCTGTTCCCTCCACACAGCACTTAACCACTGTGCTACAGGGCTGGCCCGCCTTTTTTCCCCCTTATTTATGTTCAGTTTTAGAGTTCACATTTTTTCTTTAGGATTTAAGTTTATTATTTGAACCTGTATTATATTTACATGGCTCAAAACTACATGAAAAGATGTACTTAGAGAAAGCTCTGTTTTTACCATTGCCATTTCATTCATTCATTCATTCATTCATTTATTTATTTTTGGAGGGGTTTTTGCTATAGAGCACGTGGGCTCACCAGAAAGACAGAGAGAGATGGAGAGACAGAAAGCAATAAATCACTCCCCAGGGGGGATGGCCACACCACAATCCCTTCTCCTCTATTCTTCTCTTGGGATCTTGAACACACATGCACACGCGCCTGGCATGAGTTTAAGCCATCGGGTCTGTGACTCGAATGCAGTCGACTACGTGGGAATCCAGCGACATAGCCATTACGCCAACTGCTGGTCCCGACCATTGTAATTATTTTTTAGTTTATCTTCTTATTGTATCCTTTGTGTTTCTTTTTGTAAAAATAAACACATGTGTTATATATGTATATTTGTATGTTCTTTCTCTTTATTTTTCCTTAGAGAAGTATTTTATATTTTGTTTTGTATCTTATTTTTCTCCTAGAACCCCTTCTGTGTGACTTGGTAAAATCTCCTCCCTCTCTCCCTTCTTTCCTGCACTGCTGTCCTACACTGTATAGATGTAGTCCTGTTCATTCAGCCAGTTTGCTATCACTGAACATTTCGGTTGTGCCCAATCTTCTGATTAATTTTACGCAAATGTGTATTGTATCTTGGAGTCTTTAGGACGGATTCGCAGAAGTGAGATTCTGAGTCAAATTGTACATGCAAACGTAATTTTACTAGATATTGCTAAACTCTCCTCCATAGTGGTTGTAGTATTTGCCACTTCGACTAAGACTTTATCAAGAGATTGGTCACAGAATTCAACCCCATAGTAATTTGAAATGGCATTTTCTATACAATTCTAAAATGTGATCAGGAGACCATTTGCAATTTGTAAGGATTTTAGGGGCAGTTTTTGTCAAATAGAAACATTACAGCAAATATCTGTATTTTTGTTTGTGGCTTATTTGAATGTATAGTATATGCTTTTTTGAAAAAGGTTTTTGTCATAGGATATGTGTTTAATGGAGAAAGGCAGAGAGAGGGAAAGTGGGAAATCATCCCCCAGGAGGATGGTCGCTCTGTAGTCACTTTCCTCTTTTCTTGGGATTTTGGGAAGACATGCTTGAACATGTGCCCAGGATGATTTTCAAGCCACTGAGCCCAGAACTTGAGCCATGGTTGGCTAATTTAGAATCTAGCACCTTAACCACCATGCCGCCTGCTGGCCTACCATATTCAATGGAAAAAAAGCATTATTTATTTAATTTTACTAATTATTATTATTTTTTAAAAATTTTCTATAGGGCACATGGGTGAGAGAGAGAGAAAGAGAGAGAAAGAAAGTGAAAAAGCAAACTGCCAGGTCTAGGACTTGAACCATGGTCAGCCATGTGGGAATCTAGTGCCCCAAACACCATGCCATCTGCTGGCCTGCCATATTTGATGTTTAAAACAAATATATAGGGGCTACTTTATAGTATGTTTATTCTACTCACTGAGGTTTATGCCTAAAGTCAGCCTTGTGTTCATAGATATGTATATATTAGCTGTGCTTGCTATTGAAAATATTTAGATTAAGATCTTTAGTGAATCAATAAAATGTGGGGGCGAAAAGGCATAGAAAGCAACCATGGATACCAGAGACAGTGTGGAAGGAGAGTGGGAGATGGCAGAGGGTGAGAGATATGGAATCAAGCTTGGGGGAAAAAAGCAAAATATACAGGAAACAAGAAATGGAAAATTATTTGCTGATGATAACATGTATGTTGATGTGCTTGACTGAGCCAATATACAGTGTACTCTGGATGGGAAATCTCATTTTGTATGCTATAATGATGTATAGTAAATGAATGTAAATAAATAAATTTAAATTTAAAAAAATAAATCCAATTCAAAATATTAAAAAAATAATCTATTAGTGTCTTCTCCCAGTTTTCCCGTCAGCTTTGTTTAGCTATCTTTTGTCCTTGCAGCCTGAAGGGATTTCAGATCTTCCTAACCACTAGGTCTTGGCTTTTTTCTTCTGTCCTGCCCAGGCTCCTACTTACATTCGAGAATGTGCCAGATTGCACTATTTGGGCTCCAGAACTCAAGCATCAAAGGTAAGATTAGCAAACTGCCCTTAACCCAAACAAGGAAAGAGTTCAGATAAGTGGAGTTCTAAAACAAAGTGTGAAATCACAGTAAAGCCATGGGAAATAAGTTTCTGGAGTCATAGCTCGAAAGTACTTAGTCATTTTGTCATAAATAAAAACACTGAAAAGAAAATTATCTGTTGAAATAAGAATGCCCCATGCGTAGAGTATTCTCTGTGTTAGGGGTGCTCCACTGATGGGCGGTATTCTCTAAATAAGAGTAATGGTATAGACTTTATGTTCAAAGCTTCTTCATGAAGTCCTTGTGCATCCTTATGGCATATGATATAAGCAATCTATACATGGTAAGTGTGTTAAATGTTTGCTAGTAAGAAAAACACAGTTTTACATGATTCATTTATTTCAGGTTTGGTGGTATATAAACTATCACATGATTAAAAGGCTTGCGACCACGTGAGCTTAAGGAAACGTGATTAAAAAAACAATTTTTTTTAATTAAAAAAAATAGGTATTTAATAGGTATTTGCCATAGGTGTGTGCACTTGCTGGAGAGAGACAGAGACAGAGATGGAAAGTAAGAAGTCACTCCCTCCCGCAGGGGGATGGCCACACCACAATCCTGTCTCTTGTGATCTTGGGCTCAAATGCACATATGCATGGCGTTATTTTTAAGCCACTGGGTCCAGGACTTGAACTGCAGTTAGCCATGTGGGATCCAGCTGCCTTCACCACCACATCACTGGCTGGCCCGTGAGCATTTTTGGTGACTTCTGTTTAGTCTGTCTTGGTTGAAAACTTCAGCTGCTACCTTACACTGTTTGTTTGTTTGTTTCTTTCCCCACTCCTGTTTGTTTCTCTTTCTTGCTTAGCAAACGTTTGGTATGTCCAGGAAATGAAAGTTTGATTTCAACTAGTTTAACTGGAGTCTGGTTTTTCTGAGAGTTGCTTTTGTCCCTTTACCACTGCAGTGGGCTCATTACGTTCAGTTGTCATGTGGTAAAGAGCACCAGCCAAGAAACAGTGCCCCTGGGCTCCGGGTGGGTCTGTCACTTTAAGGTTTTCTTTCTTCTTTTTTCCTTTAAAGAATTATTTATTTATTTAATTCCATTCATTATTATTATCTTTTAATTTGACTAGACAGAGAAGGAGAGGAGGAGAAAGCGAGAAAGCAAGCCTCCAGGTCTAGGACTCAAACCGCGGTTGGCCATGTGGGGATCCAGTGCCCTTATCCACCATGCCACCTGCTGGCCCCATTTCTTTCTTTTTTCTATAAAGGAGAAGAGACACAGAGAGACAAAGAGGCACAGAGAGAGAGATAAAGTGATAGATACAGCATCCCAGTAGGGTCTTGACACTGCATTCTGGCTCCAACCTCAGCCAGCCCAGGTCATAGACAGGTGCATGCTCAGTGCATTCAGGGAGGCTTCTAGATGTGAACCTGGAACCTTTCTACCGGGTCAGCCTTGTAGCGCAGGACCCCCTTTAATTGCTGCACCAGTGTCTGACCCTGTCTGTCACATTAGTATCTAGACAAATCTAAACCCACAATGTAACCTCAGTTTTTTCTTCTATGAAACGGGAATGCTTTTACTTTCTTTGCTTACCTTGTAGAATAGCAATGAAATGAGACCACCTGAGATTAGAAGATGCCCTGGGCATCCATGGTGGTGTAGGGATAATGCAGCACTGGATGATGCAGAGCCGTGTGGGAAGGGCCTGTGATCCAGGTTGGCCGAGGCTGGCAGTGGACCTCAGCGTGAGACCCTGCATGCGTCTCTGTTTCTCACTCTTTGTGTCTCTGTCCTATGAAAGATATAAATAAATAAAATCTTGGAAGCTAAGCAGGGTTGGGCCTGGTTAGTACTTGGATGGGAGACCACCTGGGAATACCAGGTGCTGTAGGCTTTAAAATAAATAAATAAAATAAATAAATAAAAAGATACTTTGAAAACTAAACTTTTTAAAATAATATTTATTTATTATCATTTTTAAAAGGTTTTTGCTATAGGGTGTGCATGCTTGCCAGAAAGAGAGAAACAGAGAGACAGAAAGTGAGAACTCACACCCCTAGGGAAGATAGCCACACCGAAGTCCCTTGTCCTCCATTCTCCTCTTGGGATCTTGGACGCACACGCACACGCGCCAGGTGTGAGTTTATGCCACTGAGTCCAGGACTTGAACCACAGTCGACTACATGAGAGTCCAACAACATAGCCATTACGCCAACTGCTGGTCCCAATTATCATTATTTTTCAATTTTGACCAGAGAGAGAGTGCAAGCAGCCAGGTCCGGGACTCAAGCCGCTGTCAACCATGTGAGAGTCCAGTGCCCTTAACCACCACACCACCTGCTGACCCTGAAAACTGGACTCTTACTACAACTGTAACTCTGTGGCAGCATTCTAAATGCATTTAATTTCTCTGGGCCAGTCATGGGAGTGAGCTATTAAAGTTACCTATATTAATTGGTTTTTCTTCATCTGTTAAGTATTAAGACTTTTCTTCCTGAGCGTAGGGGTCCCCACTTCTCCTTTTATTGTTCTAAAACAAAGCCAGCAAGATATACTAATTCATTTATCTTTTAAATTTTCTTTAGGATGACCTTGATCTGACAGTTTCATGTCAGACTAAGTCCTTTCAACTGGCAAAATCTCAGAAACGGAGCCGGATAGACTCCTGCTGCCATCAGGAGGAGACACAGCAGCGGACGGAGGAGGCGCTGAGAGAGCTCTTCCAACACGTGCACAGCATGCCAGAGTCAGCCAAGAAGAAGCAGCTTATCAGACAGGTGCCCCCGGCAGGGAAACCGTGATGGGACTAGAGGAACGGGAGCAGCTGTGGAATCACTAGGGGATGGCGCTAAGACTCTCATCTAATTTTCAGTCTCTGATCGGGCCACACTTTGGCTCAGTCAGCAAAGAACTCTTGTCTGTGGGAGCTCAGCCTGGTCCCTGTGCCAGTGCCCCAGTATGGAGGGGAGTGGGAGCTGAGCATGGTCCCCGTTTCGGTGCCCCAGTATGGAGGGGAGTGGGAGCTCTTGAGATGTCACAGCTGAGCAAGAGGGTCCAGATGTGGTTATAGTGTCTCTAGTTTTGGTCACACTCCAAGCTTGCTGTGACAGAATCAGCACTTAAAATGTATTGTTTCAGTCCTCCAGATTCTCCTGTCAAATACCTTTCTGAATTTCAAGGATCTTGTTTGTACAACAGTAATAGGAACGTGTTTCATGGTTGTAAAGACTGGCAAGTGGGGGAGGCAGCAGGTGGTGTGGTGGTTAAGGTGCTGGACTCCCACATGGCTTACCATGGTTCGAATCCTGGACCTGGCAGCTTGAAAACCACGCAGGGTGCGTGTGTGTGCACGTGCTCAGAATCCCGAGAGGAGAATGGAAGAGAAGGGATTGTGGCGTGACCATCCCCCCGGGGGGTTGGTTTCTCATTTTCTCTCTTACTGTCTCTCCCTGGTGAAGACATGCACCATATGGCAAAGGCCTTAAAAAACAACAAGGGACCAGCAGTTGAGGTAATGGCTGTCGCTGGATTCCCATGTGGTCGACTGCGGTTCAAGTCCTGTACTCTGTGGCCGGGCGCGTGTGCGTGCATACTCAAGATCCCGAGAGGAGAATGGAGGAGAAGGGATTACGGCGTGGCCACCCCCCCTGGGGGTGATTTCTTGCTTCCTATCTCTCTGTCTGTCTCTGTCTCTCTGGCGAGCGCACGCACCCTATAGCAAAAACCTCTCAAAACAACAACAACAAAAAAAAGGTCGGAGATAATTGCTGTATTAATAGGTGTTTGGCATAGCAGAGCGTAATTGGTAACTTCCTGACAGAGTTCTTTGTTGTTAGGAAACACAGTAAATTAAGGACTCATCTGCTCCAAGGAAGTAGGCATTCTAGTGGCGAAGTTGGTTTATTTGAAAACTATGGGACCAAAATTGGTCCTTTATTGCTGTTTTGAGACTGAAAGCATAGTTCGAGTAAATCCTGATGATATGGGTAGTCTCCTTCTCTGGAAGCTTATTTTGTTTCAAACCCTCTTGAATTTTAGCTGAACAGGCAGGTCAGCCTCTTATTCAGCTGGGACCTTCCTGGAGGAAGAGTTTGTGTTTTTATTATTTATTTATACCTAATCTCAAGCATAGAGATTGGTGTAAACCAGTATTCAGAAAGTGTTGAACTGAGCTGTTCCTTTTTTTTTTTTTTTTAAGAGAGATTTTTGCTATCGGGCACACACACTGGCTGGAAAGACAGAGAGAGAGAAAGCAAGAAATTACTCTCCGGGGGGATGACCACACCATAGTCCCTTTTCCTTCATTCTCCTTTAGAGATCTTGGGCACGCACGTACTTGTGCCTAGCATGAGTTTTAAGCTACCAGGTCCGGGACTCGAACCATGGTCGACTACATGGGAGTTCTGTGACATAACCATTATGCCATCTGCTGGTCCCCTGAGCTGTTCTTAACCATTGACAGAGTCCTTTTTGGTAAGGTTTCTGTTATTGTCTTTGAGTTGACTTTGAGATCCAGCAGATTGTGCCACAACTGAAATCTTACAGGCTGCTGACTGAGCTTTGTTGCAGATTCCCAGTGGCCTAGTGATCTGATCGCAGATATAAGGCAAGACAGTAATTTCATGTCAGACAGGTGTAATGACTGCTGTCACCAAGAACACTGAGGGTTAAAGATAATACATAAGGGGGCCGGCATGTGGCGTGGTGGTTAGGGGCACTGGACTCCCACATGGCCTACCATGGTTCAAGTCCTGGTAACTTGCTTTCTCATTTTCCTCTGTCTCTCTGTTGCTCTCTCGCTCTGTCTCTCTCTGGTCAAATTAAATAAATAAATGAATGAAGAATTCATGAATGAAGCTACATAAAATAATTCTTAAAAAAAAAAAAAAGATAACACATAAGAAAAAAGCAGGCCAGTGGATGACATGGTGACTAAGGTGCTGGATTCCCACATGGCCGATTGCGGTTCAAGTCCTGGACCTGGTGGCTTGAAAATCATAAAAAATAAAGAAGTAAATGCAAAAAAAGAAAAGCACAAAATATATACTCTTTTTGGCAAAACAGGAAATTACAGAGAAGGATAAGAAAAAAACCACTCATCTTACCAGTGCTTATATTCGGGGCATTTCAGTATTTTTTCTATGGATATATTTTTTGAGGAGGGGCTGGCAGATGGTGTGGCAGTTGGGGGCACTGGATTTCCATGTGGCCAACCGCTGTTTGAGACCCAGTGCTTTTCACTTCCCTGTTCTCTCTCTCTGTCTCTGGTCAAATTAAATAACAACAACAACAACAAATGGAATTAAATAATTCTTTAAAAAAAGAAAAAATCTTTTTTTCACTGAGCATTACAGAAGTGTTTCTCATGCGTGCACGAAAACTGCTTGTGAATATTTTAGATATATTTTTTAACAAATCATATTATTTTCCAATTTTTTCACCATGATTATATAAATAATTCATGCTCACTGTAGAAACATTGAAATTTCTAGGAGAGTGTAGAGGAGAAAATAAAAACTACCTATAATCACCCAGAGATGGGCAAATAGGTTTTTGCTACAGGGCATATGTACTTGTTGGAGAGAGACAGTGAGAGGGAAGGTGAGAAATCGCCCCCCCAGTGGGGATAGCCACGCCGCAATCCTATCTCCTCCATTCTCCTCTTGAGATTTTGAGCACATGCACGTGTACCTGGCATGATTTTCAAGCTAATAGGTCTGGGGCTTGGCCATGTTGGGAGTCCAGTCCCTTAACCACCATGTCATCTGCTGGCCCTGGCCCTGGCCCTGGCCCTGACACATAACTGCGAACATTATGAACCTCATTGAGAATTTACTAGTTTTTCACTAATGTACTTTTTCTGCCCCAAGATTCAATCTAGGAAATCATACTGCATTTAGACACACACACACACTCTCTCTCACTTACTTTCTCTTTATTTGAACTTTATTTGTGGAAGAAACCAAATTATTTCTTTCCTATAGTCTGGATTTTACTAACTGCATTCTGGTGGTGTTACTTACCATCTTCCTCAGTCCCCTGTATTGGCTATAAACTGTAGTCGTGTCTACTTGCACATAGATCTAATTCCAATTAAATTATTTTTTGATAAGAACATTTTATAGATAATGTGTATTGTTTTTGTTTTTGTTTTTTAGAGATTTTTGCTATAGGGCACACGTGCTCCCTGGAGAGACAGAGAGACAGAAAGCAAGAAATCATCCCCCTGGGGGGATGGCCATGCCGCAGGCCCTTCTTGTCCATTCTCCTCTCGGCATTTTGGCCATGCATGAACATGTGCCCCGCGTGAGTTTCAAGCTGCTGGGTCCAAGACTCGAATTGCAGTTGGCCATGTGGGAGTCCAGTGACGTCACCATCTGCTGGTTCTGATAATGTATAGTTTTTAGCATTCTTTTTTTTTTTTTGGAGAGGTTTTTGCTATAGGGCACGTGCGCTCACCAGACAGAGAGAGACAGAGAGACAGAAAGCAAGAAATCACCCCCCAGGGGGGATGGCCACCCTGCAATCCCTTCTCCTCCATGTTCCTCTCGGGATGTTGGGCACGTACGCACACGCGCCCGGCGTGAGTTTAAGCCACCTGGTCCAGGACTTGAACTGCGGTCGACTACATGGGAGTTTAGCAACATAGCCATTACACTAACTGCTGGTCCCTTAACATTCATTTTTTTAAAGAATTATTTATTTTAATTTTTATGTATTAATTAATTTGAATTTGACCAGAGGAAGACACACAGAGAGAAGGAAAGTGAGAAAGCAAGCCACCAGGTCTGGGACTCAAACCATAGTTGGCCATGTGGGAATATCCAGTGTCTTAACCACCAGGCCAGCTACTGGCCCCTAATATTCATTTTTAAAGGGCTCTGGATATACATTGCTACATAGCTCCCCAGAACGTTTCGCCAATTAACGCTACCTCCAATGGGATATGAGAGGACCGTGCCCTTGCCAGCTATCATGATTGTTTGGCTTTACTTGTTCCTGTGTGTTCAGGAAGGTTACTCACTGCCTGAGGTCTTTCCAGGTATTTACATGTTCTGTCTGCAGAGACAGTTAATTTTGAGGTACCTAATGTTAAAAAGTTAACGTTTTAACCTCCAAAACCTGAACTGATAAAAATTCATAAATTTACAATTAAGAAATTATATAGTATAATTAATTATATAGCTGGTCCCCCATACAGAATTTTTTAAAAGTAATTAAAGCCCTTTAAATAGATGCCAACAGTGGGATCAGCAGTTAGCATAATGGCTATGTCGCTGGACTCCCACGTAGTCGACCACAGTTCACGTCCCGGACCCAGTGGCTTAAAACTCACGCCGGGCGTGTGTGCATGTGTGCCCAAGATCCCGAGAGGAGAATGGAGGAGAAGGGATTGTGGTGTGACCATCCCCCCGGGGGGTGATTTCTCGCTTTCTGTCTCTATATCTCTCTCTGTCTGGCGAGCGCACGCGCCCTATAGCGAAACCTCTCCAAAGAAAAAAAAATTCTGTATGCAGGGCTGGCAGGTGGCATGGTGGTTAAGGCACTGGACTCCCACGTGGCCTACTGTGGTTCTGGTCCCAGATCCGGAGGCTTGCTTTCTGGTCATATTAAAAAATAATAAATAAAATAAAATAAATAATTATTTTTTAAAATTTGGTATACGATTTATATTAAATTAGGGACTGTTGTAGGTTGTGGCAGTAACTCTACTTCCAAGGTGCTTTATGCAAAAAAAAAAAAAAAATCATGGTTACCAATTGGAGATCTTGGGCAAATTCCATAAACTCTCCACGTGTCAGTTTTCTTGTCTATGAATTGGGGAAAATAATTCCACATTCAAAGACAGTGACTGTAGGAGCAATCCCTCAGAGCAGTTTAGTACATTTTGACCTTTCAGCATCATTTCTGCCTCCACGATTGGCTTGTTGATCTGTCGCCCATGTGTACAGACTCACTTCTTCCTCGACTTTCTGGGTATTTACACTTAGCTATTAGTTGTCATAGAATGCTATCTTTGTTTTTTTTGTTTTTTAACTGCCAGAGTGTGTGCATGGTTACCCTATAGTCCTGTCTCCATGCAATCACCCAGCATGTTATTTTTTTCCTTAAAGTTTTTGCAGTACGGTGCTCATACACACCGGAGAGAGACATTGAGAGGAAAAGTGAGAAGTCACTCCCCGGTGGGGGAATGCCTATGCCAAAATACCTTCTCCTCCAATCTCATCCTGGGATTTTGGGCACACATGCACATGTGCTCATTGTGATTTTCAAGCCTCCAGATTTGGGACTTGAACTGCAGTCAGCCATGTGGGAGTCTAGCACCTTAACTACCAAGCCAGGAGGGTTTTTTTTCAACATGTTTTTTAAGCTGCTGGGGCTGGGATTTGAACTGCAGCTGGCCATATGGAATTTGGCTCCCTTAACCCTTAGTCCATGGGACTGGACCTAAAATACTATCTTTTGATGGGAAATATTAATAAACTGTTCTTTATGTTTTCTTTCAGTTTAATAAGCAGTCTTTAACTCAGACACCGGGGAGAGAACCTTCCACACCCCGGGTGCAGAAGAGGGCCCGTTCACGCTCCTTCAGTGGGCTTATTAAGGTAGGTATGCTGTGCTGTCATTTTCATCATTGACTGAGAAGAAATTTAACAGTTCAACTTTCCTTATGTGTTAACAGTTTTCTTCTCTTCTTTAGGAACCCATAGAAGGTTGATTCATAAGGGGTAAATAGAAAGTTCAGAGAAACTTATTTTTCAAGACATTTTGCTGCATTCAAAATCAGAGAAGGTGTCTGTGGAGAAGTGAGGAGGAAAAGAAATAATAGGCTTTCTCTTCTGGGGTTTGTGTCAAATTCATTAAAAATGTTGTATTTATTATTTATTTATTTTTAAATTGCCAGAGAGCACATGTGCTTGCCAGAGAGAGAGAAAGCACCCTCCCAAGGGGATGTGGTCATGCGTAATCTCTTCCTCATTCTTCAACCTTGTTGAGATCTTGGGCACACGTGTGTGTGTATCCAGCATGTTTTTCAAGCCAGCGGGACCAGGGGTCATACCGGAGTTGGCTATATGGGATCCAGCTCCATTAACCACTACAACATAGGACTGGCCTCCAAATTTTGTTTTTAAAACAAATACAAAGTATACTTCCACGCTGCTGTTGCCATCACTGCAGATTCCGTTGACAAGTGTTCAGTTGACCTGATTTGTAGTTAGGGAATATTGCCATCAGGTGGCAGTAGATAACTTGATTATGGGGCTCAAATTTTCAGGCAAAAACTAAGGCAAGGTTCTGGTTAACATGGAGAGAAATGAACGTTGTTCTGTGTTCTGTTTTTCCATTTTAAATTGTTTTTAACATTATTAGTATATGTAAATCTGGCAACATTTAAGGAGATCCTTGTTTAAAATTTTAATATTTTGCCTTGATAAATGTCATGTTTTTTTTTTTTTTCTTTTAAGCTGCAGCTGTTAGTATTTGCAAAATCATTTAAACCTAATTTTGGTCCTTGTTATAATTTGTAAAAATCCAGAATTTACTCTAAAACCTGATCTGTTGGGGCCAATAGCCTCTGGGAATATTGGTCAACATAAAAATTTTCTTAACTATCAACAAAATGAGAAAGCAGTGAAAGCTGTTGTCCTAATTTTATCAGGGTAAAACATTTTATTTATTCATTTCTTTGGTAGAGGTTTTTGCCTTAGGGCATGTGCACTCACTGAAGAAAGAAAGAGACGGTGAGAGGGAAAGTGAGAAATGACCTGCCGGGGGAATGGCAATGCCACAGTCCCTTTTCCATTCTCCTCCTGGGATCTTGGGTGCACACACACACACACACACACACGTGCCTGGCATGAATTTCAAGCTACTGGGTCTGTCCTTGAACTATAGTCAGCCATGTTGGAGTCCAGTGGCATAACCACTGTGCTATCTGCTGCCCCCAGGATAAAACATTTTAAAATAGCAGTTTGATTGATTGATTGATTGATTGATCAATTGGAGTGTTTTTGCTATAGGGCATATGTGCTTACCAGAAAGACAGAGAGAGACAGAAAGCGAGAAATCACCCCCTGAGGGGATGGCTACACCACAATCCCTTCTCCTCCATTCTCCTCTCGGGATCTTGGGCATGCACGCGCATGCGCCGAGCGTGAGTTTAAGCCACCAGATCTGGGACTTGAACTGTGGTCGATTACATGTGAGTCCAGCGACATAGCCATTATGCCAACTGCTGGTTTCCTAGCGCAGTGATTTTAAACCAAGTGAAAAGGCAACCCATGGAATAGTAGAAAGTATTTACAGATTGTGTATCTGGCTAGGGGTTAATATGCAGGCTGTATAAAGACTTTCTATAGTTCAACAACAGCAAAAATCAGCCTCATTAAAAATGGAGAAAAGGACTTAAATAGACATTTATTCAAAGAAGATATACAAATGTCCAAGAAACTGGGGCCAGCAAGTAGTGTGGTGATTGGGGCACTGGATTCCCATGGTTTGAGTCCCAGACCTGGTGGCTTGTTTTCTCACTTTTCCTCTCGCTCACTCTCTCTCTGTGTCTCTCTCTGGTGACCACATGTGCCCTATAGCAAATTTTAAAAAATAATTAATAAAAATAAATAAAATAAATAATTTTTAACAACCCTGAAAATCAAATGGCCAAGAAACTCATGAAAGATGCTTAACTTCGCTAATTATTAAGGCAATGTACATCAAAACCATGAGATGCTCCTTGACACCCCCTAGGATGGCTATTATTTAAAAAAAAGAGAACTAGTTCTGTAGCCTTGTTGTTAAAGGACCCATATCTCACATGATCAACTGCAGTTTGAATCCTGGCCCCTGTAGCTTGAAAAACGGCAGGTTTTTCAAGTATGAGTGCATGCTCACCTCAAATTCTGATAAATGGAGGAGAAGGGATTGCAGAGTGATCATGCCCCATGGGGAGGCGGTTCTTTCCCTGCCACCTGCCTGTCTGTCTTTCTCTGGCCAGAACATGTGCCCTCTGGCAGTTAAAAAAGAAAAGAATGAAAACAGAAAATAACAACTATTGATGAGTTCTAGAGAAATTGGAACTCTGCACTGTTGGTGGGGATATGAAATAGCTCAGCTGCTGTGGAAACCAGGATGGTGGTTTCTCAAAAAATTAAAAATAGAATTATCTTATGTCCTAGCAGCTCCACTTTTGGGTATGTAGCCAAAATAACTACCAGCAAGGTCTTGAGATATTTGTCCTCTCATTTTTATAACTGCATTATTTGCAATAGCCAAAAGGTAGAAACAACCCAATTGTCCATTGATGAATAAATGTATAAACAAAATGTGGTATTTACAGACCATCAGATATTATTCATCCTTAAAGAGGAAAGGAATTCTAGGGCCAGGAGGTGGCATGGTGGTTAAAGAGCTGGATTCCTACATGGACGACTGCAGTTTGAGTCCTGGACCTGGTGGCCTGAAAATCACCCCAGGCGTGTGAGCCCAAAATCCTGAGAGGAGAATAGATTGTGGCATGGCCGTCCTCTCGGAGTGATTTCTCACTTACCCTCTCATTGTCTCGCTCTGTGTCTTTATGGTGAGCACCTGTGTGCTGTGGTCAAAAACCTTACCAAAAAAAAAAAAGAAAGAAAATTCTGACATATGCTACACCACACATTAGCTTTGAGGACATGCTAAGTGAAGCCAGTCACAAAAGGTCAAATATTATATGATTTCACTTATATGAGGTACCCAGAGCAGTCGAAATCATAGAGACAGAAAGTAGAATGATGGTCGTCAGGGTCTGCGGAAATGGGAGAACGGAGTGTTGTTATTTAATGGGCACAGAATTTTTGTGAGGGACAGTGAAAAATACTAGAGATGAATGATGTTAATGGTTGTCCAACACTGGAATGTATTTAATACCATTGAACTGTACAGTTTAAAATGGTAAATTTTATGTATATTTTTATCATAGTTAAGAAATTCCCTTTGTGGGGCCAGCAGGTGGTATGGTTGAGGTGCTGGACTCCCACATGGCTGACTGCAGTTTGAATCCTGGATCTGGCTGCTTGATTTCTCACTTTCTCTCTCTCTGGTCAAAGTTTTAAAATGATAATAAATAAAATTAAACAAATAATTAAATTTTTTTTCTTTGATAGGTTCCTAGAAGTACTTTCACCTGCTTAGACTTGGCTAGTAAAATGAACATCCTTTTTTTTTTTTTAAGGGAGATTTTTTGCTATAGGGCACGTGTGCTTGCAGAGTGACGGAGAGAGACATAATGCGAGAAATCATCCCTCAGGGGAGATGGCCACACCACAGTCCCATCTCCTCTCAGGATTTTGGGCATGCACACACATGCGCCCAGCATGAATTTTAGCCACCAGGTCTGGGACTCAGCTGCAGTTGACTATGTGGGAGTCCAGCAACGTAATCATTACACCATCTGCTAGTCCCATAAAATGGACATCCTGGGGATGGCAGGTGGTGTGGTAGTTAAGGGCACTAGACTCCCACATGACCAACCATGGTTTGAGTCCTGGACCTGGCAGCTTGCTTTCTCACTTTCTCTCTCTCTCTCACTCTGTCCCTCTCTGGTCAAATTAAAAAATAATAATAATAATAATAAAGTTAAATAGAATAATTCTTTAAAAAAATAATGGACATCCTTATTTCACTCTTTTTTTCCTTCTCAGTTGGAAAAGCCTGTCATTTCCCCTGACTTACTGGTCATAGAGATGATTGCTAACAGAAAAGTTATAGTCAAATAAATGTTATAGAGATATATGTGTTAGTTAAATAAATCTTTTTTAAAGGTTAAGTTTATTTATTATTATTGTTTTTAATCATTTAATTTTTATTTGTTATTATTCAGTTTGACCAGAGAGAGACAGAAAGAAAGAAAAAGCAAGTTACCAGGTCTGGGACTCAAACTGTGGTTGGCCATGTGGGAGTCCAGAGCTTTAACCACCATGCCACCTACTGGCCTTAAAGAAACTTTATTTTTTCCGGAAAGGTTTTTGCTATAGGGCGCGTGCGTTTTCCATAAAGACAGAGAGACAGAGATACAGAAAGTGAGAAATCACCCCCAGGGGGGATGGCCACACCGCAATCCCTTCTCCTCCATTCTCCTCTGGGGATCTTGGGCACGCATGCACACACACACACACACACACACACACGCTCAGCGTGAGTTTAAGCGGGCCTGGGACTCAAACCGTAGTCGGCTACGTGGGAGTCCAGCGACATACCCACTACGCTAACTGCTGGTCCCAATAAATGTTTTTTTAGCCAGAGTCTGTTATTATTATTTTTTTTTAAGAGGATTTTGCTATAGGGCGTGTGCACTTGCCAGAGAGACAGAGACAGAGAGACAGAAAGCGAGAAATCACCCCCCAGGGGGGATGGCCACACTGCAATTCCTTCTCCATTCTCCTCTTGGGATCTTGGGCACGCATGCACACGTGGCCAGCGTGAGTTTAAGCCACCCGAACCGGGGCTTGAACTGCGGTCGACTACATGGGAGTCCAGCGACACAGCCATTATGCCAACTGCTGGTCCCTTTAGCCAGAATTTGATGGGTGTGGTTTTCTGTCTTAGTGAGCTCTTCTCCCACAGTTGCTTTTAGGTGTATTGTGAATTATTGCTGAAATACAAGTATCGTCTTGGCACCTGAGAACTTCTTTACTAAGAGAGAATTTAGGACTTTAAAATCTTTAAGAGCTTATAATTTTATCATGATAAAACATTTTATTAGGTGGTTGGGAAAGTCATACATTTTTCTGTTTTTCTATGCAGAAATGCATTATGACTTTCCCAGTGACCCAATAGAACAATAATTTTAAACCCAAATGTGAGCAAATTTTATAAAACAGGAGTCAAGTGCTTTCGTCATCAATAGATTATTGAGACTTTTTAAAAAATTATTTCATTTAACTTTATTTATTTATTTATTTATTTATTTATTTATTTAAATTTGACCAGAGAGGGACAGAGTGAGAGAGAAGAAGAGTGAGAAAGCAAGCTGCCAGGTCCAGGACTTGAACCATGCTCTGCCACATGGGAGTCCAGCATCCTTAACCACCACACCACCTGCTGGCCCAAGACATTTTTGAGTAACTAATAGATGTAGGGTTTTGCTTAATGGCCTTGCAACCAAGTAATGTCCTTTTACAAGTCACGCTGGGGGCCACGTGGCGGTGCAGTGGTGAAGGCAGTGCTCTGTGATCCTGGCCTATGTTGGAAGGCTCTGGATTTGCATTTGAAGACCTTCCTGAGTATGCTGGGCATGCCTGGGCCTGGAAGCCAGGGCTGCCTGAGGCTGGGAACGGACTATGGGGTTCAGACTCTGTCGAGGGTACTGTCTCTTGTTCTCTTGGAAGGAATAAATGAATAAACCTGAAAAGCACACAGTTTATTTGAAGTTTTACAGTCAGTTCTGTGTCTCCTGGTATCCCCAGTTCAGGTAACTCTGAGATGATACCAGACTTCTGAAAGGAATATGTATGGTTCTTATTTTTATAGCATTTCCATGTTTGAGCTCTTTGATTTCTATCTTGCTTTTTTCTAAATTAAAAAAATGATTCAGCAGGTATCTTTTTTCTTTTTCTTTTTTTTTTTTTTTTTTTTGGAGAGGTTTTTGCTATAGGGCACATGGGCTCACCAGAAAGACAGAGAGAGACAGAAAGTGAAAAATCACCCCCAACGGGTATGGCCACACCACAATCCCTTCTCCTTCATTCTCTTCTCAGGATCTTGGACACACACACACACACACACACACACACACACACACACACAAGCCTGGCATAAGTTTAAGCCACCAAGTCTGGCACTTGAACCATGGTCGACTACATGGGAGTCCAGCAACAGCCATTACGCCAACTGCTGGTCCCTCAGCAGTTATCTTGATGGTTAAGGCACTGGACTACCACATGGCTGACCATGGTTTGAGTCCCAGTCTTGGTGGCCTGCTTTCCCACTTTCCCTTTCTCTCTCTCTCTGTCTTGCTCTGGTGAATTACAAATAAATTATAAATAAAATAATTCTGAAAAAAATTTTAAAATTATTTCTCCCAACTTTATTAAGGTATAATTAACTAGCTATCTGGCTTTGCTTAAACCTTCTTTGACTAGACTTTTTAACCTCCAGAATTTCTCCCATGTAAATGCCTTTTTATCTCAGAATATTCTAAATATTGCTGCTGATGTTTAGAATATGGAGTTTATTGTTCTAGTCTTGATATATTCTTTTTTTAGAATTCAGATTTATTCTCCAAAGGGGAAAGGTATGATTTCTCCAAAGATGGTAGAGTTGTCACTTCACTGTTACGCTAGGTTACATCAGCTTCTGAGCTGTTTGGAGAGGAAGGGATGTTAGTCTTGCTCTAAATGTCAGCATAGTCATGTGAGCCTCTTAAGAAGGCCTCTATCCTCTTGTGGCTATATTAGGAACTCTTACAGAATTTCTCTAAATTTTCCAGTCCTCTGTGAGGAAATGACAGGGAAGTAAAGTCCCAGCCCAAGAGTTCCTTAGAGAAAAGTGCAGGTGGAAGGGACTCGTTTAGTAGCTACCAGAGGGCCGGCAGATGCATGGTGGTTAAGGTGTTGGACTCCCACATAGTCAGCATTAGAACTTAATGGCTTGAGCATCACGCTGAGTGTGTGTGTGTGTGTGTGCCAAAATCCCAAGGAGAGAGTGGAAGAGACGGGATTGTGGCCTGGCTAAATCCCCTGGGAGGTGCTTTCTCACTTTCTCTCTTTCTCTGGTGAGTGCATGTACCCTGTAGCAAAAAATAAAAAATAAAAATAAAAGAAACTACCAGAGACAGCAAATTTGTGGGGGAAGATTATATCGGTAAGTGACTGGTGTTTCTTTTATGGTCCTGGAAGCACACTAATTGTTCTGCACTCGCTAGTTTAAATCAGCTCAACTATGGTTCGTGAAACCATGGCTTCTCACACACCCCCCACCCCCATCCCCATCTCTGGTCAAATTAAAATAATAATAATACTAATGAATGAATAAATTAAATAAATAAATTATTATTTAAAAAAATAAAATGTGGAGGAAACGTGATCACTTAAAGGCAATGATTTCAAATTATTTTGGTAACATGTTTGGTCTTTCCTTGTATAAGAGAACCTGGGAGGGTATACACAGAATTTATCAAGATTTTTTAAACTAGGGGAATTGTAGTGTGAAAGCCAAGACAGCTATAATATATAATAGATTCAGAGCTGTTTACAAATCAAATATTTTTGTTCCTAAATCAGCGGAAGGTCTTGGGAAACCAGAGGACATCAGAAAAGAAACACGAGTGTGGCACTCCGGAGTCTGTGGGCCTCCGAGAGCTGGTGACAGCCTGCAAGGAGAATCGGGACTTGGTAAGAGGCTGTGCTGTGGTTTTCTCTCCGGGAGCATACATGCATAGAGAGGAGGAAAACTGACCTTCTGTGACCTATCTTACTGTTTCTCCGTGCCCTTTCCTCAGTCCTTTCTTTATACTGACAGTCTTCGTCCATCGTTTTTATTGATTCATTCGATAAACATTTTACATTCAAAAGCAAATAGCTAGTCACAAGCCCAATTGCCCAGTACAATGCATGGGCTCCACGAACAATTTCTGGAGGGGTAATTGATTCTTACCAGCGGACTCCACAAGGTAGGCCACACTTGAGCCAGGCCTTGTCCCCGCATTACCTGTGGAGTAGTCCCTCCTGTTGTCCCAGGCACGGTGACTTCATCCAGCCAGCTGTAAATCAGCTGAGATGAAGGCGACACGGTACGTCGGTCTCTGTAAGACTCTTCACAGTGACACTGAGCAGTGACTCCTGTTAGAAACGTCTGTCTGTAGGGATGGCATTAGAACATCTAAGCCGCTGTGAAATTTTCTCGTTACAGTTATTTTTGGACTCTCCGGCTGTCATGACGACACCAACAAGACTGAAATGTCCTGAGAGGAAGAGAGAGGGGAAGAAAGGTACTGCTGGTGCTTGCTCCCGGCCTTACTGCCGCTAGTCGGTCATAGCATTTCATCAGTCCCTGCCACAGTGCAGCTGCGGTCAGAGGGGTGTGAGAATCCCAAGGCCTCGCCCTCGAGTTCTCCCAGCAGGTGGTGACGCAGCACCTGCTCGGCACCGTCCCCAGTGTGGGGCAGAGCTGCTAAGGGAGACCTGCATGACCCCTGCATCTCAGGCAGGCTGGGTGTGTGTGAAATACCTCAAGAGACTTGAACTGCAGTCAGCTCTGTAGGAGTCCAGTGCCTGGTGACACCACCTGCTGGCCCCTTTTCTGTTGGCCTTAATGCAATTTCCTTTTTTTATTATTACTATTTTTCAGTTTGTTATAGGGTACATGTGCTCACTCATGAGATACGGGGGGTGGGGGGAGAGTAAGAAAGCAAGCAGCCAGGTCCAGGACTCAAACTGTAGTTGACCATGTTGGAGTCCAGCACCTTAACCACCACACCACCTGCTGGCCCCGATGCAAGCTTTTTTTTTTTTTTTTTTTGTAGAGGTTTTTGCTATAGGGCGCGTGCGATCACCAGACAGACAGAGACAGAGAGATAGAAAGCGAGAAACCACCCCCCGGGGGGATGGCCACACCACAATCCCTTCTCCTCCATTCTCCTCTCGGGATCTTGGGCACACACGCACACGTGCCTGGCGTGAGTTTAAGCCACCAGGTCCGGGACTCAAACCACAGTCGACTATGTGGGAGCCCAGCGACATAACCATTACGCTAACTGCTGGTCCCAAGAAATCAACCCACAGGGGAGATAGCCGCACGGCCATCCCTCCTCCTTCCGATGCAATCTTTTATGTAGGTGCATTTTTCTGAGAGAATATATTTTGATAGCTTCTCACAAATGTCAGTCACTCAGCGTAGTAGAGGCCCGCAGACCAGGAGCGGTCTTCGGTGGGGTCAGGCGATGCCATTTGTGCTTGCCATCTCCTTGCTGCTGTGATGTCACACTGCCGTGTGTCTCTGTCCTCTTGTTCTTGTCCATGCCCGCAGTGGCTCGTTGTGGTCTGCTCCCCGTTCTCCTGTTCCAGCATTCGATTGGAGGTCTGCGCTCCTCTCTGCCCTTCCTGTCCCTTCCTCTGAGCAGCCTGCTCTCCTGCAGCCCCGTTCTGCTCTCTGCCTCGCTCCTGCATCTCTACGTTGGAACTCTTCCAGGTTGCAGGCCCACAGATCGTTACCTGCCCTGTATTTCTTTTGCACAACAATCAACACAATGGTGGATTTTGTTTTTATTGCTAGAGGACATTTATGCTTCTGAGAGAGGGGCAGGGGGGAGAGAGAGAATACTTTCCCCGTCGGGGCATGGTCACGCCACAATCCCGTCTCTATTTCTCCATCCTGTCAGGATTTTGGGCACACACACGCATCTCGGGTCCAGGATTTGAACTGCGGTTGACCATGTGGGATTTGGTTCCCAATGCATAGCACCTAACCACTGTGCTCTGGGGCTGGCCCCACCCATAGATTTTCTTTTTCTTGATGGTGATATTTATCAAGCTAACAAATATTCCTTGAAGAAGATGCAATTGTATCGTCATCATCAGCTGCACAGTCCAGACAGACGTCCGTGGGGAGCGGAGGGTGTCCAGTCTCGTGGCACCACTGACATTTGGGGGTCATGTAACCACCGTGCACTGTGTGCTGTCCAGCAGCACCCCTGGCCTCCACCTGGATGCTGGCAGTCCCCTTCTCCCAGCTGTGACAGCATTGCCAAATGTCCCCAGGGTGGGACAGGCCAAATCCCCCCCAGGGAGAAGCGCTGACTTAGCGCCTACTTGGTAATGGGCATCGTTTGCTTTTTTTTTTTTTTAACCAGAAGGCACATGTGCTCGCCAGAGCAAGCGAGCGACAGAGAGAACACCTGTAGAGGATGGTCACACCACAATCCCTGCTCTTCCATCTCTCCCTCCTTTCAGGATTCTGGGCACACATGTACACACACCTGGCGTGTTTTTCAAGCTGCCAGATCCAGGACTCAAACTCTGTAGTTGGCTGTGTGGGTGGGATCCAGCTGTCTTAACTACCATGCCATGAGTTGGCTCTAATGGGCATTATTTCCAGCAATCAAGCACATTATTTTTACTGTTCCAAGCCCAACTTAAATCCCACCTCCTTTGAAACCTTCTCTGGCTAACTCAGTCAGAATTACTTTTTCCTGTGAAATCGTACGGCTACTACTCAAGTGCATGTTGCACCTACTTCACGTGTAACCTCTTACCTCTTCAGCTAGTTTCTCTCCTGGAAAACAAACACCCGGCTCAAGAACCTGTTTGTCCTCTCGTCTCCTGCCCTTCCATTCCTCTCAGTAAGCAGAGAGCCCTGTGTCTAGCGGGCTGAGAAAACATTCCCCGGTGAGCGAGGGTGGTAGAGTGAGCTGTGCGTGCACTTAGGCGGGGGTTCCACAGCTGTCCCTGGGGCAAGCTAGCTTGTGACGGCTGCAGGCTGCAGGCTCTTCTCTGTAAAGCGACAGCAGAGCTGCTTCATGTGCACGTGCGTGTGTGTGCGGGTGTGCTTGAGGGCCAGGGAATGTACCAAACGAACCGGGAGCTTACTCCGTCGTGGTAGCTGTTACTGCTGAGAGGACTTCATGAGCCGATTTTAGACCGTACAGACTAGCTGCTGTATACTTTTTACTTGGTGGAGAGTCATAAATTCTCACATAAACCTATACTCCTCTGTGCAGAGAGAATATTAAGAATCGATTATGTAGCTTTCAGGTGGGATATTTGCAAATAGGAATGTTTATAAATCTGTCTAATGCTCTTGTTTGTCCTTCAACCTAGGATTCCTCTGAAGGGTCCGAGATCTGTCTCCACCCAGAATTGCCTCTCCGTGGGCCGGGTTGCTGCGGCTCACCGCGAAGCTGGGACTTGCGGCTTGCTTGCTGCATTTGAATTGTGAAAGCTAACTAAAACGATGATACCCCTAACCCACTCACCAGACGGCGCTCCCAAGCTGTGCCTCAGAGAGCTCTGCGCTCTGTCTCTAACATTATGGGGAAGCCACTAGCAGCCAGCCGGCTCACGTGGCGTGGGCATGGGCAGAGCCCCGTGGGCTGCAGTGCACGTTCGAGGCCTTTAGGCAGGTTCTGTCTTTTAAAAATAGGACGTTTGTGCTCAACTGCCAGTTGTTTTTTTGTTTTTTGTTTTAAATACTGTCAGTTGTAGTGGATTGATGTTATTTTTAAATGCTCTCTCGGGCTTTTCTCTGTTTTGACAGTGCTTAGGGTATTTGGTTATCGTTGTTTGTTTAATGTTTATCTCTTCATTTTAAAAGCCATTTTTGGTATTGCCAATTTACACGGGCTCTAAGCTAGATGCCTTTCACTCTCTTCACCTTGAGCCTGGGCAGACTCCATGTCTCCTGAGGCCCTGTCCTTCATCCTTATCTGTGTCCTAAGACTTCACAGCTTTCCCGGGAAGTTTTTATTATTTCTCCAGACTGAGTACATGTTACCTGATCTGCGATATTGGAAAAGAATTCAGAATGGTCCACTATGTTAACACGTTGGTTACTAAACTGTTTTCCCTCCCTCCCGTCCTCCCTCCTTCCCTCTCCCTCTCTCTTCCCTTGTCCTCGGTGATGTGAAGATCCTTGTGTTGTTGCTGAACTTGTTTCCTTCGCTCAGTTTCTCTCGCCTGAAACTCCTCTGGTGCCAGAGCAGCACTTCTGTGCCCAGTCTCGGTGACTCAGGAAAAGCCACTGGCAGCTTACTCGAGGTTTGCTGAAGTATTTGCGTGTAGCGGAAAGCTTCGGATGTGCCTCGGAGGGGGCTGGCTGGCGCTCTGCCCCAGGATGACTCTGCGTGGGGGTTGGAGTGCACCTTCCAGGGGACTGGGTCTGCAGGGCTGGCAAGACCTAAAGCAGAGAATGTCCTTCTTTGGGAGCGGTTGTGGCTAATGCCCATGTGTAGGACGGGCACCAGTAGGAGCAGGGGCCAGAGCTCGGGGCCCTGGTCTGGGCCGTTCACAGGTGTCGGAGGTGAGTGACGGCGTGCTTGATCGGGCAGGAAGTGCTGACTGCCGAGAGACTACGCGGCAGGCCGGTGGCAGGTGTGCGCTGGCTCTGCTGGGCTTCCGAGCCATTCTGTCCTCAGGCCTCTGTGGGGAAGCGGGCGCCCAGCGAATACGGTTTGCCGACCCGTTTTTAACTTACCCAAGTGCTGTGAGCTGCCGAAATGAAAGCTGGCCCTAGGGGAGCAGAGCTGGGCTTTGCGTCTGGCCGGCAGCCCCCTCCTCTCTACTTTGTTTCTTTAAAGCCTGCCTTCCAGCTTGTCAGGTTGGGAACAGTGAGGATGTAAGACTGCTTAGATGCCGCTGTGTCTAGAGCAGTGCCATGCCATTCTTAAAAATACTCATTAACAAACTTGCTTGTGTAAGTTGTTTTTTGGTTTTTTGGGTTTTTTTCTTATTTAAAAATTTGTAAAATTCCTTCTGCCAGTGAGTTCAAACAGAAAACCCTTTGGCGTCACCAGATCAAAGTAATGTCCTTCCTGGATACTGAGACTTCGCTCTGTGCCCGTGTAAGCAGTGTCACCCTGCAGAGCTGCCGGGTCTGGGAGACAGCCTGTCATCAGCAGAGTGCAGTGTAACCGATCCCTCCTTCAAGTTCAGGTTGGAGTTTGTTAGAGCGAGAAAGCTGAGGTTTTCCGAGGTGCAGTGGGATGCAGAGCCAGTGACCAGGGTGGTTCTGGGGCACGGGCTTTTATGTAGCTGGTCCCCTTGGGCAGTGTGTGTGCTTGGGTATGTGCGTTTTGTTTATTTATTGACTATGCTTTCCCTTGCTATAAGGGTATACAGGTCGTATTTTTTACAGAAGCTGTGATCCAGTTGGAATCGAAATTTGAGGAGTAAGCAGCATAGCCTCCTGCCTTGTGATGTTGACCATTCTAATTTTAGGGCCTCTGATGGAAACCTCCGGCAGCAGCCCTTTCTCATTTGCCACAGAAGGGTGCTGTCTCCCTTTTGACTTAGTGGGCAGGTGTTATTTTTGAGCCAGTATTGAACAAATTTTTAAAAGCTGTGTATTTGAATTCCGTTTTGTTGTGTTTACTTTTCATGTTGGAGCAATCTGTTTGAGTGTGCTTCTTCTTATGGCTTTTCACATCTCCTTCCGCTCTGGGCTCTGCTGTGGTGGGCTCCAGTGTGATGTCTGTGCGGGGCAGCCGTGCGTGCGAGGGACACAGACCTAAAACACGCCGCCTCTGATCCCGTCTGCGCTGGTGACCGCTGCTGGCCAAGCTAGCAGAACTGCAGGCGCTGGGATTCCTGGCCTTTCCAGTGATGGACTTTGCTGTCGGGACCGATACGTCTGGTTTGAAAAATCTACTGGCACAGTGAGAGAGGACCTGGGGACACTGCTCGTCCGTGTGCCCAGAAGTGTCCGAGTAGGGGCGAGCCATCCCTGAGAAGCCAGCTGACCCCATGCCAGCCAAGCTCCTTCCCCGAGCATCCTCCCAGAGGCAGTTAGGAAGGACGGGGTCGCCCTCAGGAGCGAGCCAGTGCAGGTGCTGGCTGCGGGGGCCGCGGGTGCTCTCGGAGTCTGCTTGGCCTGTCGGAGCCGGTCGACTGCACAGTGCCAGCACAGCCTGCTCTCCTCCCGAATAGGAGCATCCCTGTCACTTGGCACATGGTTAGCGTCTGCCTCTGGGAGAACTTGTGGTCATTGGAGCGTGCCCCAGAGTGACTGTGGTCATTGGAGCGTGCCCCAGGGTGACTGGCCACGTGACCGTGTCATGAGAAGCCCGGGGCTGGCTGGAATGGACCGTCCCTGCTTCCTTACACACGAGGCCGTAACTGATGGCTCCCGTTCTGAGGTCATGCCCCAGGAGTGAGCTCAGCCTCGTCCTCCTCCACCCTGAAGCCCTGGAGCTGAAGACAGTTCCGAGATCTGCACTTGGACACCGGCGTTTGGCAGGACTGTCTAGGCTTTGGGAGGGATTTGGTTTCCTAAGAGACACAGCTTTTTAACCCATCTAAAACCTGCACAGAGGGCTAGCTTTCTGCACGGCTAACGTGGAGGCCGCCAGGCAGAGGTGCGGAGGTGGGGTAAGCAGCAGCCTGAGCGCTTGGGTTGCCACGGAAACGAGTGTGCGCGAGGCCACAGCCAGTGCTGAGGAGCCATTGCGCACCCCTGGACAAGCCTGGGTCCCAGCAGGCCTGTCACCACAGGGTCTTTTCTTCCGAGCAGAGGTTGTCCTTGCGCTGCCCGTGAGCTCGCTTGGCTGGGAGCACAGTCCTTACCTGTTCTTCACCTTCAGATTTGTGTTCTTATTTGCCTCTGTGTCATTGTAAAGGAACAACCATATGCATTGCCTTTCTTTGTATTCGTGTGCTATTCCAAAATTAAATGTTTTTGTTTGCTTCATATCTGTAGGGGTTGACTGGTCACTAGCGCTTACTGTGACCGATGGATTATTATTATTATTATTATTATTATTTTTTAACAGATGGATTATTTTGAAGAGAGACATTGTCTCTCGTCTGATGAATACAGGGCCTCTCAGAAAGGCTCCTCTTTGGCTTGCTTTCTAGATGGGTGGGTGGGTTCAGGAGGGGAGAGGCTCTTGGCTGCTAAGAAATGGAATTGCTGGGACCAATAGGTGGCATGGTGGTTAAGGTGCTGGACTCCCACATGGCCAACCATGGTTCAAGTCCTGGACCCAGTGGCTTAAAAATCATGCCATGCGTGTGCCCAAAAACCCAGGAGGAGAATAGAGAAAAAGGGGTTGCAGCATGGCCATCCTCCTGAGGGTGATTTCTCACCTTCCCTCTGTCCCTCTCCTGTGAGTGTATATGCTCTATGGCAAAACCCTAAAAGTAAATAAATAAATAAGGGGCTTGCCGGGACTCTGAACATCCCGGTTTTCTGTGGCCGCGTCTAGAATGCTTTGCAGACTTATGTTTCTCACATACACTTTTTCCTCATTTACAAATAAAAGGTGATATTTATGGTAACAGGAAAAACTTAGCCGTGTTTTCCTCTGGGTCAGGAAGGTGTGGTGTTTTAGAAATGTCTCTGCCACCGGCTTAGTCTGGTCTGGCTGCTGTAATGGAGTCCCCTAGACTGGGTGTCTTCTAACGATGGAAATTTCTGAGTACTTCACATCTTCCCGGAGGCTGGGACGTTACCATCCAGGTGCTGGCAGGTTCGGTGCCTGCCAGGAGCCCACTTCCTGTTTCATAGATGGCTGTCTTCTCACGGCAGCCTCACGTGGTGGGAGGGGTGAGGGCGTCTCGCTGGGTCTCTCTTACAACGGCGTGGATTACACTGAGGAGGACTCCGCCCTCATGACCTGATCACCTCCCAGAAGGCCCACTCCAGGGACCCACACAGTGGGGATTAGGTTTCAACATAAACACGAACATTTAGCTGCAAGAGGTACTCAGCATATGACCTTGGGTGTGGCCCTGAACCTCACTGTCCTCTCATCTGTGAGGTGGGGGTAATGGCAATTTATGTCAACAAAGCCATAGTCTCCATGGATTAACAGATGAAGGGCCTGGCACACAGGTGTTTTTAATATGACTTAATTGTTCTTTAGTTTAGTTTTTTTTTTTTTTTTTTTTTTTTTTTTTTTTTTTTTTTTTTCCGTAGGGTGCATGTGGTTGCTAGATAGAGCGACAGTGAGGGAGAAAGTGAGGAATCAACCCCCCAGGGGCAATGTCCACACCACAATCCCTTCTCTTGGGTTTTGGGCACACATGCACACGTGCCTGGCATGATTTTCAAGCCACCAGGTCCAGGATTTAAACTGTGGTCAGCCATTTGGGAATCCAGCACCTTAACCACCATGCCACCTGCTGGTCCCTGGCACAGAGGACTTTAATCTGGGGTCCCTGGTTGTGGTTCAGGACAGTCATTTGCTCTGCAATTCTACGTAGACTGCTGAATTCATGGCATTTTTCTAGAGGAGAGCTCGTGGTTGCCGTGAGAATCTCAGAGTCCTTGCCCCTGAAGCGCTGAGGCCCACTAGCCCAGCCCAGTGCTGGTGGATGGCAAGTGTTCATTACACGCGAGTGCTTTCTTTCTGCCAAGGGTGGGCTTTGTAATCAGCAGGTCGGTGATGCTGACAGAGTTGTTTTGGTAACAGAGGAGTTTCTAAGTCCAGAACAAATTGAAAGCCTGCAGTCATCTCACACCATCACCTACCTGCACTCTGCTTTCGCCACGTCGGCTCCTCAGGTGTGTCAGAATTGGCCGTCCCTCTCCCACCTCCAGGACAGCTCGCACTCACCATAAAGAAAGGAGCAGCATTGTTCTTTTAAAGTGAAGCGCAGGTGGGCCGGCAGGTGGTGAGGTGCTTAAGGCACTGGACTCCCACGTGGCGGACTGCAGTTCGAGTCCCAGACTTGGTGGTTTACTTTCTCTCTCTCTCTCTGGCCAAATTGAAGAATACTAATAATAAATAAAATTAAGTGAATAATAATAATAATAAAATGAATAATTTAAAAAAATAAGCCAGCAGAGTGAAGTGTGGAGAAATTCTTAAAGTTAGTATATGAGGTTCTGCGTAATGCCAAAGAGAAGACAAAGGGGTGCCGGGTACGAGAGAGGTAGTTGGGAGTAGGCCAGGACCGAATCCTGTCGGGGCTGAGCACATGGTTATTAGCCACTCAGTTATGGAGGGAACGGAGCTGTCAGTCGGTCTGTCATACGTTGAATAGTGGGGAGGGGAGCCAGGGAAGCAGGCAGGCTCCCCTCTGCCTCCCACGCGGGCTGGCCCACCTTCCGTCCGACCTACGTTCCTGAGCTGGAGGTATACAGGGCGTGGGGACTGAAGGCCGGGCCCTGGCTGGAGGTTGTGTGGGGACAGCATCCTCGTTTAGCTGCTGCTTCAGGGCCCAGCCTCAAGTTCCCCCATAAAAAATCAAAATGAAGAACAACATCGGGGTGAGCAGTGGCCAAGGCCTGGGTCTGGTGGATCGTGAGTGTCCCTCAGCAGCAGCCAGTGCCCAGGGGCCGAGTCGTCCCTTCAGTCAGGAGTGTGAGAAGGAGGGGCTGCTGGCGTCACTCCCCTTCTCATTCCCAGAATCAGCCACTTGGTGTTCGGGGCCTAGGCATCGAGGAATCTTCATGTCGCCGGCCCGTATCTGTGGGAAGGAGAGAAAGGAGACAGTCTAAAACTGTGAGCCTGCGGGACGAAAAAGCCCCAAACGTGGGGCCAGTGGGCTGGAAGAGAGTGGTCGTCCCAGTTGTGACCTGCCAGCTGTCGGGGAGCGTCGGCCGTGTGCTCCGGTGCGGCGGGGCCTGGCGACTGCGCCCTCGAGGCCGAGCTTGGAATTGCGTTCGTCAGCTTCATGATCTGCGGCCACTGGGGGCGGCTCAGGAGGGGAAATAATAACCCACAAAGGAAAGTGTTCCTGGGGTCTGTGTGGATGTGCGCTGAGTGTTATATCTAATTATAAGGAATGAGTCACAGATTCAAGCATCTTATATTTAGGCGTAAAAAACCCTCAAACAGGAAGCTGCTGCTCTAACAGATTGCATCATTGGAGAATCAAGAAAAGCAAGTCAGCACCCCTCAAGCACGAGATGAAGATGATTTCTCTGGCAGGGTTTCGATACACTGTTAGCTTCTTTTTTCTTTTGTTTTCTGAGAGGTTTTCGCTATAGGGCATGCGCACTCGCCAGAAAGACAGAGACAGAAAGCGAGAAATCACCCCCTGGGGGGATGGCCACGCTGCACTCCCATCTCCTCCATTCTCCTCTTGGGATCTTAGGCACACACACACATGCACCAGATGTGAGTTTAAGCCACTGGGTCCGGGACTCGAACCGCGGTCGACTACCTGGAAGTCCAGCAACATAGCCATTACGCTAACTGCTGGCCCCCTGGTGTGCTGTTGTTTCTACATGACACTCTGGAGGTGTGATAGGAAGGTCCTTATACACGCTGAAGATTCTGCTCGTGGGATTGCGAGATCACTGCAGGGAAACACCCCATCTTCCTTAGAGAGTGACAGCCTCTCTCTCTCTCTCTCTTTGTTATAAGGCACTTATGTTTGTCAGAGAGAAAGAAAGAAGGAAAGTGAGAAAGCATCCCTACTGGGGTTGCTGATGCCACAATCCCTTCTCCCCCACTCTCAGGATTTTGCGCACACACATACATGTACCTGGTGTGTTTTTCAAGCTGTCAGGTCCAAGACTTGAACCACACAGTCAGGTCTGTGGGATTCAGCTGCCTTACCCGTCATGCCATTGGTGAGCTGGCCTAGAAAGTGGCATTCTTTTTTCCTTTTAAAGAATTATTTCATTTAATTTTATTCATCATCATCATCATTATTATTTTTAGAGAGATTTTTGCTATAGTGTGCACTCGCCGGAGAGACACAGAGAGACAAAGCAAGAAATCACCCCTCTGGGGATGACCATCACAATCCCTTCTCCTCCATTCTCTGGGGATTTGGGGCGCACATGCACACTGACCCAGTGTGAATTTTAAGTCGCCGGGTCCAGGACTCATACTGCATTTGACTACGTGGGAGCCCAGCAATGTGACCATTACACCATCTGCTGTTCCCATTATCATCTTTTAATTTGACCAGAGAGAGGCAGAGAGAGGGAAAGTGAGAAAGCAGACAGCAGGTCTGGGGCTCAAACTTGTCGGCCACGTGGGAGTCCAGTGCCTCAACCAGCACACCATCTGCCAGCCCGAGAGTGGCGTGCTCCAGAAGATTCGCCCTGAATTCCTCCCGTGGGACTGCGTTGTGTTTGATGAGCTGTTCAGCAATCATTATGATAAGGCGGTTCAGCGTGAAAGCAAACACCACCTCCTGTAAGAAGTTTAATTCGTAGCTAATTTGCCCCGAGCAAAAGCTTCCTAAGAATTCTTCACTGGTCATTCTTTACATGATCATGTTTTCAACTTCAGATGAGAAACTCCTAGAAAAAAGAGATTGTGGTCTCATTCAAAGAAGTCCAATGGTGGGACCAGCAGTTAGCGTAATGGCTATGTTGCTGGACTCCCACATAGTCGACCGCGGTTCGCGTCCCGGACGCAGTGGCTTAAACTCACACCGGGTGCATGTGCGTGCATGCCCAAGATCCCAAGAGGAGAATGGAGGAGAAGGGATTGTGGTGTGGTCATCCCCCCTGGGGGGTGATTTCTCGCTTTCTGTCTCTGTCTCTGTCTGGCGAGTGCACATGCCCTATAGCAAAAACCTCTTAAAAAAAAAAAAAAGTCCAACGGTTTCATTTGAAAGGCTAAACGTCATAGGCTAGAGGCTTGTGACATTCACAGAAGATGGTGAAAGTGGGCTTGCAGGTTGGTGTCAGATGAAGGAAACCACAGCAGGAAGCAGAAGCGTGGGTTGTAGATCCAATTACTTTATTTATTTATTTAAAAAAATTTTTTTGAGAGTTTTTTTTTTGTTTTTTGTTTTTTGGTTTTTTTTGCTATAGGGCGTCTGCACTCTCCAGAGAGACAGAAAGCGAGAAATCACCCCCCAGGGGGGATGGTCACGCCGCAATCCCTTCTCCTCCATTCTCCTCTTGGGATCTTGGGCACGCATGCACACACGCCTGGCGTGAGTTTAAGCCACCGGGTCCAGGACTCAAACCACGGTCGACCACGTGGGAGTCCAGAGACATAGCCATTACGCTAACTGCTGGTTCCCGCAAAACTCTCTCTTAAAAAAGAGAAGGAAGAACAAACAAACCAACCAACTGTGGATCTTAAGCCAAGGTCTGTAGGAGGACATGGAAACAGCAGCCACTTCCGGTACATAACACACCTCCTGGTGGCTGCGTGTGGCCACCAGCCCTGCACGACGGTGCTGTTCACTGTCCGGCGGGCTCCGGGGCCTGCACGGGGCAGCAGCGTGTCCCAGAACTGCTCAGCGCTGGCTCTGAGATGCTGCCAGCCAGCAGTGCGCCTCCAGGAAGACGGTAGATGGGCTCAGATGCAGGAGGGTGTCCATCGCCACCCACTTCCTGCGGGAACTGCGTGGGGGCTCAGTCTATCCCCATTTTCCTGCCCTCCTACATGCCCTGTGCGACATGGTGGCCCCACCACGTGCGGCTGTTAGGCAGGTGAAACGTGCCAGTCCGATCGGGGTGGGCTGTGTGAGATACACACCAGAATTCAAAAACAGGAAGGAAAGTGAGAAAAATCTCAGTACTTTTTTCTTTTTTTATATTGGTTACATGTTGAAAAGATATTTTGAGTATATTGGGTTAATAAAACCATTACACTTAATCTTTCTGGTTTCTTTTTACCTTTTTAATGTGGCTGCTACGGGACCAGCAGTTAGCGTAATGGCTATGTCGCTGGACTCCTATGTAGAGGACCACGGTTCGCGTCCTGGACCCGGTGGCTTAAACTCACGCCAGGCGCGTGTGCGTGCGTGCCCAAGATCCCAAGAGGAGAATGGAGGAGAAGGGATTGCGGCGTGGCCATCCCCCGGAGGGTGATTTCTCGCTTTCTGTCTCTCTTTCTCTCTCTCTGTCTTTCTGGCGAGCGCATGCACCCTATAGCAAAAACCTCTCAAAAAAAAAAAACCTGTGGCTGCTAGAAAATCAAAAAATTATATTGGGTCGTCAGAAAAGTCATGACGCATTTCAGCAACAGATGGCGCTAGTTCATTTTTGGAAGTACTGGAGTTACTCGCATCCATGTTATTGCTGTGTCATTTGACAGCTGACAGTTCTAGCTTCATTCTAAAAACAAAAATTAGGCAGTTGCCTAAATTTGGTTGAGTTTTGGAGATTTTTACAACAAGTCGAATGGAAGACCAAACTGTCCATTTTCACCACATTTTACTCTTTTTCTGTAAAGGGAAAAACACGTCAAAGTTGTGGAAAGTTGCATACAGGTGACAGCACTCGGCAAGAATGTCAGCGCCAACCACGCTTCATAGAATTCCGTGCTGGTGATTTTGAGCTCCACGACGCTCCTGGTCAGGGAGGCCTGAGGTTGGTGACGACAGCGTTCGTGTGGTCGGTGAGCGAGTCAAACCCACGTCACACAACACGACAGGGTGCAGAAACGGCGTCTTCCAGGCATTCACGACCACCTGGAGAAGAAGCGCGATATGGGGCCCCTCGTGACCGCAGGGCAGTTCACTGGGCGGCGTGTAGGAACAGCTGCGACAGCTCACTAGACGTGAGGAAAACCATCCTTTTCTGAAGCGACTCGTAACCGGGGAGAAGTGGACTGTTTACAACAGTGTGGTGCCCAAATGGTGTCGGTCCCGATGTGATAAATCACCTCAAATGACATTGAAAGCTAGCATCCATCAGAGGAAGGTTGGGGCCAGCAGATGATGTAGCGGTTATATCGCCAGACTCCTACACGGCCAACTGTAGTTCGAGTCCCAGACCTGGTGGCTCGAGAACCTTGCCGAGTGGGTGTGCGTGCGTGCCCAAGATCCCAGGAGGAGAACGAAGGAGAAGGGATTGCGGTGTGGCCATCCCCTCTGGGGGGTGATTTCTCATTTTCCCTCTTACTGTGTTTGTCTCTTTCTCCCTGAGAGAGCGCATGCCCCAAGGCAAAAACCTCTTTAAAAAAAAAAAAAAAAACAACGAAAGAAAAGAGGAAGGTCATGCTCTCAGTGTGGTGAGAGGTTAAAGGTGTTGTATTTTCGAGCTCCTACAAGGAACTAAACAATTGATTCCAATGTGTCCTGTTGACAGTTGGACAGTTTGAATGAATCCATCATCCAGAAGCATCCAGAGCTCATTGATGATAAAGGAGTTGGGCTCCATCATGACCACGGGAGGCCACACACAAATTTGATCCCCTGTCAAACATTCTTGGAACTTGGATGGATGTGTTGCCACACCGCCATATGTACCTGACCTTGCGCTGTCACTCTTCCACTTGTTTCACTCTCTTCAAAACTCCTTGCATGGTATAACATTCCATTCAGATGAGGCTGTAGATCAGCACCTTGTTCAGTTTTTTGTCGATAAAGGGAGGTCCTTCTTTTTTTTTTTTTTAAAGAATTATTTTATTTAACTTTTTAAATTTATTTGTTTTAATTTGACCAGAGAGGGGCAGAGAGAGAGAGAGAGAGAGAGAGAGAGAGAGAGGAAAAGAGAGAAAGCAAGCTGCCAGGTTTGGGACTTGAACCATGGTCAGCCATGTGGGAGTCCAGCACTTTTATCCACCACGCCACCTGCCGGCCCCAAGGGAGGTCCTTCTATGCACAAGGAATTACGAAGCTCACTGAGAGGTGGCAAAAGGTTATTGAGCAAAATGGGCAATGTAGCATTGATTTATCTTTGTTCTTTATATAAATAAATGACCTTTAAAAAACAGAAAAATATGGGAACCAGCAGTTAGCGTAATGGCTATGTCACTGGACTCCCACGTAGTCGACCGCGGTTCGCGTCCCAGACCCGGTGGCTTAAAACTCACGCCGGGCGCGTGTGTGTGCGTGCCCAAGATCCCAAGAGGAGAATGGAGGAGAAGGGATTGCAGCGTGACCATCCCCTCTGGGGGTTGATTTCTCGCTTTCTGTCTCTATGTCTCTCTCTCTCTGGCGAGCACACGCGCCCTATAGCGAAAACCTCTCCAAAAAAAAAAAAAAAAAAAGAAACAGAAAAAATACGTCCTGACTTTTCCGACAGCCCAGTGTCTACACTCTTGTGACATTGCTATAGTTCCAGAGCCTCTGGGCCCTGACCCTGAACTGTCCTGTTTCCCCTAACCTCTTCCACCCCCTTTTTTCTCGTTAGTCAGTTCTGAGACCACCGTGGAGAAGGGGGCGGAGGGAGAACCAGAGAAGGGTAATGGGGGGGCTGCCCTGGGACTAGCTCCTGGCCTGCAGACCTGGTGACATCAGGTTGGGTAAGCGCCTCACGCTGCCTGTCTCTCAGGGAGGGCTGCAATCGCCCAGGGCTGACGTCGGTCAAGATCACTTTTTTAAGCTGCCAGAGGGCACGTGTGCTCTTCAAAGAGAGAGAAGGTGCCCCCACGATGGGGCATGGTCACGCCACAGTCCCATCTCCATTTTTCCATCCTGGCGGGGTTTTGGGGTACCCATACCCAGTGCGTTTTCAAGCCACTGGGGCCAGAACTCCAACCGTAGTCAACCCTATGGTATCTGACTTCCCTTGGTCACTAGGCAGGGGCTGGCCTGATTAAGATTTTTTTTTTCTTTTTAGTTTTGTTGTAGGATGCTTGTGCTTGCCACAGAGAGAAAAAAGAGAGGGAAAATGAGAAGGCACACCCCAGGGGCTGGGAGCGGGGTAGCCACATCACAATCCCCTCTCTAGTCTTCTCAGGATTTTGTGCACATGTGCCCAATGTGTTCCTCAAGCAGCCGGGTTCAGGATCCAAACCATACAACTGGCCATGTGGGTTCTGATTCTGCTGCCTTGACCACCACACCGTCAACTGGCCCTGATAAACATATTTTAAAGGTTAATAAATTCAGGGCCAGCAGGTGGTTTGGAGGTTATGGTGGCTGGATCCCACATGGCTGGTGGTTTGCGGTTTGAATCATGGAGCAGGAGGCTTGAAAAACACATTGGCTCTGTGTGTGTATGTGTGTGTGTGTGTGCCCCAAATCCCAAGAGGAGAATAGAGGATGGGATTGTGGTGTACCTCCCCCCCCCCCCACCAAGGAGGTTGATTTCTCACTTTTCCTCTCTCTGTCTGTCTCTAGCAAGCACACACACCCTATAGCAAAAATGAAAAAAAAAAGCAGTAATGAATTCATAAAGGGTGTTGTGTGTGTGTCCTTAATGTCTATATGATTAAAAATGCAGCTATGAAGTATGGAAATGCGAAATTTGTATCACTGAGAGGACCTCTTGTTTCCGAATGCAGGAAACTACAGACACCAGTCTGAAAGCAGAAGTGGTACTGCTGGTCAGAGGAGGAGGGTGACGTTATAAATGTCCCCCGTCACCCCCAGCCCCACTGTCCTGGGACAAAACCCATTAGTCTTTCTGCCAGGTTCAAGGCCTAGGGCCAGGACCTCTGCTCTGATGAAAAACCACAGGGGCTTACATCATGGTCTAGTAATCCAGGCTGTATCCAGTACCTTCACGTAACAGCCTTGGTGACCACTAACGAGAGGGCTTGGACTGCAGCCCGTCTGGAGCACTGGCGGTGTTGGAAGAGGAGAACGGGGAGTAGAGGCATGGCCCTTCCTCATCTGCTTTCCTCTCCCACGGGAGCATGAGCGCCCACTCCTCCCACACGGTAGAACTCTAGAATCCACCTGGTATGCAGGAAAAGGGGGCCTGTGTAGTCTGAAGCAAGTCCTCAGCAGAGAGAGAATCAGAGATGCCCAGAGATCTTGGGGGCCTCAGAGATAATGAAGCCCAGTGGTTTCAAATTGGCTTATGGTGCCCCCTGCAGGGTCACTGTGAAAAGGGGGTAGCCCCAGACTCCTCAGTCCCACTTAAGCCAAGGGGCTCTCTTTTGTTGGGTGTGGAGTAAGATTTTGTTTAAATCAGTGGCTGAAAATCATTGAGTAGCTCAAAGACAATGTTTTACCGAAGCAGATCTGGAAAGATGGCGGCTCAGGTCCAAGATGATCCATCTTGTGAGTGTAGGAAACTTGAGTCTCTCTCTGTTTTTTTTTTTGTTGTTGTTGTTGTTAGAGAATTAGAGACAGAGACTCTCCTTTCAGGATTTGGGGCACGCATGCCTGTACACATGCCCGGTATGTTTTTCAAGATGCTAGATCTGGGATTCGAACCATGAAGTCAGCCATGTGGGATCCAGCTGCCTTCACCACCACGCCACCAGCTGGCCTCCACTGAAGGTGCTAAGCTTGGTGGACGTACACATCCCTGGAAGCACCGTGCCAGTCAGATGTCCGTTCCCACCCCAGCAGAAAGTTTTCTCAGGCCTCCTTGCAAACAGTCCCCATGACCCTGGCCCAGCTACCACCAATTCCACTCCTGTCACTGGAGATGTCATAGAAGCCACCTCCTAACTTGCGGGTCTGGCTCCCACTCTGGCTGGCCTTACGGACCCGAGTGTTCTGAGGTGGACAAGAGAGGACCCTGTCTCGTGTTCCTGTGCTCTGGGAGATGATGAGAAGAGTGGGTCTGGCACGTGGGAACCACGTTCCTTGAAGGCAGCAGCTGTTCCTGACATTGCTTCCACAGCGCCTCACATGGTGCCTGGCACATAGGGGGTGCTTAGTGAATGGACCGAACTGGGTCAGAGCCATCTGAGAGAACAGAATGCTCACGTCAGAGAAGCTGTCTGGAACCTTCTGGCGTGTGTGTGCTGACAGAGGTGATACCACTCTCTAAAGGACAGAGGTGAATTTGTGCTGCCGGGCGGGAGCCACACCCAGTCGTCTTGGGCATGCCCTTACAGCAGGGCGCAGTGGGGCAGATGGCAGCAGTGGGGCAGATGGCGGATTCTTTTATTTTTAAGAGAGATTTTTGCTATAGGACGCATGCACTCATCAGAGAGACAGAAAGAGACAGAATTCAAGAAATTACCCCCCAAGGGGGATGGTAATTTCTCTTCCCTTCTCTTCCACACCACACCACACCACAATCCCTTCTCTTCCATTCTCCTCTCGGGATTTTAGGCACTCCCGCACGTGCACCCAGCATGAATTTCAAGCCACCATGTCTGGTACTTGAACCATGGTCTACCTCGTGGGAGTCCAGCGATGTAACTATTAGGCCATGTGATGGTCCTGAGATGGTGGATTCTAATACAATAGCAGGTGACAAGGTAGAGCTGAGTACTATGGAAACTGGGGAGGGGCTCAGAGTCCGACGGGAAGATTTGGGAAGCATGCACCATGAAGGATGGTTAGAAGTAGCCAATGGAGGGACCAGCAGTTGGCATAATGGCTATGTCACTGGACTCCCATGTAGTCGACCGGAGTTCGAGTCCTGGACCTGGTGGCTAAAACTCACGCCGGGTGCGTGTGCGTGTGTGCCCAAGATCCCGAGAGGAGAATGTAGAAGGGACTGCAGCAAGGCCATCCCCCCTGGGGGGTGATTTCTCTCTTTCTTTCTCTCTCTGTCTTTCTGGTGAGTGCACACGCCCTATAGCAAAAACCTCTCCCCCACAAAAAAAAAAAAAAAAAAAAAAGTCAATGAAATACAGCTGTGCATTGTCTTCTTTTTTTTAGAGAGATTTTTTTCCTATTGGGCACATGCACTCCTTGGAGAGAGACAGAGAGAGAAATGGAGAAACCACCCCCCTCCCCCACCCCCCTGGGGGGATGGCCACGCTGTAATCTCTTCTCCTCCATTCTCCTCTGGGACTTTGGGCACGCACAGCACACACACCTGATATAAGTTTGAAGCCTCCGGTCCAGGACAAGAACCTCAGTCGGCCATGTGCAAGTCCAGCCACGTAACCATTCTGCCGTCCTTGATGCTAAGCTTGTGTGTTGTCTTGATTTATAGATTTTTTTTAGGACCAGGCTGGGTCCATATTTGAATACTGTGAAACTAAGAAATGGAAATAATAGGGAAAGTGGTTTGCACAGGGGAGAGGGCGTGGATGGGAAGCCGAGGGGCCGGTGGAGCGGGCCCTGGAAGACAGCTGGGTGCAGTGGGGCTGGCACGAGCGGAGACAGAAGGGCCCGGGTCCGGGCTCAGCGACCTTACGGTGACTTGCCCAACTATTGCTGGGCCTTCCCCACTGTGCTTCCAGTAGGTGCGAGGCCCTTTCTGCGATCCCCAGCTGGTGCCGAGACTGGAGGGCAGCGCCCCCCGCGGGAAGGGGCGGAGCAGCCCGGGCCTGGGGGGCGCCCAGGCAGGGGCCCTCGGCAATCGCGGAGGCGCACGGCGGCTGTGGCACCTGCGGCTTAGGGCCGGGAAGGGAAGTAACCAGACCTTCCGACCGAGCCGGGAGGCCGCCTGCTCTCGTGTCCCTGTCACTGACCAGCTCTGGGAGGAGGGACACCAGCTAATCCCGGGCACCCTTGGTCTCGGGCGTTTAAAACGCCGCACTGCATCCGATCGCAGTCCTGGGAGGCCAGTACCGTGGATCCGTTTAAAGCGGCGGGAACTGAGGCCCTGAGTCGTTATCCAGGCGGGGCCAGGACGCAGTCAGCCCGGCTGGCTCGTCTGCCCTCCCCGCCGCCCCTCCCGACCCCGGCATGGTGTCAGTCGTAGTCAGTTCACAGCGCGTGATCTGGGCGGGCAGCCCGAGAGCACGTGCGCCTGGGCCTTGGCACGCCTACGACACAGCACGCCTGCCACACCGCGGCGCCGCCTCCGGACCAGCCGCATCTCGGGCTCCCACAGCCACCGTTGCTCCGGGGTTGGACAGCGCCGCTATCCGGGTGAGAAGTCGCGCCACAGGTAACTGCAGTCACCATCCCGTCACTATGGCGCCGGTGACCTTCCCCAGGCCATGGGTCCCGGGTTAGAGACTGGGTGCGTGGGCACAGTCCATCCCCTGGCTTGGGCTTAGTTGCTTCAGTCTTACCCAGAAGTGAAATGGGGAACCAGCAGTTAGTAATGGCTATGTCGCTGGACTCCCACGTAGTCGACCGCGGTTTGCGTCCCGGACCCGGTGGCTTAAAACTCACGCCGGGCGCGTGTGCGTGCGTGCCCAAGATCCCGAGAGGAGAATGGAGGAGAAGGGACTGCGGCGTGGCCATCCCCCCTGGGGGTGATTTCTCGCTTTCTGTCTCTATGTCTCTGTCTGTCTGGCAAGCGCAGGCGACCTATAGCGAAAACCTCCCCCCCCCCCCAAAAAAAAAGAAGTGAAATGCAAAGACTGCCATTCATTACAGGCGTACTCCAGAAACAACCACTGTAGCTGGGGCCCTGTGAGTGCGGCCGCTGTATAACGAGTCCTCCAAGTTAGTCCGTGTAGAGTCCAATGTTGCTTAAAAGAAGAAAATCAAACACGAATTTCAAGCTTATACATGTACTGTGGAAACTTAGGCCCAGCCTCAGTGGCTCACAGCTAGTGCCACCGCCTGGGAGGCCCACCATGGGTCCCCGCCAGCACTCAGAGGGGCAGCTCTGCTGGGGTCCTAGCTAATGAGGAAGCTGGAGCCCTATCCCTGTGGGAGGACCTTGTTAGAAATCCCTACCCTGGGCGTAGTGGCTACGGCACTGGACTCACGGCCAAGCGCTGGACCGGAGGCTTGAAAGTCGTACTGGGTGCGTGTGTGCGTGTGCCCAGAATCCCGAGAGTGGAAGAGAAGGGGTTGTAGGATGGCCATCCCTGGGAGGTGATTTCTCACTTTTCTTCTTTCTGTCTCTCCCCGGTAAGTGCACGTGCCCTATGGCAAAAACCTAAAACAAAACACAACACAACACAAACCCCATCTCTCTTTCTCACTCCCCTCTCTGTCTCTCATAAAGGGGGAAAAATGTTTCAGCCTTCACCGGAAGTAAGGTTCCTAAAACTTATTAGTAACCAGAGCAATGACTGAACTTAGGCAAGCGAGGTCTTTTGTTGAGAAGCACTTTCTCTCTGCCCCTGTTCAGAAAGGCAGGAGCAGTGGTAATCGAGAGGAGTCCAGCTATTGTCTGCTCACTGGAAGATTCCCCACAGATAACCCACTGGCTGGTAGCCTGCGCCCTAGGGAACTGGGCCGGCCACCCTGTCCTTGGTCCCTGCTACCCTGGGGCCTCCACTCTGCTTCCAGGGCGGGGAAACTCCCCAGGGAGACCAAGTGCCCGTTCCTGTCCTCCGGGTGCAGTGGCAGACCTGGCCCTAGTGGGGGCCGGCCCGGACTCCGCCCTGCGGGGAGGGCTGTAGGGTGCTGCTGTCTCTGTTCCTCAGGCCTCTGTAGACAGAATCCGGGACCTGAGACTGCGGCCTGGAGCCCAGCCCTGCTGTGCCGTGTCCATGGGCTGAGCACAGGACTGGCCCAGAGGAGCCTCAGGAAAGTACTGAGCGAATGGGCAAAGGAGGGGAAGGAGCTTGAGCAGCGCACCTCTGCACACTCGGACGCCCGCCCTCCCTGGAAGGCCCAGCCAGCGGCCATCCGGTGGCTGATGGTGACACAGGATTCTCCATCACGGAGGGGGCGTCGATTTCACCGTCTCGGAATTGGCCGTCCTCTCCTGAAGTACCTGGGCAGCCACCACCTGGGCGTTCCCGGGTCGTAGTGTTCCCCACAGCAGAGCCAGGGAAGCCCAGCAGTGGACCTGGGTGCTGGAAAATCCTTGGGCTCACCACGCGCTCCCAGGAGCCGCTGCCTGACTGTACTGTGGATGGCAGCAGAAGACCTGGTGACCACACTGGTTGGCTGGGAGGTTGGGGTTCCCGCGTGTAGGATGCAGGCGCTGCTCAGCCACTCCCAGAGGAGTCGGAGGTGGCGAGGCGGGGCTCTCTCCCTGTCGCAATGAGGGCCTCACGTGCAGGCTTGTGGTCCGGCGAGTGCAACCTTGTGCCCTGTTGGCCGGTGAGCCTTAGCTCGGTGGTGGGAGACTGCCCCAGGGTCTCAAGGTGATTCTGTGGAGTGAAGACTGCCATGTGGCCGTGCTGGGCCCGCACACCCCTGAGCCAAGGCGAGACGGGGCCGCTGCTAGGCCATGGGGTAGAAGGAGCACGTCTGCGACCTTGGGCCCTCTCAGTTCCACGTCAGTGCCACAGGCTACTGGGAGGCGTAGCAAGGACAAAAGGGGGCTTCGCGAGGCTGCCGTCCTTTCGGCCACTGAGGTTCGGGTCGCCTGCCGCATCAGGGACTTGGACCAGCTCAGCTGCTAGCTGAGGGTGACGGGAAATTCTGAACTCCAGCCAGGGGCTGGGGACCTGTTGCAGAGCTGGAGCGTCTGGAGCAGCTGTCGGACTCCCCTGTGCGCTGTGTGCAGTTAGTGCGTCAGCTAATTTCTTTTTTCTTTTTTTTTTAAAAGAGGTTGCCTTAGGGTATGTATGCTCACTGTAGAGAGAGACAGAGACAGTGAGAGGGATAGTGAGAATCACCCTCCAGGTGGATGGTCACTCCACAATCCTTCTCCTCCATTTTCCTTCTGGAATTTTCGGCACTCACACACTCCCGGCGTGAGTTTCAAGCCTCTGGGTCCAGGACTCAAACTGTGGTCGGCCACGTGGGAGTCCAGCGATGAAACTGCTACACCATCTGGCGGCCCCTCTTCTTATTTCATGTACAGATTATTGTTATTACAAATTTACTCAAGTGGGACTATGGCTGAATTTGAGAAGCGATTAAAGCCTTGCCGGGACAGATGCTGTGACGGTTGCCCAGAGAGGACATAGTGCCCCTAGGACCCTGTGCTTCCCTTCTGGGGAAGACGGCAGAGGCAGTCTTGTACACAGATCGCCACATCTGCTGCTGCACCGTGTAGAATGTAGAATGGAGCTTCAGAGATGTATGTGACGGCGTGTACCAAGCCAGGTGGGCTCTGAGGTTTACGTATCTGATTTCGAAGTTAGTATGACGAAGAATGTTAGGCCCATCAGGTGGCATGGTGGTTAAGGCTCTGGACTCCCACATGGCCAACTATAGTTTGAGCCCCAGACTTGTCAGCTTGCTTTCTCACTCCTCCCCTGTCCCTGTCTATCTCTCTCTGGTGAGAGAGAGAGATTGCCCTATAGAAAATTAAAAATAAACAAATAAAATTAAATAAATAATTCTTTAAAGAAAAAGAATGTTAAATAGCACACAAATATATTTATATTGATTCTATGTTGAAATGATAATATGTTGGATATATTAGGCTCAATAAAATATATTATTAAAATAAATTTCATCTGTTTCTTTTTACTTTCTTATTGTAGCTATCAGAATATTTTAAATTACTTATGAGTTAAAAAAATTACTATAGGAGGCCAGCAGGTGGTGTGGTGGTTAAGGTACTGGACTCACACGTGGCTAACCATAGTTCGAGTCCCAGACCTGGTGACTTGCTTTCTCACTTTCCCTCCCTCTCTTTCTCTGTTTATCTCTGGTGTACACACATGCTCTATAGCAAATTTAAAAGTAATAATAATAAATAAAATTAAATAATTTTAAAACAACAGAAATTTATTCCCAGTGCACGTGCATGCACGCCCAAACTCACAAGAAAAGAATGGAGGAAAAGGAATTGCAGTACGACCATCCCCCCGGGGCGTGATTTCTCACTTTCCTTCTCTCCATCTCTCTGTCTCTGTGACAAGCACACATGCCCTGTAGCAAAAACTGAAATAAAAGGATAAAGTGAAATTGTACTATAGAGAGAGGCAGTGCTGACCACTCACGGCCACACAGGGTGTGCGGTCCTCCACGGGGCTGGCGTCTGTGGCTGAGCCCTTCCGTGAAATAAGCTGCGATCTAAGGCTCAGCTCTCGGGTCTTAGGATGAGCCGCCTATCAAAATCCGTGTCCCAGAATGCCCCAGGGTGGCAAAGGCAGGTTAGGGGAGCTCTCCCCCTGCTTGGGGGCAGAGTGAACTTTTCTGAATGGTCTTTTGGCAATCTGTATCAAGCCTTAAAGTTTTCCCTTTGCGTTATAAAAAGTCCCTTTGACCTGGCATTTCTTTTGGGATGATGTGACCACGCTCCAGACCTCCTTGTTTTCGTTCTAGTCCCTCCCAGTTCAGAGGGACCCTGCCTATGGAAGTCCGTGCTCACAGCCCTCAGGTCTCCCTGGGGCCTCTGTCAAGGAGTCTAGCTGACCTGCCAGCCGGCCCCTGCGCCCCTCCCCGGCCCTCCTCACTCTGCCTGCCTGCCACCAGGGCGCTCAGCTCCCAGGGCTGGGGGAGCCCTCCGAACCTCCGCATCTTTGTCTGGAGGCTCCCCTGCCCCCAGGCCCGCCACCTGCGTGGCACCTCGGCACTCTCCCGATGTCCTTGCAGGGAAGCCTCCGGCTGCCAGGGCCCTCACCGCCATCTGTGAATGTCAGGCTCCCTGTTGCCTTCTGCCTGCCCTGCGCCTCGCGCTCCTGCACACGGAGCCATGTCTGCTCGGATCACCACGGTGCCCAGAGCCAAGCACAGGGCCTGGGTCACGGCAAGGCAGCGCCCGAGGAGGGGCATGCTGACACGTGCTCTGTGTCTGGCAAACTGCATCAGGTACCTGGCTCGCTGTGCACACACGGTGGCATGGCTGGGCATGGGCCAGGTGGCGGCCCTCACTGGCCACGTTAGGGTGCTGGTGGGACTGTCCTGATGCAGGTGCCGTCGGAGGTGCCCAGAGGGCCGACGTGCTCTCGGCGGCCCCTCTGGCTTTCCTGTGCTGGAGGGGTGAGCCTGGAGACCGAGCAGCAGGTGGGCTGGCACCAGGGTCCTGACCGGGGTGACAAGGGCTTGAGCTGAGGTTGGGGTGGCGGGGGGTGAGTGACGGGATGCAGGGACAGAGTCGGCACGGGGACAGTGCTCCAGTGTAGTGGCTTCTTGGCCCTTCTTCCCTGAACAAGCTGCACGTCTGTACAGGAGAGAAGGGACGGAACCCAGAGGTCCTGCAGGGACGGTGCGCCACAGACGTGTCCCTGGATCATGAAGTGTGCACCTGGTTCCCCCGGGGCAGTCACCAGGAAGCGGTGGCACAGCTCGGTGGCAGCTTGGGGCTGGGACAAGGCCCTCGTCCAGGAGTGGGGAGCGGTGGCCATGGCAGCAGAGCCTGGCAGTGGCAGTGGGAAGTCCCTCATGCCCAGTGACGACCTCTCCAACGCCTTCATTCAGGGCTTGACTCGGAGCCAGGAGCAGGTGCTCAGGAGACCCTGGAGCTAGCGCGTCCGCCGGGACCTCCGAGGGCCTGCTGGTGGGCGCCTGGGCTGAAGCCCAAGAAAAGGGGCTGCCCTCAGGGTAGGCAGAGCTGTCGTGAGCTGGGCGTGCACCCACAGCGGCGTGCCGCCCACCAGGGACCCTCCGCACGCCCGCCCGGTGCTCACGTCACTTTTCCTCTCCCCCGAGGAGGCTTGTAATTGGCGGCAGAGTTGGCGACAAGGGCAGCCGAGTCACCTAGCCCTGCCTGCGGGAAGTCGCTGGGGGAGACCCACGCCCCGCCCAGCCCTGGGCCCTGAACGTTACTGGTGTGGACTGACTGCCTGAGATGCCTCCCGTGGCCTCCTGCAGAGCTCTGTCCTCGGGGACACTCACCACGGAGCAGCCTACACTCTATGTGACGTCTGTCTTTCCTGCTGGACGATGACGTCCGTGAGGGCAGGACGGGGCCGCTGTCCTCTTCCTCAGCCTCCTAACCGTCTCCCTGGCACACACTGCCCGCGGTGTCGTGGACGTGGTCCCCCAGCCATGCAGCCAAGTCGGCGCTCTTAGTGTCCTGGACTGAGGGGTCAGACCAGGGGTCAGACCGGCCAGCCAGGAATCAGGAAGTGCTAGTGAGGACTGCTCTGGATGGCGCCCCAGGCGCAGGGGTGTGGCCGCTCAGCCAGCAGAGCGCAAGCTGAGAAGGCGCGGTCCCTGTCCTCTTTGGCCCTCAGCTGTGGGGCGGCAGGTCGGGCAGCTGGAGGCCATGACTCTAGCTCAGTGGCAGCTGAGAGAAGCAAAGAGGAGAGAGACCGAGACAGGAAGAGAGAGGAAGGGAGGGAGAGAGGGTCCTCTGCCCCTAAGCTGGAGGGCCTGGCTGGCCTCCCTGTACTTGTGGGGGCAGTGGTGAGCCCAGGGCAAGGTCTCCCCCTGTTGGGGTGGGAGGGAGGGAGTCAGCAGGACCCAGGGACCTGGCTCTCAGCTTGGCCCTACAGCCCTCAGGGTGGCGGGGTCCCCTTGATCTCTGGGTTGGCTCCTCAGCTGTAAGTGGGGTCATCCTTCTGAGTTTGAGGGTGGGAGGGGGGCTCCTTTTTTTTTTTTTTTTTTTTTTTTTGGAGAGGTTTTCGCTATAGGGCGCATGCGCTCACCAGACAGACAGACAGACAGAAAGATAGAAAGCGAGAAATCACCCCCCAGGGGGGATGGCCACGCCGCAATCCCTTCTCCTCCATTCTCCTCTCGGGATCTTGGGCACGCACGCACATGCGCCCAGCGTGAGTTTTAAGCCACCGGGTCCAGGACGTGAACCACAGTCGACTACGTGGGAGTCCAGCAGCATAGCCATTACGCCAACTGCTGGTTCCCAGGGGGGCTCCCGACAGCACTAGGGCTGTTGCTGAGCACCCCTGGGTGTCCAGCCACTGCTCCGAAATGTGGCTGCTCCGCCCTGGCCGGTGGCTTTAGGCTGCAATGAATAGGAACGGCCCTGGGGCCAGCGGAGACACCGAGGGCCCTGGGCCGGAGACCAGGATTAGGGTGGGGCCGGCGGGCGAACTCAAAGACGCAGTTCCTTGTGCTCTGTGGGTCCGTGTCAGCACTGAACTCAAGGCACCCCATGCAGGCCTGGCGACGTTTCTTCCCTCTGTCCCACGGACGGGTGAGGAGACCCTTCCAGCAGTCCCCGGGTCCCTGGCTAGAAAGGTCATGTACCCATGGCTAAACCGAACGTCGACAAGGAGAACGAGCCACTATTGTCGGCCAGGGTGACCTGAAAGGCTCCAAGATGCCGCGAGCAGGGGCTGAACAACGCCGGTTTTGTTAGCAGGCAGGACGGCCGGCTGTGCCCGCCGGTGTGCCCAGCTGCCCCACACTGTGCCTGCCCCACGCGGGGCTCAGTCGGGCCCCTCTGCTCTGCTCACGTGGCCGGCGGTCCGGGTGTGTCCTACAGAGCGGAGTGGGGGGAGCAGGTCCGTGGGTGGAGGGTCTGCAGATGCCCAGGCCTGGGGGAAGTCCCCGGAGTCACCGGCTTGACAGGAGTGGGAGTGAGCGGGGACCTGCGGGGAGGCTGGGGCTCTCGAGGGGCCGGCGGGCCAGGTGAGCAGGGCTGCGTCAGTCCAGTCCAGGTCCATCCCAGCTGGCCGGAGGTCCCGAGTGGCGGGCGACAGGGAGAAGGGGAGAGGAGCAGGCGGGAGGGCTGTAGGGCTGCGGAGGTGGCGGCTCCATGGCCGCAGCCCGAAGGTGGTGGCGGTGCGGCGAGGGAAGCAAGCTCGTCCCCTAGCCTGGCAGGCCTCATCCTGGCTCTCTGAGCTCCCGCACCGCGCCAGGTTCGGGCTGAAGCCGTGCAGGCCTGGCCCCTGCCCTCTTGGAGATGACAGTCCAGAGGGAGGGACACGTTAACTGAACAATCACAGAAGTAAATAGGGATCGTGATGATGGTGAACGAGCAGGAGAGGCCTGCGCCATCCCCAGGGGCGCCGTCCCCCGTAACCCAGGGAGAAGGCGCTGCAGGTGAGCACTGACCTCCGAGGAGGTGGACCAGAGCTGGCGGGATGCGGCTCGGTGTGGGCAGCCTCGCGAGGCGGGCGGGGGGAGCTCAGGAAGTGGGGTTTAGTGCCCCCACGTTTGACAATCGACGAAGAGGATGGGACTGGCAAGGCTCCCCAAGCTCTCCCGGCCCCAGATGTGAGGAGAGGTTGGTGACGAATTGCCCCTTTCCCCATCTTCCTCTCTGGTTATTGCGAGTCTGAGACTGCATCCTTTTTATTTTTTTAAAGAATTATTTATTTATTCATTCATTTTATTTTATTTTAATTTGACCAGAGCAAGACACAGAGAGAGAGAAAAGTGAGAAAGCAAGCCACCAGGTCTGGGACTCAAACCGTGGTTGGCCATGTGGGAATGTCCAGCACCGTAACCATCATGCCACCTGCTGGTCCCCGACTGCATCCTTTTAAAAAGAATTATTGTGGCGGTTTAAACATAGGTCCACGGATTCTTTTTCTTTAAGTTTATTTATGTATTTTGTTCATAACAGAGACAGAGACAGACAAACAGAGAGATGGCACCCCCAACAGGGTCTCCACTCCATGACTCAACCCCAGTCTCAGCAGGCCCAGCTCATGGCATGCAGGTGTGCACACGCCATTCTCAGTGAGGTCCCGGGACACAAGCCTCGGGCGTCTGAGTGACTAGAAATAACAGTGACACTGGTTACTTTTCCCTGAGCCAGGTTCTCTGCACACGTGCGCACACATGACAGTAGAGAGGGAGAAAACACCCCCAAGGGGACATGGTCGTGCCTCAATCCCTTCTCCGTCTCCCCATCCTGCTGGGTCTCTGGGCATGTGCATGGGGCCAGGGTTGAACCATGGTCAGCCGTGTGGGCTCCAGCTCCCTCAGTGACTAGGCCACAGGGCCTGCCTGGGGTGTCTTTAGCTCTGACGTCACAGCTTGTTGAGGCTCCACAACAACCCCATGAAGTAGACGCCATCCCAAATCCTGCTTTGTGTGCGGGGACACAGGCCAGGGTGACACAGCTTGTCACCTGAGGCCGAGGCAGCGCTCAGGGTTTTTTATTTTTTTAAGGTGTTTACCATAGGGCATGTGTGATCACTGGAGAGAGATAGAGAGACGGCGAGAGGAAAGTGAGAAGCCTCTCCCCGGGGGGGATGGCCACGCCATAATCCCTTCTCCTCTGTTCTCCCCGGATCTTGGGCCCAGGGCTGGAACTGCAGTGGGCCATGCGGGAGTCTAGTGCCTTAAGCACTACGCCACCTGCTGGTCCTGCAGAGCTGGAAGGCAAGGCCGTCTGGACGCAGAAGCTGTGTCCATCAGCGCCCCGTGCCCCGGGAGCCTCTGGTGTGTGCAGAGCCGGTGTCTGCGAGTCGCGGGCGATGTGCTGACTGTTCTCACGTGGACGACAGGGAGCTCTGGCAGTCAATCCTGGCAGTGTGTCCTGGCGGCATGGGATTGCGGCTGAGTTCCCGGTGGAGGATTTGGGAGGAGAGAATGTGCTGGCCGCGGTGGGCGAGGGCGCCCGAGTCTGACTTCCACCCTCGGTGGGTGGGACCTGGCCTGTTTTACTCACACCCCCAGCGGAGCTCAGTGGCCCTGCTCTGTGGGGGTGTCCCGAGGTGAGGCTGGGCTGTGTGCAGCATGTGGGGTTCACATGTTGAGGGAGGGGGACATGGTACAGCACAGGGCTTTGCGAAGGAGCTCAGCGAGGCCCAGGTTCAGTTCCCCGCTCCTGAATCCTTGCCCGTTAATGCAGATAAAATGCTTGTTTTACCAGCATGTGTCCGCCAGGAGTCAGCATTGCCACAGCTTTCTTTTTACTTTCTTTTTCCCCTTACTTTTTCATTGTTTTTAACACAGAGAAAACTGCAGAAGATTATAAATGCATAGTTTAATGAATTTTCATAAGGGACCACTTAAGGGCCAGCTGGTGGCCTGAGGGGTAAGGCAGCTGCATCTACATGACCGATAGCATGGTTCAAGTCCCGGATCCAGCAGCCTGAAAAACATGCCAAGGACGTGTGTATGCCCCTATAATACTGAGGGAGAATGGAGGAGAAGGGATCGTGGCATGGCCATCCCTCAGGGGAGAGATTTCTCGCTTTCACGCTCTCTCTCTCCAGTGAGTGCGCATGCCCTACAGCAAGTTAAGGAAAGAAGAAACCGCCTCAGAAGCCTCTAGTGCCCTGTTTCAAACACAGCTGCTTTCCTCTCACTGAAAGTAATTCTCCCCGGCTTGTAGTCACTTCCTTGGATTTGTTAGAATTTTATCACCGAAGTGCACCTTTGTAAACTCTGCAATTCAGCCTTACCCACTTAACTTTTTAAAAAGGATGATTTAATTTATTATTATTATTTTAAATTGGCTATGGGGCATGTATGCTCATCAGAGAGAGAGAGGGATAGCGAGAAAGCAAACTGTCAGGTCCAGAACTCGAACCGCTGCCGGCCCTGTGGAAGTCCAACACCTTAATCACCACGCCACCTGCTGGCCTCTCACTTAACATTTTTTTTTTTTTTGGAGAGTATTTTGCTAGAGGGCGCATGTGCTCACCAGAAAGACAGAGAGAGACAAAGAGATAGAAAGCGAGAAATCAGCCCCTGGGGGGATGGCCACACTGCAATCCTTTCTCCATTCTCCCCTTGGGATCTTGGGCACACACGCACATGCGCCCGGCGTGAGTTTAAACCACTGGGTCCAGGACTCAAACCGCTGTCACCTACATGGGAGTCCAGCCGCAAAGCCATTATGCCATCTGCTGGTACTCCACTTACCATTTTTTAAAAGAAATTTCAACTGTAGAAAAAACACATAACATGCCGAGTGCTGTGGTACGCGCTGCAGTCCCAGCTACTCAGGAGGCAGAGGCAGGAGGCGCTGGAGTTCAAGGACAGGCTGGGCCACGTGGCAAGACGCTGTCTCTAGCCACAACAGCAAACACGAGCGGACAAACCACAGCCTCAAATGTGCCGTCTTAGCCGGTTCAGTGCATAGCTCAGTAACACTGCGCATTCACATGACCGTGCCCCAGAGCCCCGGAACTTCGTCATCTTGCGAATCTGAAACTCTGGCAGTCTCTCCAGTTCCCTCCGCCCAGCCTGAGGCGACTCCCAACCTACCATTGTCTCTGAGTTTCGTCTCTAGGTACCTGTACGAGTGGAACTTGTACTATTTGTCTTTCTGTGGCTGGCTTATTTCACTCAGCAAAACGCCCTCAAGTACATCCAAGTTGTAGCATATGTGAGAATTTCTGTACTTTTCAAGGTTGACGCATATCCCTCGGTGTGTAGACCACACTTTGTTTATCCGAATCCACCCATGGATGGACACTTGTGTTGTTGCTTCTACCTTCGGGCTGTTGTGTGTAACGCTGCTGTGAACGGGGTGTGAATTAGCCACTTTTATTTTATATATATATATATATATATATATATATATATATGTATATATATATATATATATATATATATATATATATCTTGTAGCCCAGGGGGTTTCCTTCATCTCTTTCCCCTTGTAATGTGTGTTGGAGAACCCAGGGCGTTCAGCCACTAGACGTTGCCCAGTCTGGGTTTCACGGATGTGCGGCTTAGCACGCCCTCCTTCCGTATTTGCCGTACATGGGTGTCTGGCAGCTGGCGTGAAGTCAGGTTTCGATTTGCTGGGGACAGTGGATGCTGGTACGTTCTTTCACTCGCAGACACGTACTGCGTTATCACTGTGCGCGTGCGCGTGCGTGTGTGTGTAAGGGGTGATAGTAACAGCTGATGGCACTTGATGCCTAGATTCGTTAATTAATTGGTGCTCACAAAATGGTGTTGTTCTAATTTAATCATTCATTTTTCATCAATTAGCTTCAGTGCCTTAATTGTCGGCCAGTGGAGAGAAACCGTATTACAGCCAGTGCGTCGCTGTTTCGGTGTGCTTTTGATGTTTGTTTCTTGCACAAGATTTTGTTTGAAGAAGGCCCTTTCTTTTTCTTTTAAAAATATTTATTCATTTATTTGCTATTGGATGAGTGTGCTCCCCGGACACAGAGATAGAGAGGGAGAGGAAGAGTGAGAAAGCACCCCAGACGGCATGGCCATCCCGCAGCCCCCTCTCCTCCTTTCTTTTCTCAGGATATTGGCATGCATGCATGGGTGCCCAGTGTGGTTTTCAAGCCGCTGGGTCCAGGACTCAAATCACACAGTTGCCATGTGGGACCCGGCCACCTTAACCTCCACGTCACATGCTGGCATGAAAAGGCCCATTTCTTATAAAAAGTATAAAGGGGTAGAGAGTTTATGGGTAATAGTAGTTAGCTGAATCTGTTTTAGTTTTAGAGAGATTTTTGCTATAGGGCACAAGCACTTGCCAGAGAGTCAGAGGAAGATGGAGAGACAGAAAGTGAGAAGTCACCCCCCAGGAGGGAGGGCCATGCTGCAATCCCTTCTCCTCCATTCTCCTCTCGAGACTTTGGGCACGCATGCACACACGCTAGGTGTGAGTTTTAAGCTGCCGGGTTTAGGACTTGAACCACACTGACTATGTGGGAGTCCAGCGACATAGCCATCTGCTGGTCCCAAATCCATTTTTAAAAAATTCTCTCAGAATCATACTTAATTCACAGAAAACTGCTTTTTCATGGTAAAAGACCTACAAAGACAGGGAAAACAGAAGAGGGCCAACAGCAACATGTGTTTGGACAAACTGTATAGGATTTGTCATCCTCTAAGAGCTTATTGAGAAAGGTCAATATTTAAGAATCAAATATTTAAAAATGCCTCATTTCTTTCATATTTGTTCAATAGTTTGGGTGGGTATAGAATTCTAGGCTGGGAATGATTTTCATTCAGAAGTTTGAAGATATTGCTCCATTGCTTCCCAGTGTTGCTATTATGAAGAGTAAACTCATTCTAATTCTTATTTTTTGTAAGTAACCTACTATTGTTACTGCTTCCGGACGCTCATATCACTTTCTTTTAAAAAAAATAAAAGTTTTATTAACTTTCTTTCTTTTCTTTTTTTTTTTTTTTTTGGATAGGTTTTTGCTATAGGGCGTGTGTGCTTGCCAGAAAGACAGAGACACAGAGACAGAAAGCAAGAAATCACCCCTCTGCGGGATGGCCATGCCACAATCCCTTCTCCTCCATTCTCCTCTCGGGATCTTGGGCATACATGCACACGCGCCTGGCATGAGTTTAAGCCACCGGGTCCAGGACTTGAACCGCGGTCGACTACATGGGAGTCCAGCGACATAGCCATTATGCTAACTGCTGGTCCCATTATTTATCATTTTCAATATGACCAGAAGGAAACAGAGAGAGAGAGAAGAGGGAAAATGAGAAAGCAAGCTGCCAGGTTTGGGACTCAAACCGTGGTCAGCCATGTGGGAGTCCAGCGCCCTTAACCACCACGTCACCTGCTGGCCCTGAGGAGCTTGTAGCATCTTCTTTCGACCTTCGGTGTGCTGAAATTCCATAGTAATTCGACCTGGCACAGATCTATTTTCGTATGCTGTGGAGGTAAATACCAGAACAATTAGTTAAAAGAGGTGAAAATTTTACCCAGTGAAATGGGCAGAGAGAGGGTCTGCCTTTTTAGTAACAAATCTTTTCTCTTTTGTAAATTTGCTACAGAGCACATGCACTCCCAAGGGAGAAAGAGAGAAAGAGAGAGAGAGAAAGTGAGAAATCACTCCCTAGGAGTGGATCCCACACGGCTGGCTGTGCAGTTCAAGTCTGGGATCCAGCAGCTTAAAAAACATGCTGGGCATGCGTGTACGTGCCCAAGATCCCAAAAGGAGAATAAAGGAGAAGGGATTGTGGCGCGATCATTGCTCAGGGGAGCGATTTCTCACTTTCCCTCTTTCCCTCTGTCTCTCCAGTGAGCACGCCTGCCCTGTGATAGCAAACCAAACGTAAAAAAAAAAGCTTGCTTTTGACTTTACAGAAGGATCACACTTCTCATCACAGCAATACAGGGCCTTGTTCATGGCACATGTACAATAAGTATTTATTTAATAAATTAAGTAAAACTCATTTAAAGAAATATCACGTTGAGTGTAAGTAAAGGCTGTAGCGTTTCTTGCAGCTCTAAGGTTGTCAGGCAAAGCCGTCAGACTGTCCTCCCTCGGCCCTGGGGAGGCGTGGAGGGGCAGAGCAGGGGTGGGCAGCTCCTGCTGCAGAGAAGAGCAGAGCTGTGTTGAGAGTGCCCCTCGGGGGAGAGGAGTTGTCCGTTTGTCCAGCCTGGAACAACTGTTCCTTTCCACAGAGACGGAGGACCGGGTGTGCCCTCTCCCAGGTCATTTCAGGGTCCCAGACACCTAGGGAGCACCTCCCGGGCTCCAGGTGCTGGCCTGGCCTGCGTGTGTGAACAGCACAGAAAATGACAGGAGGCGGGGCAGGCACGAAGAGGCAGCCTCTCAACACGCAGGCTCGGTCAGGAGGTGGGGAGGGACCCTGCTCTGTCCCGTGGGCTCTGTGACCGTCCCTTACTCCTCTAGGGGCTCTCTATTCTATTTCTACAAAATGGGGGCTGCAGTGTTTCTCTCTGCAGCCGTGTCCAGCTGTCCTGTGCTGGGAGCTATTCTTCCGTCCCCACCACAGGAAGCTGAGGACAGGGCGGCTGGACCACCGGACTGTCACAGCGCTGCTTCTCTGGGTGCAAGTCTGCCCTGCTCCCGGCAGCCAGGGCCTAGAACCTCCCGGCGGGCCTTGGCGTGCCGCCACCGGGTTTGTCCAGAGGCGGCGTTCTGATGGACCCAACAAAGGCCGAGGTTTCCGTTTGCCGGCCGCTCTTAGCAGATGCCCCCGCCCCCAGCGTGGTCCAGATGGCCCCGCCCCGCCCCGCCCCGCCCCCACGCGTCCCTCCTGCCCTGGCCTGGCCACCTCTCTCCCGGGAATCCCTGGCGGCTGGGAAGAGCCATGCACTGCAGCCTGGGGAGACAGTGTCTGCCAGCCCTCCTGACTCTGCGTTCCAGGCGGCTGCCCGTGAGTAGCAGGCCAGCAGCTGGCTGCTCACTGCGCGGGAGGGAGACACTCCAAGGACCCCACCTGGCTGGCAGAAGCCCATGCGGCCTAACAGCTGACGTGACAACTCTCCCTGCCCTCCCTGCAAACCTCTCCAAGCCTCCCTGCCCACCCTCCCCTTGGTAGCATGAAGTATTGCTGGGTCACTGCCGATCTGCCATTGTCGTGGCCACGATGGCCTGGCCTTGGCAGGCCTTGGCCTGGGTCCCACATGGACCTGTCCCACCCCAGGCCTCCGGAAATGAGCCGACTCCTTGACGTCTCAGATTTCTGGCGTGGAAATAGAGGTGACAGCAGCTGCCTCGCGGGGCTCCCTAGGATGGCCCCATCACCTTGGACATCTGCGGCAGGCACTTTGTCACCGTCAGGGCAGGAAGTGGTTTGAGCTGTGGCCTCGAAACCAGCCTGCCTGGGTTCAAATCGCCTCTCCTTGGCGGGTGATGACGAGCAGTTGGCGAACCCTGGGCAGCGATGGCTAGCTGCTGACCGCTGCTATCCCCGTTCACTGGGTCATCGTGGGGACAGGAGAGGACCCAGACAGGACGGGACCTTCCAGACCGCACCCCCTCCCAGCTGGGCCTTCCTACACTGCTATTATTTCACGCAGCACCTATATGTTACAGTTTGCCTGTGTATGTGTGTATGTTGCATGTGTGGTGTGTGTGTGTGGTGTGTGTGTGTGTGTGTGGTGTATGTGTGTGTGTGTGTTTGTGGTGTATGTGTGTATGTGTGGTGTGTGGTGTGTGTGTGTGTGGTGTATGTGTGGTGTGGTGTGTGGTGTGTGTGGTGTGTGTGTGGTGTATGTGTGGTGTGTGTGGTGCGTATGTGTGTGGTGTATGTGTGGTGTGGTGCGTGTGTGTGTGGTGTATGTGTGGTGTGCTGTGTGTGTGGTGTATGGTGTGTGTGTGTGTGGTGTATGTGTGGTGTGTGTGGCATATGTGTGATGTGTGTGTGTGTGGTGTATGTGTGGTGTGTGTGTGTGTGTGTATGTGTGGTGTGTGTGTGTATGTGGTGTATGTGTGGTGTGTGTGGTGTGTGTGTGTGGTGTATGTGTGTATGTGTGTTGTATGTGTGGTGTGTGTGTGGTGTGTGTATGATGTATGTGTGTATGTGTGGTGTGTGTGTGTGGTGTGTGTATGGTGTATGTGTGTATGTGTGGTGTGTGTGTGTGGTGTGTGGTATATGTGTGGTGTGTGTGTGGTGTGTGTGTGTGGTGTATGTGTGTATGTGTGGTGTGTGTGTGTATTGTGTGGTGTATGCGTGTATGCGTGTATGTGTGGTGTGTGTGGTGTGTGTGGTATGTGTATGTGTGGTGTGTGTGGCGTATGTGTGGCGTGTGGTGTGTGTGGCATATGTGTGGTGTGTGTGTGTGTGTGTGTGGTGTATGTGTGGTGTGTGTGATGTATGTGTGGTGTGTGTGTGTGGTGTGTGTGGTGTATGTGTGTATGCGTGTGTGTGTGTGTGGTGTGTATGGTGTATGTGTGTTGTATGTGTGTATGTGTGTGTGTGTGGTGTGTGTATGCAGTATGTGTGTGTGTGTGTGTGTGTGGTATGTTTGTGTGTGTGTGTGTGTATGGTGTGTGTGTGTGTGTGTGTGGTGTGTGGTGTGTGTGGTGTGTGTGTGTGTGTGTGTATGTGTGTGGTGTGTGTGTGTGGTGTGTGGTGTGTGTGTGTATGTGTGGCGTGTGTGGTGTATGTGTGGTGTGTGTGTGTGGTGTGTGTGTGTGTGTGTGTGTGGTGTATGTGTGGTGTATGTGTGGTATGTGTGGTATGTGTGGTGTATGTGTGTGTGTGTGTGTGTGTTGTGTATGTGTGGTGTGTGTGTGTGGTGTGTGGTGTATGTGTGTATGTGTGGCGTGTGTGGTGTATGTGTGGTGTGTGTGGTGTGTGTGTGTGTGTGTGTGTGTGTGTGTGGTGTGTGGTGTATGTGTGGTGTATGTGTGGTATGTGTGGTATGTGTGGTGTATGTGTGGTGTGTGTATGTGTGGTGTGTGTGGGTGTGTGTGTGTGTGTGTGTGGTGTGTGTGGTGTGTGTGGTGTATGTGTATGTGTGTGGTGTGTGTGGGTGTGTGTGGTGTGTGTGGTGTATGTGTGTGTGTGTGTGTGGTGTGTGTGGTGTGTGTGGTGTATGTGTGTGTGTGTGTGGTGTATGTGTGTGTGTGTGTATGTGTGGTGTGTGTATGTGTGGTGTGTGTGTATGTGTGGTGGTGGTGGTGGTGGTGGTGGTGGTCTTGTTAGACAGGGTTTTCTATGTCAAGGTCCCTCTGCCTGAGCCTCTGAGTGTCCGTCCCCACCCTCTCCCTGACCGCCTTTCTCCGAGGCCCCGTCCCCACCCTCTCCCTGACCGCCTTTCTCCCAGGCCCCGTCCCCACCCTCTCCCTGACCGCCTTTCTCCCAGGCCCCGTCCCCACCCTCTCCCTGACCGTCTTTCTCAGTGCCTCAGTGCCGTGCTGTCCTGCTAAGGGTGGCTGGGCCTGGGAAGAGGAAGGCGGCGGCCTCAGACCCTCTGTCCCCGGCAGGCCCCTTCCTCTGCGCCCCCGGAGTATAGTCTAAGCTCAACTGCGTTAACTCAGCTTGCAGGGCCTGGTCCCAGAGCGTCCTCGTTTCTGGAACCCCCTGCATCGGGGGCCCGCCACCCACCGTGTCCCCTGCCTGTCCACAGAGCAGCTCTTGAGGCAGGGCCGGGGTGCCTCACAGGGGTCTGCATGTGCAGGCCCCACCCCGGGGACGTAGAGAAATGCCTTGGGGGGGACAGGTCACACTATTGAAACTGTCCCCTGCTGCCACCCAGGGGCCCTCCCTGGAAGCAGCCAGCTTCCCAGATGTGGTCCCGACACACACACGTGCAGGCCCAGGTTTGCGCCCAGACCATGCCAGGTGATGCCAAAGCCCAGTGAAGCCAGAGCACAGCCGTGCCGGCCTCGGGATGTGCCCGCTCACCGCGGTAACTGCCTACCATGCTCCCTGTCTGAGTCCCCTGCCACGCGCCAGCATCGCGGGAATTGTCACCACGCAGCCACCAAGTGTGCCTCACCTCGTGAGCGTCTATATTCCAGTAAAGGCTTCTTCCCAGCCTTTTGCTGCCCACATAATGCCCATTTATCTCTGAAGATTCAGCTCAAGTGCCTCCTCTTCCAGGGAGCCCTCCAGCCCCCTTCTGTGTCCCTGACTGGAGTCCTCTGCAGTTGCACAGTCCTGTCACCAAGCCTGTGCTGAGGGGGCTGTCCTGTCCCCTCTTCTGGTCCCAGCTGGCCGTGAGCACGCAGAGGGCCCGCGGTTCTCACTCCCTGCTGAGTTACGGAGCCCAGCGCTGAGGACAGGGCGCACTGGTCCTCAGCATGCGGTACTGACCAGATGCCTAGCTGGCCACCATCCTGTTCCAACAGCCTCCTGCAGTGTGGACTCCCCCACCGTGGAACCCCTCAGCCTAGTTGGTTGGGATCCCGGAAGGAGTGAGTGGGGAGAGGACCCCATGCAGAAGCTGTTGGGGGATGCCCTCCTGCGCGGCACAGGCTGGAAGTGGCCCGCTCCGGAGCACACCTGGCTGAGGGGGCTCAGTGGAGCTCACCCCTCTGGGATGGGGCCACTCCAGATTCCCTCTGGGGTTCCTGCAGGTGGTCAGTGGGCAGGGACCGGCTTGTGAAGCACTGCGGGCAGAGGCATACCCGGGCTGGCCTCTTCCCCAGCCAGGCAGAGGGAGCAGGTGGTCCGGCTGCGGGGAGGGGTGCGGAAATTGGAAAAGCAAGGGGTGGGGGCTGGCGGCTGACCGGGTTGTTTAACGAGGAAATGTGCGGGGAACGCTAATGAGCTGCGTTCATTCACAGGAGCCGCCTCCCAGATTGGGGCGCCAGCCAGGTTCTGGGGTGGAGGAACTAGGGACCGGAGCCAAATTGGGGAGCTGCCCGGCTGCCAGGGCAGGGCCTCCCGTGACAGGCTGGCAGGGGGAGTCTTTGTCCTAGATCTGAGGGGCCCTCCTTCCTCCCCTCCTTTCAAAGGAAGGGCCAGGCTTGGCCAGGCGGTGACAACTTGGCTCAAGGCCTGGTTGGGTTTCACTGTTCAGGCTGGTCTGGAAGCTTCTAGGACAGAGGCTGGCTCTGGAGCGGTAGGTAGGGGTGATCTAGCATCCCCTGCCCCCTTCCACCGCTGGTCACACCGTTTCGCCCTGCTGCTCTGAGGACCCCAGGGCACGTGGCCTGACTAATCAACACTCTCCCTGGTCCCCACATGGGTCCTGGCTTTTGAGGGACACTCTGAGGTCATGGGGCCTGAGAGATGGTGCTGGTGGGAGAGAGTGGGGGCCAGACCTCTGAGAGCTGCCACCGATGAGGGGCCTGGCAAGGGCCAGGTGCCGGGCGAGTGCCAGCGTGGACTGGAGGAAGCCAGACAGGAAGCCAGGCGGGAGGGCTGGGCGGGGCTCTGCCCTGGAGGGTGCTGGGGAAGGAGCCAGGGAAGGAGCCTGGCTGGGGGGAGGCGGAAACAAAGCCTCAGGCCAGGCGGAGAAGGAGGCTCACGCTGGGCCTGGAGAGGTGTGGCGGGGCGGAGGGAGGGGAGGGGCTCCCTTCAGAGGGCAGGGCTCTGGCTGGTTCTGCAGCAAGGTCCCCTCAAGTCACACACGGGGACCCTGAGAAGGCCCCCTCCCCTGATTACTGAAGAGCTGCCCAGTGAGGTCGCGGACGGGTGGGTGAGGACGTTCACACTGGGACGCTGTCATACAGCAGGTGAGCTGTGACACACTGGCCAGTTCTCCCTGTGCTGTGAGGGGGCTACGGCAATGTTTGTGAAGACAAGAAAAACAAAGGAACCCCTGAGCCCGGGACCGCCGGCCATCGGGCCGCAGTCTCGGGGGACCTGTCCACATCGGCCCCCAGACCGCACTCGCTGCGCCCGCCCTGTTCCTGGCGCCTCTGGGGCCAGTGGTCATTCTGGTTTCTGCCACCGTGGACTCAGGTGGCCCAGCCTGGGAGGACCCCTTCCCCCAGCCAGGCCGTGCCCCTTGCCGGGATGCCGTGCCTCACAGCAGGCCCTCACCCAGGGACCATGCCAGGTCTCGTCCCCGGCAGGCCACTGCTATCCTCGCTCTGGGGAGGGTCTTCATCTTGGGGGTTAAGGTGAATTCTCTCCCTTCCTGGACTGTCCTGTCACACTCGTGTCCACACTTGCCTGGGGTGGCAAGAGTCCCTCCTAGGGGGCTTCAGAGGCCCAGGGTGCTTCTTTCCCACAGGCTGCCGGGCATTCGGCCTTTGCCCTCCTTTGAGGACAGGGCTGGGCATGCGTCCTGTCCCCACCTGTCAGAATGGGGCTTGCTGCCTGAGGGAATTCGCAGTGCCCACCATGCCCTGCTCTCACCGGGTGGGTAGAAATCCCGCAGCCAGATCTGGGGGCCGCAGTCGGGCTGGCCTCGGAGAGAGTGTGTTTGGGAGTGCAGCAGCTGCCCCAGGCCTAGGGCGTCGGTGGCCCCCTCCCCAGCCGCCCCAGACTCTGCCTCCAGGATCAGATCATAGGCTAAGTGAGGTTGGTGGCTTAGAGATGCCACCTGAGGCGCAGGGTTTCTTTCCACCTAGAATGGACAAAATTTAAGTCCAGTGGGGCCCGAGGGCGGTTTCTGCCATCCGGGAAAGCACCTCTATGGCTTCGGAGGCGTCCAGGCTGCAAAACGAGGTTGCCTTCCTTGTCCGGACCAGCAACTGGGCGGCGGGTGCTGGGGCGCGTGGGTCCAAATGTGTGTGCGCGTGCGTGTGCACAGAGCAGCAGCCGGACAGGTGGAGCCCTGGCCCCCTCTCCTCCCCCGCAGCTCCCCGCCGGCGGGCGACGCCTCGGAGGTTCCACCTTTGAAACTGGACCCGGCTGCAGCCGCCGCCCAGTGGTCTTCAGGAGGAGGGGCGGGGGCGGTGGTCCGGGTGGGGGAGGGCGGGGAGGAGTCTGGCCCTGGATGTGTGCTTTGCGATTGATGGATGGCTGCCGGGTGGGAGCGAGCGTGCGGGTGTGAGTGCGATTGTGTGCGCGGGGTGCGTGCGCGCGCGGGCCTGCCCATTTTCCTCGTCGCAGCAGTCAGTTGGGAGCTGGAGGGAGGGAGCGGGAGACGCAGGCGGCGAGAAGCAGGAGCCCAGCGCCCTTCGCCAAGGCGCCCTCCCTCCGTGCGCGCACAGGCGCCGTCGCTGGAGGAACAAGGTGCCTCCCAGCCCGCCCGGGCGCAGCGCACCAGCCCGCGGCTGGTCGGTGCTTGGCCCCGGGACTGCACCTGGAGGCGGCCCCGGACGGGGATGGTCAGCGGCTGCCGCCTCTCGCACGCAAGCGGGACGCGGTGAGGGCACCATGGCGCTGACGCCCGGGTGGGGGTCCTCCGTCGGGCTGGCCCGGCCCGAGCTCTGGCTGCTGCTGTGGGCAGCCGCGTGGCGCCTGGGTGCCACCGCGTGCCCCGCCCTCTGCACCTGCACCGGCACCACGGTGGACTGCCACGGCACGGGGCTGCAGGCCATCCCCAAGAACATCCCGCGGAACACGGAGCGCCTGTGAGTACGCCCCCACCCCGGCCCGAGGTTGCCCTCCCACCCAGACGCGATTCAGGGCTGGGGGTGGGGGCAGGACAGTTGGGGCCGCGGCTCCGCAGCCAACGGACGGTCAGCGCCTGCTTTCCCAAGCCGCGGCAGGGAGCGCCGCGGTTTTCCCTTTCCCTAGGCGGGGTTGTCAGCGCGTCCGCACACCTGCACCCTGCGCCCGCTCCCGCTGGCAGGCCCTTCCCACTGCGCCAGCACTTTATTCCTCCAGGACGCCCGCGAACTCGTGCCAGAAAGCTCCTTGGCACCCAGGAGGGAAGCTTCCCACACTGCCAGGCACAATGTCTCCTTCTGGGCACAAGGGGCTTGGCTGTGTCTAAATCGGGTGTGGGCTTGGGCTCTGAGGGCTTGCAGCTGGTGAGGGGCGGGTGGTGGGATGGAGCTGAAGTTTCTGGGCTCCCCTGCCTCTCCATTGTCTGCCCCAGCGCCCTGAGAATTCTTGCCCTGCAGGTGTCAGGCGTGCCCCCCTTCCCTGTCAGGCCATCCCCAGCCCAGGCAGACAATGGGGCTAGCGGGCTCTGGGTTTGGGGCAGGGCTGTTACATTCAGCCTCCTGCAGCGCATGTAGGTGTGTCCTGGGCTGGCAGCCCCTCCAACACCCTTAGGTCAGGAGCTTGGTGCCCGGAGACACAGGGTTAGACCTCGACCATGGCAAGTGGCAGAAAACATCCTCTCCCCCCCTTGCTCTCCCACTTCTGCATTCTTGAGGAAACTCGGCCCCTTTGAGCCCATGGGGCTTTGTGGGGTGCATGTGTGTTTACAGACGTGTGGACCTTGTTTTCTGTGGCCCTCCTGCGGAACGAGTGTCCTTGTGCCTCCCTCCTCCCCACGGCCCCTCCGCAGTGCGAGGCCGTGCTGTGGTCGCAGGCAGGGCCTTTGTACTGCCCGCAGAGGTGACCGCGCCACGTTTCTGAACGGGACTGTGGAGCAGGCTGCCGGCTCCTCTGAAGCCCGCCTGCTCCCCCTTCCCACACTCCTGGGTGACTGCAGTGGCTCTCAGGAAAGGCGTACATATTTTGATAACTTTTGAGCTCGTTTTCATGGCTCTCGGCTGGTCAGAGGCAGAAACCTGACCCTGGGGAAAGTTGTCTGCAAACTCTGTACCAAGGCCAGAAATTAGTGAGCACACATTTGCCCGACTGCTTGGCTGACCCGAAAAACTCCCATGGAAGCCTCCGAGAATCTGCAGTCTAGACACAGGCTAGATGGGTGTGCACACGTGTGTGAGCATGTGCTCACTCTGGCTGCAGAAGGGCTGTGGGCTGGGGTGCAGGGCGGCCAAACTATTTCCTCGGGGCAGCCTGTGTGGGCCTGGAGAGGAACTGAGGCTCAGGAATCCCTCCAGGAGACCCCTGCGGTTGCCCGGTCACCTACCATGCCTGTTCCCCTGGCCTCGTCCACTGGGGCACTTCTGTGGCTGTTACCTGGGGAGCCGTCGAAGTCAGAGGCGCGTCACCCCTCGCCTTTGCTTTGGGTCTTGCTCTCTCCACCTTTCGAGGTTAGGCCCGTGTCCATTTGGGTTTTCATGAACTCTGTCTCTCTTTTGCGGTCAGAGTGAGATGAAGTGGAATTTCCCAGTGGAAGGAAAGAATTGGGGCTCTGGGGTTTATACTACCTGGGTTAGAGCCCTACCTCTGTCACTTCAGAGCTCTGTGGCCCCGGGCGCGTCACTTAACTTCTCTGAGTCTTAGCTGCTTTCTATCAGGGAGACGGGCTGAGGACGGACACTGAGGTGTGGGCGCGCCAGGGACAGTGGGTGCTGGCTAGGTGAGCCAGTGCTGCAGGACTGGGAGATGAGTGTTGCTATTTTTTAAAAGTTTATTTATTTATTTATCGGGGGGGGTGGTGGTGCCCGCAACAGGGTCTTCATGCCCTGATCCACCATCAGCCTCAGCCAGCCCAGATCATAGGCAGGTACGTGCAACTGGTGTGTACAGGAAGACCTCCAGACACGAACCGGACTTCGTCAAGGAGTATCGTGTTACCTCTGCTGGCTGCCGAGTCTCGTTATCTCATTATTTATTTTCAATTTGCTATAGGGTGCGTGTGCTCAGGGGAGACAGAGACAGAGAGAAAGAGAGGAGAGAGAGAGAGAGCGCCAGCCCTCCAGGGTGGATGACCCCTCCGCAGTCCCTTCTCTGTTATCCTCTTGGGATCATGGGCACATATGTATGTGTACTCTGTGTGTCCCTCAAACCATTGGGTCCAGGATTTGAACCGCGCAGTCAGCCATGTAGGCTCTGGCCACCTTAACCACCACTCTGGCCACCTTAACCACCACACCACTTGGCTGACCCTGAATTTCATTATTTTAATTCCACAAATGCTTAGTTTCCCTGGCAGGGGTAAGCTGGTGCCTGACTTCAAGGGATGCATAATCTGGAGGACGGGGTGGGGGACCCCTGACTGCAGCTCTGGGAAGGAGGGGCCTGGCCAGCAGCATACGGGGCTGTGAGAACATTGGGCTGAGAAGCCCTTTTCCGGGGTGGGCCATTTTATCAGAGTTGGGCTGGACTGTGCTGTGCAGAGAGGCAGCAGCCCAGACAGGGGCACCAGCAAAGAGCCGGCAGGGGTGAGTGCGCCTGGCTGGTACGGGCAACTGGCCCAGCTTGTCGCTCGGCCTGAAACACACTGTGTCCGGTGTGGTGACGGGATGGAGGCTGGAAGGACAGGGAAGGGCCAGGACGGCTGTCTCTCTCTGCGCGTTTCCTCTGGGGTCAGGTGGGTGGACTCCAGGGTGAGTTATCCTGGGGATGTGGGGTTGATCTGACCTTTGTGACGAGTGCAAATCTCCTCTGACTGGGAAGGGCCGTGAAGCAGAGGGAGCCTGCTTTTTCACCAGGCAGCCCGAAGGCCATTTGAAGAGGAGCAGAACACCCAGAAGGAGGCTCTGGTGAGCACAGGCAGACTACAATAGCTGTGGCCCGTGATGTGATCGATCGGGCGTCTGCAGGGCAGAGCCTGGAGCAGCTTCCGAGCTGAGCCCGGGAAATGTCACCCTGGGCTGCGCCTCGCCTCCGCCCTGGGTCCTTCAGGCAGTCTCTGCGGCACCTTCGTGATCATGTAGCCTTAACTCCGGTCCAGCCCTTCTCCCCCAGTGAGAGGCAGCCCTCATTGGGTTGCTGCAGGGGCTTCTGGGAAGAGGTGTGTAGGCCCCAGAGCTGCTGAGGAAATTGGTTTGAGCCAGAGGGGCTGTGGAGCTGGTGGGCCGGGTCGGGGAAGGATGCTAAGTAAGTCACCGCGATAGATTCATTCAAATACAGAACGAGGCTGGGGAGGCGGTGGAGGCGGCCGGGGACAAGGTTCGTCTCCTTGTAGGGCCCTTGCTCAGAGCCACCCAGCCATGGCCACTTTCCACTGTTCTTTTCCTCCCAGAAGGATCTTGATTTTCCAATGCATTAAATTTTTTAAAAAATCTTTTGGTGTAGTGTCCAGGACAGTGTAGTGAGAGAGTGTGGACAGCAACTCCCCTCCACGCTGGGCACTGGTATTCTGGGCACTGGGGGTGCAGAGGGTGGGGTACCGCCTGACCCTCTGGCGTCAACCCTGGATGGAGCAAGGTGGGCGGGGCCCCTGGCAGGCCTCTTAGCCCAGGCCAGCACCTTCCGTTGCCCGTCAGGTCATGGGGCCCCCTCTCTGGCCTTCCTCTGCATGTCCCCTTGCCTCCTTGCCCGTGCTCCAGGTCTGCTGCAGAGGCCTGGGAGGTCCCCGCCCTCTCTGGGCTCAGGCCCCTGGGTCTGAGGTTCTGTTCCACATCGCTGGGTGGTCACACCCAAAGAAGGCTGCCATGGCCCCCGAGGTGGATGACCGGGGGAGCCTGTCTGGAATTCCGAATGACTGAATGACTCCATGGTGAGTGAGGTCACTGGAGCCACGTCTGCCCTCAGGGCCTGGCTGTCCCGGGCCCTGGGCCCTCTGAGCAGGCCACCGTGTTCTCCTGTAGCAGAAATCTGCGCTGTGCAGGGGGTGTCTCCTGTTCTCGCTATAAAAGCTTATTATTTAATGGGTCAGCTGGTGGCATGGCGGTTAGGGCAGCCGGATCCCACATGGCAGACTCTGCGGTTCTAGTCCTGGACCCAGTGGCTTGAGAGACATGCTGGGTACATGTGTGTGCATGCCCCCAAAATCCTTAGAGGAGAAGGGGTTGTTGCGTAGCCATCCCTCCTGGGGGTGATTTCTCATTTTCCCTCTCTCTTTTTGTCTGTCTCTGGTGAGCTCACATACCCTATAGCAAAAACTAAAAAAAAAAAAGAGAGAGAGAGAGAGAGAGCTTCTCTCTTCCATAAGGGAGAGAGACAGAGACACAGAGAGGCAGACAGCGGACAGTGCCCTCACAGGTTTCCTGTGCTGGGATGCACCCGAGCCTTTGGCCGGCCCTGGGTCATAGGCACACGTGCCCAGAGTACTCAGAGAGGTCTTCAGACTCCGTACGTGGCCCAGTCTTACACGTGTCACGGCTGCACACTGCCCGGGCCCTCCTGCTCTTTCAGGCCTTGGTCCAGTGGCTGGAGCACGGAGTGCATTGCTGGGCCCGAGTGCCTGGTGTGAGGCCCCAGTGTGGTCTGTCAGAGACCTCGCCTCCTCTCTGTAAAGGGGTAACCAGAGCCTTGCAGGCTGCCAGTGAGGAGTAAGTGAGCAAACGCACGCAGAGCCTGGTGCAGCTGGCAGCCTGGCTGGTGTGCTAAGCCCTCCCTTGGCCTCTGGGGACAATCACCCCTCCCACTCCTTAGGGTCCAGGCAAGGGCTCACTCCTGCTTTGTTTGTGAAAATGCTTTGTTATTCAAACACTAGGCCATACTGTTTTTATTTAGGAAGTTCAAGGGCCTGGGTGGAGTGGAAGAGAGCTTGGGAGTAAGCACCTGCATGTTGGCCGTGCTGCCCACTGCTCCGCCGGAGTGCCTGCTCCGAGTGCCCACGTGCTGTGTCTGGGCATCTGTGCCCTGTCCCCTGGGATCGGGAGACAGAGAGCAGGGACTCCAGGCAGGGGGAGGGTCGTGGCGGCAGGTCTCTGGAGCAAGACTGCCTGGCCGTCTTGCTACTGTGTTCTATGCCGAGGGGACGATGGGCAGGATGAGGGGTTCTTTCAGTCATTCAGCAGACAGCGGCCAGGGAGCGTCTGCGTGGGCTGGACAGAGGCAGCGGAGACAGCGCTGCAACGTGATGTGAGAACAAGCACAGCTTCGCAGGCTGCGGCCGTGCGCTGGAGAGCGCCCCCTCAGACCCCCATGAAGCGAGGACGCTGACAGGGCCTGCCCTGAAGGGTGCCGGACATCGGACATCGCTAAGGGTAGTGTCATTGTTGTTCTTAAGGTGACAGCATTGCCTGGACGGGAAGGGGACTTGGGCACTCAAGGCTCATCCTAGCATGACCCTCCTCTTACCTCCCCAGACAGCCACTGGGGACCCTGGGGCCCATGGGGACTGGCCGCCTTCCTCGGCCACCTTCCTGGGTGCCGGGGCTGCCTGTGGGTGGCCCAGGCTGCCCGTGGCTCCCAGCACGGGTGGCCGAGCTCCTCGGGGGCCAGGCAGCTCCTGCAGAACTGGGAGCAGACGGGCCCTTGGCGCAGTCGCGGCCCCCAGTTCTGTGCCGGCATTAGCAGCTCGGCAGGGCCCTGGCTTAATGGGATTTTCTGCCCAAATGCTGTAATTATCGCCATACAAATACTTATTACCCGGAGCAGATGACGGCCGGCCTTGGGCAGTAGCCAGCGCGGAGCCGGGCTGTGCTGGGGGCGGAGAATTGGCTCCTCTTTCTGACGGAGCTTGCGACGCCCTCCTCTGCTTTCTGGAGCCCAGTGGTGGGGCAGACAGCTGCGGGGCACCTGCCCTGTGCGGGGTGTCAAGAGAGGCCCAGAGTGTGGACCCGCTCCTCGGGGACGTGTGGCTGGTGTTGGGGGGAGAATAACCGTGGGAGTCCGTCACAGGGACGCAGAGCACAGCCACAGCGCAGGACGGCTCTGGCCCCTCCACGACGGCTGAGTAATCTCTGGCAGCTCAGTGGGTCTGTGAAATGGGGTCGGGACCGCACGGGGCTGTGAAGTGAGATCGGCTAACCCGTGGCAGGTGCTTTGTCCCCGGTCTGGCATGCGGGCGGGGCCCCGGCCTGCAGCGAGGAGGAGCGAGGGGCTGGAAGGAAGGCTTGGATGGCTGCAGTGTGGGGTGCTATTCCAAGTGGGCCCCAAGGTCGGGCGGGGGTAGGGAAGAGGAGAGGGGCGGGGGGGGGGGGGGAGGGAAGGTGCGTGCCATGTGCTTGGGAGGGGAGGGAGGAGCTCGCCCTCCCCGGCTGAGTTGTGTTGGTGCGTCCAGTCCTGGGAGAGGAAATGAATGAAGTGGGTGGGTGCCAAGTCAGGCCAGGGGGCTGGGAACTGGGGGCCGCCAGAGCGGCGTGTGCACGTGCATGTGTAAAACTCACTCCAGCTTGCAACAACTCCATGATTTTTAATAAATGTTCAGAATTGTGCACATATCTCCACAGTTCAGTTTTAGAGTTTTTCATCACCTGGAAAGATTACTTATGCCTGGGGCTAGCAAGTGGCATGGCGGTTAGGGCACTGGACTTCCACATGGTCAACCTCAGTTTGAGTCCTGGACTTGGTAACTTACTTTCTCACTTTCCCTCTCTTTCTCTCTGTCTCTCTCTGGTGAAATAATAATAATGATAATAACAATAAAAAATAAAATAAAGTGAGTATTTTAAAAAAATATTCCTGATACTCACTGAGACTCTTATTTTTGCTATAATTTCCAATTCACAGGACAGTTGCAACAACAGTGTACGTCCCGTAGACCCTTCACTTAGATTCAGCTAGTCCTCTTTCGCCCATTTGCCTTATTGTCTGTCTTTTTCTGTATTTTTCTTTGTTGCTAACGGGCATGTGCACTCACTACAGCGAGACAGAGAGAGAGCACCTCAGTGGGTGTGGCCACCTGCAGCACCTCTTCCGTTTCTCCATCCTGTCAGGACTGTGGACAGATAGCTGCTGTGTTTCTCAAGCTGCTGGGGCTGAGACTTGAACTGCAGTCAGCCATATGAGATCTAATTCCTTTTTGAGAGGTTTTTGCCTGAGGGTGAGTACACTCACCAGAGAGGGAGAGAGACAGATAGTGAGAGAGAAAGTGGGAAATCACCCCCTAGAGGGGATGGCCACACCACAATCCCTTCTCCTGCATTCTCCTCCAGGGATCTTGGGCACGCCTGCACATGTGTCCGGTGTGATTTTCAAGCCCGTGGGTCCAGGACTCAAACCGCGGTTGATGATGTGGGAGTCCAGTGACGTAACTGCTATGTCATCTGCTGGCCCTGAGATCTATTTCCCTTAAGGTCATAGGGCTGACCTTAGCATCTCTCTCTCTTACATACACACACACACACACACACACACGCGCGCGCTCACAAGTAATTTTTAAAACCATTTAAGAATAAGTTGGTGATACTGTAACTTTTCCTCTTAAATAATTGATGTGCATTTTCTAAGAATAATATAAGGCCATCCAAATCAGAAATTTTGTGCCAGCCAGGTCGTGTGGTGGTTAAGGCAGCTGGATTCTACATGGTCAAGTGTGCAGTTCGAGTCCTGGACTTGGCGGCTTGAAAAGCATGCCGGGTGGGTGTGCATGTCGTCCCCAAATCCTGAGAGGAGAATGGAGGAGAGGGGATTGCAGCGTGACCATCCCTCTGTAGGGTGTCCCCGTCTCTGTTTCTCTCTCCTTGAGAAGCACACATTCTGTCACAAAAACAAATGAACAATTACCGCTCCTCTGCAAAATTTAACACAAAATTTAACACGGACGCAATGCTTCTTATCCACTCCGTGCTTTGTATTCAAATTTCACCTATCATGCTAAAAAAAGTAGCGTTTTTCCCCAAGTCTGGGATCACCCATGGCATTTAGTGGTCATGGCTCTTCAGACTCTTACTTTGAAATAACTCCTTGGCCTTCGTTCCTCCTGACCGCGGCACTAGCGAAGAGCACAGGTTGGTGATATATGGAAGGCCCTTCAGTCCGGCTTCCTCTGATCTTACTCATCAGCACATGTAGGTTGTGCATTTTTTGCCAGGGATGCTGAATAAAGATGCTGCGCCCTCCTCAGGGAGTCATGCCGGGTGGCCATCGGATGTGTGTCTGCGTCCACGCTGGTGATGTTAAATTTGGTTGCTTGGAGAGTTGAGTCTGCCAGGCTTCTCTGCTGAGAAATTAAATTTTTCCTCTTTGTTATTAGCATGTCCTTTGTGGGAAGATTCTTTGAGGCATATGAATGTCCTGATCCTCATCAAACTTCCACCCACGGGTTCTAAGAGCCATTGAGGGGATTCTGATCTCATCACGTTCCCTGTTAGTCGCAGTCCCCTTCTGCCCCCTCTGTGTGTAACAGGATGAGTCAGGGATTATTATTTTACTCACGGGTTATCATTTGTTCCTGTTGTTATTTATTTCGATGTTCAGAGTATCCTAGATTTGGCCAGTGGGAGCCCCTTGGAGCCCCTCCCGTGTCCTCGGGAGGGTATACTTAGAGTCCCTGTCCCCAGGGATTTCGAGCGGAGAGTGCTAAGCGCAAAGTGGTGTTTTGAGAAATTCTACTGGCTAGGTTTGGTGTGGAGTAAGTAGCGTGGGGACCAGCTGGCAATGGGAGACCGGTGGTTACGGTGACTTTGTTCCCTGGCTTTTCTGTGACAGTAGTTTTGCTGTCATTGCTGTGTTTCATATTCTTTTTTGTTTTAAAGCATTATTTATTTAATTTTATTCATTATTATGATCACTTTTCAATTTGCTTTAGTGCATGTGCACTTACCAGAGAGAGAAGGGGGGGGGTAGTGAGAAAGCAAGTCACCAGGTCTGGGATTCGAACCTTGGTTGGCCATATGGGAGTCCAATGACTTAACCACCATGCCACCTGCTGGCCCCTCATTTTATTTTTCAAAACAAAATTTCCAGGGTCCGGGGCAGCAGGTGGCATGGTGCTTAAGGTGATAGACTCCCACGTGGCTGACTGTGGTTCAAGTCCTGGACCTGGCAGCTTGAAACTCATGTTGGTGCATGTGTGTGTGTGCCCAAAATCCCAAGAGGAGAATGGAGGAGAAGGGACTGAGGTATGGCCATCCCCCCTTGGGGAGGATTTCTTGATTTTTGTCTCTTTCTGTCTCTGTGGTGAGTACACGTTCCCTATAGCAAGAATCTCTCTCTCAAAAAAATGTTTTATCAGAGGGTCAGTGCTTGCCAGAGAGAGGAAGGGAGAGAGGCAGGATAGTGGCCCTCAGTGGGATGCAGTCAGGCCGCGATCCCTTCTCCTTCACTCCTCCATCCTGTCAGGGTTGGGGCACACACGCACACACGCCTGGTGAGCTTTTCGAGCGACAGGGCTGGGACTCCCACTATTGGCCACGTGGGATCTAGTTCCAAATGGGCTTAAATACTGCGCTATGGGCTGGCCCATTGCTCTATTTTATTAAAAATAAATAAACACATAAATAACCTTAGACACACAGGAAAGTTGCAAAAATCATCCAGAGAGTTCCCGCATATTCTCCAGCCAGCAGCCCCTGGGACCACAGCCCAGTTATCAGAACTGGGACAGCAGCACGTACAGAGCCGAGCCAGGCTGCGACCGGTGGCCTGCACGGTGTCCTTTTCTCTTCCAGGGTCCAGCCAGGAATCCGCTTTTCACTCAGCCCTCACGCCTCGGTCTCCTTCAGTCTCTGCTCCTCAGTCTTTCCTCGCTTCCCAGGACTTTGATACTTGGGAAGAGTACCGGTCAGTTACTTTTTTTCTTTTTCTTTTTTGGAGAGGTTTTTGCTATAGGGTGCATGCGCTTACCAGAAAGACAGAGAGAGACAGAGAGACAGAAAGCGAGAAATCACCCCTCAGGGGGGATGGCCACACCGCAATCCCTTCTCCTCCATTCTCCTCTCGGGATCTTGGGCACGCACGCACACGCGCCCAGCGTGAGTTTAAGCCACCAGGTCCAGGACTCAAACCGCAGTTGACTACGTGGGAGTCCAGCAACATAGCCCTTACACTCACTGCTGGTCCCCCGGCCAGTTACTTTGTAGACTGATTGTATTTTGCATTAGTCTGGGGTGTTTTTCCTGAGGGATTGAATCTGTACACTGCAGAAGGAATGTCATGGAGATGACGTGCCCTTCCTGGCGCCTCGTCCTGGGGGAGGTGACACTGACACAGCTTTTTTTTTTTTTTATTAACATGTATTTATTTATTTGTCATCATTTTCTTTTCTTCTTTTTAAAGAATTGTTTACTAAAGTTTATTTATTATTTTTATTTATCAATTCATCAGAGAGAGAGAGAGAGAGAAAGCAAGCAAGGTCTGACCCTCGAATTGCAGTTGGCCATGTGGAAGTTCAGCACCTTAACCACCATGCCACCTGCGGGCTCCAGTGGCGCTTTTAAAAAAAAGCTTATTTGTTGGGGTTGGCGGGTGGCATGATGGCTAAGGGCGCCGGACTCCCACGTGGGCAACCACAGTACAAGTCCTGGACCTGTCAGCTTGCTTTCTCACTTTCTCTTCCTCTCTCACTCTATCCCTCTCTGGTCAAATATAAATATATAAATAAATAAATAAATAAATAAATAGAGTTAAATTTAAAAAATTCTTTTTTTTTTTTTTTTTAAAAAAAAAGCTTTATTTTTTTTTTTTTAATTTTTTTTTCTTGATAGGAAGGGCACACATGTATGTGTGTGTGTGAGAGAAACACCTTCACCCGAGTCTGGTCACATTGAGCCCCCTTCTGGCAGCCCGCTGGCTCAGGTGCCTGTGTGCACCTGGCATGTTTCAGGTTGACCGGGCCAGGGATCTGAACCTGCAGTCACCATGTGGCGTCCAGCGCTGCAGTTCAGTATGTTACTGACTGCACTACAGGCTGGCCCGTGGCACTGTATTTCTTATGGGTGTGATGTGGACTTCGATCTCTTGGTTAAGATGGCTCCTGCCAGTTTTCTCTCCTGGGAAGTTATTCTCCTCGCATTCAAACAAACAAACAAACATTTATTTACTTAATTCCATTTGTTATTACTTTTTAATTTGACTAGACAGAGACAGAGCAAGAGAGAAAGGAAAAGCAAGAAAGCAAACTGTCAGGTCCAGGACTTGAACCATAGTCGGCCATGTGGAAATCCAGTGCCTTTAACCACCATGCCACCTGCCGGCCCCAAAAAGTGAGTTATTCTATTTGTAGGGGTGAGGAAAATCCACCCTCTCTTCAAATTTACAATGAGTAAATATTTAGAATGAGATATTAGAGTTAATGCAACACTCCTGCTCTCAATTTTTTTCCTTTCTTTTTTTTAGAGAGATTTTTTGCTACAGAGCACATGCACTAGCCAGAGAGACAGAGAGACAGAAAGTGAGAAATCAACCCCCAGGGGAGATGGCCACGCCGCAAATCTATTCTCCTCCTGGGATCTTGGGCACGCACGCACGTGCGCCCGGCATGAGTTTCGAACTGCCAGGTCTGGGACTGTAACTGCGGTCGGCCATCTGGGAGTCCAGTGACATGACCTTCACACGATCTGCTGGTCCTTGCTCTCAAGTTCTTACCTACAAATTTCAACATCTATTTACTGGCCCTTGACTGCAATAATTTTTATCCCGTTGTGATTTTTCCTCACTCCCTCTACATTCATTAATTGGAATTCTTCTGTAAGGGAGAGAATTTTCTTCCCTTTTATTTTTATTTGTTATTGGGCACATGTGCTTGCTAGATAAGACAGAGACAGAGAGAGACAGAGACAGAGAGACAGAGTGGAAAACCACCCCCTGGGGGGATGGCCATGCTGCACTCCCTTCTCCTCTGGTCTCCTCTCAGGGTTTTGGGCACACACACATGGACGTGGCGTATTTCCCAAGCCGCCAGGTCCAGATGAACCGTAGTTGGCCATGTGAGAGTCCAGCACCTCAACCACCACACTGCCTACTGGTCCGTGTCCTGCCTTTTTAGTAAGGTGGTTTTTTAGTGGTTAGTAAAAGGTTTTGCTTTTCTGTGGGTAGAGTCTGTGTCTCACGTATCTTTGAAGCCCTGTTGTCTGGCACATAGTAGGTACTTAGAAAACACGTGTTCAGGATCCAGCAGTTGGCATAATGGCTATGTCACTGGACTCCCATGTAGTCGACCATGGTTAGTGTCCTGGACCCGGTGGCTTAAACTCACACAGGGCGCATGTGCGTGCGTGCCCAAGACCCCGAGAGGAGAATGGAGGAGAAGGGATTGCGGTGTGACCATCCCCCCTGGGGGGTGATTTCTCGCTTTCTGTCTCTACGTCTCTCTGTCTTTCTGGCGAGCGCATGCGCCCTATAGCAAAAAACTCCAAAAAAAAAAGAAAGAAAAAAAATAATAAAACATGTTCAGCGAGTTCTTTCTAAAAAATCTCTGGTAAGACGTTACACAGGTTCAGATATTGCCTTTCGAAAACTAGGCGTTGTAGGCTGAATAGTGGCCTGCATGCACTCTGCATTCGTGACCCCGGAACCCGTGAGCGTGCTGCCCCATGCGGTAGAGGGACTTTGCGGATGGGACTGAGTCAAGGCCCCTGAGATGGAGAGATGACGCAGATCTGGGTGGGCCCTGTGTGATCACAGGGGTCTCCGTGGGAAGGAAGGAGGCCAGAGCCAGCAGCGGGTGACGTGATGACGGAAGCAAGAGGGGGGGATGCTGCCAGGAAGGGGCCTTGAGCCAAGGGATGCAGCGGCCTTCAGCGGCTGGAAAGGCCTCTCGCGCCTCCAGAAGGGGGTGCAGCCCGGCTCCCAGCTGGCCTTACCCAGCCAGGCTGTGTGGCTCAGAGCTAGAGATAATAAATTACGTTGTTTCCATCCGCTAAGTAGCAGTCGTTACAGTGGAAGGCCTCGCTCAGTCATCATGGGCTTGGAGGCTACTGCCAGGCCGAGACAGAGAGGAAGCAGGCCTGGGCTGAGACCAAGGGGAAACGTCATGGGGAGTCTGAGGTTCAAGCCTGAGAGAGTGATCTCGTGCCTGCAGGAGAGCCAGGGAGGGCGGCCCCCTGGAGGAGATGCCATGAAGCTGCCTTTGCATATTTCCTTAATCTAGGCCCAGAAAGAGAGGGGATGGCTGCTGTGTAGGGGTTCAGGCTAGAGGGACGTTGGAGGGCCTCTGGGGGGTGGCTGAGCCCACGAGGGCCATGGGGCAGACGCATCAGTGGGACGGGAATCTCCTGGGAAGCTGGCACAAAATGCAGAGTCCCAGGCCCACCCCAGAGACGCCAACTTCGTAATCATTGGCAGAGGCGAGCCCGGCTCTATGGACCCTAGAGGAGCCCAGGACATGATCCGAGAAACACTGCTTGATGCCGGGTTTTCGGGAACACCCGTTCGGAATCCGCCTTTAGCTTCTGCCCACACTGCAGAGGCAGGGGCAGGGAAGACTCTGGGAGGGAGGAGAGGGCCGGGAGGGGAGGGCCGGCAGGTGGAAGGGGAAGGCCAGGAGGAGAGGCCCGGCAGGTGGGAGGAGAGGGCCGGGAGGAGAGGGCCGGCAGGTGGGAGGAGATCTGATCCTGTTCTGTGCACAGGGGAGCCCTGGGTAATTGTTTGCAGATTCTAACCTGGGCAGAGTAGGTGCTTCAAAAGCCAGAGCAAAAGCCAGAGGAGTTCGGAGGCGGGGGTGGGGGTGGGGGTGGGGGTGGTCACCAGCGTGGTAACCAGTCAGTCTGAGCGTGAGGTCCAGGGAGAGCTACTGGAACGGGACACGGGGGGGGGGGGGGTGTCACCGGCCACGCTGGCAGAACAGTTTGTAGCCGAAGTGGGAGGCGGGAGGCAGATGGTCCGGCAAGGAGGTGGTGAGGACGTCTGCAGAGGAGAGGGTGAGCAGGGGAGCGGGCTCAGGACGGAGGGGTGTAGACAGGAGTGGCTGTGGGCAGAGCCCAGGACCAGCTGAGGGACAGAGCAGGCTGTGGGCAGGAGGGAGCCAGGGTGTTCGGGAAACAGGAGAGGGTGGAGGGCTGGTGATGGCCCCAGCCCTGGCCCCGAGAAAGACGGAGGCAGAGAGAGTTCCGGTGGGTCTGCAGTCCATATCTAGAACACCCACCTGGCACCTGGCGGGAGCCAGCTGCTTTACCCACGTCCCCCTTTACTCCTCCTCGTCATTCTGGGAGGAAAGATTACTTCCCCCGCTTTGCAGATGAGTGGACTCAGAAGGTGGCTGGTAAGCGGTGAGCTGGGAGTCCCTGAGTCCTGGGACTCTGAGACGCTCTTGTGTTCTACATCTGACTACTGCCCTACACATCTTTCTTATTTTAGAAAAAGGTTTTTGCTATAGGACGTGCGTGCTGGCTGGAGAGACAGAAAAGCAACAGATCCCATTCCAGGGGGATGGCCACACTGCAATCCCTCCTCCTCCATTCTCCTGTTGGAATTTTGGGCACGCATGCACACACATCTGGTGTGAATTTCAAGCCCTGAGTCTGGGACTCAAACCACAGTCAGCCCTGTGGGAGTCCAGTGCCTTAACTACCATGCCACCTGCTGGCCTCCCTACACATCTTTAAAAGACCTCTTATTAATGAATTTATTTGTCAGCTCCTCATTCAGCACCTGTAATCACCAGCTTAGCTAACAGTCGGCCCAGAGGTAAAGCGGCCATGAGGGGTTCCGGCTTGCACATGGCTGCAGGGGCTCTGAGCTGCGGGCTGGGGTGGGAGGGAGAGGTCTGGTCTAGGGGGTGGTCAGCAGTTGGGGTGCAAGTGGAGGTCAGCATCAGGGACCTGCCAGGCGCCTGGCTTGGAGGCAGTGAGAGCAGCTGGCAGACCATGGGCCTGGAGGCCTGGTGGTGGGCGATGGGCTGTGGCTTTGGGGCGGGCCCCGGACTTGGGAGGGGAATTGGGGGAGCAAAGGGGAGCCTCATGAAGGGACTGAGGAGCACTTCCGGCTCAGAACAGAGAACGCCATGGAGCTGCGGTGAAGGGCTGGGCCCCGGCCATGTCATAGCCACTAACATGACCCCGATCAAAACTGAAACTCACACGCTGGTGAGGACGTGGCGAATTAGAACCCCGTGCTGCTGGAGAGAGCGTGAGTGGCGCAGCTGCTGTGGAAACGGTATGGCGGCTCCTCAAAAACTAGAATGACCACACGATCGGGAATCCCGCTTCTGCGTTCACACCTAAAACAAGTGCAAGGGACTCGAAGAGGTCCTTCCATGGCTGTGTTCGCTGCAGCCTCGTTCACATGGCTGAAATGTGAAAGCAACTCAAGTGCCTGTGGACTGACGAAGAGAGGAACAGAATGCGGTCTCTACATGCAGTACAAGTTAAATGTATTTATTTATTATTATTAGTTTAATTCACCAGAGAGAGACAGACAGGGCAGGTGAGAAAGCAAGCTGCCAGGTCTGGGACTCAGCCGGTCAGCCATGTGGGAGTGCCGTAACCTCCACACCACCTGCTACCCCACATAGAGTGGAATCTCAGCCTTAAAAAGGGGGGCATTGTGATGTGTGCTACGAGGCGGCTGGACCTCGAGGACACCGTGCGGAGGGAAACAGGCGGTGAGGAGAGGATCATTCCGCACGCCGGTCTCACTTCTGCGGTGCCCAAGGCCGTCAGATAGACAGACGGGAGGGCGCCTGCCGGCTGGGGCACAGCGGGGCTCTGGTCTGGAGGTGCGTCTGCATGGTGAGAGCCCTTTGGAGACTGGGCGCAGCACAGCGTGGATCTACTGACGTGACTGAGCCGTCTGCTTCCTGAGGTGACGAAGGTAGATTTCATGTCCACTTACATTAAAAATTTTAAAAAGACCCAAACCCTGGAGTCCCACGTGTCGGGATTCGTGTCCATCCCCTCAACCTACTCACCAGCGGGGACCTCGCCCGAGTTGCCGCGGCTCTGTGCGCCTTGGTCGCCTCTCCTGTGAGCCGCCTGAGCGTGGACCTTGGAGCGGGACGGTCACGCGGCCTCCATGCTGGCTGGCTTGGTGGCCGGTGGCACTGCTGCTGTGGCTCAGGCCAAGAAACAAGATTGAGGGTGGAGCCGGGCTGGCAGCACGTCTGCCCTGGCGTGGAGCCGTGGACCACCCCTCCCGGGGCTTCTCCGCCTGCCATGGCAGAGAGCGGGCCGAGGGCCGGAGGGCTGGGGTCAGGCCGTGGGCTGAGCCGGGACTGGAGGACAGCGATGCTGGGAGCCTCCAGGTTTGGATGTGGGAAGGCTTGGCTGGCCGATGGCCGCGTGGGCCGGGCCCCGCATGTGCCCACAGTGGCCGGGCCGAGGGCAGGGCTGCTCAGACGCTTGTTGAGTGAATGCCCCTGCGCTGGCACGGCAGGCCCTGGGGATTCAGCAGGGAGCACACCAGCTGCGGGCCACTACCCCACGTCGCCTCGCGGGAAGGCTGCCTTAACGAAGGCCTCAGGGTGAACGACTCCGCGTCGCTGTTGGGGCTCGAGGGCAGGAGTCAGTGGGCACCGGGGCATGCCAGCTCAGAGGAGGGTGTAGGGTGAGTCAGCCTGGCTCGGTTTGGGTGGGCGGGAGAGGAGGGGGCCGCTCTGGGCTGAGGGGGCAGCCTGGGCCAAGGCCCGGGGGCCTGCAGGGCTGCGTGTGGGAGGGGTGGAGGAGCACAGCGCTGAAGCTCTTGGGGTGAGGGGCTGGAATTGTCCTGAGAAAGAGACTAAGGAGAAATAGAGAGAGAGAGAGACCTCCACAGAGTCTGCTTGCTGTGTCCACCCCAGCTCAGCTGGGGCCGTGGCACACGTGTGCATTCGGCGTGCACAGTGACACCTTGGCCAGCAGACTGGGCTTCCTGTGTGAGCGTTTAAATGAGCCTTTTAGCCCTGGGCAAAGGTGGGTGGCCAAGGCCTCTGCCTTCAGGAGTCACAACCACCCTTGGGGTCAGCCTCCGGGCCTATCTGCACTCTGGGCTCTGGGCTCCAGGGCTTCTGCGTCCCCGGGACCTGGCCGAGGCTGCCAGCTGTGCTCAGGGCTGCTCGTGACATGGCACATGCTAGTCTCTGTGCATGCACACGCCCACCAGCCCCCGCCCTCGGACCTGCAGGCCTGTGCCTGCTGGGCTCGATCCTGACTTCACTCACTGCGGAGGCCACCGCTAAGCTCGCCCGCCACCTGCCAGACTCTCTAATAGCACATGACACTGCTGTCCCCACCCTGGGTGTGAGGCAGGGAGACTCAGAGAGCTGATGTGTTTGCCCAAGGTCATGCAAGGCTTGGGCTGGGCCGCTGAAACACTGAGCCGCTGGGAAGGCTTCCCGCTCTGCCACTTAACCCGCAGCCTCGGTTTCCTTGTCTGTAAGATGATGCTAGTGACAGCCTGTTCCCAGGGTTGTCATGGAAACGACACAGAGCGAATGTCCATGGGTGGCGAGCACAGTGCCCGTGGGAGGCACTGCCCACTGGACCTGCTATCCTGCTTCTCCAGAGAGAGCCCCTGAGTGGGCAAGATGGCCCTGCCCGTCTACCTGCTGACGTGTCAGGAGTGGCCCGGCCTCCTTGGCTGGCAGCTCGGACCACCGGGCACTGCTTGCTTGTTTATATCGGCTCCCTTAGGAGAATGGAGGGAACGGGAAGAGAGCGGTCACTGGTTACAGGGCAGCATGCTCTATCTGCAGACATTTGGGGGCAATGGCTATTTGAAGAGAGCCTCTTTTTCTTTCAGTTAAATATATGTTTTATTCATAAGTGTGCATGCATGCACGTGTGCATGTGAGAGAGAGAGAGAGAGAGAGAGAGAGAGAGAGAGAGAGAGAGAGACCATGACAGGGTCTTGTCACGCTGCAGTCCCTCCCCAGCTCTCCGGCTCAGCAAGACCCCGGGCGTGCCTGTGCCCAGCGTGTTTGCAGGTCTGCGGGGCAGGGGATTGAGCCAGCTGTGGTTGTCCCCGTGGCTTCTAGCACTGCAGGCCAGTACGCCACCCGTGGGGCCGCCGAGGTCAGCTGTGGAAAGCGCTGTGCCGTGTGCTCTTTTTCTTTCTCTCTGTTTTGTTTTTGAGTCGGGGGCAGGGAGACACGGAGAATCCACTCCCAGCACGGTTCACGAAGTGTCCAAGTCGTCCCTGCTCTGGGAAGCTGCGTGGCACTGACCGGCGTGCACCACGTGCTGTGTGAGCCCAGGGACACAGCTGTGAGAAAGCCTACAGTCCGCCTCCTCCAGGGGCTTCTGATCTGTGAGGCTGAGACTTCCGACAAGGCATGCCCCGAGCCCCCATAATTGCCCCCGATTTGTGCTGGAGGAGAGGACCGGGGCCTGCAGCCTGCGATTCGAAGGCCTACCAGTTGGAAGGGTGCAGGAGTGCACAAGTCTGGCCAGGGCAGGGAGGAGCGTTCCAGGCAGAGGGCATGGCAGGTTCGAAGCCCTGCCCCCGGGGGAGCAGGTCAGAATGAGGAGAGCGGGACAGGGCAGCTCCGTCAGGGACAGGCGGCTCGGTCCAGGACAGGGCGGCCACTTGGGAGCTTCCCAGTAAGGTTTTTGTCTTGATTCCAAGAGTGTGGGGTGCCTTGGAGGGGTTAAGTGGGGAGTGACATAATCAGATTTGCATCCCGAAACGACCTGACCCGCTCTGGCTGTGGCTTGGAGAGCAGATTGGAGGGGAGCCAGGGAGAAAGTGGGGAGCCCCTGGGCAGCTCTTCAGGGCTCCAGGCAGCGATGGAGGCATGGGGTGGGTCTGGCGGTGGGGGAGTGCGGGCGGGCCACTGCAGGTTGGAGTGGTAGGCCTCTGTGGGCCAGGGGCTGGGAGGGAACGTCTTTCCTCCCTCAGGGGCTCCGCACTCCCCAACTCTGCAGGCACCCCTCACTGTCACGTGGACTTGGCTGGGGTGAGATTTCAAAGAAAAGAGTTGAGGTGTGGCCGAGCCCCAAGGCCTGTCCCCCTCGCAGTGAGGCCCAGGAGGGGTTTCCTGGAGGGTGGCCGAGTCTCCCGCGGTGGCTGCAGGCCCGGGTGCTGTGGGACTGTCCTGGACCCCGAGGGGCCCTGCGCCTGGCCAGACGTGCCCCTGCAGCACGCCCTCCCTGCGAGCAGCCCTGGGGTTTACTCCTGCAGCCCCAGGAAATCCGAGGGTTTCCTTCCATTTATCGCAAACACCCAGATGCTGGGGATCCAGTTCTTGTTTCCTGAGAGGATTCAAGAAATCTCTGTGTGTTTTGTTTTCTCCTTGGTAACTTTTCTTTGGGGGATTTTCTCTAAAATCTTCTATCGAGGAGGTTTGCCCTGCAGGCTGGGACCACACACAGGAGCTGCCGGGAGTCTGGGCCGTGTGCCGTGGGGCATCTCCCTCCTTGGGACAATGAGGGGGCCAACGTCGCATTTGGAGGAGAGAAAGCACACTCAGGGGCCCCGAGTGGGACGCCGGCTCCTCCTGGTTCAGCATGGCCTGCCAGTCCAGCACCAGCCTGGACTGCGCCTGGGGACACCACCTCCTGGTGGAGCCACAGTCCTCCAGGAGAACCGCCGCAACAAAACGGCAGCAGTAAAAATAGCTGCGGGACCAGCAGAAGGCGTACTGGTTACCCCGCTGGACGCCCACATGGCTGACTGCATTTTGAGTCTCGAACCCGGTGGCTTGAAACTCATGCCAGTGTGTGCCCATGCATCCCAAGAGACGAATGGAGAAGGGACTGTGGCATGGCCATCCCCTCCAGGAGGTGATTTCTTGCTTCCTGTCTCTCTGTCTCTCTCTCTCTCTGTCTCTCTCTGGTGAGCGCATGTCTCCTACAACAAAAATCTCTCTTTAAAGAAAGAAAGAAAAGGATCGCAGGAGGTGGCCCCGATTCAGGGCGCCATCGTGTGCCAGGCAGTGTTCTCGGTCAGTTAAACCTCACCACATCTCTAAGGAGTGGACACTATTAGCATCCCTCTTTTACAAATGGGGAAACTGAGGCTCACTGAAGTTAGATTCCTTGCTTCCATCACACAGTTATTGCGATGGGGAACACCCGCAGCCTCGGCCCTTAGCCACTAAGAACAGGCCAGCCCAGCCCGGCGGGGACTCCCGGTGCTGTTAGGCAGAGCACACGGCCTCTCACAGGGCCCCAGAGCCAGGGTTTCCCGGCCGGAGCAGCCCAGCTGTTCTCCAGCTCTGTGTAAGCCGTGACTGTTCAGGTGGAGGGGCCAGGAGGAGGGGCTGGAGAACAGGCCGACCCAGGGCATCGCAATGCAGGGCACGCACTGGAATCACACTGGCGTGGGTCTGCGCCTGGCCCCGCGTTTGCCAACTGTGTGGCTCTGGGCAAGCGGCTTGCCACTCTGTGCCTGTTTCCTCATCAGCAAGCTGAGGAGCCTGCGACTCTCCTGATAGGTCACGGTGGGGGTGAAATGAGACAAGGCAGGCTTGGGGCCAGCCCCCCCGCACACCGTGGGCGCACAAGGAGGAGCGGGGGCCTGGGCTCTGGGCAAGCCTCAGGTTAGCTCTGAGCCCCAGTTCTTCCTGAGACATGCGGCCAGGACCTGCCCACTCAGCAGCCCTGGCTACAGTGGTCTCCAGACCCTCGCAGTGTCTCTAGTCTCCACGGGCAGCTTGCTGGGGATGGTCTCCATGGCAACACTCAGGACCACCTGTTGAAAGGATCACGCTGCAGAAAATTGACCTGCTTGCCTCGTTCCACAGCCTCTGCTGCGGGTTTGGGGGAGAGGCTGGCCTAGGTTTGGAACTCGGTCCTGGCGGCTGCCCTGCGGAGAGCAGAGGACGGGCCACCTGGCAGAGGCACTTCTCAGCCTGAGTGGCCGTAACGCCTCCTTAAGCAGTAGCCTAGGGCTGGAGCCTAATGAGGGCTGCGTCTGCCCTCCGTGGGAGAGGGGCACCCCTGCAGTGAGGCACTCAGCCCTGGCATTAGAGAGCCAGGTGATGGGGTGTGCGCCGGGCGGGCATGGGCCTCCCGAGGGAGACCGTGCTGGCTCTGCAGTCTGCCCCGCTGGCCTCTCCCTGCTGGCCACTGGTCTCCTCCGAAGGGGGCGCAGCGGGTCGAGGAAGTGGAGAGGAGAGCTGGGTAAGGAGCACGTCCCAGAGGCCCACATGGGCTGAGGCAGAAGGGTCTGAAGAGAGGCGTCATCGGGGGCTCCAGGCCTCTCTGCACGCCCCACTTAGCAGGAGCCCCATCGCAGGGACTCTCGAGCTCTGCTTGGGTCTGGCCTTGTTCAGGCCGGTCTGTGTTCGCCTTTGCCTCTGTCTTGCTGTCTGTGAAATGGAGACCGTTATCGGTCGTTTTATAAGTCAAGGTTGCCGTGAGAAAGAGGGAACACGTGATGCTGCAGTCATGAGGTTTTTCATGCGCTTTGGTTCTAGTAACTCCCTTTAAAGGATGCACGGGAGTCCACTTCCTGCACGTGCCGAATTGACTAAGCCATGCTCCGTCCATGTCGTTCACGTCCTTAACAGCCTGCTCACCCTCCGTGCTGGCGTACCTTCAGAATCAGAATAAAACAGCCCACGTGCCTTGTGGTTCTGGGTTTGGGGATGAACGTTTCAGAGGACTGGCCAAAGGGGCCCACCCTGCTGAGGCAGGGACACGGTTTTACAGGGCTTCGTGACGGCACCCTTGCACATGGCTGCTGTCCCCATGTATGGAGGAAGAAACAGGCTCAGCGAGGACTCCCCTGAACAGCCACCGTCACGGGCTGGTTCCCAAATCCCTCCTGTGCAAACACCTTGTCTTTCCAACTCGGCTGAGCTCTTCCACGGGGAAACCGTGCCGTCGGTTTCTGCTCCCTGCAGCCTCTCGCACTGTTATCTGATATCGGCAAACAGACCCCCGCCTGTTGGGCTCAACACAGACTCGGGTCCTGCCTCTTAGCTGGGAAGCTCCCGATCCCACTGGTGAGGGGACTGGCTCGAGCCAGCTGGAGAATGAGGCCAGAGCTGAGCCCCAAGCCTGGGCGTCTACACTGGCCATCTCACCACTTCTCTGTTTGCAGATGGTCGTGTTGAAGGAGTAGGTTGGGGTGCAACCCGAGAGACTTTCAGACTGGCTGTTTCAGAAAAGAACATTTAGCTCAGCAAAAAAATAACCCTTTACATTGAAAAGGGCCCTTCTCACACGTGAAGGTGTCCTCAGCGTGTAGACAGGCCCTCTCCAGTGGCCCTGTACCTGGGGCAGTCATCAAGGTCCTCAGATCCTGTTAGAGGAGCACCAAGGAGGGCTGGCCTATAGCACCACGGCTAAGCCCAGTGCGTAGCGAGCCAGATCCCACGTGGCCGACTGCGGTTTGAATCCTGCCCTTGGGGGCTTGATAAACACACTGGGCACGTGTCCATGTGTGCCCGAAATCCCGATGGGGAAGGAGAGACGGGGAGAAAGGATCATGGTGTGACCACACCCCCTCGGGGGTCTTCTCTAGCTCTCTCTCTGGCAAGGGCATGCACCTTCTGGCCAGGAAAAAGACAAAACAGAAGAGGAGGAAGAGGAGAGGAGGATGGGGACTGAGTTCTTTTAGCTGCTCCGAAGGCTCGGGAGCCAGGCCCAGAGGCCGGGCAGAGAGCGCGAGGAGCTGAATTCCTGGCTGGTCAGCCTGGACAGCCGGGCCTGGCAGACAGCCTGGGGCCCAGGGTCAGATGGACATGGATTCTGTCACTTACCAGCTGGTGACCTGGGGAGGCACCAAGCCCCTGGGACCCACTCCCTCATCTGTAAGACTCCCCAGTGTCCTGTGAGTCATAGGTGACATCTGGTACCCGGAGTGTGGAATGAGTAGCACACATACTGCTCTGAGAGGAGGCCGGGTGAGGACAGCACCCAGACCGTGCACTGCGGACGGGCGCCTGCTGTTTGTCCAAGTGCTTAGGTTGGACTTGTGGCTGGAGCTGGTGCTTTTGCCCAGTGTTGGTTAAGTGCGAAGCCTGGCTGCAGAGGAGCACAGGTGTGTGCATGTATGCGTGTGTGCATGCACGTGTGTACATGCATGTGTGTGTGTTGCACAGGTGTGTGTACTGGTGCAGCCAGGGAAGAGGCTGCAAAGTAGACCGCTGACTGTGACAGTGTGAGACGGGGTGGGGGTGGGGGCTAGGGGTGGCATGGCTGTGAGTGGGGAGCTGCCCAGGAGGCAGAGGAGCTACCGGGGGTCAGGGTACAGCTGGGGCTGAGTGAGGCCCGAGTTAGAGTCTGTGGGGGGCTCTGGAGAACCTGCTGGGGAGTGGAGAGCCTCACTGGGTGGCCTTTCCTAGGGGAGCAAGCTTCTTTCAGAGAGAAGTGGTGCAGCAGAGGCCGGGGGAGCTTCTCTGGGGGCTGAGTGAGGGCGGCTGGCCTCAGAGGTGGGGTCCATGCATGAGGTGCCAGGGGGTGACTGGAGAGGCCCAGGGCAGTGGGCCAGTGGCCCAGGACAACTGAGAGGCGGGGTCCCTGCAGCCGGGGCCCCGGGCCCGGGACCTAGAGAGGGCTCGGCTCCCTTCCCCAGCGGCCCTCCTGCCCAGTGCTGCAGGACAGACCTCGTGGAGGCCCCCGCCCAGAGCCCTGGTCGGCTCCCGGCTGCCCCTCTGCTCACCCCGTCAGGCCGTCTGTGACCTGGACCTACCTGCCCCAACATGCTTCCTGGGGTCCCCCGCTCTCAGCCTGTCTCCTGCCGTCTTTCCCTCAGACACGCTAGGCCTGACTCCGACGGTCTTCCCTGGACGTCCGCTCTGTCCCCCGGCCGTGCAGGTCGTCCTCGCCACTTGGCTCTCAGCCCGACCCCACTTCCTCAGTCCCCTTAAAGTGCACAGTCCTCCTGCTCCCTCCTGCTCAGAATAGGGACAGCTCGCAGGAGCCAGCGCCACCAGACAGCATCACGGCGACCCCTCGGCAAGCACCAGCCATGCTCTGCGTGCTGGCATCTCGCGGGCACACATGGTTCCTGTCCCCGTCCACAGACAGGCCCAGCGACAGTTCCTGTCCCCATTCACAGACAGGCCCAGTGTGGACTCCCCTGGAACAGCCGCTCTCACGGGCTGGTTCCCAAATCCCTCCTGTGCAAACACTTTGTCTTTCCAACTCGGCCGAGCTCTTCCACGGGGGACACCGCTGTCGGTTTCTGAGCCCTGCCAGCCATGCGTGCTATTTGACGTCTGCAAAGAGCCCCCCACCCCCACTTGTTGAACTCAACATAGTCTTGGAGGTCCTGGGGCTTAACTGAGAAGGCCCCAGCCCCACTGCGAGGTGACTGGCTGGAGCCAGGTGGACAGGGAGCCTGGAGCTGAGCCCCAGGCCTGGGCGTCTACACTGGCCATCTCACCACTTCTCTGTTCTCTCCTCCACTAGGGAACTCAATGGCAACAACATCACTCGGATCCACAAGAATGACTTTGCGGGGCTCAAGCAGCTGCGGGTGCTGTGAGTATGGGATGTCTCCTGTCCCCACGTCCAGCAGTGGCCTCGGGGATCCTCTGGCTGCAGATTGTAGGGTTGTAGGCTGGCCGCCTCCTCCCTTGTAGAGTTGGTCTTGGGACAACCTGAGGTTCTTTCTCTAGCTCTCTCTCTGGCAAGTGCATGTACCTTCTGGCCAGGAGAAAAAATAAAATAAAATAAAAAGAGGAGGAAGAGATGGAATGGGGACTGAGTTCTTTTAGCCACTCCGAAGGCTCGGGAGCCAGACCCAGAGGCCGGGCAGAGAGTGTGAGGAGCTGACTGAATTCCTGGCTGGTCAGCCTGGACAGCTGGGCCTGGTAGACAGCCTGGGGCCCAAGATTAGACGGCCCCTGAGGGGGTGGGTGAGGTGATGTGAGTCTGACCCAGAGTGACCACTGCCTCCCACGTGGCTGAGACAATTGGACATGGTGTGGTTCCTGGACTGGCTGCGTCCCGGGGATGAGGGAAGACCAGGTGGCCATGAAGCTCTAGTACTCAGTATCAGTCTGCTTGGGCTGCCATAACAAAATACAACAGCCCAACCAGCTTAAACCACAGGAAGGGATTTCCTCACAGTTCTGGAGGGTGGAAGTCCCAGATCAAGGTGTTGGCAGGAAGGTTTCTGGTGAGGCTGTCTCCCTGGCTCGCACACGGCAACCGATTCTGTGTCCTCACATGTCCTTTCCTCTGTGTGTGCAGAGAGAGATCTCTGCATCTCTTCGTCTTACAAGGTCACCAGTCCGGTTGGATTAGGGCCACCCCCTTGACCTCGTTTCACCTCAGTTACCTCCGTAAAGGCCGAAACGCAGTCCCACTGGGGGCCAGGACTTCCACACTGGAATGGTGGGAGGACACAGTTCAATTTATAGCCATCTCCATGGTTGCCGTGAACCTGTGCCCTAGAAAGACGCCCAGCAAAGCCACAGCTCCTTGACCCGAGAGGGAGGTGAATGGGGCAGTTGAGGACAGAAGTGACTCAGGCAGGTGCTCGAGAGTGGCAGACGCTGCAGGTGGCAGGCGCTGTTCTTTTATATCTGGCTGTTTGCCAGCAACGGGCCCATCTGTGGTACCTGCCTTGCCAGGCTGTGAAGGGGTGGGGAGTGAGGGAAAGGGGCAGAGTCCTTCATCCCCTGCTCTGCTGACTTCGGGGGCAGAGGCGGCCGCAGCGTGCGCGTCTGCTGAGGCAGGGAGGGCTCGCCCCGAAGCTCAGGTGTGCAGGAAGAACTGCATTTCTTCAGTGCCTCCACACCAACTCTGTTCTGATTCCGAGCCCTCCCCTGTCCCATCTGCTGACAGGAAGGCCGCCACGAGCCAGTCACAGGGTCCCTCACCCCTGCACCCGGGTAGTGTCAGGGTCTCGGGGCCTCGGTTCTTTCAAACTCTCAGCTTTGCAGCTCTGAGGGTCTTCGGGGGAGCTGAGGCCTTGGGGTCAATCCTCTCTGAGACCAGGCTGACAAGCGGCTGGGCAGGGGTCTCTGCTGCTCCAGAACCCACTGGCCTCTGATCCCTTCTGAGTCTGGGAGAAGTCCTCCCCTTCCCTGACGTCCTCCACTCCTTCTCCTGGCCTCCGGTGGAAACCCTTTGACATCCGAGGCTTCAGGACCATCAAAGCTGAGAAAGAGAAGGTTCTGGTGGCAGCTTCTGCCTCTCGTCCTGCCCCCAGCCTTGTCCGAGGCCCATAGAGGGGCACATAGCCCCTGTCTGAGAGTGGGGGGAAGCAGACGTGACTCTCGGGAATCAGCGCAAAATGCCCCCGCCCCCCGCCCCCCGCCCCAGCCAGACGTGGAGGGTGTCAGGGCTCGCTGGCCGTGAGAAGACACGAAGTCCCGTGCCTGCAGCCAGGTGGCTCAGTTGGCATGGGCACCCACTCTTCTCTGCGGCAGATGGGGCCAGGCGGCGTGGGGGTGCAGGCGGAGGGGTGCTGTCTGCCAACCGCACAGTGTGTGGGCTCTGGCTCCCCTGCTCGAGACTGCCTGGTTCCCTGCTGTGCCCCTTGGACATTGCCCTCCAGGCCCAGGGAGGGCAGGGCACCAGCAGCCCAGAAGCAGACAGGGCCACCTGCTGTGGGCTCTGGGCCTCATGGAGCTGCCTTCTGAACAGTGCCCTGGTATGTGGGGCCCCTCGGCCGTCTGCCACAGCAGGTGGCTTCGGAGGGGTCAGACTGAGGCCGGGCCGCAGCACATCTCACTGTCGGGGTCTGCAAGGACGTGAGGCATCTGACCACGCAGGCACGGACGTGGGCCTGTGCGCGGCTCGGCCGGCTCCTGTCTAGCCCCCTTGCTAGTGCTGCCCTGACAGAGTCCGGCTTGGCCCTTCCCTCGTGCTGGCTGTTTCGGGGCCCCTGTCTGACACCCTGTCTCTGTCCTCTCACTTTGCTTCCGCAGGCAGCTGATGGAGAACCAGATTGCAGCGGTGGAACGGGGAGCTTTCGATGACATGAAGGAGCTGGAGCGACTGTGAGTGTCCTCGGGGTGCGGGCTCGGGAGGGCAGCGGGGCCAGCCTGGAGGGTCCCAGCAGGCCACGCTCCTGACGGAGCAGGGGGCGCTCTGGAGAGGGGACCCTGCTCCCAGCCTGCCTCCGCCTGCTGGTGGATCTGGGCCAGCTGCCGCAGAGGGAGTCCCAGGGCGTGATGGGAGGGCAGCAGAGAGCCCGGGGTACCTCCCGCCCACCCGTTCTCAGTGCAGCTCTCTTTATTGTGCGTCCCTGAAAATACGTGATGGCAAAAACCCACATGATCCAGAGGAAGCGAAATTGCCTCCGTGACCTCGTCCCAAGGCATAGTCACTATTCAAGTGGCCCCGGCAGGGTGCTCTGGGGCTGGGGCCCTGGCACGGAAACCGGAAGCTGGTGGCATGTCCTGAGTTGTGTGGTCTGTGCCTTAACGGGGTTTCCGAGTGTGAAGATGACCCTGCTCAGCTTTTGCATCGCAGATGGGCAGCGATGCAGAAGAGCTGGCACGGGCACTCGGGTTCACAGAGGCACTGGTCCTGTCCTCCTGCAAAGCGGGCTGGCCACAGACGCCGAGAGCCCCAAGTTCACACTCGGAAGCGGAAAGTTCACTTTATTTTGAGGAACTAATCAGAGACACAGTTAGAAAATTATGTATCAGGAATAGTCATTGCACATTATTTACAAACCAAAAACCAGGAACGGTCGATCTGGTGGAGGCATAAGGCATAAATCACAGTTTTTGTTTTTGGTTTTAGTTTTGAGAGATTTTTGCTATTGGGCGCATGTGCTCACCAGAGACAGAGAGATAGAAAGTGAGAAATCACCCCCGGGGCTGACGGGCATGCTGCAGTCCCTTCTCCTCCACTGTCCTCTCAGATTCTGGGCACGCACACACATGTGCCTGGTGTGAGTTTCAAAGTGCTGGGTCTGGGACTCAGACTGCGGCCAGCCATATGGGAGTCCAGTGCCTTAACCACCACACCACCTACTGGCCTATAAATCACATTTTTGAGGAACAGTTAAGGCCATGAGAATGTGCTGACCATCTAATATTAAGTGGAAAAGGCAGGAAGTGACATTTGTGTAAATAAAATCAACCTCTCTCAGATAAGATAAGGAGGGGAAAGGATCGAGGCTGTGGACTCTTACTCTAGTGAGCGGTGGGACGAGAGGGAGCTCTGCCTTGACTCTGTGCTTTCTAAGTGGATCTTCTTACAGGGTCTATAATGGTCATTGTCACCACGCCTTCCTTTATGGCAGGCGCCTGGGTCAGCGCTTTACCCTGTAGTATCTCATTTAACCCTCAAAGCGACACCGCCGGAAGTGGTGTCTCACAGGTGAGCAGTGGCGTGCACAGAGGCTGAGGGACTTGTCTGCAGTCGTGCAGAAGGGGAGATTAGAACCCAGATCATCTTGCCTTTAAAGCTGAGCTCTTAATGACTATGCCCTACTGTCCCACCTCTCGCTTTTCTATTTAATAAGGCCTTAAATAAAGGGGAGGGGCTGCGGCTGTGTCCCTGTGCCTTGGCAGCCTGGGAGCACATCGGGGCAGTTTCCCTCTTGCGTGTCCCCCACCCCGGCCTAGCGTGAGTGATAGGAGCCCACAGCTGGGCCAGATGCTTCCTCGCTGGTTGGTTCTCGTTGAAAGGCTTAGAGCAGAACACATGTTAGTATTCGTAATAGTAAAATGAAAGACGGGCCGGAGGGCCGCGTGGGCCTAATCCAGGCCGGCCCTAACTCTGCTGCTGCACCCCAGGGAGGAAGAGAGTTGGGGGGCGGGGTTCCAGGCAATACCAGGGTGGCCCCCATCAAGCGTGCTGCTGCCACCAAGCCTGGCAGGGTCCCCCTTGGTGAGCCATAACTCGTCACTGCAGCCGTCCCTCTGTCTGTCTCGCTTTCTCCCTGCTGGGTGGGTCACCAGCAGCCTCAGGGTGGGTAGTTACTCTCGGACACGTGATTGTCCTGGCCGTGTGTGTGCTCACTGCTGGCACCCGTGCGGCACCCAGCCGCCCTCAGACTGCAGGCTCCCGTGGCGAGGCAGTCAGTCATCAAAAAAGATGAGACGTCTTCAGAAAATTCATGGAAAATGTGTATTATGAAAAATCATGCCTGGGCTTCAATTTTTTTTTCACACAAAAAAACTCATGCTTTAATCCCACTTTCCACCAAAAAAAAAAAAAAAAAATCTTTTTTACGATAGAAAAGAGAGCGATTCCCTTGTCGGCCCTCTGCTCCTCAGGAGCCTGGGCGCCCGCGCTCGTGAGTGAGCACCCACCCGTGTGCGAGCTGCCCTGAGGGACTGTCGGCCGCCGGGCTCCTGACCCTGCAGGGCACTGCATTGCCAGCGCGTGCAGTGCTGGGCCTTTCCATGAGCTTTCCGAAGCCTCCTTCACGTGTACCCATAAATATTTGCACGCACTGACCTCCTCCCTTGCCTTTTAAAAAATCTTGCTATAGGGCATGTATGCTAGCCAGAGAGAGAAAGAGCGAGTGAGAGGAAGGGAGAAGCCACACCCCGGGGACGGCCATGCTGCCATCCCTTCCCCTCCATTTCGGGAGGGATCGCTCGTGGGATTTTGAGCATGCATGCACATGCACCTGCCATGTTTTTCAAGCTGCTGGGTGCAGGACTTGAACCAGTCAGCCGTGGGGATTCACCTGCCTTAACCTCCATTCCATGGCTGGCCTGTGAAGGCTTTTTAGTAGGAAACACTGACTAGAGTCCTGTATTGTTTTCCTCACCTATACTTTGCTTATGACTTTTGATTTTGGTTTCTTGAAGGCGTAATGAGATTTTTCAAAAGGTTCTTGGAAGCAATCTGGGTGGAGAATTCTGAATTTTTTTAAATGACACCTTACCTTTTTTTAAATTTATTTATTTAATTCAACAGCTTTTTAATTAGCACTTTTCCTTTCATTGAATCTTTCCAAAGCCTCAACTTCGTTTTCATAGAGACAGCAGTTCTTCACCACTAACACCTCACTCGCTGAGGCAGTTAGTTCAGTTCTGTCATTTTAATTGCCAACTCTTCTGGCATGACAGCTTGGGAAGGGACATGCTGGCTCTTGGAGCACGCGGCAGTGAAGGATTGGGGTCCATGGCGTCCACGGCCGTGGAAGGACAGGCATGTGCGCAGTCACGTGAGCCAGCGGAGCGGAGCCAGTGCTGCAGGACTGCCTAGGCGGGCAGTAGGTGGACAGCTCTCGGTCCAGCACTCCGCGATGACTCGGGCGAGGCGCTCACCTCTCGCCATCCCAATTCTCTCTTCTATCCATGAGGGATGACCTGACGTCATCAACAGACATTTCGGGTCCCTAGTGAGAGCCAGGTCATGTGACAAGAGGTGGCGGTTCAGGCTCCCCAGCAGGGTCGTCCACAAGGAGAGGGTGTGCGTGTGATGGGAAGCTCTGCTACCGTGTTTAAGAGGGAGAAGCCGCCTCCCCCTGCGGCCCCTCTGCAGGTGAGGGCATGCCCGCTAAGCATCACCACGGCGCCTGGCACACGGCAAGGCCTGGGACCCCCGACCGCAGCCCACGCCTGCTGCTCCGTGTCGCCTGCACCTTCCTCGCCCCGCCAGTCCCTTCCATTAGAGCGCTTTGATTTTCCACGTCCAGCTAGGCATCAAATCCTTTCCTTTCTAAATGCGTGTCGGAAACTGAAGCCAGAAAAATGAGAAGGTCTTGGGGGAAGACAGAACCAGAGACCAGTGGCTCCCAGGCAGCGCAAGCGTGGGATGGACTTGGGAAGGGATGCGCGGCCGTCGGGCCTCTCCTGTCGCTCGGAGGGTTAGGTGGGCGGCCCGTCTCCAGGGCAGCCATGTGTGGTCAGGAGTGCCCCTGAAAGTGCACCTCTCCCAGCTGCTCTCCTGGAGTTGCGGGTCTCGTGGTCTGTGCTCTGCTGGGACGTGGCGGTCCCCACCGAGGCGGCGACGACCTTTCACACACGTCAGGTGGAGGATGACCTTCTAGGGGGGCCTCGCAGACCAGTCGCTGCTGAATACCCAGAGCAGGGTTTCTTCCTTTCTCTGCAGAGGCTGTCCTTGGTTTATCTTAGTCTGTTAAAGAGCCATCGAGGTCCCCTCTCACAGGAGAGGGGACTTCCTGCTGTGGAGGAAGGTGTGCTGCTGCCTTGTAAACCACGGAGGCTCGTGCACGTAAAGTGGTGGTGCAGGGGAGGGGTGCGGGAAGGAACGCCAGAGGGGACAGGAGGGGAGGGGTGCAGGAACGCCAGAGGGGACAGTGCTCTAGTGACGGCCTGACTTTCCTAGGTGGCCCGCCCTTCACCTCCTCCTGCCAGAGGGCGGGATCCCTACTTTATAGATAAAGACACGGACCAGAGAAGGGGGCTCCCCTGGGAGAGCACACGGCCCTGCCAGGATTTGAACCCTGGACCTTCTGATTCTGAGTCTCCTGCTTTCTGAGAAGTCTTTTGGGTTTCCTGGCTTTCTAGGCGGTTTCCAACTCCTCTCTTCTCTTTTTCAGACGACTGAACCGGAACCAGCTGCACGTGTTACCCGAACTGCTGTTCCAGAATAACCAGGCCCTGTCGAGACTGTGAGTGATGCTCTATGGCAGGAGGCCTCCCCGCGGTCTCCAGGGAGGGCAGCGTTCGGTCCTCCCTCCCGGCGGGACACCCTCCCCGCGATCTCGTGGAGGGCAATGTTCGGTGACCTGATCCCCACCCCTACCTGGCAAGACCGGGTCAAGGCATGAAGGCCTGGACCTTTCTCAGGTGCGCGGGGGCGCCTCCCCATGGCAGGCGCTTGGAAGAACCGGCCGTGCGTGCAGGTCGGGGTGCTGCCCTGACTGCTGGGTGCAAGGGTGTGCTGGGGCGGGCACGCTTGAGGACACCAGCCTCTCGGGGCTGTCTCTGCACTTCCCTCACAGCCTTGGCAAACCGTCCCGCTGAGTGTTCCTTGAGCCTGGGTCTGTGTTCAGACCGCTCTATCTTTCAGGGTAGCGTGGCCTGTAAGCTTACAGACCGGGGCGAAGGTGTACCCCTGTCTGTGTCGGCGCGCTCTTCCTCGCGTCCCGCTGCTCTGCCACTTGCCGGTGGTCTTATTAGGTCACGCGTTTCGCTCATGGACTCGTGGCCGGGACTTCGCGGCCGCCTGAGGGGTCTCTTCTGTAGCTTTTAGCGTGTCACCTTGCGGCCTTCGCTTGAATAACTCTAGTGATGGGGCGCTCACACCCCCTTCAGGCTGTCCATTTCAGGACAGAGTTGCGTATTTGGGAATTTTCCTTAACTTTGAGTCCTGAATTTACCTTCTAATAACATGTTTTTCTTAACTTCACTTTCTGCACTCCAGCCATGGACTCAGATTTTTTGGAAGGATTTTTGTCAGAAGGCATGTACACTTGTCAGAGACGGAGTGAGAAAGGTGAGAGAGATAGGACCCCCGATGGGGCCTGGTAATGCCATGGTCCCTTCTCTGTCTCTCTTTCCTTTCGGCATTTAGGATACATACATACCCAGTGTGTTTTTCAAGCTGCCAAGTCTGGGACTTGAACTGCAGGGTCAACCATGTGGGATCCAGGCACCTTAACCACCAGGCTGTGGGCTGGCCCCTGTGAGGTTTCTGAATTTTGAGTTGGGAGGGTTTTGAGGCCCCTCGTTTGTCATTAAGAACCTGAGAGCCTTTGGCTGTGGCTTTCTGGGTGCCCACAGGCACCGCGTGAGGCCTCGGGGTGCCGTTGTCTCCTTCGGGGTTCCTGACTCAGCAGCTCTGTGGAGACAGAGGCAGGACATGAGGCAGGGGAGGCTGAGGGGCAGGGGCTGAGGGGCAGCAGCGATTGGGGTGACTGGGGCCACCTGAGGGCCGAGGGCCTGACTGTGGGCTTCTGGGTCTGGAGCGTGGCCCCTGGGCTCTGAGTGGACATGGGGTCTCCATCTCTTCCGCGAGTCCCAGCCCTCTCGCTGAGCCCCGTGTTCCCCCGGCCTCTCCAGAACTTGTCACTGAGCCCGCCTTCCAGCCTCTTTATGATGGACTCTGCATTCTCACTGGCCCAGCGATCTGTCCAATCCGTTCCTGTCTCTTCTTCTTCCTGGCCGGGAGACCACTACCCAGCGGCCCTCAGGGATGGCCCCTTCTGCAGGCCTGCTACCACCCTCGGGCTTGAGTCGGGCCTTCTGTTGGTTTAGGTGCACACAGTGGGTGCCTTATCTTTCTTCACTGGATGCTAACGGCACAGGCAGTTCCCACAGCGGCATCCACCACACCGGCTGAGCCCGCGTCCGTGCACTGGCCTGTGGTCCATGTGGTCGCTGCGCATGCTGGCAGCTGGCCCGGCCCTGACGTGGCTGCCCTGACGTGGCCGCCCTGACGTGGCCCCGCAGTGCCCATTCTCCTCCCCAGCAGCCTCTCTGGGCCTGGGTGGAGGAGGACTGTCATCTTCAGCTCTTCTGTCACCTCTCGAGCTCGCCTGTGGGCGGGCGTGCAAGCCGGGCGGGCTCGAGAGCACCCCGTGCAGTGTGCCTGCGGGTCAGCCCATGCTGGAGGCCAGCACATCCCGGTGCCCCTGCCATTGAGGGGACCCCAAAAGGGGCACGTCCTGAGGAAAACTATTTTTATTTTTAAACTGCCAGAGGGCGTGTGCATCACCAGAGAGAGACAGAGGGGGGTGAAAGGACCCTGCAGTGGGATACGATCATACCGAACCACTTCTCCTCCGTGTCGCCATTCTGTCAGACTTTGGGGCGCGCACGCACACATGCACGCGCCCGGGGTCTTCAAGCCGCTGGGACTGGGATTCCAACCACCATCAGCCATGTGGGATCTGACTCCCTTAACCACCAAGCTATGGGGCTGGGGAAATGAGGAAACGAACCTTTCTACTCATCTGGTCGTTTATCCTGGGGTCTGGGCTCACTGGGTTTCCCGCTGCGGAATGGTTACAGAGGAGGCCGGAGGAGCGTGTTTAGGGACGTGTAAATCATTTGCTGGTGCTCCCTGCCTCACCCCTGCCTCGTCCTATGAGCCGCACAGCTGGCCTTCCAGACCTCTCTGCCAGGTCTCCTTCGGTCTGACCCGGAGCACTGCGCACACTCGGCTCCAGAATCAGCGATCTGTGGGCTGGCGACGTCAAGCTGGAGGGCATCGTGGTTTATTTTAGTTTTTTTTTTCCCTTCCCCATAGGGCATGTGTGCTCTCCAGAGAGAGAGAGAGAGAGAGAGAGAGAGAGAGAGAGAGAAGAGAGAAATCACCCTCCAGGGAGGATGGCCATGCTGTAGTTCCTTCTCCTCCATCGTCCTCTTGGGACTTTAGACACACATGCACACGTGACCGGCATGAAATTTAAGCCGGGCCCGGGACATGAACCATGCAGTTGGCCATGTGGGACGCAGTCACCCTAACCCCATCCCGCCTGCTGGCCCGGGGTTGGAAATAGTAGGGGCAGGCTCCCGGGCCTCCCAGGAGGAGCTGAGGGGCAGCTGGCCTCCTGGATCTGGACTGGGCTGTGAGGGGGTCTGTGTCTTCCCGAACGTCTGCTGTATTGTCCCGCTGCCCCTGCCAGCCAGGCTGCCGGCATCTCAGCGCCACCCCACCCCGCCGTGACTCGGCTCAGCCCGGCTGCTGTCTGCCCTCCCTGCCACCTGCGTCCTGGAAACTCAGATCCCCGCGGTGTCTGGGCCCCAACTCGATTCCTGGGACGAAGCATGTGACTGGGCCACCCAGGGCGGGAGGACACCCTGGGCCAGCGGGCGTGTGGGAACTGGTGCTGTCCCCTTGGACGGTGGGGACACGGGGAGGCAGTGCCTGGCATTTCTAGCTCTCCTCTGTTGACCTTCCCTCTGCGTCGGAGGGATCCGTTACGAATCCTTTCCATCTGGGGCAAATGATGGCCTTCCCTGCAGAGGCCGTTCTGCTAAACCAGCATGAAAGTGGGTCTGAGGGGGACCGGACGTGCTGGGAGAGGTGTGGCCACCGAGCGCGGGGTGGCTTCAGCCAGCCGAGTCTGCGCAGCCCCTAGGGCTCCGTGCCGGCTGTCGGCTACCGCTCACTGAGTCGCCCTGGCGTCGGGTCAGTCCGTCCATCCTTTCCCTGGGCAGGGTCTATAGCCAGGGGTGGGGTTGCCTTGGCCCACAGAGCAGCTGGACTGGAATCAGACACCCCCCTCGGGTCCCTAAGGAGCCCGAGTGGCTCGGCCCTTCCGTAGAATCTCAGTTTGGGGATCTGTCCTGAGGAAGTAACAACAGGAGGACAGACGTGGCAACATTACTCAGAACTCTGAACTGCAGAGCAGTCACAAGGACATGGGGGGCGTCTGCGCAATGCAGCGTTCACACAGTCACCACAGACGGCCTTCGGGACACGGCGAGTGACGGAGAGAAACGTGTGTGACATCGACAGCCATCGCTAAAAATCACTCTTAAAGATGCGAGGGAAAACGACCGCAAGGGACCAGGAGGACTTTCTGGGGGGCTTCTGTCTTCTCTGTGCTTCCCGGATGTGCCCTCAGAAACATGTCTATGTTCGTGGTAGGCACCTCCCGGTGGTCGCAAGGAAGGGGCAGCTTCGCGGTCCGGGTGGGGCAGTGCCGGGTATGTGACGTGGCAGGACCTCCGCCCCGCCAGCCCCCTGTGCTCCTCTACGAGACAATGATCCCGATGTCACCTCGTGGGGCTGCTGTGAAGCCTGAAGCGAGGTGTGAGCGTGCGGCCGCACATGGAGGGTGCTCCGGAGTCGGCGGCGAGGCCATGCTGGCTCTGCTCTGGGGGCACCCCGCTCCCCGGGCGGCAGCGTGTCAGCGTCAGTGTCGGTTCCCTGCTCCCTGGACCGAGTCAGCCTCTCCACGGCTTATACTTAAAAGTTTTAGTTTTAGATTTGCTATCAGACACGTGTGTACTGGAGGGAGACGGATGCAGAGAGAGGGAGAGAAGGAACGTGAGAAATCACTCCTCAGGGGTCAGAGCCACACTGCCATTCCTTCTCTTGGGACTTTGGGCACACATACCTGGCCTGATTTTCAAACCCCTGGGTCTGGAACTCGAACTGTGTAGCTGAGCGCGTGGGATCCAGCTGCCTTTAGCCTCCACACCACTTGGAGGTGCCCCCACACTGCCAGCCTCACACTTTTAAAAAAAATTTTAATTGCCAGAGGGTGTGTACGCTTAAGAGAGAGAAAGAACGAGAGAGAGAAATAACTCCAGTGGGGCATGGTCACGCCGCAATCCCTTTTCCTCCATTTCTCCATCTCATCATGATGTTGGGCACACGTGCACACACGCGCACACACACACGCATGCCAGGCCTACACCTGGTGTGTTTTTGCTCTGCCAGGACCAGGACTTGAACCTCCGCCAGCCGTGTGGGATCCAGGTCCCTCTCAGAGGCCTTAACCACTGAATACCTTCCCTGTGCTGTTGTCTGCGGGCCCACTCCCCGTTCACGAGTGGGAACTGTTTGTAGTGTGGCGGCGTTCAGAGCGCACAGCTGCGTGGCGCTGAAAGCTCTGGGCCTTGGGAGTGAGCAGGTGGGAGGTGGCTACAATTGACTCCTGGTGGGCTTATGAGAGACACTATGAACACACAGACCTGCACGCTGTCCTGTCACCACGTGACACCCTGCATGGCCTCAGGACCCCAGCAATAGGAAGAGCCTTACCAGATGTTGGCCCTGGGCACGGGATGGACAGACCACCCTCTTCAACTTCATGGAGTCAGATGTTTTCGGTTACAGCGGTGGAAGGGACTCGGACACCCCATCGGGCTGTTTTTATTTTGCAGAAGAGGCTTAGGGGCCCCGGGGAGGCACTCTGAGGAGGCAGTGGTGGAGGGCGGCTGCGAGAGGCCAGGGTCCAGGGCTGAAGACGAGTCTGGCTTGGACAGTCATTGTGCAGGCTTGAGACGTTGACAGGGACCTGCTTTGTGCCCCGGGCACTTTGCTGAGCAGTCTGAGGAAGCAGATGGGCCAAGTGGAGGCGTTGCCCCGGAAACATTGTGGAGTGCCCTGGGGTTCTGGGGGCTCTCTCTCCTTCCTGAGGGGTGCCCCACTGAGGGTGGTCAGCAGTCCCTGCTCAGCATCCCCTCACCTGTTTCGAAGAGAGTACCGGCCCATCTGAAGTTAGAGGGTGTCCCAGGGCGCAGGAGCTCTGCCCCCACCCCTGCTCGGCTCTCCCAGAACCCGCGCGGCCTTCCACTCCTAATGGTGGGTGCACAGCTGTGTGCCGAGCTCATGCTGCGTGCTGTACAACGCTACCGTCCCCAGAGCGTCCGTGACGTCCACATCGCCCTGTTGTCCAGACGAGGTGCGAACTCGGGCTGACATGCCGTGGGGTGGAGCACGTCTGCACCCGGTCTGAGGACAAAGCTTATTCTTAGATGGCCTCCCCCTCCCCACCCCCGGCCGTTTACTGCACCCTCTGCCTACACACGTGCCCCTCTGCCTACTCATCCCTGCACCCCCGTCTACCTGCCCAGCCAGCCTCCTCCCATCCGCCCCCATCCACCCATCCCTACCCATCCCCCACCCACCAGTCAACCCACCCACCCCACTCCTCACTTCTTCCCTCTCTGGCCACCCCACACTCTCCCACCCACCTGCCCATCTGCCTGCCCATCGCTTTTCCACTCATCTACCCATCAACTCCCCATCTGCCCTCGCACTAACCGTCTACCAGCTGTAAACCCGCCTGACAGCTTCCCCCATTCTTCCCCGCCCCCATCTTCTCTACCTCCTCCCCTACTTCCCACCTGCGACCCACACGCCCCCTCACCCATTCCCCAGCAGGTCCCCCAGCCTCCTATGGGGCAGGCTCTGTACTGGGTGCTGACAAGACTTGGGGTGACTGCGGGGCAGGACAGACAGGTTGTGAGGAGGTGACAGTGACCCTCCGACTTAGGGTTGGAGTGGCGGGGGGGGGGGAGGCATGGCCTGCTGCACCACTGTCCCCTGTGTGTATGTGTGTGTGTCGTGCCCTGGTGGCAGGCTGCCTGGTTTGGGGTCAGCTCCCTCACCTGCAATCAACCGTAGGGGACCCACACAGAGGGTCAGTGGGGGTGAGATGGCACGTTTGAAACCTGTCCACTTCTCTTTAAAAGTCTGACCCTGCTGGGGGGTAGGAGAAGCTGGGAGGAATGTCGGCCCCGCCCCCCAAGTCTGGGGAGCCTGTTCCCTCCATCCCCCAGGTCTGGGGAGGGGTCTGTCCCGCTGCTTTACAGCCCTCCTCTTACTGGCTGCATTTTGCCTACATCCAGAAACTGCTTCTGGAAATCCAGTTCATCTGGGCTTCCTTTTCGCCTTGAAACCAACGTGTGAGCCGGTGAGATTGCCCTTCTGTATCTGCGGGGCCTGGCGGGGCGGGCTGGGCGCTGCAGGGCGGCAGGGATTCATTGCCTTATTTATGTCCCTGCTGCCGGCCGCCATGACTCATTAGCAGGGCCCGGCGGGTGGAGAGCGGGATGTGGGGTTCTGCGGGAGCCCTGTTGAAGAACGCCTGACCCTACCGACCCTGTCTCAAGCTGGGTTTAATTAAACTGTCAGCGCCGGTCAGAGGGACAAAGCTTCCCTTCCCGTCGGTCCCCAGCCCCCTTCGGAGGCAGGAGGGCCTTCTCTGCTGAAATGAAGAGCGGTTAAAAATGGATCTGTCTTGCCTCTGAGGGAAATTGCCTGGAGCAGGAAGGTGACCTCGCTGTTGTGGCAGTCCGTGCCAGGCTGCAGAGCTGCAAACCCAACGAGCCGGCGCCGGGCGAACGGCTGCCCGGCCAGAGCCTCCTCCCTGCCCTGCCCTCGCCTTTCCCGGAATGAAGTCTCGCCAGTGTGAGATGTTGCTGGAGGAAGGGTAAAGCTGTCCCTTGGTTAGACAGCTGGGGGGCTGCTGAGTCCAGGCAGGCCTTTGCAGAGGGCCCCCCAGCTTCATCAATGCACCCGTGAGCCTCGTACAGCCCCGGGGAGAGGGAGGGTGCTGTATCTCCTTTATATCTTTGTGAAACTCTTCAAAATATTCTTTTTCAGGGATTATCTTTTATTTAAAAATTTTTTGAGAGTTTTTTGCTATAGGGCGTGTGTGCTTGCCAGAAAGACAGACAGAGACAGAGAGAAAGAAAGTGAGAAATCACCCCCCAGGGGGGATGGTCACACCACAATCCTTTCCCCTCCATTCTCCTCTCGGGATCTTGGGCACGTACACACGTGTGCCCAGCGTGAGTTTAAGCCACCGGGTCCGGACCTCGAACCATGGTCGACTACATGGGAGTCCAGCGACATAGCCATTATGCCAACTGCTGGTCCCTATTTAAAATGTTTATTTATTTATTTATTTTTAGGGTTTTGTCATAGGGCATGTGTACTTGCCAGAGAGATAGACAGTGAGAGGGATACCGAGATATCACCCGCCAGGGGGGATGACCACACTGCCATCCCTTCTCCTCCATTCTCTCAGGAGTCTGGGCACACACACATACATGTCCAACATGATTCTCAAGCCGCCAGGTCCAGGACTTGAACAGTGGTGGGCCATATGGGAGTCCAGTGCCTTAACCACACGCCACCTGCTGGTTCCCAGGGAATATCTTTTAACGTCTTGTGGGCCCAGTGCCAAGTAACTGTCCAAGGCGATAAGGATCAGAACTGAGATTTGAACACAGGTCCACCTGCCGTCGAACCCAGGCACTCACCTCTAAATCGCCAGCACTCACACGAGTGTGAGTCCTCTCGGGAGCCTTAGGAGTGCAGATCCGCATGGTCAGTAGGTGGGGGACAGCCCAAGAATCTGCTTCGCGGTCCTGGCCCTCCTTATCTTTTATCTTTTATCTTTAAGAAGCCTTGCTCCCCAGTGTGCTTGGGGAGTCTGAGGCGGGACCCCTGTCAGGTAGTGCCCCCCGATTACGTCTACCCGGCCTGGTTCGAGGTGAGAGCCAGGCTGAGCAAGCAAGACACCGAGAGCGGGCTCTTCACCTCCCACAGCCATGCAGAGAGCGACGGGGGGTTACGACTTGGCAATTACGGAGCACTCCGGACCCTCAAAGTGCTTTCCAGTCATTAAATCTGCCCCTGCTGTCAAGGCTCGAGTGAAAAAAGCCAGCATCCCACTGGGCCGGCCCGGGAGCCCCTGGGATGAGGGCAGCCGGCCTGAGATTGACAGCCTGCACGCCGGAGCGGGCTGCTGCGGCCGCACGGATGAATGGGCTGGACGCAGCCCCGGCACCCGGCTGCGGGCTTTGAATTCGGCTCTGCCCCTGGCTGGCTCCGAACCATGTGGGCATTCACAAGTGCGGACAGCCATGGGAGCCAGGGTCTGCAGGAGGGCTGATGGGTGGGGGCGGCCCGAGGGCGCCTGAGAGAATGCCCCGCAGTTGCAGGGTGCCCTGCTGTGAGGCTGTACAGGGCTCTGTGGCCTACAGCCGCCCGTCCTCCCCACGGCACCCCAGACATCAGTGTGAGAGGAGCAGCACTCGTCGGCACCGTGAAGACTGTGCGGAGAGGCAGCACGAGAAGGGCCCTGCTGTGGCTCGCTTTCAGGGATATGAGGGTGGTTTTCCTCGCGGTAGGATATGTATGGGCTTGTAGGAGAAACAGAGAGGGAGAGAAAGCACCCTGGAGGTGATGGCCATGCCACAGTCCCTTCTCTTCCATTCTCCTCTTGAGATTTTGGGCACAGATGCACACCCACCCAGCGTGATTTGCAAGCCTCTGGTTTTGGGACTGGAACCGAGGTCAGCTCTGTGGTAGTCCAGCACCTTAAACACTACACCACCTGCTGGTCCCTAAATGGGGATGACTTTAAAAATCATTTCAAAGATTCTACACATAATTTTGCTAGGGTATTAAGACTTTGGAAAACAGAAAAAGAAAGAGAGTTTACTTTTTTTAGTTAAATAAGGCCTGGCAGTGGGAGGCCGGAGAGGAGGGGCACAGCCACGTGCTGACTATAGCTGAGGCGATTTGAACTTTTATCTGGCCAATTGTCAGAGTTGACCAGTGACCAGACAGGAGTGACCCTGCTCACAAGAGTGGGCACTGGCCGGGTGGGAGGGTCAGGCTTCCAGATACGAGCCAAGTCTGAGCAGAGCCTGTTGAGGTGGGCACCAAGCAGAAAGGAAGTGCTTGTCTTTCAGGAGAAATGGGCCTCATACGCATGATACTATACATCCCCGAACCACCTGACACTCTGCAGAAAGGTCTTAGTGTAACTGTCAGAGTTTGCCTCGATGAGATAACTTGAGATTTGCTCGTGTTCATGGACGCACCGAGTTGATAATGAACATGGACCCCCATTTCTCCCTGATGTCTTGTCATGATTTCTGGACCTGGAGCCATCACTGGACTCTCCTTGTCTGCCAGGATTCTGGGCTGGGCTGTGGCAGTGGTGGCAGGAAGTCCACCTGTCTGAGTCAGCAGGGGCTGCTCTCACAGAAGCCCACAGGCTGGGCAGCTCAGACAATGCACACGGGTGTCCCACAGTCCTAGAGCCTGAGTCGGGGTGCCAGCTCGGCCGGGATCTCCCTTCCCGGTCGTAGACAGCTGCCTTTTGGACTATATTTTCACACGGTGGGGAGAGGAGAGAATAAGCTCTAAGGGGTCTTTAAGGGGTCTTTTTTTTTTTTTTTTTTGAGAGGTTTTTGCTATAGGGCGCATGCACTCGCCAGACAGAGAGAGAGAGACAGAGAGACAGAAAGCGAGAAATCACCCCCCAGGGGAGATGGCCACGCTGTAATCCATTCTCCTCTCGGGATCTTGGGCACGCACACACACGTGCGCGGCGTGAGTTCCAAGTCACCGGGTCTGGGACTCGAACCACGGTCAACCACATGGGAGTCCAGCGACATAGCCATTACGCTAACTGCTGGTCCCTAAGGGGTCTTTTTATAAGGGCACTAATACCATCACGAGGGCCTCACCCTCATGACTTATCTAAACCAAACTACCTCCCAAAGGCCCATCTCCAAATGCCATCGAAGTGGGGGTTAAGGCTTACGGATTGGGGGGATGCACACAGTCGAGTCTCCTAGCTCGCTGATGTTGAGGGTCAGCAGATGCTGTCGTGGTTATGTCGCTGGACTCCCACATGGCTGAGCGCAGTTCGAGTCCCGAGCCCGGTGACTTGAAAATCACGCTGGGTGCCTGTACGTGCATGCCCATGATCCCACACCACACATTGTGGTGTGACCATCCCCCTCTAGGGATTGGTAGTCCACTTTCTTTCTCGCTATCTCTGTCTCTCTCTAGTGAGGTTTTGCACATGCACCGTCCTGGATTCGGAGCTCACCAAGGAGAAGGACCTCCGGGCAGCCCCCCTCCCCGGCTCTTCCAGCGTTATCATCGGGCTCTTGGCACTGAGTCCTCTCCTTTTCTCCAGTGGTCAGGCTGCCGATTAGTGTGGGACTCTGGGCAAGAGCCAAACCTCTCTGTGCCCGCTGCTCATCGTGAAGCACTGGGGTGTTGCGAGGATCGGGGCGATTTGTGTGGCGTGCCTAGCACAGGGCTGTGAGGGTGTCGTCACCCAAGCATCAGAAGTGACGGAGGGGGCAGGCGTGTGCTATCCGGCTGCCTTACTTAGACGTAGAGGACGATTTGCTGTCCCAGAAGTCTCCACAGATTGCCCTCGGCGGGCCGGCTCTGGGCTCCCCTTTCATCACAGCCGCCCTCTGCCCCCCGCCTCATCGCGTGCTCTGGGTCTGGCAGGCTGCTTAGCTGCGGCCTGGCCATTCGCCTCATGCACTCTTCTCCTTCAGCCTTAGCGACTGAAAATGGGGTAGTGACTTCATGCAGATAGGAGAACTTCTATGGCCTCTTCTCTGAATGCATCCCCCAGGAGTTGACTATACTGTAGAGCCCTGTATTAGATTAACTAGGCATGCATATTAACATGAACCATAACTCATTACACTTAAATACGTGACCTACAGTAGTTTAAGACTGAAAGAGATAAACGCCTGGATACAGTGCCCTACTGTTCTCATTCACTCTTTTTTTTTTTTTTTTTTGGAGAGATTTTTGCTACAGGGTGCATGTGCTACCAGAAAGACAGAGAGACAGAGAGACAGAAAGTGAGAAATCACCCCCCAGGGGGGATGGCCACGCTGCAATCCCTTCTCCTCCATTCTCCTCTCAGGATCTTGAGCACACACGCTCATGTGCCTGGCATGAGTTTAAACCAGCAGGTCCGGGACTCGAACCGTGGTTAACTACATGGGAGTCCAGTGACATAGCCATTATGCCAACTACTGGTCCCTTTTCTTTTTTTTTTAAAGAATGATTACTTTTCTGGGGCCAGCATGTGGCAGGGAGGATAAAGCACTGGACCTACCCATATGACTGACCTCGGTTGGAGTCCTGGACCTAGTGACTTGTTTTCTCACTTTCCCTCTTTTTCTCTCTAGTCAAATAAAAAGAAATGAATAATAAATAAAATTAAATAAATAATTCTTTAAAAAGATAAAAAAGAATTGTTTTATTTAACTTTATTTATTTATTTATAGTTTTAAATTTCACCAGAGAGGGACAGAATAAGAGAGAGAGAGGAAAAGTGAGAAAATAAGCTGCCAGTTCCGGGACTCGAACTGTGGTCGGCCATGTGGAAGTCCAGCACCCTTTGGCCATGTGGAGTCCAGCACCCTTAACCACCACGCCACCTGTTGGCCTCTTCTCAATAATTTTTAACTGGTATCAGGCTCTGCTTAACCTATCTTAACTTTGATGTTGAGCATCTTAGCATCAGAAGTCCTTCCTAGAACACACACAGGGGGTGATGACTTCCGGGCTTCGGCTTATCTCGGTGTTAGCAGTTGCAGGGGAGCAGAGGTTGTCCATTAATATAAGGGTTCATATCCGTGTTCCAAAGGCTTCTCGCCTTTTGCTGACATAGCTGCAGCTTGGTTTTGCTGTCACTACCCAAGCCTCATCCCTCCTACCTTCCCAGTTCTAGGTCATCCTGCCTCTTGTTGGTTGTAACATTTTGTAAAAAATAGTGATAAAAATTTTGAGATAAAATTTACCACCTTAACTGGCCCTAGAACTTCTTCACGTTTCATAACTGAAACTGTGCTTGTTAAACAGCTCCCCATTTGGCTTCTCCCAGCTTTTGCACCCTTCTACTTTCTGAATTTGACTGCTTTAGCTACTTCATGTAAGAGGGAACATACAGTATTAGACTTTTTTGTGACCAACTTATTTCACGTAAGTTTCCTCGATATCCATCCATGTGGTAGCACATGACAGAATTTCCTTAATTTCTATGGCTGAATAGTATTCCACCGTCTGTATATGCCACATTTTGTTTACCTGTTCATCTACTGATGGAAAATTTGGATTCTTCCACCTTTCAGCTGTTGTGAGTAGTGCTGCTATAAACATGGGTACAAGTTTCTCAAGACCCTGCCTTCAATTCCTTTTTTTTTTCTTTTTTTTTTTTTCTTTTTTTTTTTGGAGAGTTTTGTTTTTGTTTGTTTGTTTTGTTTTGTTTTGTTTGTTTTTGCTATAGGGCGCGTGTGCTCGCCAGACAGACAGAGACAGAGAGACAGAAAGCGAGAAATCACCCCCCAGGGGGGATGGCCATGCTGCAATCCCTTCTCCTCCATTCTCCTCTCGGGATCTTGGGCACGCATGCACACACGCCCGGCGTGAGTTTTAAGCCACCAGGTCCGGGACGCGAACTGCAGTCAACTACGTGGGAGTCCAGCAACATAGCCATTACGCTAACTGCTGGTCCCGTAATTCTTTTGGGTATATACATAGAAGTGGGATTGCTGAATTATATGTTAGCTCTATATTTAAAAAATATTTATTTAATTTTATTTGTTATTATTTAAATTTGCTATAGAGCACATGTGTTCACCAGAGAGACAGAGAGAGAGGGATAGTGAAAAAGTAAACTGCCAGGTCTGGGACTTGAACCACAGTTGGCCATGTGGTAGTCCAGTGCCTTAACCACCATGATGCCACTTGCTGGTCCCGTGTTAGTTCTATTTTTAATTTTTTGAGGAACTGCCATACTGTTTTCCATAGCACTCCATTAGTGCCACTGACAGTGGTCGAGAGTTCCAATTTCTCGGGACCAGCAGTTAGCATAATGGCTATGTCGCTGGACTCCCATGTAGTCAACCACGGTTCGCATCCCGGACCCAGTGGCTTAAAACTCACGCCGGGCGCGTGTGTGTGCATGCCCAAGATCCCGACAGGAGAATGGAGGAGAAGGGATTGCGGCGTGGCCATACCCCCTGGGGGGTGATTTCTCGCTTTCTGTCTCTCTCTGTCTGGCGAGCGCATGTGCCCTATAGCAAAAACCTCTCCAAAAAAAAGAGTTCCAATTTCTCTACATCCTGGCCAACATATTTTATTCTCGCTCTCTCTCTCTCTTTTTGATAGTCATTCTAATTTATATGAGATGATAGGTCATTGAGGTTTTGATTTGAATTTCTCTGATGATTAGTTCTGTTGGGCATCTTTGCATATGCTTGTTGCCATTTGTATATTATCTTTGGAGAAGTGCCTGTTCAAATCCTTTGTCCACTTTTTCTTATATTATTTAATTTTTGGTCATTAAGTTGTAGTTCTTCGTGTAGTCTGGATATTAGCTCCTTGTCAGATATAAGATTGGCACATATTTTACTCCATTCCATAGGTTGCATTTTATTCTGTTATATCCTTTGTAAAAGGTTTTAAGTTTGATGTAGTTCCATTTGTCTGTTTTTGTTTTTGTTGTCTGTGTGTTTGGTATCAGGGCCAAGAAATCATTGCCAAGTCCTGAAACTTTTCCTTCATGTTTTACTCAAGATTTATAGTTTTTGTTCTTACATATACATACATTGGAGTTAATTTTTGCATAATATGTAAGATAATAGTCAAATTTCACTTTTTTTTGGTATGTGTATATCCATTTTTCCCAATGCCATTTGGTGAAGAGACTGTTCTTTCCTCATTAAATGATCTTGAAACTCTTGTTTAATATATTTGACCATGTCTAGAGAGCTCATCTCTGGATTCTATATTCTATTCTATTGGTCTGTTTATCTGTGTTTATGCCAGGACCACACTGTTCAGATTACTGTGGCTTTGTAGTAAGTTTTGAAATCAAAACTGTAAATCTTTTTGCTCTTTTTCATAATCATTTGGGCTAATCAGGGCCCAGTGATGACTTTTTTTTAAGATTTTTTTTTTTTTTTTTTTTTTTTTTTTTTTTTTTTTTTTTACTTTGGGCATGTGCACTTGCTGAAGAGATAGAGAGATGGAAAATGAGAAATCACTCCCCACGAGCGGGTGGCCATGCTGCAATCCCTTCTCTTCTCGGGATTTTGGCCACTCACACACATGCACACGGCATGAGTCTTAAGCTGCCAGGTCTGGGACTTGAACCATAGTCAACTACATGGGAGTCCAGTGACATAACCTTATGCCATCTGCTGGTCCCAGTGACTTTTTTACTCAGAAGCATAGGTCTATTACTTTTTGTAACAGAAAGGAGAATACAGGAGCCTAGATACATAGATCCAAATGGGACAAAAGTCATCTACTCAGACCCTGTGTAAACATATGTGGTGATGGGGGCTTACTGCTTCACGAGCCAGCTGTTGTGTTGTTCTCCTGAGTTACACTCAGAGCGAGGGTGTTTGCTAAGAGTCACCCCTTTGACTGGTAGTGCCTTTGGCGGAGGCTGCACGGAGCAATACGTGGTCCCAGGGCAGGGCTATGAGCTTGTTTGTAAGCGGCCACGCGGCTGGAGCCATCTTTAAGTTACTATCTGTACTTCCATGATTCAAGGCTATCCTAGAGTCGCTGTAGGCCTCTTACTTTGTCCTGCCTATTCCAGGTAGCATTATGGAGCACCTCAGGATCTCCTCGCCCTCCTGGTTCTGTTTGGCCTGGTCTGTTGGGTGGGTTACTTCCAGAGGCTCCTGTTTGAGAAGTGGAGAGGGACTGGATTTCACAAATGAGCGTCCTTCAGCCAGGGGGCAGTTCCCCATCTCCTCAGGGAAAGCCAGCCTTCACCAGCCCTTCCTGCCTAGCATCAGGCCCTCGTAGGGCGGACCAGGGGAGAGGTGGGAGAGGGCTGAGGAGGAGCAGTCTGAGGCGTCCTGGGGACATTTTGGCAGAGGGTAATGGAAACGAGTACTGGATAGGGAATTGGGACACTTGTGTTTGCGGTCTGGCTTGTCTACATCTGTCTGACACGGTGGGCAAGTCACTTAGCATTTCTGGATCGCGCTCAGTTTCTCGTTCTTATTAATGAATTCAGTGAACAGAAGGGATGCTCAGCAGATTTGCAGGGGGTATGAAACTAAGAAGGATGGCCATCGTACTGAAGATGACAGAGGATTGAAAAACGGTCTCCATGAACTGGCCTAGAATCAATACATTGAAATTAAATATTGATAAATGGGAAGATAACTATGTAAGCAGCAAACTGGGGAGATCTGGTATGGCAGGACTTGTGAAAAGGACGCTTCCAGCCGAGGGCGAGTCTAGGGTGCAGTAAAGTAGCTGGAAGAGTCTATGTAGTCTTAGGCTGAATGAATAGAGGCACAGTTTCTTCTCCAGGGGAAGGGATCATTTCTAGTCCGTGTAGATTGAAGCATATCCAGAGAACAATGTTCAGTACCAGGATCTGGGTTCTATTGTGCGTGGTTGTGGGGTCACTTAACATGCTCTGGAGGAGGAGTTAGTACTGGGGCCATCTGGAAACCATCTTAGATGAAGGAGAGTCAAGGGGCCTGGGGCTGTTGGGTGTGGTGAAAGGAAAATGCAGAGGAACCCCAGAGTAATTTCCAAATCTATGTGAAGTGCTGTCACATGGACAAGGGAGCCACTTTGCTCCCGAAGCTGGGTACAGTGGGCGGAAGTGGATCTGGTGCTGTAGCAGGCTCCCTGAGCACAAGGGGCTGCCAGGAGTGGGCTGCTCTGCTTGCCCCTCTTCCCCAGGAGGGTTCCGGAGGGGCTGACTTTGCATCTGCCAGGACTGGGCGGTGGAGGTGCAAGAGGAAGCCCGGGTTTGCTAACTTTGGGCTGCTCTTGGCTGAAGAGCCTCCAACAAGGGAGACGTGAAGGAATTGTGAGCAGGGGAGAGGCCCGATCCAAACGTCGTCCATCTGCCTTGCAGACACACGGAGCTGGCAGACGGTGAGGCCTGCACGTCCCCTGGCCCGAGCCTCGGTGTTGGAAGCCACCTTGTACTGCAAGTGGTTCCAGCGAACTGTGTAACGAAATGTTTGCCAGAGCCGGATTCTGGCCCACGTATTGGAGTCAACTCTGGAACAATAAAACCCAACAAATTGTTTTGGAAATGATGTCTGATCTGTAAAAAGACACAGGTTTTTCCTTGGCAGAACTCCTCCCAGGGCGAGGCCGGTCCTGGAGGTGTTCAGAGGAGCCTGGCCCTGCCCACCCTCCTGGCCCTGGCGGAGGAGCAGTGACTCACTCCCCTTTGAAGTCCAGGGTCGGCTGTCTGTGAGCCTGGGGTGGGTACCCTCTGCTCCCCAACAAAGGCCCTCTGTGGCAGATCAGAGCAAGAGGGAGGGGTTAGAAAGGAAGGTATTGACTGAATACCAATAAGGAAGGGAAGCCCGTTCATGGGGAGTGCAGGGCTCCAGGCAACTCCAGCCCACTCCCCACTCGTGCTGGGCAAACAGCACAGAGGAGAATTCCCTCTGGCCCGTTTGTTTTCCTGAAGGCTCTGGGGCCTGGAGGAGGGTGGCAGGAGGGGCGGCGGGGAGAGGGAGGAAAGAGCTGACAATGCCGGCCCTCGTCTGGAGGGGAGGGGCCGAGGGAGCTGCGGGTAACAAAGAGGCAGTGTGGGCCGGTGACAGGGGAAAACACATGGCCACTAATGGGGCAGTAATGGGTGGGGAGGGGACCTGGGAAAAGCTGGTACAAGGAAGGCTGGCACATAAATCCTGGTGGCGTGACACCCCCTTGGCAGGGAGACAGGGGCCACTCTTTCACCCTCCCCACAGCCAAAGTGGAGAGGTCCCCGCTCCCAGGATGTGGCCAGGATGAGGGATGGCTGGCAGGGGCGACGCCTGGCTAGGGCCGGGAAAGACCGGGAAGAGGAGCACCCCAGGCTGAGTGCCAGAGCCCGGGACAAAGGAGAGGTTTCTATGGCGCTGCCTAGGCCTTTCACAGTCCTGGGTGACACGGCACCTCGCCGAGACCCTGCGTTGGCACCTCACCCAGGGCGTGCACCTGGTGAGAAGCTCGGCCAGCATGGGTGTCCCCAGCGGGGCAGCGGAAGCCCCGGCCCCGGTGTGTGCGTGGAGACCCCAGCACCGCCTAGAACTCTGAGACACAGAGGCCCCGGAGAATCCTGTGGACATGTCAGCTCTCACGGCGGACAGTATTTATATCCCGGGCCCGTCTGGAGGAAGCCATTTTTAATAGCAGTTTCTATGGCTTCCCTAAACCAGGGCCGTTCCGGGGTTTCGAATAGTGGGCTTGTGGGTGGACAGTTTGGTTCTCTGTCACGAGGCATTTTCATAATACTCTTTTCTAAGAAAACAAAAGAAAAAAGCAAAAACAATTTTTAAAGAATTTATCTGTGTATGTGCGACCAGATATCCCCGGCGTGGGGAAAGAGGGCGAGAGAGAGGTACCCCGACTCCTGGGAGCCTCTCCAAGGCCCTGGCTGTGGGCATGGGCTCTCACTGCGAGTCCACTGGCTGTGAAGCAGCAGCTGGCCTGAGCGCCTGTGGGTTTGTGGTTCCCCTGGTGCCTGTCCCTCCTGGAGGTGACGGGAATTCTGGACAAGGCACCTAGCCTGCAGCCTGGCGGAGAGGAGCCCTCCTCTTGGTCTCGCCCTAGCTCAATCATGGGGCCCCTCAGCCCGACCCCAGGGTGGGGGGATGAATCCGCTCACCCTGCCAGCGTATTGCGAGCCTGCCACGTGTGGCCGTTTGTCGTGCAGGCGATATCGGGGGATTTAGATATGGTCGCGGCTTAGGCGGCATTGACTGGTGGCTGTGAAGGCCGATTACTTCTCAAGTGGGTGGCGTAAGCTGGGGAATCCGATGGCTGGCTTGCAGTCTGGCTTTTTTCCCTTCCAGTGTCCGTGAAATGAAAAAAAAGAAAAAAAGGAATGTGAAAGAAATGGGTAGAAGTGAACAATCCTATTTCACAGGGACAGATGCACAAACATCGATTACACGCTGTCCCAGCCCCTCCCCACTCATCCGCTCCTGCGTCAGAGATTGAAATTCGGTCACTACACCTGGGTATCCGAACATCTTACTCCTCTGAAAGCAACTGGCAAAACAGATCAGTTTCCTCCCTGTCGCAGCCCCACTTAGAGGAAACAAAGGGCAAGAAATCACCGCGTACGTGGGGCTGGAAGTCACATATTGATGACTTTTTCTCCCAAAGGTTTTTGCCTCTTTCTACATGTGCTCTGCAGAGAGAGACAGCAAGACAGTGAGAGGGAAAGTGAGAAATCACCCCCTAGGGGGATTGGCCACTCCTCCGCTCTCCTCCTGGGGTTTTGGGCACAAAAACACAGGCTTGGTATCCAGTCCAAATCTCCAAAGCCTCAGCTACATTTGACTTCCTGTACATATGTACATACGCCTGGTGTGATTTTCAAGCCACTAGGTCTGGGACCTGAACTGTGATCGGCTGTGTGGGAGTGTGGCACCTTAACCACCACGCCACCGGCCGGCCCCCTCGACGACTTTTAATAGCACCCTGACACATCAGGAGACTTCAGTGGTCCCTAGAGGAAGGCTTGGACAACTGGTCACTTGAACGTTGACCACAGACCACAAGTGGCTCTGTCCCCCAGGCTCCTTGCAGCCGCAGGTCCCTGGCTGGTAAGAGCCATCTGTTGATGGTGAAGTGAATGTAGATGTCACGCATGCATTTCTGTGGGCACAGGTGGCTCGGAGCCCTTACTGGGAGGCCATTGTCTGGCTTCCCTCTGAGCTTGCGTTTTCCGGTGCTGCTGGAGGAGCCGTGACTAGGACCGGCATGACAGGCTGTTTTCACTTGGACCCGGCAGCTCCGTTGCTCGCCGGCTCAGTGTTCTGTGGCCAGATGCTTAACTGCAGTTAGACGTTCTCTCCTCTGGGAAAGGACGTATGAGGACCTATCTCGACTCATTGAGCGCAGACTAAATGAGATGATGCCAATAACGGGGCCTGGTAAACCGTCGGGAAACATTAAGCCTACGTCTTTCTCGTGAGCTGAGTCCTATTAACACTGGGAAGTGCAGGGGATGAAGGAAAACAAGTGTGTTCCCATCACCAATAGCCAACATCGTTTTATTTATTTATTTTTAGGCATGCCTGCTCACTGGAAAGAGACAAAGGGAAAGTGAAAAATCACCCCTTAGGGATGGCCAAACCACAATCCTTTCTCCATTCTCCTTTTGGGATTTTGGACACATGTGCATGTGCGTGTGTGCGCATGCACACACACACACACACACACACACACACACACACACATGTCAGCATGATTTTCAAGCTGCTGGGTCCAGGACTCAAACCATGGTTGGCCATGTGGGAATCCAGTGCCTTAGCCATCCACCATGCCGCCTGCCGGCCCAATAGCCAGTATTTTAATCTTCGTCTTACACTTAGGATGTGTTAGAGCAAAATGTTCTAAAGGTGTTTTTGATAAGCTTAACTTATTTTTTTTTTTTCCTGAAGAAAGATAATCAGGAAATGAAATGTAGCTGAGACTTTGGAGATTTGGACTGGTATCAAGCCTGCGTTTTTCCCAGTGAAAGAGGAGTGAGCTATGGAAAAAAGGTCTTTCTAAATTGCCTTAATACCAGATGTTTCCTACTGTACATGTTCTATGAAGAAATGCCTTAATCATTTGGGGGGGTTATTATTTTTATTTATTTATTTATTTATATTTTAGGGCATGTGCACACACCAGACACAGAGGCAAAGGGAGGAAAAGCACCCCCCAAGGGACATGGCCACATACAGTCCCCTTACCTCCATTCTCCTCTTGGGAGTTTGGTCACACGCACACACACACACACACACACACACACGCATGGTGTTTCTCAAGCTGCTGGGTGTGGGACTTGAATTGTGCAGTCAGTCACGTGGGATCTAGTGCCTTAACCACTGTGCCACGAGGCTAGCCTTTTTTTCTTTTTGCCCCAAGGTGCCTGCACTCATCAGAGAGGAGAGAATTGGAGAGAGAGAGTGAGAGGGAAAATGAGAAACCACCCCACCAGGTGGGATGGCCATGCCACAATCCCTTCTGCCTCATTCTCTTCCTGGGATTTTAGGCATGCACACACGTGTCCAGCATGATTTTCAAACTGCCAGGTCTGGGACTCAAACAGCAGCCAGCTATGTGGGAGTCTAGTGCTTTAACCACTATGCCACCTACTGGCTCCAAGCCCCTTTAAGTAAACATTATTATTATTATTATTATTATTATTATTATTAGAGAGGTTTTTGCTATAGGGCGCGTGCGCTTGCCAGAAAGACAGAGAGAAACAGAGAGACAGAAACCGAGAAATCACTCCTTAGGGGGGATGGCCATGCCGCAATCCCTTCTCCTCCATTCTCCTCTCGGGATCTTGGGCATGCACGCACACATGCCCCCGGTGTGAGTTTAAGCCACTGGGTCCGCGACTCAAACCAAAGTCAACTACATGGGAGTCCAGCGACATAGCCATTATGCCAACTGCTGGTCCCAGCAAACATTATTTTTGAAGAAAATAATGGATTTACAACAAAAATTTTTAGACCAGCCAAGATACTGGAGTTCAGTCATCAAGAAGATGGCCTTGGGACCAGCAGTTGACGTAATGGCTGTGTTGCTGGACTCCCATGTAGTCGACTGTGGATTGAGTCCCGGACTCGGTGACTTAAACTCACGCTGGGTTAATAGCAAAAACCTCTCGGAACAAAAAAGAAGATGGCCTTTTGTCTTCCCGGTCTCCTCAGTTCCACGTGGCATGGAGCCCAGGAGGGAAGGGTGCTGGCCTGACCTGCTCATTTCACTGGGGGAGCATCAGTCTTTGAGGCGGGTGAGGCCTTGACAGTTTCCCCACCTGCTGCTAACAGGGAAGGCCTGGGCCATTCATCCGTCTGGTTCCCTGTCCCCACGGTGGACACCAGCTCATGCCCAGAAGAGGACTGGGTTGAGAAGCCACTGCCCCCAGAGTGTCTTGTCACGCCCGAGACACAGGGATGCCTCGGACACCACGGGCTGTGCCTCTGAATCCTGCGGCTCTGAAACCAGGAGCTTCATCGTCGTGGCCGAAGCTCGTGGCTGCCCCTGCCCTGGCGCCAGCAGACCCCCGGGGCCGGCCAGATCCCCCTCAGTACTCTGTGGAAGCCTGGCAGAGACGGCTTGTTTTCGTGTTCGAGTAGATGGGTTCACTCTGTTTTTGATTATTGTTGTGTATTTGCTTTTGGAGGGGGAGCATCTGAAGCTTTCTGTTTTGCTTTATCTTTGTTGTTTTGTTTCTACAGAAGCTTTTTGTATTTTAACTGAGAATTACTTTAGTCTTGGGTAGGTGTGTTTTTTGGTCTCTTTTTAGGGGATAGGGAAATTTCTAAAAGTAAGGATATAAAAATATTACTTTGGCAAAATTTACCAAATTATACCACCATATGGACAACTTGTGATCCACTCAGAAGGGGCCAATGCAAATGGCGGGCCTCAAGATGTAAGTTTCCACAGCAACATGCTAAATCTACTTTTAAAAAAAGTTGACTTTGGGACTGGCAGGTGGCATAGTGATTAAGGCGCTGGACTCCCACATGGCCAACTGTAGTTTGAGTCCTGAACCTGGTAGCTTGCTTTTCTCACTTTCCTTTTCTCTCTCTTTCGCTCTCTGGTGAGTGTACGTGCTCTATAGCAAAAAAACAAACAAACAAAACACACATTGACTTTGGGCCAGCCCTGTAGCCTAGCGGATAAGGGAGCTGGATTCTATATGGCTGACTGTGGTTTGAATCCTAGCCCAGGTGGTTTGACAAACATACCGTGTGTGTGTGTGTGTGTGTGTGTGTGTGTGTGTGTGTGTGTATGTGTCCCCAGTCCTCACAAGATGGAAAAATGGAGAAGAGATTTTGGTGTGACCACACCCCTGGGGGATGCTTTCTCCTTTTCTCTCCCTCTGTCTCTGTTTCTCTCTCTCTGGTGAGTATACACTCTGGCAGTAAAACAGCAACAGTAGCAGAAATAGACTACCCTCTAGAGTAATTTGGTTTCACAGCAAACTTGGGCAGAAGGTACAGAGTGTTCCCACGGAACCAGGCCCCACACACCCACCACCTCCCCATTCTCAACTCCCCCCAAGTGGTGCTGTCATAGCAGATGCGCCCACATTGACGAGCCATTGTCACCTGAGTCCATGGCTCACACTGGGGCTCGCCCTTAGGGGACATTCTGTGGGTCTGGGCACCCAGATAGTGACTGACGGTGACTTTGGGATGTGGTTTCCGTGTGTCCCCATTCATCTGTCACCAGTGCCAAATGCAGATGCTGACCTCTCAGGCTACATGAGAGCCCCTCGGCACCCCAAGCACCCTGGAAATTCTGGAGCCCGCGCAGGGGCCTGGAGTGCCCAGTCCCTTCCTTGTCTCTCTCTGGGGCATCGGTTCCTGGGAGGTTTGTCTTTAGGGCTGGTAAGAGGGGTTCTCTCTTACCATCCTCGGAGGGACTTCTTGTGTCGTTTTCTTCCACGTGAGAGAGTGAGACGGAGGTGGGGGTACCCCAGGGAGGCCCTTACACCATCACCCCTCTGCAGCCTCAGCCAGGCCAGATCACGGTCATGCTTACATGTGCCTGGCATGTACAGGGAGACTCTGGACACGAACCCAGGGCCTTCCCACACGGGCCCAGCGTCACAGAGTGTGGAAACGTTTGTGACTAGAGACCTGCCCCCAAGCTGGCCTCAAATGTTGTTTTCAGGACCAGGAGGCAGGGGGCCTCAGCAGCTGTTTAAATACCCACCATAGCCCTGCTCCGTGGGGCCGAGCAGGCCCTGCAGGGAGAGGCCGGCAGGCTCAGCGAGAGCTGGGGGGCCCTCTCACCTCTGCACGCTCCAGTCTGGGCCCTTTGTCCCTCAGGCCTCGCTGCTGCCCAGTGACTAACTGCTCCCACCGGGCATCCACGCCCCGTGCTCCGCTCCAGTTCCGCGTGGCAAGCTCATATCCACTCTTGTTGCGTCTAGGTTTTCTGAGTTTCTGCTTCCCGCTCTCCCCCGCCCACGGAAGCCTACACTGAACGCCTACATCGTGGGTCGGGGCTCAGGCCTATGCTCAAGCCCTGCTGTCACTATTTCCAGCTGCACACCTTTGGGCCAGAGTGTGACCCAGCCCATGTCCTCACCTGTAACAGACCCTCCTTGGCAGGGCAGACGTGAGCGACGGAGGGCAGTGCCTGGCGCACTCGGCAGTGCCAGGGTTCCCCTGACCTCGGTAGGCTGTTACCGTGAACAGGCCCCCTTGAGGAGGGGTGGGCTGCGTGGCCCTCAGCAGTTGCCCAGCCAGTGGACGTTGGGCCTCGGTGTCTCCCAGTCACTGTTAACCAGCCAGCCTGCTACCACAGGGGCCCGCGCACACACACTCGAGGGACTAGAAGGGGACAGATACCCGAGCCAGTTAGTTGGGCAGTGTGCTCCCCACGCCGATGTGCTCCCCTGCTCTGTCACTCCCCACACCCACGGACTCCCCTGCCCTGTCACTCCCCACGCCCACGGGCTCCCCTGCCCTGTCACTCCCCACGCCCACGGGCTCCCCTGCCCTGTGCGCTTAGCATGCCCCACGGTCTCCTCGTGCTCCCCGTGCCCCACATGCTCCGTGCGCTCCCCGTGCCCCATGAGCTCCCCGTGCTCCCTGTGCTCTGTGGGCTCCCGTGCTCCGTGGTTCCCCGTGCTCCGTGCTCCCCATGCTCTGTGGGCTCCCGTGCTCCGTGGTTCCCCGTGCTCCGTGCTCCCCATGCTCTGCGGGCTCCCGTGCTCCGTGGTTCCGTGCTCCGTGCTCCCCGTGCTCTGCGGGCTCCCATGCCCCGTGGTTCCCTGTGCTCCATGCCCCGTGCTCCCCGTGCTCTGGGGCTCCCGTGCCCCGTGGTTCCCTGTGCTCCATGCCCCGTGCTCCCCGTGCTCTGCGGGCTCCCGTGCCCCGTGGTTCCTGTGCTCCGTGCTCCCCGTGCTCTGTGGGCTCCCATGCCCCGTGGTTCCCTGTGCTCCATGCCCCGTGCTCCCCGTGCTCCATGCCCCATGCTCCCCGTGCTCTGCGGGCTCCCATGCCCCGTGGTTCCTGTGCTCCGTGCTCCCCGTGCTCTGCGGGCTCCCATGCCCCGTGGTTCCCTGTGCTCCATGCCCCGTGCTCCCCGTGTCTGGGGCTCCCGTGCCCCGTGGTTCTCTGTGCTCCATGTCCCATGCTCCCCGTGCTCTGCAGGCTCCCATGCCCCGTGGTTCCTGTGCTCCGTGCTCCCCGTGCTCTGCGGGCTCCCAGCCCCGTGGTTCCCTCCCATGCCCCGTGCTCCCCGTTCCCCCGTGTGCCCTCTCCATGCCCCAGGCGCCCCGTGGTTCCCCTCCATGCCCCATGCTCCCCGTGCGGGGCTCCTGTGCCCCGTGGTTCCCTGTGCTCCATGCCCCGTGCTCCCCGTGCTCTGCGGGCTCCCGTGCCCCGTGGTTCCCTGTGTTCCATGCCCCGTGGTTCCCTGTGCTCCATGTCCCGTGCTCCCCATACTCTGCGGGCTCCCATGCCCCGTGGTTCCCTGTGCTCCATGCCCCATGCTCCCCATGCTCTGCGGGCTCCCGTGCCCCGTGGTTCCCCGTGCTCCATGCCCTGTGCTCCCCGTGCTCTGCGGGCTCCCGTGCCCCGTGGTTCCCTGTGCTCCATGCCCCGTGCTCCCCGTGCTCCATGCCCTGTGCTCCCCATGCTCTGTGTTCCCTGTGTTTTTGTGCTCCCCGTGCTCCCCATGCTCTGCGGGCTCCCGTGCCCCATGCTCCCCATGCTCTGCGGGCTCCCGTGCCCCATGCTCCCCGTGCTCCATGCTCCCGTGCTCCTTGTGCCCTGAGGGCTCCCGTGCTCCGCTGTTCCCCGGGTTTTGTGCTCCTCGTGCTCCCCGTGCACCCCAGCTGCTCCACTGGGTATGCAGGGCCATTGGTGAAGTTCATGCCTTCGAGTCTGTGGGCACTGGGGTCTGCCTGGGGCTGGCCTCTAGGCCTCTCCTGGGTCTGGTCTTCAGCCTTGCGCGTATGACCCCTCATCAACATTCCTGCTTCTGCGCTCTCCAGCCTCGGGCCATGGTGGCGCAAGAAGAGGCTCTGCTCGCTCCCGGCTTCCCTGCCCATGGCCGAGGTGCAAGGCGTCCCTGCTGGGCCAGGCGGGGCGGGAAGCTCTGCGCCACCACTCTGACCAGTGACGAAGCAGAGATGATGTGATGCAGGACAGGCGCAGGGCCCTGGGCAGGTGACAGAACCCTGGAGTTCGAGGTGTGGCTGGGTCAGAGGGGCTGTTGGCCGCCTCTCCCCGCACTGGGCAGCTGCGCTGTGCTGCCGTCCAGCGTTGGGAGTCAGGTCTGTGACACCCGAGGCCGTGTCCCGCCTGGCCGGTGCTGCTATTTGGCTATGCCCATGCCCTTGGCATCTTCTGGTGGCGTTTCTGCTGCCCATCTTCTCCCTGGACCCATGGTTTTGAGTCGCCCTTGCCCCTCGGGACCAGGTGGGCTCTGTCCCCTCTCTCTGGTGCTCCGGGCTCCTGTCTCTGCTCCTGGCACCCTGTCAGCAAGGACCGGGCATGCGTGCACGGCTGCCTCCTGTCCCTGCTGCGACTGCCCGTGACCTTGCTGCCCTGGAGTCTCCTGTAACCACGAATTCATCCAGAAGGTAGGACCCACGGCCCCTCCTCCCTCCTGCCCTGTTGGCCATGGGAGGTGGCAGAGTCCTAGGAACTATGAAGGCCAGAGGAAAAAGTCTCAAAAAGCCAGTCGGGGGAACCAGCAGTTAGCGTAATGGCTATGTCGCTGGACTCCCACGTAGTTGACCGCGGTTCGCGTCTCAGACCCGGTGGCTTACAACTCACGCCGGGCGCGTGTGCGTGTGTGCCCAAGATCCCGAGAGGAGAATGGAGGAGAAGGGATTGCGGCGTGACCATCGCCCCTGGGGGGTGATTTCTCGCTTTCTGTCTCTATGTCTCTCTCTGTCTGTCTGGCGAGAGCACGCGCCCTATAGCGAAAAAACCTCTCCCCAAAAAAAAAAAAAAAAAAAAAAAAAAAGCCAGTCGGTGAGCAATGCAGAAGATGCCTTGTACATCTTAGGCAGCAGGAATTCTTTTCAGAGGAGCAGGACTTGGGTGGATAAAAGGAAATAGCGTGTAGGCAAAAGTTAGCAATGGCAACCCTCACGGCTCACTCAAATTCACTAGAGTCCCGGCTTCGAGGGGGGTTCTGAGAGCCCCTGGCACCTGTGGGGACCAGGGGGCTAAGATTCTGCACCCAGGAAGCTGGCCCTCCCGGACCTCTGTGGTTTGAAGGGTGTATGGGGTAGGGCCCCGTCACTTGGGGCCCTCCTCAGCAGCTTTCTGGTCTCTGGGCTCTGGCTTCTATTGGGCAAGATGGCGCCCCAGACGCAGGCAGTCGTGTTGACAGCCCTGCAGGAGTTGCCCCTGGGAGCCCAGTCCTCCCCGTGCCCCTGCACAGCGCACTTGTCCCTGTTTTACAGCTGCGGGCGCGAAGACTCCTGGTTTGGGGCCTGCCCAGGTTGCGCTGTGGGTGAGAGGGCGGGAGGGATGTTGACTCGAGCCTGAGGGATGGCAAAGCCCATGTCTCCTCCCAGGCCCTGCGATGGAGCTGGGAAGCTGCCCAGAAAATCAAAGGGAGAGAGAACGAGGACGGAAATCACCAGACGGAAGTCCGGACACCTCGAGCCAGCTCTGGGGCACAGAGCGCGGGCGAGCCTGGACGGGGTGTGTCCCGAGCCGGCTCCTGACGCACTCGGGGCTAGGACAGGGAGTGGTGGGGAGACCCCACGGTGGCTTGCCTTCCCCTCCAGACCAGCCCGCAGGAGTGGGGCTCCCCATCCTACCCAGGGGCACAGAGAGAAAAGGCTGCCCTTTCCTAAACTGTGTGTGCTTTTCCCAGGGGCCATTGTTGCCGGTTGCCAGGAAACCAGGGCCTTCAGGTGTCACCCGGGAGACTAGGGCCTGGGTATTTGGTTTAGGTCAGGCACAATAACGCCTGCAGAATGAGATGGCGTCCCCAGGACCTCCTCGGTCATTTGTCACACAACTGCGGTTCCCAACGACCGTGGGGACACAGGGCTTGTGGGAGGAGCTGGGTGGGGAAGATGGGCAAGGGGCACGAGATGGGGCAGGCTGGTGACCCTCCCAGAGCAGAGCAAACACACCTCTTTGGGGAGAGGAAGTGGAGCCTCCCGGCCTGGGAGGGATCCGACCAAGGTTCAGGACCGCCCTCTGGGAGCTGGGGGCTCGCCAGACCTCAGGCCTGACAGTGCTCCAGGAAACACTCAGCAGCTTAATGGGATGGCCGCGCCTGCCAGAGAGCCCGAGGCTCAGTCACGCAAAGACGCCAGGCTGTCCCGAGTGATGGCGAACCCCGGGTGTGCAGGGAGGGGTGAGGGTGGGGCCGCAGGAAACCCGGGGCAGTGCGGGGGCCCCACGGCACATCCAGGTTCTCCCCTCGCCACACCCCCAGCACAGCTGCTCAGACACGGGCTTCAGAGCCACGGGAGATGCACGGTCGAATGCGGCTTGAGATGGGGACACTCTGAGAAATGCATCCCGGGCGATTTGGTCGTTGTGCAAACCTCAGAGGGTGTCTACACAAACCTCGACGGCGGCCCACTGCACACCCAGGCGGCGTGGGGTAGCTGCTGCTGCTGGGCGGCACCTGTGCGGCCTGTCCTGGGGTGACGGCCTCAGGCGACTGGAGCAGAGCTTGCAGGTGAAGGGGATAGGGAGTCCCAGCTCCGTTATGATTTCATGGGACCCCTGTGGGCTCTGCGGTCTGTGGTCTGTGCAGCACACAGCTGGAATTCTAGGAAATCTACTTGTACAACTGCCCTGTCCACACTTTAACTTATTATTATTATTAGTTTAGGTTTTATTTTTGTTTGTTTAACTATAGGGTGCAGGTGCTTGCCAGAGATAGAGAGAGTGGGAAAGTGAGAAATCACACCCCTGAGGGGACTGCCCTGCCACAATCCCGTCTCCTCCAGTCTCCTCTCAGGATTTTGGGCATGCATGCACATGCACCTGGTGTTTTTCAGGGCATCAGTCCAGGACTCAAACCACAGAGTCAACCATGTGGGATCCGGTGCCTTAGCCACCATGCTGCCTCCCCACGTGCACTTCACTAAGAAAATGTAACTGTGGCAACATACACACAGCATGAACTTGACTTCTTAACCATTTTAAAGTATCCTGTTCAATAGCCGTAAGTATATTCACATATTCATGCAACCAATCTCTAGAACGGTTTCTTTCTCTAAAACTGAAACTCAGGATGCCCGCTTTTGTGTTGCTAACAGAAATACCTGAGACTGGGTGCTTTACAAGGAAATAAAGGTTTGCTGCCTCATGGGAAGGCCTGAAGGCATCCGAGCGGGGAGACCTTGAGCAGAGTGCCACCCTGGGTTTCCGCCCACTCTGATCTCCTTTCCCGCTTGTAAATGCGGACCTGGACCCCAGGGCCCCGCCCCGCACCTCATCACACCCTCCCACACACACCGTGAAGGGATTGCGTTCCCACTTACCACTCGTGCACTGCACCTGAGTGCCCACGCGTGAGTTTGGTGGGCAGACAACTGCAGTGCGTGCTGCGCCGTTGAACAGCCGCTCCCCGGGTCTCCCACCGGAAGCCTCACTCCCTGTCTCTGAGGTCGGCAGCTCCGGGACCTCACACAAGTGGATGATACAGTGTTTGTCTTTTTCTTGCGCCTGGCATGTCTCACTTAGCACAATGTCCTCAGGGTTCACCCGCGTTCCCAGGCTGTTGCAGCCCACGTGCGTGCCCACCACCTGTCGTTGGCCCTTGGTCCACGGTGGACACCGGGTGGCTCCCTCCGTCACTGCCCATGAATGGGGCTGGCAGGGGCACGCCAGTGCCTGATGTCTGGGCTCGCTCTGATGTACTCTGTGACCCGGGGCTTGAGCTGGGGACAGTTTTCCTCATCTAAATGCTCCCAAGGAGCCTCGGGTCAGCCAGGTCGCAGAGGGGAACTGTCACAGCTGGGCGGACGGCAGTGTGCACAGGTGGCTCGGCCGCAGAGGGTGCCCGGAGCAGAGACGGGGACCCGGACTCCAGTTAGAGGGGACGGGCGCCCTGGGAGCGGGGCGGCTGGAGGCCCACCTCCTGCTCGTCCCTGTCTGCTTTCTCCTGCTGTTCCAACCTGCCCGGGTCACCAGCAGGTTGGAACAGCAGGAGAGCTCCGTGCCACTCTGGGTGGCACTGAGGAGCCTCGCCGTAGCTGGGTCCTGGCACATGGGGGGATGCACAAAGACAGATGGGCAGGGGTCCCAGGAAATCACGAGGGGCTGGACTTTAGATGCTGGGCATAGTCCGGAGCTGGGGACAGCAGGACTCAGAAGCGGGGTGAAGATGGGCTGGTTCCCGGGTTGGGAGCCACGGTGCAGCCGAGGGGGACAGTATGCCACCAAGGTCTTGGCCGTGGGCTGTGACATGTTTACTGTGAGGCAGCCACTCTAGAGGTGGCCTGGGGCTGGGGGACCAAGAGGACCTTCAGGGCTGGGAGCAGGGGTGGGGGTCCCAGGTGACAGCGCACTGCAGTTCCGAATTCTCTGCTGCAGCGTGGAGGGAGGGGCAAGGCTGCTGGGGCGGGGCAGCCTGTGGGTGGGGCTAGGCAGCTGGATCCTGCTTGGCCGAATGCATGGTTCGAGGTTCAGACCCAGTGGCATGAAAAACATGTCGGGCATGTGTGTGCCCAAAATCTCAAGAGAAGAATGGAAGAGAAGGGATTGTGATGTGGCTGTTCCTAGGTGTGGGGGCGCTTTCTCACGTTCCCTCTCTCTGTCTCTGTGTCTCTCTGTCTCTCTCTGTCGTTCCATAGGTGAACACTTGAGCCCTATAGGGTGTGGGGGGACTGCCAGGGAACTTTACATCGGCTTTCTCAGGAAATAGGGATTAAAACATGCACGGGGGACCAGCAGTTGGTGTAATGGCTATGTCGCTGGACTCCCATGTAGTCAACCGCGGTTCGTGTCCCGGACCCAGTGGCTTAAAACTCATGCTGGGCGCGTGTGTGTGCGTGTCCAAGATCCCGACAGGAGAATGGAGGAGAAGGAATTGCAGCGTGGCCATCCCCCCTGGGGGTTGATTTCTCGCTTTCTGTCTCTTTGTCTGTCTGGCGAGCGCACGCACCCTATGGCAAAAACCTCTCAAAAAAATAACAAGGGACCAGCAGTTAGCGTACTGGCTATGTCTCTGGACTCCCACGTAGTCGACCGCGGTTCACGTCCCGGACCCAGTGACTTAAACTCACGCCGGGCGCATGTGCGTGCGTGCCCAAGATCCCGAGAGGAGAATGGAGGAGAAGGGATTGCTGCGTGGCCATCCCCTCGGGGGGCGATTTCTCGCTTTCTATCTCTCTGTCTTTCCCTCTGTGTCTGGTGAGTGCACGTGCCCTATAGCAAAAAGAAAAAAAAAAAAGTAAAAAAAAAAACCCAAAAAACAGAAAGAAAACCTGCATGGGCCAGGGTCTGGGGTGCCAGGGAGCACCTTGGTTTACAGCCTAGAACCTGAGCACTTACAAAAGTTGATCTATCTGTTTCCTCCATGAGCGAGAAGGGGAAGAGCACCAGGCCCAGCAGGGTCCTGAACGTGACCCGCCCAGCCTCGGCCAGCCCAGGTCGGGGCGTGCGTGTACCCAGCACACTCAGGGAGGTCTCTGGACTTGAACCCAAGCCTTCCCAGGTAAGCTGGCCTCGCAGAGCCCCGTGTTTCACTGCTGTGCCAACATCTGGCCCCTGAGGTCCTGCACGTGGGGCACTGTCCTGGACGTGTGTGGACACCGGCTGGCAGGGCAGCGAGTGTCGTCCGAGCTGTCCTGGGCCAGCGGCGCGGGCATCCCGGGGCTCCAGTTTTATTCGGAAATCTGGGGCGTGGGCAGCGAGTGACTGGAAACACCTCCTGTGTCATGTCCGTGTACTGAGCGAGTGAAGGAGTATGCCAAGGGCCAGACTGGCTTCCGATCAAGATGTGTCACCCGGAGCAGCGGTCCCCGACCTTTGTGGCACCAGGGAGCAGTTTCGTGGAAGACACATTTTCCGTGGACCTGGGTGTGGGGGTATGAGAGCACGCAGCCTAGAACCCTTGCACGCGCAGTTCACAGTGAGGCTCGCGCCCCCGGGAGGATCGAATGCTGCTGATCTGACGGGCAGAGCTTAGTGGTCACGCGAGCGATGGCGCGGCTGCAGACACATGGGAGACTTCGCGTGTACCTGCCGCTCACCCCTACTGCGTGGGCCGGCCCTGTGGCCTGGGGGCTGGGACCCTTGACCGAGGACAAGCTGCCTGACCTCGTGTCCTTGACTTTCCCGTGAGGGTTCTAGTAGTGCCTGCCTCGTGGGGTATACTAGCACGTGGGGGACGCATGCGAGGAACTGCAAGTGTGCGATCGGCCGTGATTAACTAGCGTGACCATCAGTAAGACACGGAGTGGGACATGCAGGAGTGGAGTGCAAAATTGGCTAGAATGTTTAAGATCAAACAGACATTTGCAAGAAGCTCTGCACTTGGGGTGGCGGGCCCCTGGTCATTTGCCTTTCGAGACATTGGTGGGAACGTTGCAGTCTCCAGAGGGCAGAGCTCAGGTCTGCTGTCCACGCGGGTCTCCGGGGCTCAGCTTCTCTTGGGGGGAACGAGAGCGGGCTGAATGCGGTGTGTTTCAGCCATGCCCAGTGCTGCTGGCCCCCCTCCCCTCCGCTGCCCTGCCTGGCCCAGGGTGGGGTGGTGCGGCGTGAAGAAAGGCCTTGTTTGCGTGTTCACAACCACCAGAGGCTGTCAGCCCAGGCGGAATTTGTCTGAATTAGCTGCTTCAATGGGCCTGTTTGTGATGAGCGGGCGCGTGGTGAGCGGTGTTGGCACAATTTGAAAAAGGCATGGGAAGCGCCTCCCAGGCCCTGGGAGGGCGGCTGTGCGCGGCCCGGAGGGCTGTTTCTGGCCTGAGGGCGCTCAGGCTGCAAGGCAATGCCCTCCTTGTGTGCTGACCGACAGAGAAGGGAGGGATTCGAGTGATCCGCCCTCACCGGGTCTGCTCTATGCTGTGGGCTGCACCGCCAGGACACTCGGGCTCCGCAGACGCCATCCGGTGTCCCGGCCACCGGTGAATCGATGACCACAGCTGTTTGTTGTATGTGTGTCCCCTGTACCCACCCAGGGGACCTGGGGCTTCTCAGGGGTCAGACCGTAGAGTCTGGGTGACGGAAGATAGCGGCGTCCTTGGGCGTGCAGACTCCAGGTCGAATGGCCACCAGCACCGATGGCCACCGATGAGCACTGTGGTGCTGACGTGGCCTAAACGTGGGGCCTTCACAGGCTCCTCGACCTGCCCGTGAGCTACAGAGTAACCACAGGCACCTGCACTTCAGATGGGGAAACTGAGGCACAGGGCGGGCAAGCAACTGGCCCAATGTCATAGGGCTGGAAAGTGGCGGAGCCAGGACTCGAACCCAGGCAGCCTGCTCCCAGGCTCTTTACCACTCCTTATGTTTTCTCTCCTCATTTTCTTAATTTCTTAGCACTTCTGTCAGTGGGGTCCTTCCCCCCAGCTGTCCTAGGAGAAAGCGGAGCCTGCAGAAGCTCCCAGAGGTCCCTGCTGGGTGGCTCTTCCTGCAGGTCTCTCGGATCCCAGTCTGCATCATCTCTCCGAGCGGTGCCCGAGCCCCAGTGCCCACGCGGACCGCTCAGGGGAGGCTCTGTGGTCTCCCTTGCCCCTTGTCATGCCCACAGTGGACAGGGATGCTCGTATCCTGGCTCTGGTCACTCCTGGAGGTTTGGAACTCTGTGAGCATCGGTCAGAAGAGGCTTCTGGAAGGTTCCCTCTCACAGGTGACCACATGCCCCCTCAGATTTTCTGCGCTGCTCCCAAATGCCCTGTTATTTCAGTCTTTTCAAGGAGGATACCGCGTTAAGCGTCAGACTGTGTGTGTGGGGGGGGGGGGGGGTGGAGAAGGTGAAATACGTGTAGCGCAGTAATCTACCATTTTAGCCACTGGTAACGTGCAGCTCAACCGCGTTCAGTGCAACCACCGCCATCGTCTGTCTGCAGGACTTTCTACCTTCCCGAGCTACAGCTCTGCCCTCGACAGCTCCCGTGCCTCCCCCTACCTCCCTCCCACTTCCACCCCGTCTGACCTCTCCGGCACCCCCTGTAAGTGGGACCCCAGCCTGTCCTGAGCCTGGCTTCTCTCACTCCACGTGGTGTCCTCGAGGTTCCTCTGCGCTGCGGCAAGGGTCAGGAGTCCCTTCCCTGGGGAGGCCGAGCAGCCCCCCTTCGTGTGAGCACCCACAGTCCGCCAAGCCTCCGTGTGGACGCTGGGCTGCGTCCAGCTGTAACTCTACCCTGACGCTGCTCTGAACACGGTGCGCCCGCACCCTCGAGTCCCCCTTCTGGCCGTTTGGGCCAGACCCGGAGGCGGGCTTGCTGGGTTAGCACGACGTCTGTCTGAGCAAGCGCGCCGTGCGGCAGGGTACAGGCCAGCCCGCACAGCGCACGCCTGGCTGAGGGGGCCCCTCTGCTCCTCAGTCTACCTGGCGCTGTTCGAAATCCCCTCTCCCCTGTCCCCCGTCACCCTTGTTCCCTGATCCTGGCTCCTTTCCCTGGTGTCAGAGACCGCCCTGCGGGGAGGGTGTTTCCTTCTTCTCCTGCCGGGGGAGATGCCTGAGGCTCAGGCGTGGAGAAGTTCTGGGGTGAAGGGTGAGGCTGCCATTGTCCTGGCAGAAGGCCCGGCAGGGGCAGGAAGGGCGGCGTCTGCGTCAGCCGTGGAGGGTCACCCAGGGGCAGTTCGGGAGTGGGGCCGATGCACGTTGACCTCGCTCCTGCCGGGGTCCGGTGTGGTGCTCCGGGCCCGTGTGCTACCTGGGGGGACAGAGCAAGCAGGCTGTGGAGACGACTTGGTCCCCTCGCTGGGAGGCTGGGGAGATGGGCTGCCGCCTCCCCGACAGGTGGGGAGAGATACCACAGGAGGGAGAAGTTCTATTCCCTCGCCCGGACCACCATGCTGCTGGGGGTCCTCAGCTTAGAAAGAGGCACTCAGTGGACAGCCCTGCTGTGAACCCACGGCTGGTGACGGAGCACGGAGGTCCTGAGGACGGGCACCGTGCTGCTCGCTCTACGTGGGCCCTGGCTTCATCCTCACGGTGCTCCTCCTATGGGGAACAGAGCTCCATCTTACTCAGGTGAAAAGTGGGGCACAGGGGGGAAGCATTTTGCCTAAGGATGCACAGCAGTAAGCAGAGCAGCCGGGACGGAGCAGAGACGGTCCAAGCCATGCCTCGGATTGGAAACGGCCCTCGCCGCGCCGTACCCTGCAGAGCAGAACGACAGCTCTTAATCTCTCCTGGGCCTTTTTGGGGAGGGGCAGTTTTCAGGGCATATATTGGAGGAGCAGAGAAGGAACTGGGCTTATGGCCTTTGCTGCGGCCAGCGGGCTGGAGAGCGAACGTCGCTGGGAGCAACCCTAAGTGAGACTTTCCTCCCTCCGGCCGGCTCTGGCAGAGGCTGCGGCGCATCGCAGCGAACTCGTCCGCTCCTTCCTCTTCATCTCGCTCTTGCACAAACAAGAAACCTCAGTCACGATTCCAGCTGGGCATCCTCTGTCTCTTAGCAACCGCCGCCAGCCCGCTGGCCGCTCCAGGCGAGCCTTTCTTTGCTGCAGTACTTGCTGTGGGTCTGCACGCACAATGCAGGTTGCGGATGTCTGGGGAGGAGGGGACGTTTAACCCCGAGCTCCCAGAATCCGAGGGAGGAGGGACAGCGAGCTGGCGGGGGCCCTCCTGGTGGACACTCCCAGCCCTTTGCACCTGGGGACATGCCTCTGTGTGTGTGTGCGCGTGCGTGTGTGTAGCCATGGCTGGGGCATCATGCCAGGTGAGGGCTGCACTCCTGGCTATCCTGCTGGGCCCATCTTTATGATTACACACATTTGTTCAAAAGGTTTGTTTCTCAAATGCGATGAAGAGCCCCCTGGGGCTCGCTGGCTCAGGCGTTGCATGGGAGGGGAGGGGAGGCCTCTGAGCCTGTAGAATGGGGAGGGAGGCCGTGTGGGCTGAGCACTGAGGGAAAGGGCCAGGCTGAGGCCAGCTTCGCTTGCAAAGGGCGGAGGGGCAGAGGGGCCTGACCACACGAAGGGTGGGAGCAGGTGCTGACGGGAGGCATGAGCAGGGCGGTTCTCCCGACACGACACTACGTGGTGGGCTCTGGGGGCTTCTTTGTCTGCCTGCCGAGGAGGCCGCTGTAGGGCTGGGTCTGCCCTGGCTGTTGCTGGCCGGATTTCTGCCTCACCCCCGGCAATCAGAGCTGCAGTCTCACATGAACTGGAAAGGACCGAGGGCAGCTCTAACCGCCATCCTGAGTTTGCAGAGGACTCTGGGACCCACAGAGGTCACGTGAGTCCCTCAGAGTTGCCGGCGAGGAGGGAGCAGAACCTGGACCCCTGCCCAGGCTGCTGATTCCCCTCCTGTGCCTTCTCCCAGGCTGCGGGTCCTTCTGCACACGGTTAGTGCTAAAAACGTGGGTGTGCGGGACCACAGATGGCGGAATGGTTACGTCGCTGGACTCCCACATGGTTGACCACGGTTTGAGTCCTGGACCCAGTGACTTAAAAAAAAACTCCTGCCGGCGTGTGTGTATGCGTGCCCAAGATCCCAGAGAGAGAATGAAGAAGAAGGGGTTGCGGTGTGGCCGTCTCCCCTGGAGAGTGATTTCTCGCTTTCTGTCTCTCTGGTGAGTGTACACGCCCTATAGCAAAAATCTCTCTTAAAGAAAGAAAACGCGGGTGTGCACACGCAGGACCTGGGCAGACCCAGCACGTGGCTCTCCGCAGCAGAGCTTGCCGTGCAGGTGCCCTGATGGACGCTGGAGGGCGCGTCTTTAACCCGGAGGACGCGGTTTCTGATGGGCCCTCGCCAGATGGCTGCTTCTGCACATTGGGGTGATCTGTTCAGGTCCACAAGAGAGCTCGAGTCATCTCCTAAGGGGACAGTGTGCTGGGTCCTCCAGCCATCAAGGCCCGCCCAGACACTGTCCCAGCCACGTCAGCGGAGGGCAGGACTAGCGCTCTCCTTTCCTTTTTTAAACTCTAGGGCTGGGTTGATGGACCTGGTAGGTCTGGGTACCTTACCCGAACATCAGACTGGAGCCCAGCTCAAAGCCTTTAAGCCTGAGGGCAGTGGCTGGGAGGAGTTCGGCAGGAGGCTGGATCTGGAGAAGTGTGACCACTCAGGGACGAGGGCAGGGGGCACTAAGGGAGGGGGCATGGGGTCAGAGCGTTGGCCTTGAGTCTTAGCTCTGTGTGCCACGGCCTCGGGCAGTTCACACCCGCTGGACCTGGGGCCCAGAGCCTTCCTCTCAAATGGCCTTCCAGATCTGCCCGTCTGAGCTCTCGCCTCTCATCATCTACTCCACATCTGTTTGCGGAGCGGGTCCGTGTGCCGCACCGAGGTAGCTGTGAGTGACCCTGGGGAACGACGCCTGCTCCGGCGGACAGGGGAGCTCTCAGCCTGGGGAATCCGTCAGTCGGAGACAAAACCCACCCGCTCTTTGAGTGCCAGCCTGGGCCTTGGGGTGCGTGTATCAAGAGAGGTGTTTATGAAGGGTTCATTCCGAGGAAGCAAGGTCGTGGCGGTGGGGTCTCTAAAGACTTCCCTGCAACTGTCAGGGAACGACCGGCTGGGACTCTGCTATTTCCAGCGGCTCCTAAAACACCCCTAGAGGCAAACGTGGTGGGAGCTCCAGGAGGCAGTGGGCACGCACCCTGATTTGCCATCCACCCAGACCCTGAAGAACTGCACAGGTCCCTGGCAACACCACGAGCACCGTGCACGGGTGTGCAGGGAGCGGCTCACCCTCCCCTCCGCAGCCGACAGCACACTCACACCACCGGCATTTAATTTCCCACGGCCCGCGTGTTCCCTAGTAGGCAAAGCGAAACCCTAGTGTCTGAAAAGTATTGAAAATTTAATACCTGGGTAAAAAATTAAATAGGACAAAAGCATAAAAAATGAGCAGAAGCCTCTGTCCTACTCGGCTCTCGGGTCTCCTTTCCGGAAGTCTCATGGGGAGACTTCCAGAATCGCTCTCGGCACCCGCTCTTCCTCTCCGGCTCTCGGGCGGAGCATGCCCGTCCGTTCCCTCCAGTGCCACGCGGCCTCTGTGCACCAGCCCCGTGGTGCTGCCAGTGCGGTGGCACCATGGCCTCCCACCGTGGATTCCGTCAGAGGGAAGAGGGCTGCTGCTCACAATTGTCGCTGCACAGGAGCGCCCCGCCGGCCTGGCTGCGCTCACGCAGGTGGCGTTACAGGACAGACTCCAACACGGGAGGTGCACTTGGTATTTCGATGTCTGCTGTCACACCGCTGTCCAGAAAGGATGTCGCGTCCTCACAGTATGCTAGAAGTGCTGTTTTTCTATACCTTTTCCAAAAATGAGCATTAGCAACGTCTTTTCCTCTTGCCACTTGGGTGGGTAAGAAAGCAGCTTGTTTTAACTTTGGTTTCTTCCACTGTGAGAGTGACCGAGCTCCCCTTCCCGTACGTGAAGACTGTTCGTGTTCCTGTGTTGTCACCCTGTCAGCTGGACACCTTTGCCCATTTAAAAAAATTCTATCTCCCTTTTATTTTCTTTTTCTTTATTTCATTTCACTTCACTTCATTTCCATTGCCAGAACGCACAGTCTCGCCAGAGAGAGAGGGGGGGGGGGGGAGAGAGAGAGAAAAGGAAAGGGAGAAAGCACCTTCGGTGTCACACCACAGTCCCTTTCCCCATCTCTCCATTCTATCGGGATGTGGGGTGCACACTCACATGCCTGGTGTGTTTCTTGAGCCACGGGGCTGGGATTTGAACCATGAGGTTGGCCATGTGGGATCCGGCTCATGTAACCCTGGGCTACGGGGCTGGCTCTCGCTGTCTTTGTGTAGGAGGAGTACGCAGAAGCTCAGCGGGGGCAAGCGTTACCTTAGGTCACACAGTGCTGGACCCACTCTTCCGGCTCCCGGCTGTGTGATCCTTCCGGCGTGCCCGCCGCCTCCCTGTCCAAAGGCTGGACTGGCATATACCGTGCTCCTGGAGGGGGAAAGAGCCGCGTGCTGGGACCCCCACTGATGTCGAGTGGAGTGTTGGGGTGCTCTGAGAGGGGAACTTAGTTCCGGCTGGAACTTCCTTCCTGATGTCCCCCTGCATCTCGTCTCTTCCTGGGGAGCAGGGCGGGCGCATGGATGACGTCGCCCCCGGCTGGTGAGAGGCTCCCCCAGCCCCCCAGGCCCCTCCCCCACCCCGGCATTGCTGTCTGTGCCCGTGAATTATTGATAAGGCGTGAAATGGCCTCAGCCTTGGGGCAGCGAGGCTCCAGGGAGCGCGGCCAGGGAGCTGAGGTGGAGCGCGGCTGAAAGCCTTTCCCTGGGGCCCAGCCTTCCCCAGGCCGAGGAGCACTTTCCAGTGTCCAAAGACTTCACAGACCTGCCCTCCCCCGCCTTGCGGGTGGAAATTGGACTTGGAGCACATGTCACTTAGGAGCACAGGCAAGGGACAAACGCTGCTGTGAATTTCACACCGTTTTCCTTTATGTTGATTAAAATTTTATAAAGGTTATACATGCTCGTTATGAAAAGCCCCATATCCAGAACGGTGTTAGTCGGGGGGGCCTGCGTGGCCTTGTCCCCAGGTGCCCACCACGGCAGTGCTTGTGAGTGAGCGTGTTTCTCCCTCTCCCCCAAGCTTATGGACAGGTGCAGAGCTCCGTGACCTCAGGCACGCAGGCTGATGGAGGGGTCCCCACTGCCTGGCACGCGTTCTTCTCTGCGTGAGAGCTGGGGCTGGCTGAGGGCTGAGCTCTGGGCTGTGCTCGGGTTTCAGTCGCAGCTGCAGAACCTCGTGAATGGGGTCGAGGTGCCGGGCTTCTTCTCTGTCTCCAAATGTTCCGGCAATGGGGCCTGGTTCACAGCAGGTGCTCGTACTGACCCCCAGCCCAGTCCAGGCATTCCAGAGAAACACGACCGTCTAGTTTCCTCGTGGGTCACACCGCCAGATGAGGGAGGTCGCTCCATTTCCCCTCTGCGAGGTGGTCACGGCCATGCGTCCTGTGGTGCCTTTTGTTTTTCTTATTTATTTATTTATTTATTTTTTTTTTTTAAGTTTTTGCCCCAGGGCAGGTAGGCTCACTGGAGATAGAGAGTGGGAGTGAGGACTCACTACCCGGGAAGTGGCCATGCCGCCGTCTCCCCTCCTCCATTCTCCTTGTGGGATTTGACCACGCTCACACGTGTGTCGGGCATGATTCTCAAGCTGCCAGACCTGGGACCCAAACTTCGGTGGGCCACGTGGGAGTCCAGTGCCTTCACCACCACGCCACCTGCTGCCCACCCCCACCCTGCCGCCCCTTCGCGTCTTTTGAAGGAATCCGTGTTGCTGGGGTGTGGCATGCTGATGGAAGACAGCAGGCTTTTAGGGAGAAGCTGCTCCGCATTGGTGGCCTTGGGCGACTCCTTGGGGAGGGCCAGACCTTGAATTCTGAGGGTCATCTCTTTGGGAAGGAAGGAGCAAGCAATGCTGGGAAGAGCGTGACCACACTGTGCGTGGGACGAACGTCACTGGGGCTCTGAGCCTGTTTCTCCGTCTATAAACGGGGACACTAGCAGTGTCAGGTCGCTGGGGTACTGGCTGGGGCACTGGCGGTGTGCGGGGCCCCAGGTGCCGGGCCGGCCTCAGCACACCACAGCCCGTCCCGTTCCGAGACTCGGTAGCTTTGCATCTGTTGACAAGGACTGGAGCTGAAGGGTCAGGAGGTGCTGGGGGCCGACCCTGAGACAGAGACGGGGAGGGGGACCAGAGAGAGCCGCAGCGGAAGAGGCAGAGCCTCCGGGACTGACTGCCCGTCTGGCCAGGTTTGCTGGGATAGGGAGCCACTGCCAGACCGGGAAGCTCCGGGGCGCCCCCGAGGCCTCCACAGTGGGTGCTGAGCGAACGCGGGTTCCCTGGGGTGCAATGGGTGGCGCCAGCTCTCCGAGCTCCTCCGGGGTGCTGTCCGCCTGCTCCACACGCTGTCCTCTCAGCCGGGATGGCCGTGCGCCCGGGCTCACGCACTCACGCCTGCTCACGCACTCACGCACATGCAGGCACCATGGCCGCTTCCCCATCCTGGGTCTCAGCGGAAACGCCACGTCCTCAGTGAAGCCTCTTTCTGTCCCTGCACGGGTCAGTCGGAGTTTCTCTGCCACGTGCTTCCTCGATGCCCTGGCCTTGCCCTCTGAAACGAGTGTCTGTGGCCCCGGGAGGACGGGGTGCATATCTGTTGTGTTCTGTGCCCCCAAGACCCAGCGTGGCCCTCGCTACCTAGATGTCAGTAAATGTTCGCTGAATGGCTGCTCCAAGAACACTTTCTTCTGATTATCGTCTACTTGATAAGAGTTGTGGGGGTGTCCTGATGCTGCGCGGACCCCGTCTTCCTTATGGTCAGCCCTCGTCTCTGCAGCAGCCTCCCTCTCAGAAGCGTTCCGGGTTCTCCTAGGGGTGGGAGGCGTGGGGGCTCTGGAATCGGAATGCATGGCCTGGTTCGGAGATTGACTGTGACCTCGGGCAGTGCTCAGAGCTCTGGCTTGAATGTACTCCCCCAAATCCAGAAAGCTGGCTGTCCGTGAAGGCATTAAGAGGGTGGAGACTTGATCTGCCTATGATAGCAAGTGCTAGAGCCTTCAGGGGTGACGAGGGTTGGAGAAACCCTCAGAGAAGGGCTCCCGTGTTCGAATCCCAGCTGGCTTAGAAGGCAGGGCACAGAGAGGGAGACGTGGACACACAGCTCTTGCCGTGGGGTGCCCTGTGCCACCTCTGCACTCTCCAGAGTCCCCACCCACAAGAAGACCCTCAGCGAATGTGGCCCCTTGACCTCGGACTTCCGAACTGGCACTAAATGAAACTCCACAGATTGTGCGGTGTGATATGCACCCGTTGGTGACAGAAAGGGAGGTAGGACTCGATCTTGCCAGGCCTTGGGCCCCGTTCTGGGAAATGGATTTGGTAACCCTGCCTCCTGAGAGGGCTGTGGATTCAGTGCGCTAACCCAGGCAGGCAGCATTGGTTCCTAAGTGAGCGCTCAACGAATAGAATCCGGCCTTCACGCCGAGGCACGCGTGTCCACCCGTGACGAAGCTGGCGCCTGTAAGGCAAAGCCCTGGGGCTGGACTGCTGTGATCGGCCAGGGAGGGGCAGATGAAAGGGAGGTTGAGAAAGAGCCACGTGGCCAAGAGGTCCTGCAGCGAAGGCCAGAGGGAACTCGGATCCCACAGAGAGGCCGGTGGGCCAGCAGGGTCATCCACTCAGCCCGCGCTTCTCCTGCTGTGCCCTGAGGACTTGGCTCCAGCACTTGAAAACGATGCATGACTTTGAGCAGTCATGTCACCCGTCACCCGTCTGGGCCTCAGTTCACCCAGCTGCAAGTGAGTTCATAATCACGCCTCACAGAATTACCGTGGGCTTAAACAGGACCAGGAGAGAAACCGGCTCTGTAGCTCCGGGACCCGGGTGGACCATTGGCTGGCCCTAGCCCCGGCCCTAGTCCTGTTCCTGGTCCTGGTCCTGGTCCTGGTCCTGGTCCTGGCGAGAGACTGTCCACGTCTGGAGAAAGGAGGGCTCAGCTGATGCCTGCAGCATGGCTGCGCAGGCTGACACCGCTTATCATGTACTTATGGAGCAACGCTCGACAGTGAGAACGCGGGGCCAGATGGCAGGCCTTCCATGCTGTTGAGAGGCAGAGCTAATGAACTTAACAAATCACTGATAATTAATTTTCAGGAGCCAAAGGAAACTGGGGAGCAGTAAATAGGTCTGCAGAAGGAGGGAATGCAAAACAGTGCCAACTGTCAGCCAGGAGAGAGGTGTGAGATGCTGGCACTTCCAGGCCAGCGGGACCGGTCTGAGGGCTTACGGTCGCAGAGTGTGTGTGGGGGGGGAGACCGCACAGGTAACGTGCCGACCGTGTGACGATGCTGGCCAAGCTCGCCTGGCCCTTCCGCAGGCCAGGTCTGAGGGAAGTACTCGTCTCCGGCAGACAGTGTCTCCCGCAGTGGGGCTGGGAGGTGGGAGAGGATCGGGTCCCGCCACCGGTGGGAGTCTTTATCTGAGTCCCGCGGAGCCAGGCGGCAGATGAGGAGTGAGCCCGCATGACTGAGGCCTCGCTCTGTGCTAAGCCCTGCGTGCCCAGGCATCATCTGCTTGGCATCACGAGTGTCCCTGGAGGAAGCAGAGAGCGTGCTAGCTTACCCTGTGCCCTCCGCGGGGTGCCAGGCCCGCGGAGGTGCGGTGCTGGAACGGCTGCGTCCAGGTCAGAGCTGCCGCCGGCTACAGTGTGAAGTAGGAGCAGGGGCCGCAGACGGGGTTTCGGCTCCAGTCACCGGGTCAGGCCATGCGGCTGCTGGGATTCCGCCCCCCTAACGATGAAATGTGGGTGATGTGTTTGAATCCAGAGGCCACATCTGCAAACTAAATCTCCAGGAACCCCGAGGTTCGAAGTGGACGTGGAAGTGGGGGCGGGCCCCGTGTGCCGGCTCGCTACCCCGGCCTCGGGCCTGCCTGCCTTCTTGTAGTCTGCAGCCACGTGGGACACAGCAGGGCGGTCCCGGGTGAGCTCAGGGCTCCTTCGGCTCTAATCATCAGAGCCTGTGGCTGGCTCCCCCTGCCCCCGACGGTCCCACGGAAGGGCCCAAGGAGTGAGGGGAGCAGGGGAGCCCGGGTGCCGGCGAGCCCGGGTGCCAGCAGGGCCTGGCACACTGCCTTGCTGCCGAGCCTGGGCTGAAGCTGGCCCTGCACTTCCTGGCTGTGCAAGCCTAGGCAACTGGCTTGCCTGCTCTGGGCCTGCTTTTGCTCAATTGTAACGTGAAGATAAAACTTCATGGGGTCGGTGTAAGGATTAAATGGGACCTTCCCTGGTCAGGGGGATAGACAGCGAGCCAGCTAGAATCTTTGCGTTTCTCCCTAACCCTTCAAGGCTGGGGGAGGAAGAACTGGTGGCGCCAGGATGGAGCAGTGAGCCGGCCCCGGGCCGGGGGCGTGCGAGGCCTGTGGGGCTGGTGGCGTGAAGTGTCTGGGCCCGTTGGTCTTGTCCCTGGCTGCCCACACAGAGTGGCGTCAGCCGGGCCCTCCCAGCTGCTGCAGGGCCACCTCCCGCCTGGCCTCTGGGGGTCAGATGACAAAGCCAGAGAGGACGGGCCAGCCCGAGGCACAGTCTCCTGAGTCCTCCCGGACACTCCCGGTGACCTCCGCGCGCCGCCACCCCACACGCCACCTTCTGTTCACGGCCCATCAGCCGCTTTCTCCCTGACTGCGCTCGGATTGGAGCCTTTGTCAATTCGTGTTTCCAGATTAATTAGCGAGGCCCCATGTCAGATGCTAACTGAAACCCAGATGTCGGCTTGGTTCCTGCATCAAATCATTTTGTCTCATAATTGCAGAACACGGAGGCAGCAGCTAGGCTGGCTGGAAGGCTCGCTCCCCTCCCTCCCTCCCCCTCGGAAGGAAATAACCCCACTCTCGCCTCTGAGGGTCACGGACAGGGGTGTGCCTGGTGTCCCTGTGCAGGCAGAGATGGCAATACGCTGACGCCGTGACCTCCGTGTGATGACAGTGAGAGGGGTCATGCCGAAGGAGACTTGCGGATTTTAGCTTTAGGCGGACACCCTTATCCCAGTCTAGAAAGCCCCCCTCTGGGCGGGCGGATGTGAGCCTCGCCCGGGGCCTGCGGGGCCCTTAGGAGCAGCACTGCCGGCACACGGAAGCCTGTGCTCTGCAGGCCGGACAGACAGGGCAGCGCGGGACCCGTCTCGGTTCCTCTCAGCCTTGTGTTGGGATGTGTGTGTACCTTTTCTTTCTTGGTTGTTTATTGCCAGAGGATTTGTGCACTTCCCAGGGAGAGAGAGAGGGAGAGCGAGGGAGAAAGCACCCCTAATGTGGCGTGACCCTGCTCCCCCATTTCTTCGTCCAGTTGACATTCGGGGCGCACATGCACGTGTGCCTGGTGTGTTTCTCAAGCCCCCAGGGCTGGGGTCTGAGCTTGGCTGGCCATATGGGCTCCGGCCCCTTACCCACTAGCTGTACGGTCTACCTGTACTACAGTTTATTAACCGGCCCAGTGGCTAACGGTTCACGGATGTATTATCTCACCTAATCCTCGCAGTAGCTAGGGACAATTTCTTCCTCAAGTTTTTCTTTATTCATGATAGAGCACATTTGTGCATGAGAGAGAAAGAGAGAGAAGGACAGAGAGGTCCTCTGCGGGTCTGGTGGCACGGCGAGCCCGGCCTGCAGCCTGCCAGCAGTTGGTCCTGGCCACTCACGTGTGCCCTTTGCGTTTTGCAGTGAGAACCAGGAATTACAACCGGGTCACCAAGTCAGACCCAGCTTCTCATTATTACTGCACCATGGAGCCGCCGAGGGCGTGTTTCTGTCCCTGATGCGTACCTCAGAGAGGTTAAGTGCCTTGCCGAGGGTTACACTGCTAGAATGTGACAGGTCTGGGCTTTGAATCATTAAGTTTGTCTCTTATGTGGAAACAAAGGTTGCAGAAAAGACCGACCACCTTTTCTTCCTCCTTAAGAATGTGTGTCCCCAGGCAGAAGTGAGAATGGGTTTTGGCCATACCCTCCACCTTCTCAACTGAGTGGAAACCCACGGTGCCCAATCTGGAGCTAGAGGGGGTGCTTTTTTTTTTTTTTTTTTTTGGAGAGGTTTTTGTTATAGGACACATACACTCGTCAGAGAGACAGAGAGAGAGAGAGAGAGACAGAGAGACAGAAAATGAGAAATCACCCCCCAGGTGGGTTGGCCACACTGCAATCCCTTCTCCTCTATTCTCCTCTCGGGATCTTGGGCACGCACGCACATGTGCCTGGAGTGAGTTTAAGCCACCAGGTCCGGGACTTAAACCACAGTCGGCTACATGGGAGTCCAGCAACATAGCCATTACGCTAACTGCTGGTCCCTAGAGGGGGTGCTTTGATGGACAACACAGGAGATGCCAAGTGAGTTGAAGTTTGAAGAATGCCCAAGCCTACAGATAGCAGAGAGCAGAGAGTGAGCGCTGAACTCCAGGGGCCAGTGCCCCAGCCCTTGTGACCGAAGAAGCAAAGGATGGTGTTCAGAAGATTCTGGGTTCTTTGTTGTGAGCATTACATAGATGGTCCAGCTCTGGCCCACTGTGACCCCAGGTTAACTGTTTGAGCCTTAGTTTCTTCATCAACAAAGTGGGCTTAAAACGTGCTCATGCCGAGAACCAGCAGTTAGCGTAATGGCTATGTCGTTGGACTCCCACGTAGTCGATCGCGGTTCGCGTCCCGGACCTGGTGGCTTAAAACTCATGCCGGGCACGTGTGCATGCATGCCCAAGATCCTGAGAGGATGCAAAGACGTGGAATAACCTTTCTCAAACACCGGAGAAGTACGAACCTGCTTGTGAAAAATGGGGATTTCAACAGCCCTACCCTAGACATTCTAATTAGAATCTAAGGCTGTCGCCAGAAGTTCCCATTTTGACAGATACCCCCGAGGGTTCTGAAATACAGTCACAGGGCTTTCATGCTGAGATGCATTCGTAGAACTTCCACATGTCGGAGCTGGCAGCAGCCGCAGAGGCCTTTCTGGCCCCTTACTTCATTTACAGAACAGGTGCTGAGGCTCAGTCTGCAACTCAGAAATGAGGGCTAACGTGGCACTTCATGTTGCCAACTTGTCAAAATACGAGCAACTTGACTGTGAGTCACCCGCGTGTCTAAAGCCCTCTGGCCATTTTCAGATTCAGCAACTAGAGGTTTTTCTTTTTCACATACATCTCAAATCCTATTCCTGCAATTTAGGCACATCGTCCCCAGGTGGCAGTGGAGTGCTGAAGAGCATCCAGGGCTGTTTCTCAAACCCTCCTGGACTTCTATCCTTGAATAGTCACCTTTGTAATTTTCTTTGAAGCATGAAATAAATACCTTTATTATACTAGATAGATGCAAGAAAACATCAATGATTGAAGTGGAGAGTAAGTTTAGACCAAAAAAAAATTTTTTTTGGAGAGGTTTTTTTGCTATAGGGCGCATGCGCTCTCCAGAGAGACAGAGAGATAGAAAGCGAGAAATCACTCCTCAGGGGGGATGGCCACACCGCAATCCCTTCTCCTCCATTCTCCTCTTGGGATCTTGTGCACGCACGCACACATGCCCGGCGTGAGTTTAAGTCACCATGTCCGGAACTCGAACCATGGTTGACTACATGGGAGTCCAGCGACATAGCCATTATGCCAACTACTGGTCCCAGACCAAATTTTATAAGCAAGTAAATTATTTGAGAAAAGAAGCTATCTTTCCTTATAATTTTTGAGTTGTTTTGTTTTGTTTTTGCTATAGGGCACAGAGATGGAGAGAGAGAGAGAAAGAGAGAGAGGGAAAGCCCCCCCCCAGGGGATGGCCATGCCTCAATTGCTTCTCCTCCATTCTTCTCTCAGGATTTTGGGTATACATGCTCATGCGCCCCACGTGATTTTCAAGCCACACAGTCTGAGACTCCAGCCACATAATCGGCCATGTGGGATCCAGCACCTTAACCTCTGTGCCATCTGCTGGCCCTCCTCACATTTTTTAAAAAGTTTATTCATGGGACTAGCAGGTGGCATGTTGGTTCGAGTCCTGGACCTGGTGGCTTACTTTCTCACTTTCTCTCTCTCTCTCTCTCACTCTGTCTCTCTCTGGTGAGCATGTGTGGCCTACTGCAAATTAAGGGGAAATAAATAAATAAAAGTTAAAAGTAAGTAATTTTTTAAAAAATTATTTCTTCTATGACCCAGTCGGGTCCTCACTCTGTGATCTACTCCGAATCTCAGGGGCCCAAATCATCACCACGCACACGCAGCATGCTCAGAAAGGCCCCAGGATGCAGACCTGGGACCTGCCCCAGGTGAGCCCATTGCATTGCCACTGCGCCTCCACCTGGCCCCTCCTCATAATTATTGCTTTAGGGCGTGTGTGCTCGCTGGAGAGACTGACAGAGATAGAGAGACAGAAAGCGAGAAATCACCCAGCCACGCCACAATCTCTTCTCCTCCATTTTCCTCTTGGGACTCTGAGCACGTAAGCACATGCGCCTGGTGTGAGTTTCAAGCCACCGAGTCGAACCGCGGTCCACCATGTGGGAGTCCAGTGCCTTAACCACTGCGCCACCTGCTGGCCCTGCCCTCCTTACAGCGTCAGTCGCGTCCCTGTGCTTCCTGTCCAGTCTGGCTGCTCTCACGCAGCTCCTTAGCTTGGGCACACCCCCTCGGGGCCAGCCTCGGGTCTCCGGGGGCAGGGCTCCCCGACACAGAGCTCCTTTTCCTTCCTGGCAAGCATTTCTAGGTCCAGAGCTGCCGTCTTCTTGTCTCGGTGGTGCGTCTGTCCTGGAGGGATGTGGGCTGTTAGGTGCTCCCCCACCCACACAGGGGAAGCCAGATGCCCCGCAGGGGGGTGGGGACAGGGGGGAGGGAGTCCTGGCGGCAGGCCCTCGTGGGCGCCGCCCCCACCCGCACCGCAGCGGGGGCAGGAACACCTGGGCACCTACCCCTGGGAGCCGAGTGCCAGGCAGCTGCTCGCTGGCATGCCGGAGAGTGTTAATTGGGCAGGGTGCCCAGCCCCGGCCTGCTGTCTCCAGCAGTGAGCTCAGCCAGGGAGCAAACCCTCACTGCCCACCAGGCACAGGGGAGCCAGCACAGGCTCCAACCTCGGCCAGTGGGCGCCCCTTCTGATGGCCTCTCCTCTCTTGTCCTCTGGGGAACTGGAGAGAGGTGGTGACGGAGCCTCAGGACAGGTCACAAGGAGGAGGAGCCTGCAGTCCTACAGCTCAGGCAGGCAGTCCCGCTGGCTGCAGGGAGGAGGTGGTGGCAGAGTGATGCGTTATCGTTATCGTTTCGCCTCCCCTGCTCCCTCCCCTCCCTCCTCCTCCTCGTTACAGGGGAGGACTGCCATTCAGTCCCTGCCCTGACCCAGGCCAGCTAGACTCTCCATACGTTATTTCCGGTCCTTTCACAGTAAAGCTCAGAGAGGCCAGGCAGTCCCACGGGGAAAGGGTCCCGGTCCAAGCCCGGAGACCTCCCCGAGTGCCTGGGGCTTACAGGTGCCCATGTCCCAGGGCTGGTCAAGGCCGGGGGGTCACGACCACAGACTGCTGGGGTCTGTCCTTGTCAGGTGGGCTGCAGGACACATGGACCAAGTGGGCAGAGCTCAGGTCCTGCGGTCAGACCTGTGCTCGTGTTGGCTGTGCCAGCTCAGCTGCCTAGACCATCGTGTGGTCCTGCGGTGCCCATGCCGAGGGGCTCGTGGACACTGTCTTACTCAGCCTCTCAGCCGTCCCCTGAGGTTGGGGTTCTCCTCTCCGTTCTCTAGAGGAGAGAACCCAGGCTCAGGGTACCCGGATTAATGAGAACACACAGCTGGTGTGGGCTCCGCTTTTATTTTGCTTTATTTTGGTCCGAGGAGGCTGGGAAGATGAGCCTTCTCCGGACTCTGGTTGAGCTAAGATCAGAGCCCAGGTCTCGGGGGCATTACCCTATGCCTGCTTTGAGCTGTCGCACTTAGATTCGAGTGTGCACTGGTGTCCCCTCTGGTGTCCGGCTCACTTGGGCCCCCTTCAGGCTAGGTAGCCCTGTGGGCAGGGCCGGAGTTGGTGCTTCTGAAGGGACTTGGGGCCTCCTTGGCTGCCCCGGGGGGCCCGAGGCTTGGAGTGAATCCTCTCACCAGTCCCTGCGGTCCCCGCTCTAATGTCGCCTCCGTGGACTGTCATGCTGTGGAGATGGAGACACGGGCAGCTGGATGCTTCCTGGCTGGGTCACTCTGCCTCAGCTCCTGCCTCACTAGGAAGGTTCTGGGCTCTGGGGGCCTGGGAGGGGTGAGCGCGGCCTGGGGCAGTGCAGGAGAGTCGGGGGGGTCCTCTCTCGCTGCCTCACTCCCACCCTCTGCCCTGCCTGAGGTCTAGTGGAACGAGGCTCTTGACATGTCTGTGGACCCTTCTTTGTACTTGGGACAATGCGTAAACACCACTTTACAGGGACTAGCACATGGTATAGTGGCTATGTCGCTGGACTCCCATGTAGTCTACTGTGGTTCGAGTCCCAGACCCAGTGGCTTAAAACTTATGCCAGGAGCGTGTGCATGCGTGCCCAAAGTCCCAAGAGGAGAATGGAGGAGAAGGGATTGAGGCGTGACCATCCCCCCTGGGGGTGATTTCTCACTTCTGTCTCTCTGTCTCTCTCTGTCTCTCTGGTGAGCACATGCATCCTATAGCAAAAGTCTCTTTAAAAACAAACAAAAGGGACCAGCAGTTAGCATAATGGCTCTGTCGCTGGACTCTCATGTAGTCCACCGCGGTTTGCGTCCCAGACCCGGTGGCTTAAAACTCACACCGGGCGCGTGTGCATGCATGCCCAAGATCCCGAGAGGAGAATGGAGGAGAAGGGATTGAGGCATGGCCATCCCCCCTGGGGGGTGATTTCTCGCTTTCTGTCTCTCTGTCTCTCTCTGTCTTTCCGGCGAACGCATGCGCCCTATAGCAAAAACCTCTCCAAAAAAAAAAAACAGTCCTGGGGGCCGGTAGGTGGTGTGGTGATTAAGGACGCTGGACTCCCCACGTGGCCGACCACGGTTGGAGTCCTGGACCTGGAGGCTTACTTTCTCACTTTCCGTCTCGCTCACTCTTACTCTGTCCCTCTCTGATCAAATTAAAACAAATAAATAAAATAATTCTTTAAAAAAATAAAAGTCCTAAACAGGGGCTAGCCTGTGGCCTGGTGGTTGAGACAACTGCGTCACACATGGCTGACTGTGTGGTTTGAATCTCAGACCTGGCAGCTTATGAAACACACCGAAAGGAGGGAGAGGTGGGGAAGGGATTGTGACGTCACCACGCCTCACGGTGCTTTCTCACCACCGCCTCCAGCCCACCCTGTCTCTCTGGTGGTGCATAGACCCTCTGGCACATGAAAAAAAAGTCCTAAGCGGAAATTTCCAGGAAAGCCGATGTGATTTGTGTAGCAAGAGGCTGTACACAGCCTTCGTGCTGTCACTAGTGCACCTTTACAGGTGACGCAGAAACTCTCAGGGACACCGCAGTGGCATTGCTTCCAAGATGCTTGTCGGGCGTAAAGCCCTCTGATGTCACCGTTCTGAGGACATTTAATTGTTTATTTAAAAATTTTGTAACGGGGCCGCCCACGTGGTGCAGCAGTGACGTGGCGCCCTGCGGCTGGGCCTGCACGGCCAGGCCTGCTCCCCAGGTGCCCGAGAGAGTCAGCCCTGCGCGAGCTGGATCCAGGCTGGCCGAGGCCTGGGACCAGTGGCAGCCTGAGGACCCTGTAGAGCTGCCTGCTTCTCTCTCTCTGAAGAAAGAAAGAAACTGCTAGCAGATGGTGGGGTTCGGGGTCTCGCAGGCTGGCTCCGGGCACGGGGCTGTCCTGCCTCAGCGGCCTCCTCCGTGACGGGGGTTAGCAGCACCTCCCAGTGTGGTCTGACGCTTGAATCAGATCACACCACCAGGCTGGCACTGGGGCTGGCCTGCGTGTCAGTGTGGACTGTCTGTCCCAGCCCGCTGGGTTGTGCGTGGCGCTGGGACTGAAGCTCGGGGGACACACCTATGAATTCAAGGTGAGCTCTGAATTCGTGTCGCCAAGCCTCCATTCTGGAGCCAGCAGTGAGGCGTGGCGAAGGCTCCCTGGAGGAGGAGGCATGGCCGCTGGATCCTGAGGGTTCAGGAGGCATTGACCAGGCCAGGAGAGATGTGAGGAGGAGGGGCGGAAGGAACAGTCCTACCAAGGCACGTGCCGAGGGGGGTCGGACACCTTCGAGAACCTGCACATGGAGCTGGGCCTTGCCGGGTGTGGGTGCGGGGCGTGAGCTGTGAGTGGAAGGGGCACCCAGCCAGGATGCGCCGTTCTGCCGAGGGGTTTGGATTTAGTCCTGAAAGCGATGGGGAGCCGCTGGCAGGTTCTCGGCCACAGAGAGGCACAAATTCCCTCACAAACGGCGTCCCGGTCCCTAAGTGCCCCGTCTTCTTTTCACGGGGCGTTAAATCTCCATCTGGGTCCACGGCGCAGGAGGGTGTGCTCGGAGCCAGCGGCCACTCCCAGGTGAGCCGCCTGCGCGCAGACGCGGCCCCGCTTGTCTGACGCCAGGCACGTCGGAGAATGGGCTTTATCAAAGCAAAACATTTGGTTATAAATATTTATAAATATGTGTTGGATTGAATTGCGCTTTGGTTCATTCACCATTTATGTCTATAAATATTTGAGAGGCTGCTTGGCATCGTGGAAAGACGCAGTCTTTGCAGGCGCGGACAGACGGCGTGTTGGGTTCCTCGCTCCGCGGCTGAGCCAGCTTGGTGACCGTGGCCTTGTCACTTCACCTCTCAGAGCTGTAGTTTCCATGGCGATGATGACACCCATCCTGCGCTGCGATAGTGAGTGAAGAACTATGAGAACTAGCATAATCTACGTAAGGAGGCTAGCGTGTGCTGATGACATGAGGGCGCCCAGAAAGCGCAGCTACGACTGTCGTTTGTCCCTGTAGTGTGTTTTTCTTTCTCTGTTTCTTTCTTTCTTTTTTCTTATTTATTTTTTTATTTTTTGCCATAGGGCGTGTGCACTTGCTGGAGAGACAGTGAGAGGGAAAGTGAGTTATCACCCCCCAGGGGGCATGGTCACACTGCAGTCTCTTCTCCTCCATTCTCCTCCTGGGATTTTGGGCATGCATGCACACACACCCGGAGTAAGTTTCAAGCCACCAGGTCCAGGACTTGAACCGTAGTCAGCCATGTGAGTGTCTAGTACCTTAACCACTATACCACCTGCTGGCCCCATGTGCCTGTGGTCTTTAGTAACCTGGATGGACTCTCAGATGGCCAGATGGCCATCAGTTTGGCTTCAGAGTTCTAGACCCTTTTTGCCTTCAGGTGTCCCTACCAATGTTAGTGTCAGCCCTTTTTTTTATTATTATTTTTTTTTTTTGGAGAGGTTTTTGCTATAGGGCGCATACGCTCGCCAGAAAGACAGAGACAGAGAGACAGAAAGCAAGAAATCACCCTCCAGGGGGATGGCCACGCCGCAATCCCTTCTCCCCCATTCTCCTCTCGGGATCTTGGACATGCACGCCCATGCGCCCGGCGTGAGTTTAAGCCATCGGGTCCGAGATCCAAACTGCAGTTAACTACATGGGAGTCTAGCGACATAGCCATTACGCCATCTGCTGGTCCCAATTATTTTTTTTTAAGATGGCGCTTGGACTCCCAAGAGAGAGAAGGAGAGGAGAAAGCACCCCTTCCCCCATGGAGTGGCCATGCAACAATCCCTTCTCCTCCATCTCTCCCCCCTTTCGAGATTTTGGGCACACACATGCACCTGACATATTTTTCAAGTGGCTGGGTCTGAGACTTGGACCACACATTCAGACACGTGGAATCTAGCTGCCTGAGTCATCGAGCCACAGATCTGGCCTGAAAGTAATTTTTAAAGTGCATTCTGATAATACAAAAGTGTATTTATAGTGTGTCTTGCTGTAAGTGTTCGTGGCAAAGCACAATAATTACGTGAAGTACTTGTGAATTCGCCACCAATGCCAGTGACGGCCTTACCTGCTGTCAGGAGGCCCCGTGCCCCGCCCCCCCTCATCCCCAGGCTCAGCTCCAGAGGGGACCGCGGTACTGATTTCTGCTGTAACTTCCTTGATTTTTTTTGTACCATTACCACATATATATGTATATGTCAGCTTTAGTTTTACGCAGTCTCTCTTTTGAAAAAATCTGCCAGAAGTTGCGTGTGCTTGCCAGAGACAGAGCATGAGAAAGCACCCTCCGCCGGGTGGTCACGCTGCAGTCGTTGCCTCCATTTCTGCCTGCTCTGGGACTTGGGGCATGCGTGCACACACGCCCATTGTGTTTTCCAGCCGCCAGGTCCAGGTCTCCAATCGTGCAGTCGCCGGGTGAGACCCAGCCTCCTTAACCACCGCGCCGCAGGCCAGCTCGCTAACGTTTGTATGGAAGGAAGCAATCTCTGTTCATCCCTTTGCGACGTGATTCTTTCTTTTTCCTTTTCATATGTGTCTCTGAAACCCACCCATGATGGTGCGGGTGGCTGTGAACATGCGTGCTCCCCAGTGTGTGGGATTCCAGTCCACCTGCTCCTTGGTCGTCGTGTCTTTGGGTCCTTTCCAGGATCCAAGGTCCAAGCAGCAGTGTGGAGACCACCTTTGCACTTGCTCCCTGGGGCCCCTGGGGGCTGCTAGGTGAAGCCCTGGGAGTGGACCCGCTGGCTGGCGGGCTTGCACACCTTCGAGCTCACTGACCTGAGCAAGCTGTTTTACAAACCGTTCTGCCGGGCCGTCAGTCCTTTTTTCCCTGTCTCGTTCCTTTTTTAAGTTTATTTATTTTTCATGTGTGAGAGACAGCACCCCCAACAAGCCTCCCGCAATGACCCACCCCGGCCTTGGCTAGGCAGGATCACGGCACCTGTGCACGCCCGGTGTATACAGGGAGGCGTTGGGGCCCGAACCCAGGACATTCAGTGTGGAGCTGGCCTCTCAGAGTGTTGTGTCACCAGCTGCTCCTCCCCACGTGCTCCCTCTCAAGGCAATGGGGACTGTCAGTCATGCTGATTGCTTTTGGCGCTGTGTGAAGGGCCAGCACCGCTGTGGTGGCAGGCCATGGAATTATCTTCACGCCTTCCCCCAGGCGTGATTCTCTGACAGGTGGAGGATGAGCCAACAAGTATTTTTTAAAAAGAGATTTTTGCTTTAGGGCATGTGTGCTCACTGGAGAGAGAGACAGAGACACTGAGAGGGAAGGTGAGAAATCACCCCCGCCAGGAGGATGACCACGGAGCAGTCCCTTCTCCATTTTCCTCCCAGGATCTTGGGCATACACCCACACTCGCCTGGTGTGCTTTTCAAGCCACCGGGTCCGGGACTCAAACTGTGGTTGGTCATGGGCGAGTCTTGTGATGTAAATGCTATGCCATCTGCTGGCCCCAGAGCCAACACACATTTGAAAAGGAAAATCTGATGTTAGTGTTTGTCGCATGGACGGCGGGTCAGTGGATAAATGACACGTGGCTGGCCTCTGTGCCCTCTGGAAAGCAGCGACAGCGTGTGGGAATCACTGCTCCGGCCGGGGCGAGTCAGCGTCCTCTCCGGCTCCGAGTCTGGCCCACAGGCCTCACTGAGGTTTGCAGGAGAGGTGCCACCGGCTTCTGCTACCCCTGACGACAGGGCATGCGGGTCTGCAGGCCGGCTCGGCTCGCGGTAGCGGCTGGGCTGGGGCAGGCAGGCTTACCGCGCTGCTGCTCTGTGATGAGCCGCAGGAGGAGAATGAGATCGGGCACAAACGCCGTGGGACCGCGTGGGCCTCCTCTGTGCTGGGGCTCCCACACTGGCCCCCCAGGGAGCACGAGGCAGCACCCCCGTGTGTACTCTGAAGTGCTCGTTTCCAGCCTGCCTTCATTGCTGCCTTCCTGCTCAGCAAGGCTGGGTGGGGGCGGGGCAGAGTGAGAGCAGGGCCTGCAGCTTCTCCCTGGGAAGGTTTCTGCCAGTTTCCAGAACCTCCTGATAAGGCTCTCCAGCGTCCCACGGCAGCCACCCTTCGCGTCTGCTTCTTCCTTAAGTCTCTCTTGCGGGAGGAGCTGAGGCTGCCCAGGGCCCCGGAGTGCTCAGTGGTGTCGTGGAGAGGAAGCCTGCATTGTCATTGCTGAAAACACGCCACACATCCTGTCCTCGTGCTGTCACTTGTCCCTCGTCGTAACCCTGTGAGGTCTTTTTTATCCCAGGTTTACGGGTGAGGAAACTGAGGCTCAGAGAAGTCCAGCAACTTGCCCCCAGGCTGCACCGCGAACGCAGGACCGCGGGGTTCAGAGCGGGCTCGTAAGTGCTGCCTGTGTCCCTGATGCCTTTCAGACCTTTTGTGATGGCCCTGTGGGGTGGTGACCCACCGTGGTCACGAGGGAAGTGGACTTGGTTACGTGGTAGGGCTGTGGACGGGGTGACCCAGGGCCCAGGCCCTGGGGGAGCTCCGATTCCCTGGAGGAAGAGGACATGCGATTGCTCGGCCATGTGCTGGCCACACGCTCCTGTGGCGGCTTTATGTCTCCCTCAGCCCCAGCGCCATCTCCACGTCACAGATGAGGAAACTGAGGCATGGGGAGGTGAAAGTGACATGGAACGTGGCACAGCCACGTGTCACCCAGGCAGCCGAGGAGAGCCCAGCGCATGCCCTGCCTCCCCTGGGCCTCGCGTCCCAGCAAGCGCTCTGTGCAGAGCCTGCAGCTGCTGGCGCTCCCCGGGCAGGGTGGCCTCGCCCGTGCGGACCAGGAAGAGGGCATCTAGGCCGTGGGCAGACGCCCTGGGGAGGGGGCAGCCTCCCGTGAGCTCCATTAGCACTCGTGTTTTCTCCTGACCAGAGCAAGCCCCTTTGTCTTGTCACCAGCCCCCTGGCCCCGGTTAGTGTCCCCTGGGGTGTCTCCTCCTCTGTAGTGGACCCCGCCCTCCCATTGGACCCTGAGGGCTGGGCCTATGAGCGCTCCCTGCCCTCCCCAGTCCTGCCCCGCTTGCTCTGATGGTCGCGGGTGGGGTAGGCCAGGGTCTTCAGCCTTGGGCAGGGCCTCCGCGGGTGGGCCTGAGCTCCCTGGCCACACATGGAGGCTGTGTGTGCAGTTCCTTGTGGTCCCTTTCTTCTCTAGTATTCTGTATCTATCCTCTCTGGGCCTGGAGAGTGAGACCTTTGAGAACAGGAATCAGTTCTGAGACTAACTGGGCTCTGATGTCAGCCAGCAAACCCCTGGGGCTCATACAGTAGTTAGGAGAGAGGTCCCGGGACGGTGGGGCCCAAGGAACAGAGGTGGCCTCCCTTGGCAAGCTACCCTGTCCTACCAGGGAAAGACTCATGGAGCATGTGTGTGTGCACGTGTGAGGGGAGAGGAGCCCCCCACACGGGGCCTGCTCTTGCCCCCTCCGCCCGTCAGACCTCGGGCTTGCACTCGTGTGCCCGGCACGTCTCAGGCTGGGCTGGGGATTCGAGCCGCAGTCTCCCTGTGGGCTCCGGCTTCTCGTGAGCAGTGAGTTGCCACAGTGCCCTGGAGCCAGCCCAAACGGTGAGGTTTCATCTTAACAAAGGCGGCTGGAACCTCACCCACGAAGCACAGAGTTAGGTAACGCAAGCCCTCCCGCTGCAACGCCTCCCTGCGGCCCGGGCCCCGCACGCTGCACTAGCCACTCCGTCTGACCCCACAGCTGCAGGCGAGCCAGGCGGCCAGGTAGCGCGTCTCCGAGTGCTTCCGCCCTGATGTCAGGGGCTTTGTCTTCTGTTCCTGACGCCTTCTGGATGGTGTTACCGTTCGGTGCCCTTCGGAGCTCTGGGCTGTGTCCTGGGCAGACATACTGGGGGCGCTCGGGCTCTCGTGCACCATAACTGAGCCCAGGTCTGCCTGCGCGTCTGGGCTCCCGCCAGCTCCAAGTGGATTACCGGGATTACCGTGTGCGCTGACATTTACCAGCTGCTCTGCTGTGGGCCCTGCGCCCTGCGAGCCGGTTTGAAGTGTGTCCCAGCAGATGTGGCGTTTCTCTTCCTAAGAGAATTACACCCTCGGTCGCTCAGGCAGAGTTTCACCGGCAGCCCCTCCTCTGGCTCAGTTTTCAAAATGTGAACTCTGTGGGCTCCGCAGTCCTCTCCGGGCTCAGCCTGCTCGCCTGGACAGTGGAGCGGCACAGCCCAAAGATCGGAGCCTCCGGGGTGCTCCAGAGACGCCCTGTGGTTTCTTTCTTTCTTTTTTTTTTTGAGAGGTTTTTGCTATAGGGTTTGTGGTGTGTGCACTCACCAGAGAGAGACAGAAAGTGAGAAATCACCCCTCAGGGGGGATGGCCACACCGCAGTCCCTTCTCCTCCATTCTCCTCTCGAGATCTTGGGCACGCACGCACACGCGCCCGGCTTGAGTTTAAGGCACCAGGTCCAGGACTCAAACCGCAGTTGACTACGTGGGAGTCCAGCGACATGGCCATTACGCTAACTGCTAGTCCCGTGTCCTGTGGTTTCTAAACCGTATCTACACAGAATCTCCCCACTTGTGAACTGTCTGACCCGGGCGGGTCGAAAACCCTCCTCACCTGTTTCCCGAGACGCAGTGACGCCTGCACTGTGCCCCAGTGAACACGTACGGCTGGGTAGCCTCTCCCCTGGAGGCTGGCGGCCCTGAGTCTGAATCAGGAGGGGCCTGGTCCGGGCCCAAAGCTGATGGCCGGGCGAGATGCGCACATTCATTCCTTCGTTCGTGCTCTGCCTCCTCACTCCCTCCCTCCGCTCCCCGCTCCTCCGCATAGGCTGATTCTCAGCACTTTCTCCACTCCTGTTCCAAGATGTTCACGCGGCTCCAGCCCTGATGTGCCTTAGCGCCACGTCGACGGGAGTGCGTATTTTTGTTTTAGTTTTCGTTTTTCCCTGTTTCAGAAGTCTCTCGGCATCCTGTTAGCGTGGCTGGGATTCCGCCATCGTGGTCCTGGAGCTGCAGAGCGGAGGTTGGAGGGCGGAGCCCCCAGGAGCCCTGGGTAATGACAGTTCATGTGTCCTGGCCCATTTTCACCTTGTTAAGACTCCCCAGAGGTGCCCTGTGGTCCTGTGATCTAGCTGCCTCGGGCAGGGGCAGACAGTGGTCCAGGAGCCTCTGACCCTGTCTGAGCCACCATCTCTTCAGCCTGCTTCAGAGAATCACGTGGTAGTCAGCACGGCTCCCAACGACAGGGAGGCTGATCCGGCTGCCCCGCGACCCTGTGCCTGCTGGAGGCTGGGGCTGCAGCACGCCCTCCCGGCCGCCGCGAGCAAGGAGGCCTCAGACCGGTTCCTCGGGTCTGCGCCGCCCCTGAGGCCTCCCGTGCGTGTGAAGGTGCCCTTTCTCCATACGCAAGAGCTTGCACGTGGCGTGGTCAGAGGGGCCGAAGCCTCTGGGTGCCCCCGGGGAACAGAGCTGAGCAGGTATTAGAGCTGCTTGTCTGCTGAGTTTTTGTGCGTTTAGGAAGGGGCTAGCCCCCTGTTTGCCATCTCCCATTACCCTGGGACAGGCCGGGAGAGGCCATCTCTGCTCCTCAACAGGCTGCGTACTGGCCAGGCACTGTCCGGGGCTGGGACAGACGGGAGCTGCACATTGATGGGCTTATTCAGCTGAATCCAGTAGTGGCTCCCTCGGCGTCCCAGCCAGGCCCTGTGGATGAGCTCGGCAGGTCACCCTCTGATGGGCAGTGCAGGGGCGGGTGGCTGGGTGGGCTGAGACCAGCACCTAGGAGCAGACGCCCTGAGTGGCATGGCGTGTTTGGCCAACAGCGGGGCGTGACTCCCCGGGCAACATGGGGGAGGCGTGCATTGGGAGGTGGCCTTAGCGATGGCTGTGACACTGGTTCTGGTGGTGGCACTGCCCTTCAGGAGGTGCTGAGAGGAGACAGCCTGTGGGAAGAAAGGAGTTGCCAGAAAAAGCAAAGGACAGGGAAGACGCGTAGCTTCGAGGAGAGCAAGGCTGTAGCTGGGCAGTGGTGGCGTGGTGGCTGGTGGTGTAGACCGGCCTTATTTCAGAGGGGATCCAATCTGTGGCCAAAGGGCCTGGGAGATCCTGAAGGTAGAGGTGTGGTTTTGAAGGGCTTTGAGTGAGCGTGTACATTCACATGTGCGTGGGGTGACAATTGCTGGTGTTAACTGAACACTTGCTAGGAGGTCACTGTTCTCAGTGCCTTAAGCGCGTCATTTTCTGAGTAAGTCACCCTCCGTTCGGCGCCCTCTGGTGGCTTCCAAGTCCTTTGTCTTCACTACTCTGTCACTTCTTCACTCCAGCCACCCTGGGCTCTGCTTTTCCTTGGACACAAAGCCCACCCTGCCGCAGGGCCTGCACCGGCCGCCCACCCGGCCTGCCCCGCCGCAGGGCCTGCACCAGCCGCCCACCCGGCCTGCCCCGCCGCAGGGCCTGCACCGGCTGCTCCCTTTGCCCGGAATGCTCTTTCTCCCAGATGCTCACAGGACTCTCTCCCTCCTCCCATCAGGTCTTTGGTGATGGCCCTAGAAAAAAACAGCTCCCATTCTGCCCCCCAGCGCCCTCCACACCCTGTTCGCTTCATTCATCTCTGTAGTGCAGGCTGCCACCTGCCGTTACAGTGGGTGGCACCCCCCCCCCCCCCCCCCCCCGCTGGCATGTGACCTCTGCAAGGTCAGGACCGTTCCCAGCTGTATCCCACCACCAGGAGAGTGCCTGGCGTACAGCAGGTGCTCAGCAGGTACTCACTGAACAGGGGTGGCCTGTAATCTGCAGGCCCACCAGAGGCGTTGTCTAGGCCGCTCTGAATTGGCAGACGAGGAAACTGATGGGTGCAGGTCGTAATGGGCAAGGTTACCAGCTAGGAACGGCTGGATCCCGCCCCCTTCTGAGCCGTCCTGTAGCCGCACCCCCATGGTCATGACTAGGAGACAACTCTCGCAGCTCCGTCCTAGGGGCCCTCTCAGTTTTTCCGCAGCTTTAACACTGTCTTTGTTAAAAAGAACTCCCTTCCCAGAGGCTCCTACAGTGGAGGTGTTGCACTTGGTGAAGAAAGTACTGTCTAACTTGGCTTGGAATTTACACCGTGTTCAGTTCAGATGCGCTAAAATGAGCGTTTAGAGGAGAAAAAGAAGAGTATGATTGTTGTACAAGTTAGTCTGGGGAAAAAAGCTGGAAGTGTATTAAAACTGTTGCTGATGGGCCTTGGAAGTGGTTGCTTAGGAAACCAGGGATGCATTCCTTTTCGGTTACCAGGTGGGCGGACGTCGGGGTTGGGCATTGCGTGGAAGCGGCTGCTGGGGCTTGGCTGGGTCTGTGGCCCCCTCCAGCTCAGTCTTGTGTTGACCTGTGGCCGCAAGGAGCGAGGAAGCCAGAGACACCGTCTGGGTCGTGAACAGGTGGCAGCTTTACCTGGACGTGAGGCTAGACCCGACCCCTCCTCCTCTGACCTCCCAGGTGCCACGACACCCCATGATTCAAGCCTGCCCTTACCGTGTGTCCATGCGGTCAGGGTGGCCGTCTCTTCTGGACACCAGGGTCTCCCATGTGCGAAGCCCTCCTGCTGTCCTGTCCTGGGTCTTGCAACCCCTGGTACTTGGCCGAGGTTGGCTTCTGCAGGTGCGTGGAGAGCAGCCAACCCCCACACCCTGGGGCCGCGATCATACTGCCACTGCTCGGATCGTACCCGCCCTGTGGGGGCCAGACCAGTGCCAGATGCTTGCACCCAGGACTCCCTCGTATCCTCCCCTCGCGGGGAGATGTGGAAATGAGTCTTAGAGATGGACTCCCAGCAGGTCCTGGAGCTGGCAGTGCAGAGTGGTCACGCATGCCCAGTCGTGTGGGAGCCCAGGCCGTACTCCCAGACGCCCATGGCCTGGCTTCCTCCCTGGGCGCTGCACCATGACGTCCGGCCATGGTGTGCACGTGGTGTTCTGTCGTCTAAGACTCAGTACCTCTCTACCCGAGCTGGGCCGAGCGGCCCCCCTCGTCCTCCTCCATGCTACATCGCAGGGTGAGGGTGATGATGGGTCACACACCCCTGGGAAGGACAGTATGCAGTGGCCTCTGATGGTGTCTCCAAGGCTGTCACCTCTGGGTGTCCGTGGTGTCCTAGGCCAGCTTTAATGTGCATCCATGTCACCTGGGGCTCCTGTGTCAGGAGGTCCTGGTTCGGAAGGCCCAGGAGGGGCTGAGATTCTGCCTGTCCATTCGGCTCCCAGGTGGTGCTGACCTGCTGGTGTGTGGACACCTCTGAGGGGTAACAGCCGGGCCGGGAGGACAGGGTGTCCCTGGGAGAGGACCGCACTGGGTCAGTGCCGTGACCCTGGGTACTCCAAATCTGATGGTAGTCCCGGCCGGTTCCACTAGTGACCACACTGTGGCAGGCATGCTTGGTCTTGCTGGCTGCGATCAGCACCCCGGAAATGCACTCGTACCCACCCCCAAAGCAGGGCTGGCCTGGCTTGGTGTGGGCTCCTCCTTGGTTGCTCACAGCTAGTCCAGCGGCCCCTGAGGCCAGGAGGTGGGTGTGGTGCTTCTCACACGCGGAGCTGGGGGAGCAGGATCTGAACCCACGCCCCGCTGACTGCAATGCCCCTGCAATCCTGCATGGCTTCCCAGCAGCACAGTGAAGGGGCAGCAATGAGGAGAGCACCAGCTCGCCCGCTGGGTGAATTCAGGGAAGTTGCTTGGCCTCTCTGGGCTTTTTGGGGGCTGTCAGAAGAGAGTCGAGCTGAGCCACGGTTCGGGCACCTCCGGGTCTTCTTTCTCAGTGCGTGCACTCCTGCCTGGGGTCTCGCTGCCCCTGGGGGTGGCGGGAGAAACCAGGGGGCGCAGGCTTCTGCCCTTCCATGGGCTGTCCTGGGAGTGAGGGAGAAGCAGAGGCCTGGCTGTTCTGGGAGGACCCGGGAAGCGATTCCCGAGTCTCCCTATTTCTTTCTCAGATGCTCACTCCACCTGGCCCCAAACAGGGGCCCAGACTCTCCCACTCCGCCCTGGTCGCCTCGCGGAGGCTTCTGAGTGTGCCGTGGGATTTACCTTCCCCAGCTGTGCCCACCCTCCGAGGCCGCCTGGGCACGCTGGCGGCAGGGAGCCCGTTGCCTGAGGGAGGCTGCCGCTCAGGGGGGTCACAAGAGGCTCCTCGCCCCCTTGCTTCCTGCCCCTACAGGTGGGCACTACGCCAGGGGCCCGAGCCATCTTTTGCAACACGCAGCAGCAGGGCCTGCAGGTGGCGTAGTGGTTAAGGTGCTGGACTCCCATATGGCTGACCGTGGTTTGAGTCCTGGCCTCAGCAGCTTGAAACTCATGTGTGTGCCAACACCTTGGGAGGAGATGGAGGAGAAGGGGTCGTGGCGTGGCCAGCCCCCCAGGGGTAGTTTCTCCCTCTCTCTCTCTGTCTCTTCGGGGAGAGCACACGCCCTACAGAAAAAATCCCTCAAAACAAAACAGAAGGAAAAGAGCAGCAGCCTCTTGCCCTCATCCCTCCAAACCTGCATCTCCCTGAGCAGGCCAGAGACCCCCCTCGGGGTTTGTTCCGCCGAGGCTGAGGCTGCCAGGGTAGTGGAGGCAGGCCTTCTTCTTAGTGGGGAGCAGCGTTTAACTTTTCGATGCCAGAGAGAGCGTGTGTGTGTGTACACGAGGGAGGGGGAGACAGAGACAGTGAGAGAGAGGAGGGAGAGCGCCCCCGTGGGGCCTGGTCACACCGTAACCCTTCTCTTCCGGTTCATCCCATCAAGACCCTGGGCACTTACGTGCCCACCTTGGAGAGGGAAAGTGAAGGAGAAGACTGCTGGGGCTGAGGCTCGAACCCTGGTCAGCCACGTGGGGTCTGGTTCTTCCCACACGCAGTGCTGGGGGCTGGCTGGGAGCGGTGTTCCTCACTGAAGTGCTTTAAAATCGCCAGCACTTACAGTAAGGAAAGCACACCGACTTTCATTATTCCATTGCTATTATTATTTAATGAATGGATAAATAATTTATTACTTGAAATTTTTATTTATTTTATATTTTTTCATTGCCAGGGAGCACATGCACTCACCAGAGAGAGATAGAGAAGCAGAGATAGGCAGAGACTGCCCCCCCACACCACCCTGTGGGGCATGGTCAGGCTGCGATCCTTTGTCCCCCATGTCCCCACCGCGCTGGGACTTGGGGCATGCATGCATACATACCCAGGGTGTTTGCAAGCCTCGGGTCAGGAGTCAAGCCGTGGCTGGCATGTGGGATCCTGGTCCCCAACCACGGGACCGTGGGGCTGGCCTGGAACTCGATTCTTGCTCTGCAGACAGTGACTGTTCCTGCTCCCCGGTGTGTGCTCAGTGAACTGTCCCCTGCACCTGCCCTGCCAGGCTGAGGGTCCCCTCGCCCACCCCCCGCCTGCCCAACCGCGACTCAGTGACAGCGAAGGGACGTATGCGTGTCTAGCACGTTTCTGCCTTGGGGTCTCGAGGCTGCATGAATCCGACAGCCGGAAGGAAGGGGTCCCTGATGCCGTGATGCTCCCCGAGTCAGCGTGTGATGTAATGTCGCCTGCTGTCAGTCGGGAGACGCCTGGATTCAAATGTTGTGTCGTTTCGGGTGATGGAAGTGAGAGAATTGGTTCTCGGGCCACACTCTAAGTCTACATTGTCAGAGGGCTTTAAATACAGATAAGACATTTAATTATTAAATGGCTTTTCAACGTGAGGCTCAAGTGGAGCTTTCTAATTAGCTGTCAGCTCTGTCAGAGCTATGACTGGGGTGCCCCGGGCTGGCTTCGGTCCTGATGTTCATGTATAAATTCCATTTCATGGCACAGACGCTGCAGGGCACTGCCCCGGGTCTCCCGCTTCCCCCAGGCTGGGAGGGGCCTCAGCATCCCTCTCCTGGGGCTGCCTTCCCGCCCCGGGTCAGAGCAGCCACCATGGGTCTTCGGACCGGATCTGTGCGGAGAGGAAGCAGCCCTCCCACCTACCTGGCACATGCATGTACGTGCAGTGAAAGATGGAGGGCCAGGACCAGGCTCTGGCACGCAGGGTAAGCCCGTGGCAGCCAGAGACAGACAGACAGACACCAGCCAGGCACATAGCAGGTCGGTCACGGCTCCTGGCGTCTGCCCCCTGAGCCACGTCTCCTTCATGTGATTTGGGCGTTCAGGAGCTCCCAGGTGGCGGCGGCCTGGGTAGCGTGGCTGAAGCTGCCTCCTGGGTGGCCGGGTGGGACAGGCCAGCCCTGCCCTGGTGGCTGCACCGTCTACACCACCCCAGGCCTCGCCTCGTCCTCTGCGTGCCTCGCTGCCCCAGGTCTGGTGCCCTCCCCTTTCCTTTCTCCTGGGAACCCCCCGAATCACGACTGCCACCCCGGCTCCCCTCCTGAGCCCTGTCTCACCCGCGGCCGCCTGACGGAGACCCAGTCGTGGCCTGTCCCCAGTCCAATGCCTCCCGGGCCTGTGCTCCGTGTACACCTTGGTCAGACTGGGCTACCCTGCCTCACCCGCGCGAGCCAGGTCAGTTCTTCCACAGCTACGCGTGTGCGTGAGTGTGTGTGGGGGCCTAGCGTGTCCCCTGGGTGCTGCCCAGGAACGGGCTGGGAGGAGCCAAGTGTCCTGTCCCAGGTCACTCAGCGAGGCCGACTCCGGAGGTCCTGCCCCCGTGCCCCCAGGTAGGCCAGGTCCCCCCGAGTGGGACCTCTGTCTAGTGCCTTAAGGACCGCTGTGGGCTCCCAGGTGGCCCTCCTCCCGCCCGCTGCCCCTTGTCCTGGCTCCCCTTACATGGGCCAGGCGTCCCTTCCTGGGACCCGCTCCATGCAGGGAGGTCGTTCTCAGGAGCCCTCAGTGGCCCATGGTGCCGGTGCAGGTGCGGGCTCCGTAGTGGCGCTCAGGGCCTCTCAGCCCACGGCCGGGCGCCACTAGCTCTCCTCTCTGCACACCACGTGGGCACCAGGCTTTCCAGCTCGGCCCGGCACGCACGGGGCTTGGCACCTCGGCTCGGCCTCCGCCTTTCCAAGTCCTCACCCGCTTCCTGGGGGCCCTCGCCTGACTCCTGCCACTCTCCAGGCCTCCCTGGTCCAGGGTCCTCTCTCTGACCTCCCGGATGGGCACTTGGCTCGTGTGGTCCTCTCTGTGGCCCGAGGGCTTGTCCTGTGCCCCCTAGCTCCAGTGCTAGAGAAGGTGTCAGGCTGAGAGTGGGAAGCTCTGCCCCTGCCCTCCCAGCTGACGGCTCTCTCCACTCACCGCCCCCGGGGGCTTCCCTGGCTCGGAGCTGGGACCGGCCAGCAGGCGCTCCTGAGGAGGCACTGCTCTGGACACGTGTGGCATGTCCCATGGCACATGGGAGGGCCTGAGAGCCAGCACTGCGGGTAGCACGTTGTACCCCCACACGGCCCCGCGCCTCTTTCCTGTGGAAGGCTCCCGGGAGTTGTTCTCGCTGTGACGGTTCGAGGCTATTGGTTTTGCCACACTCGGGAGCTGACAGTGTGATCCGATTCTCACAAGCCCAACTGTAAACTCGGCTTTCTGATTCACTTGAAGTGGTAATGTCAGAGCAGATCGCGTTAAGGAGATCGGCACGTGGGGATTGCAGCTGTGTGTGGAAAGTGGCGCTTTGAACAAACCGAACAGCCGGCCGCCTCTTCACAAGGGATGAGGAGGCAGGCCTGAGCCCTGCCCGGGGACAGCGCGGCTGGCGGAGGAGCAGGCCTGAGCCCTGCCCGGGGACAGTGCGGCTGGCGGAGGAGCAGGCCTGAGCCCTGCCCGGGGACAGTGCGGCTGGCGGAGGAGCAGGCCTGAGCCCTGCCCGGGGACAGTGCGGCTGGCGGAGGAGCAGGCCTGAGCCCTGCCCGGGGACAGTGCGGCTGGCGGAGGCCGTCCTTGCATAGTGGAAGCCATGAGCAATGGGCTGTTTTGCCTGGAGTGCGGTGGGTGGCAGGCCAGGCCACAGAGCGAGGGCTGCAGAATGGGGCGTAATTAAGTGCTCGGGGTGGGCATCAGGGAAGACTTCCTGGAAGGAGATCCTTGAGATGGACATGGCTTTTAAAAATAAGAAACCAAACATTTTAGATTATTTGCTTTTGTATTAGTGTCTGCATGGGCAAGATGTCTTTGATGAACAAGCAAAAAAAGAGATCTACATAGTGGGCGCCCTCGCTCTTTCAGCACTAGCTCCTCCTCCACACAGAAGCGTCTCCTCACCTCTGCACGCGCCCCGCCCCGCCCCCACCGTCTTAATGAACCGACAGTTTAGTGCGTGGAGGTGGAAACGCTTCCTCTGAAAAATGCTTGGCTCTCTGACCCAGGAGTAAATTATTTCGTGGTCCCTGAGCCCTTCTACAACTGGAGTCGCAGAACGAGCCAGACGGATTCCCATGAACTCTGACCTTGCTGAGCAGACATGAAACACCGCCATGAATTTCCTGGAAGACAGCGGCGTGTCAAGGCGTGGCTGCTCCCGGGGATCTATTTCCCAGGCCCGGGTGTTTAGTTGCTGCAGGGTGGGATGTGGCTGAGGCGTGTGACGAGGTGGAGGCCCTGGGTGAGGGGGTGGCCCAGGCGGGGGCCGGGGCGTGGGGGCGGCGGTGGAGAGGAGCCGGGCCAGGGCGCTGCGAGGGGGCCGGGCTGCGGCCGCCTCGGGCTGAGCGCCAGGCGCCAGGTCTCATCCACCCAAATCCTGGAGAAGGCAGGCGCTTCGGGCGCTGAGGACGGCCGGAGGAGCAGCCTGCGGGTTCAGCAGACGGATGGCTGGGCGGTTTCAATTCGTCTAAATGAGGATAAAGCTGCCCAGGAGGGGCTTGTTGGTGGCTCTCATTAAATGCGAAACTAAATGGGATTTAATTTTTCTGCCTCTCTGAGTCTTTTCACATCTATGCCTTTCTAAATCACACCACGTGCCCTGGTTCTCAGGGAAGGAGGCCGTGCTCACCAGAAGTGAGAAAACCGCCCCTCTGGGTGCAGGAGCTGGGGGCTGTCCGCTCCCCTTCTCGGCGGCTGGGCTGGCCTCTCCAGCGGTGGGACTGGGAACCCTGACATTTCCTTCCAGCCCCTCCCGCTCCTGCTCTGCGAAGCCTTTTTAGCTTGGCTGCTGGAAGCTTCGAGCTGATAATGATGAGGGAGTGTAAATGTCAGCGGGATCCCGGCTTCAATCAGAGCTGTTAAAAATAAGCCTGGTGAGGCAGCTCTGCTAGAGGTGAGCTCTGGGAGTGGTGGGGAGGGCAGGGCCAGCTGGGGGGACACTGTCAGGCTAGGGGGGCGGTGGGGGCAGGGAAAGACGACAGGAGGATCTCAAGCCACTTCCTGGCAAGGGGTGAACCGGGAGGGAAGCAGAGATGGACACAAAGAAAACATATCCTTGTTTTCTTTCCTCGGCTTTCATGTGATTAAAAAAACCGTCATCTCAAATTTTGTTTAGGAAAGGAAAAGCGGAGGCAGCTGCGGGTCCCCGAGCCCGGCCACAGCTGTCTGCTTTGTCTGCCGGGCGCTTGCAGTCAGAGTGCTCAGCCGGCTTGCAGGGCAGGCAGAGGGCAGCGGCCTCCTCCGGGGAGGGCCTCTTTCTCTGGCCACTGCCCGTGAGGCAAAGCACCAGAGTGTCCTAGAGGGACGTGTGCAGCTGACAGGGCGTGTCCAGGGAGCTGGCCAGAGATGCAGACTCTCAGGCCCACCTGAGACCTGCCAGAACAGAATTTGCACCTGAACGAGGCCTCCCAGGACTTGGGGTACACAGTCTGAGAAGTTGCAGTGAGGCACCAGGCCTGGCGGGGTGAGGGCGCAGTGAGTGCCAACGGCTGTTGTCATTGGCTGGGGTCTTGCCCTTGGCACAGCTTTTCCATCATGTCAGCCAGAGACCATGGCCTTCCTCCGGGCAAGTCTCAGCCGGCAAACACTCAGGGGCGTCTCCATGTGCTGCGTTCTCTTCCGGGGTCACAGGAGTGCTTGCAACAAAACAGACAAGATGCCCTGACGTGGGGGCTGGCGGTTGCGGGCATCTGAGTGGGCACACGAGCGCCCACTCACGGTCTGGACTCTGAGTCTTCAGCGGCCTCTCACATGGCGTGGTCGCAGACTGACTCACTTTCATTTGCCAGAGGGCACATGCATGGGCGTGAGAGAGAGGGAGACGGCACCGCCACAGGGCGTGGTCACGTTGCAGTCCCCTCCCCATCGCTCCACCCCGTCAGGAATTGGGGCACACGCACATGTCGCTCACGCTGCCATACCAGGATGCGAACCCCAGAAGGCCGTGTGGGAGCTGGCTGCCCTACCTGCAGGCTAATCCATGCAGGTCCTCGGAGAGGAATCATTCCCTCGGTAGAAACAATGTCGCAAACAAGGTAGGGAAGCTTAGGAGGGGAGGGCCTGTGAGAATTGAATGCACAGTGCACACAGTTTTGGGGTGCACCGACTGCGGCTAGCCCATCCCTGGACCTGCAGACCCTCCCGGGACCCTGGCCAGAGCCCTGCCTGGTCCTCTCAGGGTGCCGTGGCTGCAGCCCAGGGCAGGCAGGCTGTCGGACACAGATCCCACTGTGCGGCCGTCTCCCTTTCGCCGCCCTTGTGGGGGCCTGGATTGAGCACGACCTGGGATGAAATGCAGGAAGGCGAGGCACACGACCCGGAGAAATGTCTTTTCGGCCTTTACCCTGTGGCGTGCGGGGCTGTGAGCGAGACTTCTCGGCACTCTTGGCTTCAGAGTTCGTTTGCCCAGATCATTTCGAAGGCCCTTTCGACTTGGAAACCGCAAGGGTAGACGCGCCCTCGGTCACCGACCGGACTGCGGGCCGCTCCTGCCGTGCAGCCGCGGGCTCTGTGTTCTCGGCCTGGTGTTCCCGTCTGGGAGGTGATAAGAGGACTGTGACACGTGATTGCAGGGGCGAGGCAAGGCTCTCCGACAGATGCAAAGGCCGTGTACCAAAGGGTTACTTAACTCCTTAGCGAGGAACCAGCAGGAGGGTTAAGCGGTTTCAAGGAGGATTTAAGGAGTGGAGAGTTTTTAAGAATGAAAGAGAGCACTGAACGGAAATGACAAAGTGAAATGCAGTGGCTGATGCCCCACGTGGCCACAGTGGACTAGTCCTTAAGGCGACTGAATCTTCCGGGCAGTGACAGTGTGCAGCCCTACCACAGCAAAACGGGACCAGCTCGGGGTACCTTCCCAGACGGCAGCCCTCCTCCACAGAACGAGAGAGACCCACGGCGTGAGCTCCCTGAGCAGCCGGGCTGGTTTCGGGGCGACAGCGGGAGAAGCCCTTTTCCAGGGCAGACGCTGGCGAGAGTGGCACCTGGGGCGTGTCTGAATAGACCCACACTGATTGGCTCTCTGATGCGTCTGCAAAGTTCTCGTGAAGTGAAAAATAAAAAACTGAATAAATCTGGGCTTTGAGTGGGTAGCGTTCGCCTTCGGCAAGAGACCAAATCCTGAGTTATGGGGACAGGCGATGGCACCGTGTCACACGAGAGTGAGCTTTCGGTAGGACGAAAATGTGGGACGAGTTGGTGTCCTCTGGACTTCCGTAAGTGACCTTAAACACAGCCCGAGGTCGTTTCCCTCCAGCAGCACCCCTGGCCCCGCCGCCCCCTCCCGCAGCAGCAGGGCGTCTCCAGCCGGGAGGTGGGCAGGTGCTGGGTGGGAGCCGGCCCCGGGCGCCTGCTCAGTGAGGCCTTCCCTGGGGCTGCTTGCCACCCCGCAGGTGGGGCCAGCCTCAGGGGACAGGGCACAGCTTCGAAGTCAGCCAGGCCTGGGGTCCGGCCGCATTCCAAGCCCAGAGTTAGCCTCTTCTGACCCGGGCCCCGGGGACAGCACTGCGGCTCAGAGTCTGGTGTGGTGGCAGCGCTGGCGAAGGCAGCGGCCATGGCCCTCTCCACGCCCCGTTCACCCTGCGGCAGCTCTGAGCCTGTCTCCTCACCCTAGAAACCCACCTGCTGAGAAGTCCGCCTCGGGGATGTCAGGAGGGCTCAGCTCTTGCTGCCGCGCCTGCTCCTGTCCCCAAGGTCACCTCCCGCAGCCAGGTCTCTGAGAAGTGGCAGTCGGAGCCTGCCTCTCCGGCTCCCACCCTCCCACGCGCTCAGGCAACGCGGCTGGCCCTCCTGCTCTGACCCGCCGTGGCCCGTTGCGGCCTGCACCCTGCCACCTCCTCCTCCCTGCTCACCGCACCGCCTGCCTCCCAGTCCCTGGCTTCTCCAGGGCCCACCTACCTCGGGGCCTTTTCACTTGCTGTTCCTTCAGCCCGAGGTGCCCTTCCCGGAGCCCGTGTGCCTCCTGCCTTGCTGCGTGGTCTCTCCCTGGACTGGGGGGGGGGGAGGGGCTCTCAAACCTGTCTCCAGTTGTGATGGCTTTTGGGCCCCACACTGGAGAAGCCCACGGCAGCACGAGTCTGCCCCGCGTGGAGCGCAGCGGGCCTGGATGAATGGCGACGGCAAGGCGGCGGGGAGGGCCACGCACGGCCCTGCAGACTGGTGTGCCCCTTCCACAGTCACTGAATCCTCGCAACGCCAGACTCTGTGATTCATTATTCCCAGTCTACAGAAAAAGAAAGGCACAGAGAGGTTAGGTAGCAGGTCCAGAGTCACCCAGCAAGTAAGCAGCAGGGCTGGATTCAGACCAAGACAGTCTGACTCCAGAGTTTCTGTGTTAGCTTGGGTGTAAAACGAATGTCGGGTTGTGAGCGAGAACACAAGGCGTGTTTCCCAGGGACCCGCCCTTCCCTGAGGACCGCCGGCCTCTACCGGCCTCCAGCCCCTGACCTGCAGCCATCCAAGCCGCTGGCCTTTCTTGCTTCAGAAGCCTTCCTTCCCCAGCCACAGGGACGGAAGTCCCCCAGCCCCTCAGGGATGTGATTCTGGGATGAGACTGCTATGGCCAGAACTCCGTTCCCCTTGCACGCGCGCACACACACACACACACACACACACACCCCCCAGCCTGGTGATTCGTCCTGCAGGGTGCTGCCCTTCACTGGTCACCTGTAGGCCGCACCTCATCACCAGTCTGTCCCTGCCAGGGTGGCGAAGCCCGCCCTGAGCAGGGGCCCTGGCAGTCACACTGGGAGCTTTGCATCTGCACCGCAGCTGGCTGCCAGTGCCTGGAGACTTGCTGCCGCCTCTAGCTCCTGCGAAAAGCCAGCGCCTGAGGACAGCCCATGGCCCATGCCCATGGTTAAGGGAGCTGGATCCATATGGCTGGCTATGCAGTTCAAATCCCAGATCGGGGGCTCGAGAAGCACACCGGGCACATACACGTGACGCATGCCCCAACTCCGGAAAGGAGAGAGGACAGGGGGAGGGGTTGTGGTGTGACCACGCCCCACTAGGGGGTGCTTTCTTCTCCTTCTTCTCTCTCTGGTGAGCACATAAATTTAAAAAGGGGGGCCAGCGAGTGGTGTGGTGGTTAGGGTACTGGACTCCCACATGGCCAACCGACCAGTCAGCTAGCTTTCTCACTTTCTCTCTCTGGGGAGTATGAGTGCCCTGTAAAATAATAATAATAATAAGATTAAAATAAGTAATTCTTTAAAAAAAAAAAAAAAAAAAAAGCTGGGCGTCATCAGACCCTCGTCCCCAGCTGGGAGTCTTGGCCTTACGCCGCCTCTGTCTGGCGTTTCCTCTCCTGCCACCTCTCATTCTCTTCCTGCCTGTTTCTCTTCATGGTCCCTCGGCTCCTGACTGTCTCCTTTTCTGTCTCTGGGCCCGTCACCTCTGCCGTGCGGAGCCTGCACCCTGGGCTGGCTGCGGGGCCCACGCTGCACCTCCGCTTTCCTGTGCTGGCCCTCTCAGTACAGTCGAGGGGCGCGGCAGGCTGGGAGGGGGCGGCCTGGATCCGGCTCTGCGCGGCCCGGCTCTCTGATGTCCCCAGTGCAGCCTTTGCCCTGCCTCGGCCTCCGGACCCTCCCAGCGCAGCCGTGAGAGTGAGGGAGGCTGTGGGTCCCTGGCGCCAGACGGGTGCTGCGTCCCGTTTGTGGACATGTCACCCCTGCTTCTGCCACCCACAGCGGCACCAAGGGCCTGCTCTGCTTCTCCAAGTGCCACTCGCTCTCCCTCCCTCTGAGACCGCGAGCCGGGTGTCTCTGTGCAGGCGAGCAGGAGCCTGCTCAGGGGCGGGCCGAGACGCAGACGTGCACCGGTGTTGAAGATGGCTCCCTACCCAGGGCAGCTGGCCCAGCGGGGCTCACGGCTGCTCCGGGGTAGAGGATGTCACCACCGGGGGCTCAGGCTTAGTCGCTCACCCTCCAGAATGAACTATGCTTCCAGGCCCACGTCCCCGACCCCTCGTTGGCATCCGCCACCCTGAGAATGGGGAATATTGCGAGGTAAGGGGCTGGAGAAGGAGGTGGCACTGTGAGGGGCCAAGGGGCAGAGAGGACAGGGCCGGACGTCGCAAGTGCAGGAGGGGTCTGCTTATTTGCTGTAGGGTACACACACGGGCAAGAAAGGGAAAAACAGAGAAGTCCTAGGGGGACGGCCATGCCGCTGCCCTTTCTCCTCCATCCTCCTCTTGGGCTTTCGGACGCGCACGCGCACGCTCACACACCCGGTGTGTTTTTCAAGGCACGGTGGGCCACGTGGGATCCAGCCACCTTAACCCCACGCCACCTGCTGGCCCAGTAGGATAGGGATCTCACACTGGCCGCACACCGGAGTCCCCCGGGAGCTGGAAACGGCCCAGGGCCAGGCTCCAGCAGGGCCCACGACAGCAGAACCCCTGGGCAGGGCCCGGGCATCGGTGCTTCTCACGGCCCCGGGCTCCAGCGTGCTGCTGGGAAGCCCTGCTCGGCCGTGCTGTGCTGCCCGCATGTGCAGGCATGCGCTGTGCCCCAGCCTCTGGCAACCACTGAGCGTTCATTCGCGATCTCCGTGGTCTGCCTGATCCAGAATGTCACGGAGTTGGTTTCACACAGCCCGTCGGTTTTCAGGTGGGCTTCTCCACTCAGGCGGGTAGGTGCCTAGTGGCTTCCACAGCTCGAAAGTCCTTTTCTTTTCAGCACTAAATAATATCCCATCATCTGAGTATCAGTTTATTATCCACTCTCCTACCAAGGACATGCTGGTTGCTCTCAAGCCTCGGCAGTTATAAATAATGCTGTTATAATCACCTGTGGGCAGGGTGGTGAGCGGACATAAGATTTCCACTCCTTTGGGTAAATGTCAAGGAACACAATAGCTGGATTGTATGATAAGAGGACCTTTAGTTTTGGGGCCGGCAGGTGGTGTGGTGGTTAGGGGCACTGGACTCCCACATGGCCAACCATGGTTCGAGTCCCCTACCTGGTGGCTTGCTTTCTTACTTTCCCGCTCTCTCTCTCTCTCACTCCCCCACTGCCCCTCCCTCTGTCTCTCTCTGGTCAAAATAAAAATAAATGAATAAAGTTAAATAAAATAATTCTTTAGAGGAAAGAAGAGTACCTTTTCTTTTGTAAGAAGCTGCCAAACTATCTTTTATTATTATTATTTTAAAGGAATGATTTAATTTTATTCATTATTATTTTTAATTTGCTATGGGTATGTGTATTCACCAGAGAGAACGTGACAGAGACAGAGAGAGAGAGAGACAGGGAAAGTGAGAAAGCAAGTCACCAGGTTTGGGGTTCCAACTGCAATTGGCCATGTGGGAGTCCAGTGCCCCAAACCACCACGCCACCTGCTGGCCACTAAGCTGTCTTCTAAAGTGGCTGTGCCGCCTCGCATTACCACGAGCGAGGAATGACCCTGATGCACCGCAGCCCGGCAGCGCTTGGTGTCGTCGGTGCTCTGGATTCTGCTGCCATTTAATTTGCCAGAGAGACAGAGAAGGGGTACGAGAGAGGATGGCCACGCCTCAGTCCCTTCTCCTTCACCCTCCTCGGGATTTTGGGCACACACACGCGTGCTCAGCTGGCTTCTCCAGCCGCTGGCCCAGGACTCGAATCTTGCTACCAGCTGTACGGGACCCAGCCGCCTCAGCCACCCCACCACAGCTGGCCCATGGATCCGGGTCCCAGCCTTTCCGAAGGGTGATCGTGGGGGGCCTGCTATAAGAGGTCGAACATCACGGCCCTCCCACATGCTAGTCCTGACCTCAAGCCGCAGTGGGACCCTCGTCCCAAGAGGCACGGAACCCTGCCTCTTGGCTTGGCGTGAAGCCCTCCTGGAACACGTGACCCTGTCAAGGGGGTGAATGCTAATTACGTTACATTCACACTGGTAAACGCTGAGAGGAGAAGTGTGGCCAGTTAGGGAGTAACAGAGAACACCCAGTGTTTCGAGGAAGATCTTACGAATCCAGCAGTACTTTTTATTTTTTTCTTAATGTGCTGTAGGGCATGTGTGCTCGCCGGAGAGAGGCAGGTAGAGAGACAGAGACAGAGAAAGAGAGGGAGCACCCCCAGGGGGGATGGCCACACTGCAATCCCTTCTCCATTCTCCTCTCAGGATTTTGGGCCTGCACGTACACGCGCCCTGTGTATTTTTCAAGCTGCTGGATCCAGGACTCGAACCACACGGTCACCCGTGTGGGATCCAAGTGCCTTAACTGTCCTATCACCTGGCTGGCCCAAATCTAGCAGTGCCTTGAAGCCAATCCTCGTCTTTTACACGATGGCGTCTATGCTCAGGTAGGGGTAAGAGCGATAGCAATGGCCCGTTTAGTCCGTAAACTTGGCCCGCTTGTCCGGTCCCCAGGGCACCGCTCTGAGGTGGTGACGCCCACCACCCCCATTTCATAGGTAGGGAAACAGGGCTTGGAGAGGTGAGGCCCGAGGTCACCCGAGCTCTTGTTATGTCTGCAGGCAATGGCAGGGTGCAGGAGACACCCACAATACTGCCACGCCTGGCTGGCCCTCAGGCCCTGCAGCCCACAGGTGGGGCTGTGGGGCCCTGCAGGGTCCGGGTGTGGGGGACGTGGTGGGGGGCAGGGTGTTAGCAGCACCCACCTCTCCCTGGGGGAACTCAGAGCTGCTGGAGCCAGCCGCTAGGGGTGGAGGGTTTCCGCCTCTCTAAGAGTCAGGAATTGGGCCAACTCCGATGCTCGGCTAGATGGAGCTCCTGAGCCCCGAACACAGGTCTGGGGTCCACAGTGTGCTCGGAGCCCCGTCCCCTGCCCGTGTCTCGCAGACGCCATGTCCAGCCATGCCAGCGTGCCAGGAGTCCTGGCTGCCCTGAGCTCAGGCTTGGCAGTTAGCCGTCATTTCCGCATCTGAGGCGAGACTGGGGTGGGGCCCTGGCACCACTCATCCGCTGGGCTCCTGGGTGCAGCTGGCGGCCCGACATCCATGGATCCCGCCTCCACATGCCTGACCACACCTCCCTGAACCCCAGGAGCCCCACGGTGAGGACACAGGCTCGAACACGACTGCCTCCTCTGCTGGCTTTGGGACGCCCCAACCGCAGGATTCCAAAGCTTGCTCCTTGTCTCTCCAAGCCCCGGAATTTGGAAGGAATGGCAGGACTTGAGACACTCGCAGGAATCGAGGGTGGCTAGGAGCAGGCCCCAGGCAGAGCTCGTCCTGGACAGGGGCTAACGTTTATGCTCCCAGCTTCCCACGGCATGGCTGCTCAGGGAAGTGTGAGCCTCTGGCCGCTCTTGGAGAGAAGATGCCCCAAGTGTCTTAGGCAGCTTCCTAAGTCCTAAAGCCAGACAAGGGTCCTGAGCACCGCGCGCCACTCCTGGCGACTTGGTGTCAACATAGCGAGTGCCCCTCGTCACATTCTGCTTTTCGGATTTCCCCTCCTCCCCCAAGTTCATGTATCAGGTGTCATTGCTGACGTGTATGTGCTTCTAGAAACATCCCCACCCTCATCTGACATGTTAGTAAGTCTACGTGCTGAGCCGGTGTAGCAGAGGGGGCTATCTGTGGGCTCTGCAGGCTGCCTGGGGTGGCGCTATTGTGTGGAAAGTAGGCATGGCCACAGTACTTTTTTAAAAATTAGACTTCACTTTCTAGAGCTGTTTTAGGTTCACAGCAAAGTTGAGCAGAAAGCATGGCGAGTTCTCATCTGGTCTCTTTTCCTGTGCACAATTTCTTTCACTGTCAGTATCCCACACCAAGCAGTGAGAATATTTATCTCCTAAAGTTGTTTTTTAAGGATTAAATGAGATATTGTGTACAAAGCTTGTAAAATACCTGGCACAGCGCCGGCGTCTGCTAAATGCTCAGTCGATACCACTGCGTCCCCTCCACCGGCACCACCAATAGCAGGTACGTGTTATGCGAGGGTCAGTGACGAGGTGATGCGCACTGAGGTCCTCAAGCTCAGCTCCTGGACGTGCCACGAGTTGTGGCATGCCCAGAGCCATCTCAGCACCCTGTGGCTGGATTCCCATCCAGGCAGCGGGAGGTCTGACACCTGGAGGACTGAGTCCAAGGGAGGGTCCCCAAGGCTCACAGTGGTGTGCTGACCTCTGTGCGTGCATGTTGTGTGTGTCGGTCGGAGTTCTCTAGGAAGACAACCGACAGGTTTGTGTAGATCTAGAGGGGAACTACTAGGGCTCAGCTCGCATGCCAATGGCAGCTGAGAAGTCCCACAATGGGCGTCTGTGAGCTGGAGACCCTGGGGTTCTGGAAGTGCAGGTCGGTCCAAGCCCAAAGGCCTCGGAGGCAGGGGGGCTGATGACGTGAGCTGAGAACTGGGCCTTGAGTACTTTCTGGAGTCTGAAGGCAGTCGGGCCTCGGGTCCTGTGTCCCAGGCCACAGGAAAAGGTCATCTTGCTCTTGCTCGGTCTCAGAAGAGACCCACTCGTCTTCTGTGTTCACTGTCTCTGGGCCCCCGCTGACCAGATCTGCCCATCCACTCGAAGGCAGAGCTTCCACCTCTGGTGTACTGGGGCTCCCATGTTATCCCTCTGCAAACACGCCGATGATCGCTCCCGGTCGTGCTTGTCCCAGGCATGCCTGAGTTCAGCCAAGTGGACCCCAAAACCAGCCATTGGGCTCTCTGTGGACTCGGCAGAAAGAAGAGAAGGGCCCTGTGTGTGTGTGTGTGTGTGTGTAGACAAGGCCTGGTGTGCGGCCTGAGGCACAGGGTCAAGGCGCATCCTGAACCCTTTGCAGAGAAGAGCCGGCAGAGGTTCAGGACCGCGGACAGCTCCCCGGCCGGCGCCGTGTGGTCCTCCGCAAGCCTGCAGCTGTGACCGGCAAATCCCCCACAGCCAGCAGAAGGGTTCCTGGTCGCTGTAGCCAGGGCCGCGTCCCTGCCAGCCTGGGAGCAGCTGGGGATACTCTCCTTGGGCACCTCAGTTTTTGGAGGGCACGTGAGGGGCTGCAGATGTGCTGGGAGGCTGACCTCTTGCCATTTCAGTTCCTCAAGCTCTTACTTCTGAGAGGCCTCCAAAGCCTAAACTCCCCGGGACCTGGGCTGCTCTGCAGAAGGTGGGGACACTGATGTTTGCTAACAGCGGGGAGCGGACATGCCTCACAGACCCAGTGCGCCCAGCCGGCCTCCTCGTCGGGACACTCCTGCCGTGACTGCAAGTCAGAGGCCTGTCCTGTCCTCCATGTTGGCCGGGGCCCCCAGCTTCTCTCCGGGAAGTCAGACTGCAGCCGCTGCACCCTGGCGCCCGTCCCCGAGTTGAGCCCCTTCCCCAGCCCAGCCCTGGTTCCACTTGCCTCACCCTATGGCGCCATTCCTGGCTTCTCTCTTTTCCCAAACCCACTGAATCCTGTACACCCAGTCCCTGGGTACACCCCTGGTCTTCCTCAGGGAGAGCCCAGAACGGACTGCCGGCCAGCCCAGAGCGGCTCAGGAGGGAAGCTCGGCTGCATGCCGAGCAGAGGACCCCACGCTGCAGCCTGGCCTGAGTGGTGCGGCTGGTGGGGTGGCCCCTGCGGTGACTCCTCCTGTGCTCCGGCTCCAGGCCATGAGCCTGAACTGTGAGCGAGGCAGTAACCTCCCGTGAAATGCACTGCCCTGTCAGGGCAGACCGATTTTCCAAATGCCATTTAGCTAAAAGCCAATTTGCCCAAAGTCAATTCACTGAATGGCCAATTTGTCAAATGACAATTCATCACAGCGACTACTGCTTTTACCGATGTGGTGAGCCCCCTGGCTTGCGCGTTGTCTTCATCCCAGCATCTGACTATTCCGCCGGTCTCCCTCCGGCGCCTGTGTTTGAACCATGGTGGGTCTGCCTCCCGCCTCTCCCCGCAGCTGCGGAGCCAGGCCAGGGCCAGCCCGGCCACAGTGAGGACATGCAGGAAGCTGAAACCAGATCATTACAGGAAGCGGAGGCGTTCACCAAGTTGATCCTTTGGCGTGCTGGCCCATCTGCCACTTGGTTTCGGGGCAGCGACTGGGAAGGGGTGACCCAGGGTCCGTGGGCCCCCTTGGGGTTTCCGGTGAGAGTTTGGCTTCTCCTTCCTATGGCCGCCTCCTGTGGAGACTCCAGGGAGGCCTCCTTGCTTGGTATCAGAGCCGGGATCACTCGCCCATGGGGTGAGACTTGGTCTCCATGGGGCTCCGAGCTCTGGGAAGCCCAGGCCCACGGGCGGCCATGCAGAGGTGGTGCAGGGTTTACAGGGCGTCACTGTCACATGCCAGTTCCACCCATGTCTCTGTCTTTATTCCACTCGTCCTGTGGTTCCCGCTCTCACGTCGTGTAACGGGTCAGAGCTGCCTTCATCCCGCCTCTCTCAGCAAGGCAGGAAGGGCATTTGGGCCGTTTTGAGGCCGCGCCATCGGCCCATTTCCCCGCTCCTGCCTGGCTTCCTCGAGACCCCTCCAGTGTTTGTGCCACTCAGCTTGCCCTGGGGACCCACCCAGGGAGCAGGATAGAATATACCCTTTCCTCGGGGAGTCATGGAACCCCAAGGCATCGCTGTCCTAGAAACGCTGGCAGATGCAGCATCTTCACTTCACAGGGCCTCACCCCTGCAGAGTCGGGGCTCCCGTTCCCACTCGCCTAGGCACCGGTTCAGGTTGGTCCCAGTCCCGCATCGCTTTGGCTTGTTTCTGCCATGCTGTCCTCTGTCCCCTCGGCCTGGGAATGTTCCCACCACTTAGAATTGTGAACTCCGGCCCCTCCGGTGTCTGTCCCCCAGGGAGCTGCCGTCCCATCCCTCTCCTCCAGTGGGACTCAGGAAGGGGCAGTGGATGCCGCCCGCCTGCGCGGCCCCGGGCACTGGAGTCCGTGTCTCCGGAAGTGCGGTTTTAGAAATTTAATCTTGGGGGCCAGCAGGAGGCATGGTGGTTAAGGCACTGGATTCCCACAGTTCAAGTCCCAGACCTGGCGGCCTGCAGGATCACATCGGGCAAGCGGGTGTGCCCGCCCTAAACTGCAGGGGGAGAGATGGAGGATGGGATTGATACATGGCCACCCCCCAGGAGTGAGTTTTCATTTCTCTCGCTATCTCTGTCTCTCTGGTGAGCACACATGCCCTATGGCACTTCAACAAAACAAAACGCTTGATACAGAAGTCTAGCACACGACACCTACGGAACAGTGCAGCAGGCCAGGTTTTCACAGCATGGACAGGCTCCCACAGCCAGCACCAGCTCAAGAAGGAACACATGACAGGGCTGGCAGGTGGCCTGGTGGTTAAGGGTGCTGACTGACCACATGGCCGACCACGGTTCGAGTCCCGGACCTGACGGATTGCTTTCTCACTTTCCCTGTCTCTTTCTCTTTCTCTCACTCTTGCTCTGTCCCTCTCTAGTCAAATGTAAATAAATACATACATACATAAAGTTAAATAAAATAATTATTTAAAAAAAAAGAAGTAAACATGAGCACCCCAAAGCCCCTCCCGTGACCAGTACCTTCCCCCCCTCAGGATAACCGTGATCCTGGCTTTAACCTCACGGATGAGCTCCGCCTGGTTTGTGCTTTGTGTAAGAAGCACCTGTGTTGTTAATCCACGTGGCCCACCCAAGGGAGGTGTGCACAGCCGTCCACACAGGAGCCGCAGGCCCAGGGATGTTAAGTCACTTGCCGAGGGCCACCCAGACAGCAATGGTGGAGCCTGGAGTCAAACCCAGGACCGCCCGGCTCCAAAGCTCGTGTCCTTCCTTCCGTACCCCTCTTCTCCCTCCTCCTCTGGCTCCTATCCCCGACTGCGCGGGTCTGGGCTAGGAAGCTCTGCCGTCTCCGGGCCTCTGCAGGGACCTCCTGGTGCTTCGTGGCTGGCATGCGGTGGCTGAGTGAAGGCTTGCCCGGCGCCCAGGTGAAGAGGAGCCCACCTTCCCTGCCTCCGCCGTCCTCCCAGAGGCCTCCGCGTGCCCTCGCCCTGGCTGTGACTGTCTGCTGGCAGAAGAGCAGAGCAGAGGCGATTGGGTTTCTGGTGTGTCCCCGAGGCTGCTCACTGAACACTGGCTCCCAGGGGGGCTGTGTGAGGCGTGTGCTCCCCCAGGCTCCGTCGGGTCCACACTCAGTGACTGCGTAGCCAACAGCCTGGTCCGTGGAACGTTACCCACGGCCGCTGGTGCCTCTTCCTGATGAGGCTTCTGCAACATCAACTCGGGTGGAGCTGGAGGTCAGGCCCGGCAGGCTCAGGTTCTCCCGCTCCCTGGTGGCAATGCCACCTGCACTGGTGTTCAGGAAACGCAGGTGGAGCGGGTCAGGACAGAGCGCCTCCCCTACCCCGTCAGCCCAAAGCCACCTGCGGGGCCGGATGTTCGGGGCTCCATTTAGAAAACTCTCAGCGTCTCACAGAACACGGAGCTGTAACTCCATGCACCTTGGGCTGCAGGGAGAGGAGAGGTGGTGAAGGACAGGTGTGGTCACTTTCTGGTCACAGAGCTGGCCCCTCGGCAGTTAGCAAGGGGGTGCCGAGTCCCACCGTGAACACAGCTGAGGGTCACCTGCCGTCTGCACCTCCTCTGACAGGCGTATAACAGATGAGGAAACCGAGGCCCGTTGGTGCCGAGCTCGGCTGTGAACCCGCCCCCCCGGGGCAGTGGGCTGGACTGGCTGTCCCCGAGCCTACTGCAGCTGTCCTGATCGTGGCTGGGTTGGAGTGGGCAGAGGCCACGGAGGTCGGGAGAGCACGTGAGGACAGTGAGGGGAACTTGCCCGGCAGCCCGGCAGCGGGGGCAGACATGGCGCAGGGTACGACAGTCTCGAAGCTGACCACCGGGGACCCTGGGTGCACATCCGACACCCAAGTACAGTGACATGTGGGCGCCTGGGATCCGGGGCCAGCTGGGCCGGTGGAGCCCAGAGTAAGACCCTGTCAGGGGTGCTGTCTCTGTCTCTCTGTCTCTGCCTCTCTCTCTCTCTTGTTCATGGAAGAAATAAGTAAGCTTCGGGAAAGAAAATAAAAAGGAAGAAAAGCTGGCAGCAGGTGCAGAGGAGGGTATCTGAACCGGGTTCCAACGGGGTGGGGACAGTCAAAGGACACGGGGCTCGCGGCGGCGGGGCCCACGTCCTCCCTCCAGCGAGTCTTCCAGGCACTTGCCGCTCTCATGGGCACCCCCGTGTCCCACCCAGGCCTGGTCCCGAGGTGACAGTCGCTCACACTGGAGCAGGGCTGAGAAGCTTTCTGTTTGCGTCTCCTGGGGCCTGAGAGGAGGAGTCACTTGGCCTGGTGCCTTGCAGAGGCCCGGGCCGAGGCAGCACCCCCGTCCCTGTTACTCAGTGCTCACCTCGAAGGCACCTGCCCCGGAGACTAGAGCACGCCACTGCGACACGCTGCCCACAGGGCCGTCAGCGCGGGCAGGAGGGCTCGGCGTGGGGCGTCCAGTCAGATCTCAGGCACCTCAGAGGAGGGGTGCATCCCGCCCACCCAGGGGTGCTGCTAAGGCCCTCCTGAGAAGGCACCTGCAGGGGCCGGATTTGCCCGGAGCTGGTCCCCCTTGTCCCGGCTGGGCAGGGCCGGAGCTGTGGCCTGGCCAGGGGTGCCGGGAGTCCTCGTCTGTGGCTTTGGGAGCTGATTCGTCAGCAAGCACCGGCACCCTCGGGCGGCTCCCATGGCAGAGCCGGCCAGTGTCAGGAAAGCAGGGCTGTGGGGTAGACAGGGCCCAGGGTCAGGAAAGCGGGGCTGTGGGGAGACAGGGCCCAGGGTCAGGAAAGCGGGGCTGTGGGCAGACAGGGCCCAGTGTCAGGAAAGCGGGGCTGTGGGCAGACAGGGCCCAGGGTCAGGAAAGCGGGGCTGTGGGCAGACAGGGCCCAGGGTCAGGAAAGCGGGGCTGTGGGCAGACAGGGCCCAGGGTCAGGAAAGCGGGGCTGTGGGCAGACAGGGCCCAGGGTCAGGAAAGCGGGGCTGTGGGCAGACAGGGCCCAGGGTCAGGAAAGCGGGGCTGTGGGCAGACAGGGCCCAGGGTCAGGAAAGCGGGGCTGTGGGGTAGACAGGGCCCAGTGTCAGGAAAGCGGGGCTGTGGGCAGACAGGGCCCAGGGTCAGGAAAGCGGGGCTGTGGGGAGACAGGGCCCAGGGTCAGGAAAGCGGGGCTGTGGGCAGACAGGGCCCAGGGTCAGGAAAGCGGGGCTGTGGGCAGACAGGGCCCAGGGTCAGGAAAGCGGGGCTGTGGGCAGACAGGGCCCAGGGTCAGGAAAGCGGGGCTGTGGGCAGACAGGGCCCAGGGTCAGGAAAGCGGGGCTGTGGGCAGACAGGGCCCAGGGTCAGGAAAGCGGGGCTGTGGGCAGACAGGGCCCAGGGTCAGGAAAGCGGGGCTGTGGGCAGACAGGGCCCAGGGTCAGGAAAGCGGGGCTGTGGGGAGACAGGGCCCAGGGTCAGGAAAGCGGGGCTGTGGGGAGACAGGGCCCAGGGTCAGGAAAGCGGGGGCTGTGGGCAGACAGGGCCCAGGGTCAGGAAAGCGGGGCTGTGGGCAGACAGGGCCCAGGGTCAGGAAAGCGGGGCTGTGGGCAGACAGGGCCCAGGGTCAGGGCGGGGCTGTGGGCAGACAGGGCCCAGGGTCAGGAAAGCGGGGCTGTGGGGAGACAGGGCCCAGGGTCAGGAAAGCGGGGCTGTGGGGAGACAGGGCCCAGGGTCAGGAAAGCGGGGCTGTGGGGAGACAGGGCCCAGTGTCAGGAAAGCGGGGCTGTGGGCAGACCAGGGCCCAGTGCCGCCTCAGTCGTTCCCCAGGAAGGCAGCAGCGGCACCCCACCGGGAGGTCACGCTGTGCTTCTGCTCGCCGCCCTTTGGGGGTGTCTGGCCGAGTGTCCCCAGCACCCCTGCCCTTGCTTCAAGGTGCTGGCCAGTGCAAGGGCCCGGCCCAGTCTGCTCTGGCCCTAGCTGGGACAGCGGAATGTCCCAGCATCCTGCGCTCCAGTGCCCTGCGGATCTCGCTCTAGGGCAGATTCTGCCTCACTTGGGGGGCGGGCCTGAAAGCCCACGCGTCTGACAGACTGCCTGCCGTGCTTGGGGTGGGTGCTGGGCGACCAGCCGGAGTCCCACGCAGTCACTTAACTCGGAACAGCAGCACAGCTGCCCAGAGCTGGGGGCAGCCACCCACATGCTGCGTGTGACACCCCGAGTGAGCCTCATCCCTAGGACCCTCGAGAGGTCTGCGTTGCTGTAGGTGCTGGGAACAGGCGGCTGGTCAGGCAGCCTGGGCGACGGGCTCAGGTTCCCAGGCCCTGGACAGCACTCGCCCGGGCCTTGAAGACGAGGGGAATGCAAGGTGCTGACTCCATGCCCCCCAGTCCAGCTGCTGCTGGTTGCCCCGTGCACCCCCAGTCCGGCTGCTGCTGGTTGCCCCTGTGCACCCCCAGTCCAGCTGCTGCTGGTTACCCCGTGCACCCCCAGTCCAGCTGCTGCTGGTTGCCCCCTGCACCCCCAGTCCAGCTGCTGCTGGTTGCCCCCGTGCACCCCCCAGTCCAGCTGCTGCTGGTTGCCCCCTGCACCCCCAGTCCAGCTGCTGCTGGTTGCCCCGTGCACCCCCAGTCCAGCTGCTGCTGGTTGCCCCGTGCACCCCCAGTCCAGCTGCTGCTGGGTCCCCCTGTGTTTCCCGGAGCAGACTAAGGCCTAGAACACGTGCATGAGGCCACGCAGTGGGTACGTCTCGGCTTCGTCCTTCATCCTGCGCTCCCGACAGCTGGCCCTGGACAAGCAGCCTGGACACTTGTGGCTGCTGGCTCCCAGCCAGGCCCTGCCCAGGCCACTCACGGTTACCAGTGGCCCAGCTGCCCAGAGCCTGCGCGTGGCGTGGCGTGGCGTGGCATGGCAAGCTGGCAGGCGGAGCAGCCCTGCAGGGTGGCCCACAGGCAGCAGGAGCCCAGAGCCAGGCAGGCCTTGGCTGGCGCCCAGCAGCCCTCAGCTGGGTCCCCTGCTAATCCCCTTAGAGGCCCAGCTGCCTGCAGGGACCAATCAGGTTAGAGCGTGAAGGGGGATTAGCAGCAAGAACATGGGGTCCTGACCCCGCTTCCCGGCCTGGCAGAGGCTGCCAGGATTGCAGGGTGAGCACGAGGAGGACCGGCGTGGGCCAGCTCTTAGCGGAAGGAGGCCCCAGACCCAGTGGGGGCTGCTATTGCTGGGAGCTTGCCTCAGGGGTCCTGATGCTGGGCAGTGGGGTTCAGGCTAGGTGCGGGAGCCTGCCTGCAGGGCCCCTACTTTGAGACTCCAGAGTGAACACGGGGGCCCCAGCTTCTTGTGGGGTCCCAGGACAGTCACTCGCCTTCCTCGGTAGGGCCATACTCCTGCCGAGGCTGTGGTGCTGCCCTGGGACCACGGAGGGTGTTCCGGTCAGTAATACTGTGTCCTCGGGGACGCGAGAAGGGAGGAAGCAGGGTGGGCATGACGTCCCAACAGCAAGGGCTGGCTCCGCGCTCCCCCGCCACCGAGTGGGGTTCAGGCAGAGCAGGTGAGAACCCCCAGTGCAGAGGGAGGAGTGTGGCCTCCCAGGACACAGGGCCCTCATCCGCCCCAGCCCCATCTCCCCTCTCAGCCCCGGGGCCTGTGCTGGCTCCTGGTCTGGGGCGGGGCAGTGTGCAGGGTTGGAGCGGGAGGGCTGTGGGAGGACCCACGTACCCAGCTCAGAGTTCCCGAGCCCTGCAGGTACCAGGGCCCTGGAGACGGGGAGTGCCAGGAGTGCGTCTGCCCCTGGGAGACCGTGACCTGGGGCGGCTGGGCCTTCACCAGCAGACGGGATCGCTGTTCTCCTCTCAGGGCCTGTGGGAGGAGGAGGGGGCAAAGGTGATGCCATTTGGGGTTCCTTGCAGGCCTGGTGCAAGCGGACCTGACAGGCTTTATTTCAAAGAGACTTGGGAACCGGGAGACAAGTGCTGGCGGTGGCAAGTGAGCCCGGGGCCAGATCAACACACACAGCTTTGTTCCCATGCCGAGGCCGAGGCGCCCAAGTCCAGGGAAGGCTTCTGGCGCCCCCTCGTGGCAAGTCGGAAACAACAGTCAGAACCCCGAGAAGGGGATCCGAGGCAGCCTGCGGGGCGCAGCTAAACGGAGGTACTCAGTCGGAGGCTGATGCGCGTGAGCGCACACGATAACCCCTAGCCCTGCGCGGTGGGCATTCTTACTCCCATTTTACAAGCAGGGACCCTAAGCTCGAGGGGACAGAACTTCCCCAAGCGCATGCCTAGTGGACGGCAGGGGCAGGACCCGAGCCCAGATCCTCGCTGCGGAGCTCAGACTCTTCACGCCACTGCCTTTGCTGCCAGCGTGCTGCATTTCCTGAGACTTCCAAGGCTCTCCCGTTCTCCTCTGGCCCAGAGACCCCTTTCCTGGGGTCCCAAATTCAGTTTCTGTTATTCACGTGAACCACATGCCGCTTCCTGCTGCGGGCTGGCCAACTGGGGGACCCCCGATCCCGGCCTGTGAGGCCCTTCCTGGCTGACACCCTCTGCCTCGAGCCTCCCGCAGTCCCTCACGCCGGGCTCTGTGGACCCCAGGCCTTTGCACAGAGCCGAGCTGCCCCTCACCTGCCTCTCCCCTTCCTCAGTGAGCTTCTGGTTCTGTCCTTACAGAATCTCTTTCCCTGGGCCAGCTCTGTGGCTTGGTGATGAAGGCAGCCAAATCCCACGTGGCCAGCCACATGGTTCAAATCCTGGATCCAGCAGCTTAAAAAACGTGTGTGTGTGCGTGTGTGTGTGTGTGTGTATGCACGCCCACAATCCCGAAAGGAGGAAGAAATGGAGGAGAAAAGATTGAGGCATAACCGTGGCCCATGGTGGGGGCGGGGGGTGTTTTCTCCGTCTCTCTCTCTCTCTGGCTCTCTCTGATTCGATCTCTCCCTGGCGTGTACACACGTGATCCTTCTGGCAAATTTTAAAAGATGAATCCCTTTTCCTGAATTGTACTTCGATGCAGTGCTATTATTTCAAAAACGACACCAGAGTCTCATTTAATATAAGGCCCAGGTGTTATTGATAAGCCCACACTCATTTTTATGACGGCCCCTGGGAGATCCTGGTTTCATCTTAGTGCCAGAACGGGTGGCCCGAGAGCGGGTCCTTTTAAATTTAGATATGCGTCGTGGACGCTGCTACCCGACGGTTTCTCCTTTTCATATCGGCTCTCGGAGAGCCTAGCTGGGCGGCCAGGGGCTCTCGGTGCATGCATTCTCCGACCCCCCATTGATTTTTCCCTCTTTGTCACATTTTCACTCCTGCTCTCTGCTGTGCTGGAAATCCCTGAAAGCCCCCGTAAAGCCTTTCTGGAACAGCGTGGGTCTGAATCGATACATGAATCAATACAAACAGAAGACCCCTGGCAGGGCTGTGGCAGGATTAAGTGGAGTAATAGACGTGAGAGTGGACCCAGACTCCCCTCCCAGCTTGGACAGACGGTGAGCTGCCAGCCGCCGAGCTGAGGGTCCCGCTGGAGGCCCGCCTCGCCGGGCGCCCTCACCTTTCTGAGTCTCCGGGCCTGCACCCTCCCCTGCCCTCGAAGTGCCCTCCCCACGCTTCCATCTCCCTGATTCCCCGAGGCCAGCCACCTTCTCCCCAGCCACTCCTCTCAGAAGTCACAGGACTGTCCCTTCCCTCACCTCCTCCCTGGGGCCGAAAGTGCCCTAAAGAAGCAGGCGCCTGGCCAGGTGCCTTCCACTACCTGGGCCGCTCTAACAAACCACAGACCGGCCGCCTACGACGATAGAAACGGATTCCTCACAGTTCTGGAGGCCCGGAGCCCAAGACCGAGGTGCGGGCAGACTCGGCGCCTGGCGACGGCCCACTTCACGGTCCACAGCTGCCCGCTTCTGAGTCCTCACGTGGTGGGCGGACGAGGCGGCTCTCAGGGCTCTGTTCTTCGTTTTTCTTTTTTAAAGAATTATTTTATTTAACTTTATTTATTTATTTATTTTAATTTGACCAGAGAGAGAGAGAGCCAGAGAGAGAGAAAAAGTAAGAAGGCCAGGTCTGGGACTTGAACCATGGTCGGCCACGTGGGAGTCTAGTGTCCTTAACCACCACGCCATCTGCCGGCCCCTCTCAGGGCTCTCTTCTAAAGGCACAAATCCCTTCATGAAGGCTCTGCGCTTGTGTGTCCGTCACAGCACCGAGTCCCCACGTCCTAATGCTGTCACGCTGGGGATTAGATTCCTGCATCTGTGTTATTAGAGACACAGATACCGGACCGTAGCCGTGTGCCTGGGAGTAGGTGGCATGTGGGTGGCCACGCGTTGGGAGGAACAGAGACCATCCAGTCTGCACCATGCATTTGACAAATGGCACTGAGGCCAAACAGGGCAGCGACGCAGCCAAGTCCGACACTCTTTCAGCTCAGCCACACCAAGTCTCGGCACGTCCCTCCCTTCCTCAGAGACCCTCAGGAGTCCTCGCTGCTCTCGGCCACGCTCTTCAGCGTGGCCCCCCGCCCTGGTTCACAGGTCGTAGTTGCTGGGCTAGGATTGGGGGTAAACGCTTACTCTGACGGTGGCTCCTCAGGTGGGGCCTCTGGGTGGAGATTAGGGTGACAGTCATGGGCATGGGGGGCATGACTGGTCCCGGTGGGTTTATAAGAAGACTGGATAAGACAGACACACGGACGCAGATGCACACACTCCTGCCCTCAGCCAAGCTGTAGTGCAGCCCCGGACCGTGGCCCTCCACACAGTGAGCTGCATAACCTCCATGTTTATAACTCACTCAGGGATGTCTGGTATTTGCAGCGGGGCGAGGGCACTGGCAGGCCTCTCTGTTCTTGGGCTGCCTTCTCCATGCCTCCCTGGATCAGCCGGCAATGGTCAGGGAACCAGCAGTCCTCAGCACGGCGGCTCAGAAGGAAGCATTGGTTATCTCAGTCTCTGCGGGTGGCCGGGTGTTCTGGCTCAGGGCTTTTCTTGAGATTACAGTAAAAATGTTGGCTCGGGGCCAACCAGCCACTGCCAGGGTGGTTAAGGTGCTGGATCCCACATGGCCAACTGCATGGTTTGAGTCCCGGACCCAGTGGCTTGAAAAACATGCCAGGCGTGTGTGTGTGTGTGTGTGTGTGTGTGTGTGTGTGTATCCTAAGTCGTGAGAGGAGAAATGGAGGAGACGGGATTCCAGTGTGACTGCTTCTCATGCTGGGGGCTTTCTTACTTTCTCTCTCTCTCTGGTGAACACACTCATACCCTTCAGCAAATTTAAAAAAGTAACATTGGCTAGGGCTGCATCATCCGAAGGCCTGGCTGGGGCTGGAGAGTCCACGTTCATGGTGACTCGCTCATTTTGCTGACAAGCTGATGTTGGCAAGAAGCCTCTGTTCCTTTCCATGGGCCCAGCACGGTCACGGGTACCCGCAGGTACTCCACCAAGGGGATGTTGTGGTTTGTCCCCCAAAGATTCATCCCCTGCAATTTGGCCTTAGCGAGTGGTGGTTAGACGACCTCCAGAAATTCATGTGTTGGGGCTTCATTGTTTCATAGGGCTGTTAAGTGAACATTTTAATACCACCATGCTGTCCTGGAGCCACCTTGGGTGTGATAAAGTCATGCAGTGGGGCCCCGGGACTCCCCTAGGGAGTTCTGCTGGGTACAGGAGGGGTGAGGCGGGCAGAGGCCATGTAGATGCAGGCCCAGCTCTGCCCTGCTGGGGGCTCTGCCTTTGGCCACTTTGTGAGGACCTCGGACCCTGCAGCCCCAGGACTGGGAGCTACTGAGCTTCTGCTTCTTCACCACCACCGCCCTGAGTACTCCCGGGAGCAGGTCCCACCCTGCGCTGGCTCCTGCTTACTGAGGCCCTGGTGTGACCATGACCCCGAATGCTGGCTGTGGCTTGCTGACCCGTGGCCCAGACACCCTTGGTCCAGATCCAGGGCTCCCCTGTTGGAGCAGACTTTTTAGGCAACACCTCTGGGACCATCACAGCTAACGGGGAGCTGGAGACCTCTGCAAGGAGGAGTGCAGATACGGGGCGGCTGGCATCGGGAACAGCAGAGGAGGGGGACCAGGTGGGACATGAGGGGCTGCGGCTGCCGGGAGGCTCAGAGCTCAAGGCTGCCATGAGGGAGGGGACGTAGGACAGGAGGTAGCGACAACCGTGCAGGCTTCAGACGCCCTCCAAGGAATGCAGGGGATGGGGGACTGCTGGCAACGAAGCCCCTCAGCCCCCAAGTGCCCGCTGGCTGTCTCAAGGCTGCCTTGAGGGGGTGGGTCGGGTGGTGCTGGCTTGGGGAGGGGGCACACGACATCCCTCCCTCTCTGTGGGGAGCCCCCTTTGCTCACTCACTGGTACTGAGGACACTGGGTAGGGAGGAACGGCAGACGCACAGCCAGGAGGAGCGGGATCAGGGCCTCTGTGCGTGGCTGTGGTGCTTCTGCGTCTTCACCTCCGCGGGCAGGCTCAGACAGTGTGGGGGGTGGGGTGGCGCAGGCTGGCAGGCCTAGCCCTGGGGGCCTTGAACTGTCTGGGCTGAGCCCGTGTCTGGACAGCCAGTCTCTGGGTGTCCCCCTGAGGGATCCGAGGCCTGTAAGGTACAGGGCTCTGGAAGGGCCAGAGCTCCGTCCCCTCCCTGCAGAGTGGGCTGCCATCCAGGCCGAGGCTCTGGGTGCACGTCCTGGGGCCTCCCCCACAGCAGAGCTGCCCTGAAGACGTCGCTAACTCTGAGCCCGCCTTTCCTCCTTCGTAAGATGAGGACGGACATAGATGTGGCCTGGTCTGAGGGCCCAGGGAGGTCACCTGGGAAATGCCCAGCACACAGGTGGTTACCCCACCGTGAGGACAGACTGGCCTCAGGTGGCATTTCCATGTGATACTGTGGGAGAGGGCCGGAGAGGCGCAGCTGGGACATGGCTCCACATTCCTGGGTCGGGGTGAGACACAGCGGGGTCCAGGCCTGGGCCGCCGCCTGCTGGCTGGGCTTTCGGGAGGCAGTCACCCTCCACTTCCCGGTCAGTGCACCAGAGAGCAGGCCCAGGTGCGCGCCCGCGGAGAAGCCCCTCTGCTGGCTCCTTCCCACCAGTCTGGCGGGCTGAGCTGGCCTCTGGGTCTGGTGGCAGGTTGGGGTCTGGCAGGGCTGGTCACAGCTGCCCGGACTCCTCCCTCCAGCCGCACACCCTCGCCTGGAGACAAGCCGCTGGGTCTGGGACTCGAGCTTCCTCCAGGACAGAGCGCCTTTCTCCAGCCCAGCACTCACTTACTCGGCAGGTGATGACCGAGCCAGCGGCCCTGCATGCAGGCCCCATGCAGGCGCTGGGGTGCGGCAGTGTACCTCTGACTCACCACGGCCCGGGGATCTTCTCACCAGTGTCTCCTCTGCCTTTCTCCTCCCAGGGACCTGAGTGAGAACGCCATCCAGGCCATCCCCAGGAAAGCGTTCCGCGGAGCTACAGACCTGAAGAACCTGTGAGCACCGGCGGGACGGGAGCCGGGGGGGGGGCTCCAGACTGCCCCTGCCCGTGTCCCCGTGGGGCTCCCGAGCAGCCTGAGAGCTGGCCTGAGCTCTGAGAGGGCTGGTGCCAGCCGTGGCCTTCTGGAACCGTCTGGGGCTGAGGAGCCGGCAGCACCTGTCCCCCCCCCCCCCCCCCCGGATTCTGTGTGAGACAAGCCCACGTGAGGGCACCCTGGGGACTGGGGGTGTCTCAGTCCGTCTAAATGGCACTGTCTCTGCACCCTGCCCCCAGGGCCCTCCTTGTCTTTGGGCTGGGAGAACGCGTTTGGATTTTCTCTTCCAGTCCCACATCAGTTAGTTCATCTCACTGAGCTTTGGCCTGCTCTGGAAAGTAGGGGTGATGATACCAATCTCGCAGGCTCCTTCTGAGCTTTAACGTGGAAATACACCCGGTCCAGGCCTGCCGGTCTGACCGTCTCAGCCGAGATGCCAAGTGCCTGGCTCACTTGGTGCACGCTGCCTCCCCCATACCTGGGCAGACATAGGTAATCGATCAGCACATTCTCTCCACAGAACTCAGGTCACAGCTTCACGTACCCTGGCAGCGGCGCTCTCACCAGCCGCTAGCCAACCTCACTCGGCACTCAGGCTGCCACACAGTGCTGGCACCCTCTAGGTGGTCTCCAGGACGTGAGAGGGGCTGGCCTGCTCCCCAGGGATGTGCTAGGCCGGGTGGAGGAACATAACTTTTATTCATATTTATGCGTTAACTGGATATAGGAAAATATGCAGCTTTTTGTATTTATGGTTTGGACCGATGTGTGGTCATATTAGATGATCAGGCAACACTTCTTTTATTATTTATTTATTTTTAAGACATTTTTGCTCTAGATTTTTGCACCTGCACTTGGCAGACAGATAGAAAGTGAGAAATCACCTGGCCAGGGGGTGGGGTGTGGCCACTCTGGAATCCCCTCTCCTCCATTCTCCTCTCGGGGTTTTGGACACGCACACACACACACACACACACACACCTGGCATGAGTTTCAAGCCACTGGGTCTGGGACTCGAACCACAGTCAGCTGCGTGAGGATCCAGCACCTTGTCCCTGCTGGCCCCACACCTCTTCCTTTTAAGCTGGTGGAGCGCTTGCCCAGACGCTCGCCCTCTCACAGCCTCCCTTTGCTTCACAGACAGCTGGACAAGAACCAGATCAGCTGCATCGAGGAAGGGGCCTTCCGGGCCCTGCGGGGGCTGGAGGTGCTGTGAGTACCGGGAAAGGGAGGCGTGAGGAGGGCCCGGGAGCCGCAATCCAGAGCTCAGGCAGAGGGCGGTACCAGGGCTCCTGCGCCCTTAGAGTCTCCTCGTGGCGGGAGGACTCGGGGGGCCGGTGCCCCAGGCTCAGCCTGCTCGGGCGAATGAGGACCAGGGCAGTGGCTGTGTCCTCCGGGACTTCCTGAGGCTGGAAGCCTCCCCTTTTCTCCTGGCTGACCCCAGCCTCTCTTCCAAGCCAGCCCAGGCCCAGGCCCACCCTCTCTGTCCCTGCCCCAGCTCCCTGTCCCTCTTTGAGTCTGTGGTACCGTGGACTCTGGACCGCTGCCCCCGCAGGGCTTTCCGGGGTGGCGCGAGCCTCCTGCCCCTCACCCAGCCCCGTCTGCCCCTGTGGCCTGGACAGCGTGAGGCGCTCCCCTTTGCTAGCAGAGAGGCCCCGCCCATGTCCTTCCCTGCGGGTGGGCGCTAAGGGCCTCTTCCCCTCAGGACGCTCAACAACAACAACATCTCGGCCATCCCCGTGTCCAGCTTCAACCACATGCCCAAGCTCCGGACCTTGTGAGTCAGCTGGGGGCGGGGGGAGCCGGCGGGCAGCGGGGCAGGGAGGCAAAGGCTCCGAGGGCCACCCCTGGAAGGCTGGTGGGGCTCGTGGAGCTGGAAGGGGAGGAAGGCGGTCTTAACTTGCAGAGCATCCTATGTCACTTATATGGAGTTTCCCTTGGGAAGCGAAGGATCTGTTTTGTGTTTGGAAATGAGTTGTTTGATCTGGGGCCATGAATGTGGGTGACGCAGGCACACCCCAGCCTCAGCACGCCCCTGCGCAGGCGTCCCTAGAACTTGCTGGGACGGAGGGGAGCTGTGACCGACCCCAGGGTGCGGGGCGAAGGACGCAGATTCCCACCGTCTGGGGGGCTGGGGCCCAGGTAGGTCGTGAGCCGCCCTGTCCTCCTGCAGCCGCCTGCACTCCAACCACCTGTTCTGTGACTGTCACCTGGCCTGGCTCTCGCAGTGGCTGAGGCAGCGGCCCACCATCGGGCTCTTCACCCAGTGCTCGGGCCCCGCCGCCCTGAGGGGGCTCAACGTGGCCGAGGTCCAGAAGAGTGAGTTCAGCTGCTCAGGTGGGTGCGGCCCAGCTCGGCTCTGGACTGCCTGTCGCCCCCCTGCACTCCGCCCCCCGCCTGGCCTCTCACTGCGCCCTGGGACCGCCAGCAGCGCCTCCAGCCCCCCTCTCAGCCCTTCCACTCCTCTCCCCTCCATCCCGCCCTTTCCGTTTTCTGCTTCCATCTGGGGACGTCCCGTTCCCTCCCGCCGCTCTCCCCGCTCTCCCCGCCCCTTTCCACTTGCTCCTCTCTCCCATTGCCTCACCCCTGCTCACTGGGCTAGCCTTGCTTGCAGGCCAGCGGCCCGAGAGCTCACGCCCCTTTGTCCCCCAGCCTCCTGGCCACTTCCTCCCTGGCCCTTCTACCTCTGTACCCGCCATCGGGGTGGGCACTGCCCCCATCACCCAGCCCTGGGTGCTCCTGCCAGGCCCTGACTGACACACGCTCTGACCCGCCTCCCTCTGTGGCGACCTCCTCGATCGCTGTGCCCGGCCGCTGCCTCTGCCCTCCCTGGGGCCTGTGCCGACTGGGCTGCTCCCGGGTTCGCCCTCTCCTGTGACCTCCGACCCCTCCTCAGCCCGCAGAGCCCAGGGAGCCTTCTCAGACCCCAGCTGAGGCTGGCTGTCAGCTCCGGGAGCACGAGCCATTGCGTCCTGTGTCCTGGCTGTGACGCCAGCACTTGGTCCGTGTGGGCACATCCCCGTGGTCTGTGAGTGGACAGGTCTCGGGTTCATGGCGGAGACTCCGGAATTGGCTGTTTCTCCCAAACCCGCAGACTCCGAGCCAACCAGCCACGGGGATCCCGAAGGGAGCGTCTGCCAGGCTCAGCCTCCTCGTCTCCGTGCAAGGCTTGGAGTTGTGACTGTCACCTCCCCCCAGCGCTGGCAGACACTCGAGGCTGGGCTCCAACAGCGGTGTGCCAGGCTGCCGTGTGTGCACGTGAGAGTGCCCCGCGTTGGGGTGGCGGTGCCCAGCGGCAGGCTGTGCACGGTGTGAGTGAGCCCGCGTTTATAAAGCGCGCGTGCTCTTCTACCAGGCCCTGGGCTCGAGCCTGGGCTCACCCCATTAACCCAACTGTGTGCTTTCTACGAGCTAATACTGAGGACTCCGCTTCTCACCTGTAAAATGGCCACAATGAGACACTGCCCGTAGGGTCGTGCTGTGGGGACTAAGTGAGACTCTGCACGTACCGCGCAGGGTGAGCACACGTAGGACAGCAGGCACCCTCGGGCCGAGTGTGAAGTGGCTGCACTAGGACCCCGCCAGGACTTCCTAGCGTGTGGCTTCCACCCTCGCGCAGCTTGGTCTGGTCCACCCGAGGGAACACCTGACAAGCACCCACTGTGCGCCCGGTGCCCACCGGGGGGCAGCATAGCCTGGCGTCCATTTCCCACCCCATCATCCACAGGCAGGGCCACCGTGCACACCGTCCACCCGTCAGTCTGTATCTGGGAGGGGCGCCGAGGTCACACCCCTGTGTCTCTGCAGGCCCGGCGGAGGCGGGGCGCGTGGCCGCCTGCACCCTCTCCTCGGGCTCCTGCCCGGCCATGTGCGCCTGCAGCAACGGCATCGTGGACTGCCGCGGCAAAGGCCTCACCGCCATCCCCGCCAACCTGCCCGAGACCATGACGGAGATGTGAGCCGCGCGCAGCCCGCGCCCAGACAGGGGACCCTTTGGGCAGGCCCCTCAGTGGCCCATGGGGGGATGCTGTTTGCCTCCGCTGAGCTGAGCCCCCGGCGCAAAGCTGTCCCCCCTGAGGGGACAGAGAGGGGGTGTCCCTTTGTGGGCGAGTGGGCCGGTTCCGCCAGAGGCCAGGGCGGGTGGCGCTCACGTGGTGGGGGCTCGTCCTCTGCCTGCGCGCCCCAGAGCTCCGCCGCGGAAGGCCGGGTGGGCGGGCGGCCCAGGGCGGGCTGGGGTGGTGAGCCTGGCGGTGACGCCTCGGCTTCCGTCCTGCCGCAGCCGCCTGGAGCTCAACGGGATCAAGTCGGTGCCCCCGGGAGCCTTCTCGCCCTACCGGAAGCTGCGCAGGATGTGAGTGGCCGCTGCTGGGCGGGCTCGGGACTCGGGGCCCAGAGCTGGCACCCCTCAGCCTCCCGGCCTTCCCGCCCCTCCTGCTGCGCCTGTGATGGGGTGGGGAGGCCCCCTCGCACGGCTGTCCTGAGGCCTGATGGGGTGCTGAGCCCAAGGCTGGCATGGGACCGGGGCTGCTTGTCGCCCTCCTTTTTTTTTTTTTTTTTTTTTGGAGAGGTTTTCGCCATAGGGCGCGTGCGCTCGCCAGATAGACAGAGAGAGACAGAGAGACAGAAAGCGAGAAATCACCCTCCAGAGGGGATGGTCACGCCACAATCCCTTCTCCTCCATTCTCCTCTCGGGATCTTGGGCACGCACGCACATGCACCCGGCGTGAGTTTTAAGCCACCGGGTCCGGGACGCGAACCGCGGTCTACTACGTGGGAGTCCAGCGACATAGCCATTACGCTAACTGCTGGTTCCCTGTCGCCCTCGTTTTCATCCTGGGTGCCACGGGAGGAAGTCTGACATGACAGGGTGCAGGGACAGCCCACCAGTACTTCCCAGGCCGGAGGGCCCGCCCGCAGCTCAGGGGAAAGAGTGGCCGTGGGTGAACGGCGGGCAGGACGGCCCTCCCATCTCGGGGGCAAGAGTGAAACCTCTCCCTCAGGGTGTCTGGGAGGCAGGAGGGGCGTCTGCTGGGAAGCCAGCCCTTCCCCTCTGACCCCCCAACCCCTTGCAGAGACCTGAGCAACAACCAGATCGCGGAGATCGCGCCCGACGCCTTCCAGGGCCTCCGCTCCCTCAACTCGCTGTGAGTAGCAGCACCTCGGCTCCCCGGAGATCCAGGGCATCCTGGCAGGGCCTGGGGTCCTCGGGGGGTGCTGGAGGAGGGACAGGCCCAGTCACCCGGGAGCAGACGAGGGAACAGGCCAGCACATGCCAAACTCAGCCCCCACGGCGGGACTTGCCAGCGTTCTGTGCAGCTGCTGTCTGCCCCCTGTGCCCACCACCCACGGCAGCCACGGCGCCCCGCTCCTGAGCCTTCCTGACTCCCCTACAAGGGTGGTGACCACCAGCCCCACTAGTGACACCTGCCACACCTTGCCGTCTTTTAGCCCAAGATGTGGGCAGTGTGAGGGTGGCATTCTCCGCCTCTGTCCGGCATTCCCCTCCCTGCAGGGTCCGCAGGGTCTGTGTACAGAAAACACAGCCCAGTGCTGGGTGGCGTGCTCCCAGGGGCCCTCGCTTGCACCCCCGCTCACCAAGCCCTTGCCCTCCGAGGCCCCCCTGCATTGTCCACACAGGGCATCTGGCTGCCCTGCAGCTGGGCCGGCTCCTCATGGTGAGGGAGTGGGTTTTCCTCGGAGCCGCGTCTCCCCGTTACTTGGCAGCACTGGGCGGTGGGCGCAGGTTAGAGGCGGGCAGGTGGACCCCAGAGGTCTCCCCGGGAGTGCAGGGCCACCCACTCTGGACCCTGTGCTCACCCTCTTCTGGGGTGAGGGGTGGCCGGCCGCGAATGGTCCCTGAGGTTGCAGTGCACACCCTGCCCGGCTGCTCAGGGCACCTGGCGCGGGTCCACTGTCCTGGCTGGGGGGGCTGGAGCCGCAGGCAGCCTGTGTGTGGGGGGGGCTCTTTCCTGAGCAGTGGACACACCCCTCCTCCTGGGAACATGGCAGTCGCGGGGTGACAAGCAAGACACCTGTCTGTGGGGGTGTCCATGGCACCTGGCCGCCTGGTCACAGCCGCCTCCTGCCACGTGGGAACTCGCATGCCACGAGGGTGCCTGTAGAGGCCCCGACAGTCGCCTCAGCTCCCCACCTTGGCTCCCTAAGCCAGCTCCTGGCCGCCCTCTCCACTGGCCACACACAGCTTCAGGGAGGGTCCTGCCGAGGCAGCCTCTGGGTAAAAGCCAGCTACGGTGCCACCTGCTTCCCCAGCCAAGCTGCCCTGGCTGTGTGGGCTCCCCACGTGGGCCAGCCGGGTCCCCTGCGGGCCCTTTGCTCCTGCCGTGGCTCCTCCAGGAGCCTCTGGAAGCCAGGCTGGAAGAAGCAGCGCACAGGGCCTTGCTCAGAGCGGCCTCTCCGCGGCAGTGTGGGCCTCTGCGGCATCGGCGTGGGACACAGCACCTCGCTCCCAGCCCCCGCGCTTCCAGCCTGCCTGCCTGTGGCTTTGAACGCTCGCTTTTTTCCCTGCTTCTACATGGACTTCATGCTCAATGCGGAAAACGGAAAATCCTGAAGTATCTGTACATAAAAACCCATACTCTGGCATGCTGCTTTGTTCCTGTAACTGAAATATGTAAATTGACCCTATCCACGGGCTGTTCTGTTCTGCAAACAGTCTCCTTTTGGATCCGGGACCCAGCTCATTTCCCACAAGTTCCCCGGAAGGACCCCTTTGCAGGCCTCCATGGGGTCTGTGTGAGGGCAGAGGGTGGGCAGGGACTGCTCCTGCAGAAAAGGGGGTCAGGGCTGACCCTGGCCTATCTGAGACCTTTGTGCAGACTAGAAGCAGGCCTGGTGACCTCCTGAGACCCATTACTGCCATCTGCTGGCAAGTAGCTGTCACAAACATGCGCGGGCAGGTGCGCCCTGTGCAGGGTCAGAGGTGGGGCCTCTGAGTGAGGCCACCTGCAGAGCTGGGCGATCCTCTAACCCCCCTCTCTGCTCTCTCCAGGGTCCTTTACGGGAACAAGATCACAGACCTCCCTCGCGGTGTGTTCGGAGGCTTGTACACGCTACAGCTCCTGTAAGGGCCAGCCCATGGGTGCCTTCGGGAGGGACCCGGGGCAGGGGGCAGCACTCCTCTGTCCCCCTAGATTGTCCCCCTTGGCCTCTCTGGGGGTATGAGACCCGCCTGGTGAGAGGAGCTCGGAAGACACGCAGAGCTGGTAGGGCCGGGAGACTGCAGGGCTCCGCAGAGGCCCGAGGGAGGCAGAGGAGGTTCCGAGCGGCTGGCAGGACACGGAGCAGAGGCTGCGGCACCCGCGGAGCTCGGGCCGGGGCAGCCTTGTCTCCTGCAGGGTGTACCCAGGCCAGCTCAGCCTCCCTGAACCGTGAACCTCCAGGCAGATTCTCTGCCAGGGAGAGACATGGAACCCTCACGCTCCATCTCAGCTGCCCGGGGAAGCCAGCAGAAGTCTGGGCAGGACTTTGGGAGGTGGCTTTGCACCTGTGCACTCTGCTTCCCCTGAGTCCCGGGGGCACCTCTGGCGGTTCCTCGTAAAGCAGAAGTGTGGCCAGGCTGAGGTGCCCTGTGCAGAGAAGGCAGCCGGCTCCCCGGCTCCCCTGCCTGGAGTGGGCATCCAGGGGGCAGATTCCTGAGCCCGTTCCGGGGTCTCCTTCCTGTTATAACGCATGCCCTAGGTCAAGGTGGTGCCCAGGATGTGAGGCGTCTGATCTCTGCCTCTCCCTCACCCCGTCCTGGCTGTGCCCATAGGCTCCTCAACGCCAACAAGATCAACTGCATCCGGCCCGACGCCTTCCAGGACCTGCAGAACCTCTCACTGCTCTCCCTGTACGACAACAAGATCCAGAGTCTTGCCAAGGGCACCTTCACCTCCCTGCGGGCCATCCAGACGCTGTGAGTGCCCCTGCCCTCCCCGCAGTGGGGAGGTGACAGCCTTGGGTGCAGCTGTCCTGCCCTGGGGTGCTGTGCTCTCTGGGGGTGGCTCCAGCAGAGGAAGGACACAGGCCCTGGGTTAGACAACCCTGGGCTCAGCCCCAGCATGCCTCTCACCAGCTGTGTAACCCAGGCAAGTCAGTTAGCTTCTCTGTCACCTCGCTCTCTCGTACAATGAGGGCAGCCTCTTCATAGCGTTCTTATGAACTTAGAGGGGATTTGTATGAGCCGGGCGCACCGTGTGTGCGTGTAAGTGCTGACTGTGGCTAATAATAATAATAACAACAACCACTTGGCTCATCGACTCCAAGATCGTCACTGCACTGACAGCTCTGAAACGAGACGTGTGGTGCAACTGCTGGCGCCTCACTAACTGGCAGCCTTAGTGCTCCGCGATATTGGTAATAGTACATAAAATAACAGCCATCCTGCCATCGATCTTGTCTTCCCCTTCCCCCCCCCCTTTTTTTTGAGAGGTTTTTGCTATAGGGCACGTGTGCTCACCAGAAAGACAGAGAGAGACAGAGACAGAAAGTGAGAAATCACCCCCCAGGGGGGATGGCCACACTGCAATCCCTTCTCCTCCATTCTCCTCTCAGGATCTTGGCCACACACGCACACGCGCCCAGTGTGAGTTTAAGCTACTGGGTCTGGGACTCGAACCACAGTCAACCACATGGGAGTGCAGTGACATAGCCATTGCGCCAACTGCTGGTCCCATCGATCACGTCTTAAATCAGAGGAAATGCATAACGGTGATGGTTAAAACCAGAGAGCACCACATCTAGGAGGTTGTAGTGGTTTATGGCAGAAGATGATAAGCATATCGAAGTGGTGTCCTGAGCCCTAAGTGTCTGTGCGCAGCCTTCCCCCACCAGCCTCGGCTCCTTTGCTCCCCGCCTCCCAGGCCACCCAGCTCTCTGGAGTGAATCCCAGAAGCCATGTGTATAGACTTCACACATAGTTCTAAAAGACAAGGGTTCGAACCCACCCACACACTGTGATATCTAAAAATGTAATAATCAGTTCCTTATTATAATCACATATCTAATTAGTGTCTACATTTCCTAGTATCTTGTACATATTACACAACTTCTAAATAGTTTGGGATTTCAAATTGGGATTTAAGTAAGGCCTGTGCAATATGATTGGCTCAAATTCGTGGTGTACCCCTAAGTCATTTTAAATCTCTATGTGGACTTTCCGTCCCCAACCCACCCACCCCCCCTCTTTTTTTCTATAGGGTGCATGTGCTTGTCAGAGATAGAGAAAGACAGAGAGAGGGAAGGTGAGAAGTCACTCCCCAGGGGGATGGCCACACTGCAATCCCTTCTCCTCCATTCTCCTCTCAGGCTTTGGGACGCGCATGCATATGCTCCCAGCATGATTTTCAAGCTGCTGGGTCCAGGACTTGAACCACACAGTTGGCCATGTGGGATTCAGCTGCTTTAACCTCCATGCCATCGACCAGCCCCTCCATCTCCTTTTTTCCTTGCAAGTTATGTGTCTGTCATCACTGCTACAGTACCCGGTGGTCTGGGCTTTGCTGACTGCATCTCCGTGGTGCAGAGTCCCACGTTCCCCTGGCCTCTGTCCGTCCTGCCACGTAGAAACTTGGATCGAAGAGCTTGGTCAGGTTCTGCTCGTCTTTGTTTATTTTTATATTTTTGGCAAGATGATCCTGTAGATAGGACTGGTCCTCGCATCAGAAGACTCCGGCTGTCTGGTGGCTTCTCTGTTTTGGAATATGAGCAGTCATTGATCTCAGTGTCTGGACCCATTAATTGATTAGAGATTTTGAAACGATGACATTTGAATTGTAATTTCCCTCATCAGTCCATAATGCTGTTGTGGTTATGCTTTGAAAAGGCGTCTTTTATTTTAGCTGACGCTTCCGTAGAGGGAGCCAGTGCGTCCGGTGCTGTGTGGTGACGCAGGCGCGTGGTGGGCTCCGCCCCGCTTAGTTCTGAGCCCACAGCTTGGCCGGGCATGCTGACCGGGGACTCCTGTGGGTGTGGGGCGTGGGCATCGATGGCTCATGCCATCCCATGAGCCATCCTGCCTCTGCATGGTGCTGGGCAGCGGTCTCCACCCGGGACCATCCGCAGGGCTGCTCCTGGGCTCCAACAGGTTGAGGGCAAGGTCCAGTGTTTGCCCCCTGGGGACTCCGCGCGTCAGCAGGGCAGCGCATTAAAACCCACATCCTCCTGCAGCCCGGCTCCTGCTAACTAACTTCCTTACAGCCAGGGCGAGGGCGATGGAGCCACGTGGGGAAACCTTGGCCAGGTGGGCTGTTAGCCGGCAGAACGTGCGCGGGAGACTCGCTGCAGACTTAATGGCTGGGAGCCCACATGCCCGAAAGCCGTGGGGCGAGAACAGGACGAGGGTCCCTTCTTTACAAGGATTACCTTAGTCAGTACTGACAGCAATGCTCCCGAGGGGGGCGCTGTCATCCCTGCTGTTCTTACCAGGAAACCACAGCAGAGAGGCCAGCCGACTTGCCCAGAGTGACAGGACCCCAGAGCAGGAACAGCTCCCGGGTGTCTCTGCACCACACTGGGAAACGTGGTGGATCTCCTCAGTCGTGCTTTTCCTGGGAGAACAGACCTGGTTGTTTAAGGCTGTAAAACCAAACCGAATTCTCATTCATACCTGTCGTGTAGTCACGGTGGTATAATCTCGAACGAGGATAAGAGAAATGCAAATCCCAGGTACAATCACATACCTTTTCCCCCCAAATAATAATGTATTTTATTCATTATTATTGTTTAATTTGACCAGACAGAGAGAGAAAGGGACGTGAGAAAGCAAGTCACCAAGTCTGGGACTCAAACCACAGTTGGCCATGTGAGAATCCAGTGCCTCAACCACCACACCACCTGCTGGCCCTCAATCAAATATTCTACTGTACCCTTGATTAGTTAAATTACTTGTCTGAATCTTGTCCTGTCAAATCTGAGCAGATTTAAGTTCACCAAATCTTCTTTTAGTTGTTTATTTAACTTACTGTTATTGTTGTTTTAAGTTTGCTATAGGGCACCTGCACTCACCGTAGAGAGACAGAGACAGAGAGAAAGCAAGCTAGCAGGTCTGGGACTCAAACCATGGTCGGTCATGTGGGAGTCCAGCACCTCAACCACCATGCCACCTGCTGGCCCCCAGTTCACCAAATCTTGCTTTGTCACTCCGAGTTCTGTGGCTGAGGGCCTTGTGTTGTAGTATTCATTTTGCTACAGTTTTACTGCCCCAAGATATGATTTTTTTTTTTAAAGCTTTTTTGTTTTCAGAGAGATTTTTGCTATAAGACTGGTGCACTCGCTGGAGAGGCAGAGAGACAGAAAGTGAGAAATCACTCCCCTGGGGTGGGGGGTGGCCATGCCACAATCCCTTCTCTTCCATTCTCCTCTCAGAATTTTGGGCACGCATGCACACGTGCCCAGCGTGAGTTTCAAGCCTCCAGGTCTGGGGATCAAACCGTCGTTGGCCATGTGGGAGTTCAGCGATATCAGCGTTACTGTGGTATAACTTATGTGCAATAGAGCTCACCTGTTCTAAGTGTATAGTTCAGTGATTTTTAGTAAATCCCTGAGTTGATCAACTATCACCACTATCCTTTTTTTTTTTTTTCCCTTGGAGAGCTTTTTACTATAGGGTATATGTGCGTGCCAGACGGACAGAGAGAGACAGAGAGACAGAAAGCGAGAAATCACCCCCAAGGGGGGATGGCCACACCGCAGTCCCTTTTCCTCCATTCTCCTCTCAGGATCTTGGGTACACACACACGCGCACCCAGCGTGAGTTTTAAGCCACCAGGTCGGGGACGCAAACCGCAGTCGACTACATGGGAGAGTCCAGCGACATAGCCATTATGCTAAGTGCTGGTCCCTCCACTATCCAATTTTATAACATTTCCAACACTCCCCAAATCCTTTGTTTTCATCTATAATCAGTCTCCATTTCTGGCCCCAGCCCCCGGCCACCACGTGGCTACTTTCTGCCTCTGTATCTTTTTACCTCCCTGGACAGTTCACACAAATGGAGTCAGACAATACGTCATCTCCTCGGCCTCTGTCCCTTAGTGTGTGCTGGAAGTTCCTCCAGGTCGTGGCACGTATCAGGCTCTGTCTGCTTTCTTACAAAGTAACTTTCCACACGTGGGCAGACCAGGTTTTGCCATCCGTGCGGTTGGTAGAGGCTCAGATTGTTTCCACGTTGGGCCATAACGACCACCATCGCTGTGACGCCTATGTACGAATCCGAATCCTCATGTGCACACACGTTTTCATTTCTCTGGGTCAGGCGGCAAATTTATGTTTCACTTTTAAAGAAACTGGCAGTTGTCCAGAGTGTTGTACCAGTTCACACTCCCACCTGCAGTGTGTTAGGTGGCTCTGACGAGGCTAGTCTGAGCCTGCTAGGTGGCCAGGGCTCCACACAGGAAGGCCACCATGCGGTCACTTGCAGCAGTCCCACACCATCACCACTTTCGTCCCACTGGTGACAAGGCAGCCAGAGAACTTCCCCACACCTTCACCAACGTGTGGTGTTGTCTTTTTTTTCCCCTACATTATAGTCATCCTATTGGGTAAAAGTGGCATCTCACTGTGGTTTAAATTTGCATTTTCTTTGTGTCTAATGAAGTTGAGCATCTGCCCCCAAAGATTTTCAGCCATGACTCCTTACTGCATTTCCCAGAAAAACACTGAGAATCAGCCCTTCCTCTCTCCTTCCAGGGTCAGAAACGTTGGAGGAGGTAACTGCGAGGCCACATACGCAGGCCTCCGGGTGCGCCTCTGAGGAATTACAAATGTGTACACAGATGTACCTTGCCGTACTGTAGGTATACGTATTCGCGGGGGGCAGTATCGTTTTTCAGTACCTGAATACGATGTGCGATGGTTGAATCGGGATAATTAGCATGCCCACCACATCTGTGTACCTCGTGCAGGGACCATTTGAATCCTTTTCTCAGCTATTCTGAGATTTACGGTCTCAAGTACAGGAGCTGTTGCTAACCACATTCTCCCTGCTGTGTTTTAGAACATAGGCACCAGTTCCTGACAATGTTGACTCTGAGCACTAACACCTCTGTACTGCCGTGACCCGCCCCATGCCCCTCTGCCCTGGTGGTCACTCTCCACCTGTTTCTGGGGGTCACCCTTTCCATCTCCACATGTGGGCAAGGACATGCGATGTTTCTCTTTCCGTGCCCGGCTTGTGCTCCTTAACATCGTGTTCTTCACATGCATCTATGTAACCTCAAATGACAGGCGTCCGTCCTTCTGAATGACTGCATCGTATTTCACTGTGTCTCTCTACCAGACTTGCCATACCCACTCGCCTCTCGGTGGGCATTTAGGCTGACTCTGTATCTTGGCTATTGGAAAATCATCTTCCTTACCAAAGGGTTCTCTTGTCTTTCTCCTGAGCATTCCCCTCCCTAGCTCCCTGCCCTTTGTCACTGTTACAAGGTCTAATATGGGGGCCAGCAGATAGCAAAGTGGTTAAGGCACTGGACTCCCATGTGGTCGACTGCCCTTCAAATCCCAGACCTGGTGACTTGAAACTGACACTAGGTACATCTATGTGCATGCCCAAAAATCCCCAGAGGAGAACAGAGGAGGAGGGATTGTGGTGTGGCCATTTGCTCTGGGGTGGGGGGTGGCGTCTCACTTTCTGTCACTTCGGTGAATGCATGTGCACGTGTCCCCATAGCAAAAGTCTCTCTCAATAAAAAAAAAAGGAAGAAGAAAAAGTCTAATTGGTGGACTGGCCCCTTGTCCTACTGGTTAAGAGAGCTACATTCCACATGGCTGAACATAGTTTGAATCCCAGCCCTGGTCACCAGGCGTGGGTGCATGCATGCCAGAAATCTCAACAGGATGGGGAAGTGGAGAAGGGACTGTGGCATGACCATGCCTCATTGGTGGGTGCTTTTTCCCTCTCCCGCTGTCTCCCTGTCTCTCTCACAAGCACATGCATTCTCTGACCATTAAAATCTGATTTGTATCAAATACTTAAGTTTATTCAGAAGTCACTTGTTCCTGTGGGTGGTCCAAGTTTTACAGGTTGCTGTTGACACAAAGTGTGATCTCAGAAAGAATGCATTCCACTCCACACCCCTTGAGCGTTGTAACACATGCCTGGACAGCGTAATTGGATGGACTTTAGACTGAGTTTTCTGCCATGACTGCACTACAGGGGAGTAGTCAGCTCAGGGGCAGCTGGAGCACAAAGGCTCAGGCAGATGGGCCGGGTCAGCTGGGAGGATTCCTGGTAGTCCCTAAATCCTGGCAGATTTAAAGTAAGCAGCAAGCTTTGCCTTGGGGAGTCCACACAAAGTGGCATCTTCTCTGTGCAAAATGATGGTTTAAGATGGAAAAGAAATGTGGAACTGGATGCAGGAGGGCCAGGACTCCAGAGAGAGGAGTCAGGACCAGGGAGTAGCATGGTAGCTGGGCCAGAGTCCTAGGTGACCGGGAGAGGGAGCAGCCGAGGCCTGAGGTTTGGAGGAGCAGGCACAAGCCCCACAGCTCTTCCCGGCCGAGGCAGTGGGTAAATGGCCAGGAGTCGATGGCACCAAGATGGAGGAAGCGACTGTGAGTCCCTTTGAGCCTCTGCCTCCCTACAGTGCTGTGGTGGCCCAGACACAGGGTGGCAGAGCCTGCTGCGGGGTGGCTCGGGTGTGGCTAGTCCGAGCCTGCTAGGGTGGTCAGGGTCCGCTGACGGGAAGACTACCACATGGTCACTCGCAGCAGCCTAGCCCCATCCCCAAGTTTGTCCTGCTGTTGACAAGGCAGAGAATACGAGTAGTCCCCAGTAGGTAGCCCCTCGATCATATTTTCTGCATTTCCCTTGTGTTGAGAGGAGGCTTGTAAAGTGGCTAGGGAGCCACAGCTCACGCTGGGAAGACCAGGGTGGGAATGGTGATTCCACTTGCAGCCGGCAGCCTGCAGGCCCCGCCCCCGCCCTGGCCCCGCCCCGCGCCCCGCCCCGCGCCCCGCCCCGCGCCCCGGCCCCTCCAGGAGCGCCGCTGGCCGTGTAGACCAGCTGCTGCTGCCTGAACTGAGGGAGGCTGCCGCGAAGGGCTTTGCTGGGGGCTGATGCGCCTGTGTCCTGTGGCCCTCCCAGAGGATGGGGTGTCAGGACGGCTGTAGGCCTCACCGTCCTGCTCCTGCTGTGAAATGTCCCAGGGCACAGGGAGGGAGGACAAGCTGCAGAGAGGAGCAGAGTGAAGCCCGAAAGTGTGTGTGGCAGGGGCAGGGCAGGCTCTGGAGTCTGAAAGGCTCTGAATACAGAGGCCTGTCCCCTGGGAGGTGCAGGCAGGACTCCCATTGCTCCCCGCGGCCACCTGGGCGTCCGGCCCAGAACAGTCGCCTTGCCCAGCAGGGCCCGTCCAGGTGGAGCCTGCGCAGCTTTGCAGCCCTTGTCTGACAGCGACCTGCGCCTCTGTCCAGGCACCTGGCTCAGAACCCTTTCATCTGCGACTGTAACCTCAAGTGGTTGGCGGACTTCCTGCGCACCAACCCCATCGAGACCAGCGGGGCCCGCTGCGCCAGCCCCCGGCGCCTTGCCAACAAGCGCATCGGGCAGATCAAGAGCAAGAAGTTCCGGTGCTCAGGTAGCCGCCCTGCGCGTCTGCCCACCTGTTGACTCCTGTGTGCTCAGGGACCCGGTGATGGCTCCAACGAGGCGGCCTCGCCACTAGGGACAGTGCCAGAGGGTGCAGGCCCCAGACCCTAGACGTGGCTCTGAGTGGTTGTTCAGTGCAGGCAGGTCTAGGGAAGGAGCAGGTCTCGCTGAAGGCCCGGAGGGAGGACCCAGGTCTGTCCTCCCAGGCTCTGGGTGAGATGGGAGGCTGCCCAGGCCAGGCGTGGCAGAGTGGCCTCAGCACCACAGTGTGCAAGCACCAGCTGGAGCCAGCATGGCCAGCCTCTGCGCCCAGACCCAGGCAGGGCCAGGTGCCTCCTCTGCCCGGTCCCCATCGGTAAGGTCAGCACAGGCCTCACCTGGCAGCGTGGTGAGTGCCAGCTCAGTGGTTCTGGTGCTCTTTGTGACAGGTCAGACTGGGTGTGGTGGCACCCCAGCACTGGGTGCAAGGAGCCCACGTCCTGGGCAGGAAGGCCTTCTGCACCCAGGTCTGGGCAGATGGCTCTGGGCACGTTCAGGGGCCTTCAGCTGGGCAGCAGGGCTGGGGCTGGCCCAGGCAGATCCCTGCACCCAGGTGTCTCTGTTTCTCTCCGCAGCCAAGGAGCAGTACTTCATTCCAGGTAGGAAAGGAACGGAGGGCGCCAAGGCCCGCCTGGGGCACAGTGGCAGAGGGTGGGTCGGCTGGGGACCTGGGAGCCCCTGGGTTGGAGCCTGCCGCGGGGTCCTGAGCCCCCCCGCCCTCTCCCTGCAGGCACAGAGGACTACCAGCTGAACAGCGAGTGCAGCAGCGACGTGGTCTGTCCCCACAAGTGCCGCTGTGAGGCCAGCGTGGTGGAGTGCTCCAGCCTGAAGCTCACGAAGATCCCCGAGCGCATCCCCCAGTCCACGGCCGAGCTGTGAGGGCCCGGCCCCATGCGCCCTTCCCCTGCCCCAGACCCCAACACCCCTGGCCTGCTCCAGGCTTCCCTCGACCCCTGCTCTGCCTGGGTGACCCCGGGAGACGCCACTGAGCATGCCGGCTGCTGGCTTCCGCCCCCACCCTGTGGCCTTCTGTATCCAGCTCACAGCCCCACGTGCTGGTCACTGCCCGAGCCTGGTGGCTCTTCTCAATGACACTTTTGTCCTCTTCCCAAATCATTTCCCTTGTGCTCTTTTTATAACTAAGAATATGGGTTTGGGCACACACACGTGCATGCATACCTGCACACATCTGTCACTCATGTTTGTAAATTTTCATGGCGTTGTACATGTTAAGGATCTCCCGTTGACCTGCCCCCTCGCCCGGCACCAGGCTAAGCTGGCCTTTGCAATGGCAGCCATCTGCCCTGCCAGGCAAATCCCTCCTCTCTGAGTCCCGCGTTCCCAGTTCGGAAGGTCCTCTGGCATCCGGCAGTCTCGGACATGTCCGTTCTCGCGCTGTCTCTTCCAGACGCCTGAACAACAATGAGATTTCCATCCTGGAAGCCACTGGGATGTTTAAGAAACTTACCCACCTGAAGAAAATGTGAGCTACCCGTGCAGCAGGGCGCCTGTCAGGAGGGCGGGATGGAGAAGGAAGACTCTCCCGGGGAGGTGGGAGCTCCTGCTGGGGTGAGGGCCCGTGCACGGCCTATCGGGCGCAGGGGGTCTAATCCTCCCGCCCTCCGCTCTCCCAGCAACCTGAGCAACAACAAGGTGTCAGAGATCGAAGACGGGACCTTCGAGGGCGCGGCCTCCGTGAGCGAGCTGCACCTGACGGCCAACCAGCTGGAGTCCATCCGGAGTGGCATGTTCCGGGGTCTGGACGGCCTGAGGACCCTGTGAGTGGCAGGGCAGGAAGCAGGCCAAGCCAGCTGGTCTAAAACGGGCAGGGCCAAGCTGCAGGGCGGGTGGGTGCACTGACTGGAAAAGAAAAGGCTCCTTCCCCCTGCCCTAGCTCGCGGGAGGGTGGGGACAGCTGAGGACCCTGGCTGCAGTGGGACAGTAATCAAACGTCAGTGACGAGGCCTGTTCTCTGCTCCCTGGGGTATGGAGCGGCTGCCTGGTGGCGGGGGGCAGGCTCCCTAGAGGTCCCCCAGCATCACCCTGTGGTCGGCTGGGAGTGCTCACGGCTCAGCCGTGGCCAGCACTGCTGCAGGCAGGTGGGCCTCAGCAAGGTGGCTCTGTGGGGTCAGTAGGAGAGCAGGGACTTGTACTCTCCCTGGGATGCAGGGGTCCCATGACTCAGAGCCCAGCCAGAGCTAACAGGTCTGGGAGCTCAGCTGGGCTCTGGGGTCACTCACCACTCCATGAACCCTGCGGGCGGCGTGGCCCTTCCGTGGTCCTGTGGACGCACAGAGTGTCCAGGAGACAAGGCTTTGGCCTGGTGGGGCCTCCCAGGAGAAGGAGGGGTGCCACGTCTGCCCTTTCCACTCCGGTGCTGCATGTGGTGTGCACTGAGCAAACGTGACCACTGCAGACGTGGCCGGTGCTACCAGACGCTGGATTTTAAATCTCATCTCATTCTAATTCACTTGAACCTGGACAGCTCCTGTGGCTGGTGACCACAGTATTAACACGGCTCCGGAAGCCTCCTGCGCGGGCTTAAACCCCAGCTCTGCAGCAGGGTGCAGATTTGTAATCTGAGCATGTGTTTTTGCATTCGGGAGAGTGGCTCAGTGTGTGCCGCACCCCTGTGGGTTTTTGTTTATTTCACAGAAAGGGAACTTTGTTGCACACTGTGTTTGGCAGCTTGCTTTCTCACTCCGGAATGTGAACGTAGATGAACCTCTTCCCAGCCTCCTCCTGCAGGGCCATCTCCTTATGCTTGCCTGGTGTTCCTTGTCGAGGGTGCTCATTCTGAGGAAGGCGTGGACGGGGGCATGGCAGAGGGAAGGGCCATTGCAGGGACAGAGGCAGCAAGAGCCCAGGAGTGTCAGTGCAGGCCAGTAAAGAAACGCCACAACCTCAGCACCATCTTGAAATGACCACCGGTGCTCGCCGGCATAAACAGCTGACAGATATATGATATTTATATATATATCATATGTCTTATATCTGTCTCTATACTTGCATACACACACGTATATGCATGCACACACATTTATACACATGAGTGCACGCACGCACATACACGTATGCACTTACATGTATATGTCCATGAAATTGTCACCACTATCTATGCCGTAACTTATCCATTCCCTCTGAAAATTTCTTACTGCTCTCTTTATTAATTATTGTTATTAGAATTATAAGTGTGATAAGAACACCTAACATAAGATCTACCCTCTTGGCAAATTTTTAAGTATGTAGAACAATATGGCTCCTACATGTCATGCCGTACAGAAATCTTCAGGACCAGAATACAGATACATTTTTTTTTTAGATTTTTGCCACAGAGTGTGTTCATTTGCCACAGAGACAGAGAGAGAAAGTGAGAAATGACCCCCCCTCGGGAGCATGGCCACACCACAGTCCCTTCTTCTCCTTTCTCCTGGGATTTTGGGCATGTACATACACACGTATCCAGCGTGAGTTTCAAGCTGCTGGGTCAGGGACTCGAACCGTGGTCTGCCGTGTGGGACTCTGGCACCTTAACCACCATGCCATCTGCTGGCTCCTAATACAGATACATTTTAATGGAATCTTACAATATATTTTACTGAATAACCTGCTTTCTCCTTTAGATAGCGTTGAAATTTTGTCTATATCATCCTGTTTAGTGACTACATATTTTATAATTCCTAAAAATTCAGGCTGTGTTGGGTGTCACTGTAAGCCGTGCTGAGATGACTACCTTTATCACAAACTCCCGTGCCCATCGCGTGTGGACGGCTCCCCCGCGTAGGCCGTAGACAGGAACCAGGCGGAAAGTGCCTTTGCAGACCCGGCTGTCTCCGCGCGTGCTCTCTCAGGGTCCCCAGTCACTCTCCTGCTGGTGGCCTGTGAAGCCGCGGTGTGCCCACTGCTGGTGGCCTGTGAACCGCGGTGTGCCCACTGCTGGTGGTCTGTGAAGCCGCGGTGTGCCCACTGCTGGTGGCCTGTGAAACCGCGGTGTGCCCACTGCTGGTGGCCTGTGAAGCCGCGGTGTGCCCACTGCTGGTGGCCTGTGAAGCCGCGGTGTGCCCACTGCTGGTGGCCTGTGAACCGCGGTGTGCCCACTGCTGGTGGCCTGTGAACCGCGGTGTGCCCACTGCTGGTGGCCTGTGAAACCGTGGTGTGCCCACTGCTGGTGGCCTGTGAACCGCGGTGTGCCCACTGCTGGTGGCCTGTGAACCGCGGTGTGCCCACTGCTGGTGGCCTGTGAACCGCGGTGTGCCCACTGCTGGTGGCCTGTGAACCGCGGTGTGCCCACTGCTGGTGGCCTGTGAACCGCGGTGTGCCCACTGCTGGTGGCCTGTGAACCGCGGTGTGCCCACTGCTGGTGGTCTGTGAACCGCGGTGTGCCCACTGCTGGTGGCCTGTGAACCGCCGTGTGCCCACTGCTGGTGGCCTGTGAACCGCCGTGTGCCCACTGCTGGTGGTCTGTGAACCGCGGTGTGCCCACACCCTTGCCGGCCCTGGGCTTTACTATTATTACTTTAAGTATTCAGTGTGGCAGGGAGAAATGCACTTCTGCCTGGGCGTCCTTGGTGGTGAGTAGGTACGCACGTGCTTCGCGGAGGCTCAGGCACCGTTGCAGTTTCTTTGCGAGTCACTGCTCTGGGATGACCCGAGGCATTCCTAGTACAGGCCAGGCCAGACGTGTAGAGGTTCGCAGCCAAGGAAGGCTTGGTGGGATGGGCATGGCAGGTGTGAGGGGCTGGGCCCTGGGGGGTGGCCGGGGCTGGGCTGGGTGGACACGGTCTCTTCCCAGGGAAGAGTTTCAACACGAGTCTGTGGGCGCTGTGGAGCTCTCTCTAAGGGAGAGCGAAGCTGTTCACTGGAGCAGGGCGGCCAGGGTCCCCACGGAGGAGGGGTGGGCCGAGAGTGTCCCGCTGTGTACTATGGATGGGTGCCTGAGTCTGGAGTCCTGGGAACAGCTCGGAGACGGGACTCAGTTTCAGGAAAGCCCCCAGGGCCTTCACCTGGCATGTGGCCTGGGGGTGGGGTAGCCCCGGGGCATCTGGGGGTGAAGGTGAGGTCTGGGGGCCACAGGTAGAAGGAGAGGAGGCGGGAGTGTGTGGCATCTCAGAAGCATGGCGGGCTGGAGGCGAGCTCCGGGTGGAGCGCCCTTCCTCATACGGCCGGAGTTGGGCCCTGCTGTGGCTCAGCACGAGAACCACAGACTGCCAGAGCCACCTACGGACTGGCAGTGCTCAGGCCATGCCACGAGGCCCCTGCTCTCGACTCCTGCCCTCACCGCCCCTGCTCACCGCCCCTGCCCTCACCGCCCCTGCCCTCACCGCCCCTGCCCTCACTGCCCCTGCTCTCACCACCTCTGTTCTCAGCCCCTGCCCTGACCGCCCCTGCTCTCAGTCCCTGTTCTCAGCCCCTGCCCTCACTGCCTCTGCTCTCAGCCCCTGCTCCACCACCACCGCTCCACCACCCCTGCCCTCACTGCCCCTGCTCTCAGCCCTGCCCTCACTGCCCCTGCCCTCACTGCCCCTGCTCTCAGCCCTGCCCTCACTGCCCCTGCCCTCACTGCCCCTGCTCTCAGCCCTGCCCTCACCGCCCCGCTCTCAGCCCTGCCCTCACCGCCCCGCTCTCACCCCTGCCCTCACCGTCCGGCTCTCACCCCTGCCCTCACCGCCCCTGCCCGCAGGATGCTGAGGACCAACCGCATCAGCTGCATCCACAACGACAGCTTCACGGGGCTGCGCAATGTCCGGCTGCTCTCGCTCTACGACAACCAGATCTCCGCCATCGCGCCCGGGGCCTTCGACACCCTGCAGTCCCTCTCCACGCTGTGAGTCTGGCTGGCCCAGCTGTGGGCGTGGGAACCCGGCTGCGGCCCTGCGAGGACTTCTTGGGGGCTGGGTTCTGAGGTGGTCGGGTGGGGGCTCCCACTCGAGGTCTGCCTCTGGTCTGGAAGCCGGCCCTCCAGTGGCTGCTGGCTGGGTGGCTGTGTGGCCAGTGTGTGGCCGACCCTGCAGAGGTGACAGGGCTGGGCCGGGCTGGGACAGCCGAGATGGCAGCAGGTCCTCACGGCCACACGACCGCGCCTTCCAGAAACCTCCTGGCCAACCCCTTCAACTGCAACTGCCAGCTGGCCTGGCTGGGCGACTGGCTGCGCAAGAGGAAGATTGTCACGGGGAACCCGCGGTGCCACAACCCGGACTTCCTGCGGCAGATCCCCCTGCAGGACGTGGCCTTCCCTGACTTCCGGTGTGAGGAAGGTAACTCTGCGGGGAGGCTGGGCCTGGAGAGGGGCGGGCGGGCAGCACCCCTGCTGTGCCCGGAGAGGAGGGCGAGGAGGCCGCTGCCGGGGCTGCGGTTACGGAGCAATGACGCCCTCACGTCAGATAACGGCTCAAAGAGCGGAGGCAACGTGGCCTCCTCTCCCGGCGCTCGGGGGAAAGCCGTTCATGGCTCCGCGCGTTTTCTTCACACCAGTGGCCCCCGCCCAGCGTCCTGTCCCTACAGACTCCGCTTAGGGGGTCACCCTCCTCAGTGTGCACTAGGATGCTCAGTCCCATCCCCATGCGGGAGACCCTGGCCACTCCTCTGAAGCCTCAGTCCCTCCCTGTGGCCACTCCCTCCCCCCACAGCGCTCCGAGCATGGTCACACGAGGTCGCTGTTGGACACAGAGCCTCGCTGAAGGTGACAGAGCGGGGCTGCTGCAGCCAGGCCCCCCGTCCTTCCGTCCTTCCGTCCCTCAGCACCCCTCCACCCACCGTCCGTCCGTCAGGGTCCTGAGGCCCCGTCCTCTCTCGGTCTCCCCCGCCCTTAGCACCTTCCTGCCCCATCCGCTCCCGGGGGCCAGCCCCACTCTCAGGCTGGCCCATCCAGCCCACGGCCGGTGATGCTGGGGGGCTCCAGCTTTCATACTGAAAGAGATTTTATCCTATTGCCAGGGGATGTGTGTACCCGAGTGTGCACAAACACAGAAAGCACCCCAGAGGCAAGGTCATGCCACGCTTCATTTCTTCATCCTGTCAGGATTCGGGGCTCACATGCACACACACCCAACATGTCTTCAGGTCCCGGGCTAGGATTTGAACTCTGGTCGGCCATGCGAGATCTGACTCCATAGCCACTCCCTGGGGCCAGCCCATGCCAAGAGATTTCTAAGCAAAATCAGTGGGTTCTCGAGAGCATTTTGCTTCCAATGTTTACTTTTTTAAATCGCCATACTGTTCACATACACGTGTTCATAGCAATGTATGTAATAATCGCTTGCTAGTCTTTTTAATCCTGATTTTAAAACTTAACTACATATTTTCAGCATTGTCTCATAGCATTATTTCTAAGAAGTAGTTTCTTTTATTTTTCATATCACAAAAGCGATGCACCATGATTCCTTGAACACAGCCATGGGAGAGTCCTATGTAGAGAAAATAAGGTCACCGACGTGTCCAGCCCCTGGCCGCGCTCCCCAACCCTGGGTAACATGTCACCATTCTGCTGTGTGGCCTTCCATCCCCTCGCTGTGTGTTCATTGCACATGGAGGACGCACACGTAGGCCACGTGTGGACTCTTGCAATGCTCCCTGTGAACACCTGACATGATGGCCCATGTCTGCGGGGTCACGGCTGCTTCTCCAGTCCCCGCCTGGGCCTTGGGCTAACTCCCAGAGTCCTGTAGTTGGGCACGGGCTGGGAACACCCGAAGATCGTGCCCGTGGGTATACGAGCGTCCGTCCTCAGATGCTTCCCAGCAGCCAAAGGGTGTGAATGTCTTGGGATGTTCCTGCTGAGAGGCCGCGGAGCCTGGTGTTCTGGGGCCCAGTTTCTGGAGGAAGCCCACTGGGTTCGACTCCAGTCCCAGGCAGGGGGACCTTGGGCACATTAGTTAGCCACTCTGTCCTCAATTTCCTCCTTTGCAAAATGGGCAAATAACACATCCACCAGAGAGATTTTTAAAAGATTTATTTAATTTTATTTATTATTATTAGAGTTTTTTGCTGTTGTTGTTTGTTTTTAATTTGCTGTAGGGCACATGTACTTACTAGAGAGGGAAAGTGAGAAAGCAAGCTGCCAGGTCCGGGACGTGAACTGCAGTCTGCCATTTGGGAATCCAGTGCCCTTAACCACCACACCACCTGCTGGCCCCCACCAGAGAGATTTTTTTTTTAAATCATTGGTTTATTTATTTATTTTTACATTTTCCCACTAACATTTACTTTACTTATCAAAAACTTTTTGCTCAAACTCCATAGTTCTTGACAGTTAATGAACAACTTTCAAAATTTCAAAAAACTGAGTTTTAAAGATAATGTTCAAAGTATCTGTTATAATTTTGTTTGTGACTCTATAGCAGAGACAGTATGGTTTTAAATATTTTTGAGAAAATATTTACATGTCGACTACTCAAACTGTCACAAAGCAAACGCCCAGCACACTAGTCACACATAAACTTTCTCAGTTCAGCCCTGCCTACCAAGTATTCTGTGATATACCATCTGCTAGCAAAGATCAGTCTCTTTTTCTTCCTTCAAAGTCTTCCTCAAGAAAATCCTCTGGTTGTGGCTGCTCTTTTGCGATCTCTATTGACAACAATGCTGGGCTGGAAAAGTCCGGGTTATTGTATGGTACGAATTCTTTCCTATGGCTTCTCTAATCCTCTCTGCCAGGCAGAGCTGTTCATGGTGCCAGGCCATCTTCCCAAGAGCTTCTGTTGGCTTCCTTGAGATCCACCTTAGTTCCATAGTTTTCCGGTTTAATCTTCAAATGTGACATTCTAGTCAAAGCCCTGTCCAATAACAAGTATTTCCAATTTCTGATTCAAGGCAACAGGTATTATTGAATTTATGCAAATAACCATTCTGCCACAAAATAAGAATACTCCCAAATATTTTCCAATTCTAGAGGGGTCAGGAAGGAAGAAATGTTTATGTTTCCATTTAAAGAAATAAACGAGAAGAAAAAATATTTTAACAAGTTGCTGAACCTATCAATAGCTCAAAAGAAAGCAAAATTCCTGGGGCCAGCAGTTAGCGTAATGGCTATGTCACTGGACTCCCACGTAGTCGATCGCGGTTCGCGTCCTGGACCCGGTGGCTTAAAACTCACGCCGGGCACGTGTGCATGCGTGCCCAAGATCCTGAGAGGAGAATGGAGGAGAAGGGATTGTGGCGTGGCCATCCCCCCTGGGGGGTGATTTCTCACTTTCTGTTTCTCTGTCTCTCTCTGTCTGTCTGGCGTCTGGCGAGCGCACGCGCCCTATGGCAAAAACCTCTCAAAAAAAAAAAAAAAAAAAAAAAAAAAAAAAAAAAGCAAAATTCTTAAATTGGGAAAATAAAGCATAGTTTAAAAAATCAGTGATGTTATACTCAAAAGTCATAAAATTCTATTTCACCAGCTCAGTCTTATGAATCTGCAGTGTTACTGTGGTTTGATCTTTCTGTTTAAATCCTGGAAGTTAACACTTAATGTTATTATTGATATTTCTTATCCCTAGCATTAAGTTGGTCATTTTCTTGGTTACTTTTTTTTTTTGAGAGTTGTTTTTTTTTTTTTTTTTTTCTCCCCTATAGGGTGTGTGTGCTTGCCAGAAAGACAGAAAGAGACAGAGAGACAGAAAGCGAGAAATCACCCCCCAAGGGGATGGCCATGCTGCAATCCCTTCTCCTCCATTCTCCTCTCGAGATCTTGGGCACGCATGCACACGCTCCCAGCGTAAGTTTAAGCCACCTGGTCCACGGTTAACTACATGGGAGTCCAACGACATAGTCATTATGCCAACTGCAGGTCCCCTTGGTTGCTTTTTGTTCTCTTATTTCCGTATGTGCCTTTAGTTTTCCTGGTAAAGTACTCCTTTCAGAACTTCTTCAAGAGTGGGTCTGATATTGGCAAATTCTTTCAGGTCTTGTTTATCTGAGAATGTTTTTATCCTTTCCACATGAAGGATAATCTTGCTGGGTATAGTATTCTTGGTTGAAACTGTTTTTCACTTAATACTTTCAATATCTTTTCCCATTCTTTCCTTGCTCGCATTCTATCTGATGAGAGGTCTGCTGTTAGCTGGATGGGAAAACCTTTATAAGTTACCTGACCTTTCTCTCTTGCCAATTTTAGCATCTTGTCTCTGTCCATGGTTTTGGTCAATGTGGCTATGATGTGCCTTGGAGAAGATCTTTTTGGCTTGATTCTATTAGGGACCCTTTGTACTTCTTGGGTCTGGATATTTGAGTGCCTCTCTAGATTTGAAAAGTCCTCTTCCAGGATTTTATGGAATAGATTATCAATGCCCTCATTAGTTTCCTCACCTTCTGGGATACCGATTATCTGATGTTTGGGCACTTAATGGTATCCAGCATTTCTCGTATCGTATTCTCATTTTTTGGTGTTATTTTATCTTTTTCTTTTTCTAGGTAGAGGTTTTGCCTTCAATATTCAAGATTCGCTCTTCTGAATGGTCCGATCTGCTTTTAATACTTTTGAGGGTGATTTGATTTCCTGTATTGCTCCCTTCATCTCTAACAGCTCTATTTGATTCTTTTTATGGGGTGTATTTTCTCTTTCAGATTGTGTAGGAACTTCCTCACCTCCTGGAACTGGTCTCTTTTCTCCTGCATCTTCTGGAGTTCATTGTCTCTCGGCTCTTGCATCGCATTTAGTGTTGTCACTATGAATATTCTGAATTCTCTATTGGACATTTCTGCAAGTTCCACTGTGCTGTCTGTGGATGAGGAGGGATTGTTCTTTTCCCTTAGGGAAGAGAGAGTTTCTTGGTTTCTCATATTTCTTGTGCCACTGCCGTGGTTTCTGGTTACTCTGTGACAAAATCTCTCCTCTACTGTGCTTTGCAATGTGGTATCCACAGAAAGAGGTTGTGAGTTCAGATTTATAAAAAGAGGTCTCTTCCTTAAAGCAGGAGGTTCAATAAGCGTGGAGGACTTTGATGACTCTAAAAGTATTCAGATGCTTGGCTACTGTGCACTATCTAGCTAGACACTCAGTATGTGGAGAGTGAAGACCAGAGTGGGAAAGTAAGTTTTAAAAAATAAAATCAAAAGGAAAAGAAAAAAAGTAGACGCAATCCACCAGAAAAGAGAACAAAAAAAATTTTTAAAGGTAAAGAATGAAAACCATGCTGTGCGAACACACTAGGACACACCTCAGATTTAAAATGGTTTCTGAAATTAGCAAGAGAAAGAAAAAGCCCGAAGTGAGAAGTGGTTTAAAAATTAAAAAAAAAAAAAAATTAGTTCAAAACAGACAGACAGAGACAGAGGTTGCCCTACCGGTCTGAGTATCTCAGGGGTCTAGAAAATGGAGTTTAGAGCATAGCTTCCCTGAACATGCCAGGACAACCTCAGATTTAAAATGGCTTCTTGACTGAGTTCCCACCAGAGAGATTTCTGAGGGCTTCGGGAGGTGGTCCCTACTCGTCACAGGGGGCCAGCCGTGGCCATCCCTCCATAACTGACCATCATGTCGCCAGGAAGTACATGCTGCCTGCTTCCTAGTGTCCTCAACCACAGTCACTGTGGCCTTTGCTGTCCCTCCTGTGCCCAACCAGAAGAAAGGGAGTCACACAGAGGGTGCCCAGTTATTGTTACGGGAGTGGCTGGGTCCCAGGAGCTCAGACCCAGGCTCGGACAGAGTCATCTCTGACCAGGCGACAGACTCTGTCCTTGCGGTATCTGTGTTCTAGGGGGCAACATTCACCCCTCTACCACATGGCTGAGGACGTGGTCTTTGATACCGCGTCTGGTAGGCCGTAGTAGGTGATCCAGAAATGGCGGCCCGTCCTCCTCTGCGTTGCCTGGGCCCGCCTGGAGCCCGAAGTGAAAGAGATTTACCTAAGACCTATCGGAACCTCAGAGTGTGCCCGGGGCCATGTCCCTGTGTGGGTGTGGGTATGTGTGTGGGGGGTGTGGGGAGATGTGGGTGTAGGGTATGTGTGTGGGGGTGTGGGTATAGGCTGTGGGGGGGTGTGGGGGGTGTGGGATTTGTGTGTGTGTGTGTGTGTTAGGGTGTGTGTGTGTGGGTGCAGCAAGAAAGAAACTTGCAGGAGGCAGAGGGAGCAGGGAGAGGATTTGGGGGCTGCGCGCCCTCCCTGAGCAGGGCCGGCTCCCTCCCCAGGCCAGGAGGAGAGCAGCTGCCTGCCCCGGCCACAGTGCCCCCAGGAGTGCGCCTGCCTGGACACCGTGGTCCGCTGCAGCAACAAGCACCTGCGGGCCCTGCCCAAGGGCATCCCCAGGAACGTCACCGAGCTGTGAGTAGCCAAGGGGCCCGTGGGGGGGCGTTTCCCGAGGGCGTGCTGGCTGTAGCAGGAGGCCGCGGAGAGCAGGTGTTAGCTGACCGAGAGCTGGGCCGGGGCTTCATTAAAAGCCTGGCTCCGAGAAGGCGTGGAGTTTTGTTTGTTTTTTTCTTTTAAGATTTTTGCCTTAGGGTCTGTGCACTTGCCAGAGAGAGACGGAGGGAAAGTGAAAAATCACCCCCAAGAGGATAGCCACGCCATCACAACCCCTTCTCCATTCTCACTTTGGGATTTTGGGCATGCATGCACATGTGTCAGAGTGATTTTGAAGCTGTCAGGCCTGAGACTCGAACTGCGTAGTTCATGGGTGATCCAGTGCCTTGGCCTCCACACCACCTGCTGGCCTCTTTTTTTTCTTTTTTTGAGAGTTGTTTTTTTTTTTTTTCGCTATAGGGCGCGTGCGCTCGCCAGACGGACAGAGAGAGACAGAGAGACAGAAAGAGAGAAATCACCCCCCAGAGGGGATGGTCACACCGCAATCCCTTCTCCTCCATTCTCCTCTCGGAATCTTGGGCACGCACGCACACGCGCCCGGCGAGAGTTCTAAGCCACCGGGTCCGGGACGCGAACCGCAGTCGACTACGTGGGAGTCCAGCAACATAGCCATTACGCTAACTGCTGGCTCCCCTTGCTGGCCTCTTGATTGTCCCTCTGCAGTTACCTGGCAACATGAGTCTGGGTAGTGCCTCGATTTATTTTTTTAATTAGCTGTAGGGCACATGTTTGCTGGAGAGAGAGAGAGAGAAAGAGAGAGAGAGAGAGAGAGAACACTCCCTAGGGGAGACAGCCACGCTGCAGTCTTTTACCCACTTACTACCAGCTGGCTCAGTGCTTGGGTTTTACATGAGGCTCTGCCCTTACAGTAAGGAGCAGCGTCACTTTTCACGCAGTGCCATCTCATAAGCACTCCTGTTGTGCAAACATCCACAGGTTGGTTACCAGTGACAGGGTATTCCTCCCTCGCAGGCAACTGTAATCCGAGAACGGATCCCCTTTCGTTGGGTGTTTGGTTGTTCCTGACTTTTTACAGTCACGGACAGCGTAGGGGAGTGTCCCTGCAGTGAAAACGCAGGCCAAAGAGCGGTGCAGGGTTAGGCCTCGGCTGCCTTCTGCCTCCCCCGGCCCTCCAGGGGCGTGCTTCCGCCTGCCGCACTCCCACTGCCACTCCCGGGTACGGCGGCCTTCCTGCCCCTGTGGGAACCCGATATCACGGGGCTCAAATCTTCGTGGATTCGGACATGACGGCTGAGCTCATGTGGGGTGTGGCTGTGAGTGCTGATGGCAGAGGGGGCGTCTCCCACGGCCACCTGCAATGGGGGCTCTGGGCAGCTCCTGACCTTGCCTGACCCCTGGAGGGACCTCCGGGCCCTGCCGCTGGGCACCTGAGGTCTTCCCAGCTCTTCCTCTCTGGCAAGGCGGCCATTTCTTCACAAGCACATGAGCCACCACTGGCCTCCTGGGGTGCTACCGCAGTGTCAGCAGTGGGGTGCCCTCACGTCCTCCTTGGGGCCCACCACAGCCCTGAGGGTAAGGGACAGGTGGGGCAGCTGCCTTCCTGACCGAGGACGCTGCTGTCGGGGGCTGGGGCGGTCACTCAGGCTCTCCAAGCCTCAGGTTCCTGATGTGGAGTGGGGCTGTGACGCCTGCTGGGTGGGACGGCCAGATGGGACAGGGGGCCCTTGGACGGGGGCACAGTGCAGGCCACGTCGCTGCCGCCCGCACCTTTGGGACGCAGGTGAGATCTGAAGGGAGGCGGTTGGTAGGAGCCTGGCTGGGGCTCAGCTCCCACTCAAGTCACTGCTTGGCAACTCCAGTCTCCAGGGGAAGGGCTGGAGGGCGGGCTGGGGGTTCAGAGTGTCTTGAACCCCAGGCTCCATGTGGGAGAAATGGGAACCTTGGGAAGCTTGGTGCCTAGGAGCTTGGAGTGGGCTGGGTTGGAAGGACCGTGGCCTGGAGGGTGGGAGCAAGAGGGGGCCCAGTGAGTGGGTGTGGGTCGGCCCCTGGCGGGGTGAGGCGTGGGGAGGAGGTGTGAGTGGAGCAAAAGCAAGTGAAGAGAGCCCATGGGCGGGAGGAGCAGGGGCGGGAGAAGTGACCCCGGCCCTGGGCTGGTAGGATCAGAGAGGCCCCAGTGGAGGTGGGGAGGCCCACTGGGCATGCTCCGTCTGGCTTTCCTGGGACGGCCGTGGCTCCCAGCAGGCAGAGAGGGCGCTGGGAGCTGGCCGGGGGCCTGCAGGGGGCCTCAGAGGCACTCCCGCACAAATCGGGGCTACTTGGCCCGGGAAAGGTCGGGGGGTGGGGGGTGGGAACGTGCCAGGACTCGGAGGAGCCTGAGCTGCCAAGTCAGGGAGGCGAGAGGATGCCGAGACAGGCTTCACGTCTCGGAGGCCTTTGCCACGCTTCCCCTCCAGCGATCCTGGGCGCCGTGGCCTGTGGGTGGAGAGGAGATGAGCATGGAGCCTTGGCTGCAGGGGCTGCGCCGGGAATGGGGACACTGGCAGCCCCAACAGCCTAACCTGCTGTGTTCTCCTGCAGCTACCTGGATGGGAACCAGTTCACGCTAGTTCCAGGGCAGCTGTCCACCTTCAAGTACCTGCAGCTCGTGTGAGTATCCAGGTCGCCGAGGCCCCCAAGACTACCTCCAAGGACAGGAGGGCCACTGGCCACCAGCCACCATGGCTCTAGCTTCCCTGGAATGGCAGACCCCCACCCTCCTGGGCAGATCCCCGGCCCCCTGCGGCCTCCCGGGTGCTGTGTGTAGCGCTGTTTTGCCACCTGGTGGCCATGGCTGGGAATTGCATTGCTCCTTTGGTTTGGGGCTGTCTGCCTCTGTGCACATCACCTCCCCAGACCACCCTCTGGTTGGTAATTATTGTTAATGTGGGTTCTCCCTGCGAGGATGGAGGTCAGGACCAAAGTAGAGGGTGATGGAAACCTTTCTGGTGCAGCCTCAGCCCCCAAACAAAACATGAAATATGGCAGCTGCACACCCATCTGTAATGGGGATTTTCTTTAGGCGAACATCTGCTCTTCTATTTCCACCTTCGGCCATTTCTACCCCATGGAAATATACAAAATAAGCTCCCCGTGGCCTTCCAGGCTGGTGGGACTGTACCTCAGTTGTTTTTATCTGCTCATTGGCCAGATTCTATCAAAAAAGAAATCCAGAGAACATTCATCAGTGTGGCCTAGAGCTGAGCCCCTCGGCAGGCGTCTGGGCCTGAGTCAGCCGAGAACTGAGGACGGGGCCTGTCACTGGATGAGGAACCTAGACGAGGCTGGAAATCAGCGTACACTTCCCTCACTGGGAAGCCTTGCTATGAGAACAATGCCCACCGTAGCTGCGGGCGCGGGGACGAAGGTGGTTGCCTTCGACACGCTCCGGTGCAGGCTGCTTACACTCGGTCTGAGGACTGGTCGCTCTGAGCGGCGCTGGTGTGCAGAGTTAGGACGCTCTGTTGATCGTCTTTGCTTAATGACCCAGCGAGTGTGTTTTGAGCCTTCCATGCAGGAGTGGGTAGGGCTTGGTGGCTGGCGAGGAGTGTCAAAGGAGAATGGACGCTACGGGGTGTACCCGGCCTTTCTCTGGTCTGCCCCGAGGCCGCTCTGCTGGGCGTCAGAGAGACTGAGGAGGAGGGGAAGGGAGGAGGGGAGGCGATGTTGGCCGGTTCTTACTGGGAAACGCCTCTTAGGGCTGAAATGCCACCACCTCCCCTTTCAAGACCAACCACAGAGTCTACTGAATATCAGCGAGGAGCTTAGGTGGGTCTCTGACTGGCGGAGGGTCGTTTACTAGGGGGAGAAGGCAGCACGCCATCTTGTGAATGCCTGAGGCCAGAGCTGCACGAAATGGGTGGAGAGGAAGACCCCTGAGCCATGTCCCCAACCCCTGCTCCCCTGCTGTCCCAGCCCAGGAAGGAACCAGAGCCCAAGGTCACATGGGTGATGAGCTCCATGGTGCAGAACAGGGCTAAGGCTCAGGGGGTGCGATGAATGCAGGGTGGTGGCTCGGGGAGTCACTGGTGGGCACTGAGGATGGAATGTCCAGGGCACAGAAGTATGTGACGCTCAGAGGATTTCAGGACATCCAGAGCCTGCACGGTGTGGCGGGAGGGGGTGGTGGGTAGGAGCGTCTGGCAGGGGGCTGGGCAGGAGGGTCGGGAAGTGACCTAGTGGGATTTGTGTCCTGGGAAGCTTGCCGGGTGCCCACCCACATGGAAGAGGGGTCGAAGGGGAAATCGCTGTGGGCAGGAGATGAGGTCGCCCTGGTGGCAGAAACCAGGGAGGTGCCAGCGCCTGGTCTCGGCAGACTCTCCGGAGGGGACAGGCACAGGCCAGCGTCATCACTGTGTCGAGAGCGGGTGGGCAGGGCGGGGCTCGGGCTGTGGTGTCCACACAGGTGACTGTGTTTGAGGGTCCATAGGGACAGGCCCCAGGGGGGGCGCCATCAGCAGCCTCAGGGTTGAGAGAGAGCTGCGCTTCCTGGAGACAGGCGGCCCAGTCAGAGGGCAGAGGGTGCGAGTACAGATGGGGGTGCGAGCTTCGCGGGTGTCTGTGCCACTGCTGCAGTGACCTGGGGCGGGGCTAGAATCTGGCTCCGCCTCCCGCCAGCTGGGTGGCCTGGGGGACTGACTCACCGCCCTGAGACCTGGGTCTTTACTTGAGAAGTGCGGTCATCCTCTCCCTAACAGGGCTGTCCAGGGCTAGTGCCTGGCCATGGGACGTGCTGGCAGAGGGAAGGGACAGAGACCCTAGATCTGGCAGCTGAGGTGGCCCCAGGTCGGGGTGCAGGCCCCTGGTGGGGAGGCAGGAGCCACTCTACTTGCAGAGGGTGGGGAGAGGGGAGGCAAGGAGGCAGGAGGCCCTGGGCACAGTGGGAGTCTGGCGCTCAGATGAGGGCGGAGGGCGGAGCTGTGACCCAAGTGCTCCTCCCCACCCCCCCTCCTACTACTGTGCCAGTCAGAGCCCTGGCCCCCCTGGGAGGCCTTGGGCAGAGTCGGGAAGGACAACACCCAGGAGGGCAAGCAGGGGAAGCTTGTCTTTCTAAACGATGATGCCTCTGCCTTTTGCAGGGACCTGAGTAACAACAGGATCAGCTCCTTGAGCAATTCCTCCTTCACCAACATGAGCCAGCTGACCACTCTGTGAGTCCCGGCAGGGCTGGGGGCCGGGGAGGGCGTGGGCCATGGCTTCTGGGACCCCCAGCCCCAGCCTGCGCCGTGCACAGCTTGCTTGGTGCTGACAGCACGGCGGGCAGAGCCCTCACCTGCCGCTGGCTGGAGTGTGTGCCAGGGCTGCAAGCCTAACACCAAAAACTCCCTTCGCTGTGACATGCGCTTACGTGGGAAAGCGCAGGACGTATGCACGTACAGGCTAACATGATCACGGAGCTTGCACACGTGTGGGCCCCTAAGGCCCCCTGCAGAGCACTGCCAGCACTCCAGAAGCCCCCACCCTTTCCTGGTCACTGTCCCTCCCCACCCCCACCCAAGTCAGTCTGTCTGGGTGATCATGTCTTTGGGTTTCTTTTTTTAAATAGTATTGTTGTCTACATGTGCATTATAGTTTAATTTTGCCTTTCTAAAAATAATTATTTTTAATCTAATCAATTTATTATTAGTCTTCAATTTGACGAAAGAGAGTGAGAAAACAAGCCTCCAGGTCCAGGATTTGAACCACGGTCGACCATGTGGGAGTCCAGCACCTTAACCACCACACCACCTGCTGGCCCCAATTTTGCCTTTTATAAGCCTTATATAAATTGAATCATACAGGGTATATTCTTTTATGTCTGCTGCTTCTGCTTCCTGTGGTGAGGGGGATTTGTGCGAAGCTGCGGTCTGTTCGTTTTCACTGCTATGTCAAGTCCCTCTGTGGGTGCACACCGAATTTCCTTATCCGTCCTACTGGTCACGGCTGTCGGGCTTGTTTCCAGCTTGGACTGTGTGAGCAGTGGCCCCTGAACCTTTTTCTGCCTCTATCCCAGACATACGTTAATGCTGGCCTTAATAACACGCCGAGCAGCCGGTCAGAAAGCGTTAACAAGCATTCCTCTGCCTGCCCAGTGCTGGAGACCCTGTCTCACTCATCTTCCCAGCACCTCGCTTCACAGATAACTGCAGTTCTTGGGAAGGCCCCATTGTGGTCAAGCGGCGAACCAGGACTGGAAAAGGAGACGGCCTGAGGCCACAGGGGCCTGCCTGGGATACCCACCTGCATTTGTCCGCCAGTCACCTGGTCCCCATTTCATAGGCTTCATGACAACCTGGTGACTTGATTTCCTCTTCCTGGTGAGATTTAACCTTGCAAGGGCCCTCAGGGTCCCAGCGAACTGGCACGTGAAGGCTCAGGGACATTTGGCAATGGCTGGAAACCTTTCTGGGTGTCACCACTTGGAGGGAGGTGGTCCTGGCATCTAGTGGGCGAGGCAGGGATGCTGCTGAGCATTCTACCTACAGCACACAGGACCCCGCAGAGAACCGTCCACAGTGCTGAGGCTGAGAAAGCCTGGTCTAAGGGAACCAGCAGTTAGCGTAATGGCTATGTCACTGGACTCCCACGTAGTCGACCGCAGTTCGCGTCCCGGACCCGGTGGCTTAAAACTCACGCCGGGCGCGTGTGCGTGCGTGCCCAAGATCCCGAGAGGAGAATGGAGGAGAAGGGATTGCGGCGTGGCCATCCCCCCTGGGGGGTGATTTCTCGCTTTCTGTCTCTCTGTCTCTCTCTGTCTGTCTGGCGAGCGCACGCGCCCTATAGAGAAATCCTGGTCTAAGCAATCGTCTCAACTCTAGGGAACAGAGTCCTTTCCTGCCATACGGACACCTCACTTCACTTAGTACTTTTAAAAGCAGCTTTATTGAAGTATAATTAGTGTATAACCAACCGCACTTAAAGTGTAGGACATGATGCGTCTGATGTATGCATGCACCCAGGGGAACTGTCACCACTGTCAAGAACGGTACCCCTTGATAATCCATCCTTTCTGCCTCTCCTGGCCCCCTTGCCCAGGAAACCCCTGTTCTGCTTGCTGTCTTAGGTTAGTTTGCATTTTCTAGAGTTTTAAGTCAAATCCCAATATGAACTCTTTGTTTGGCTCCTCCTCCTCCTCCTCCTCCTCCTTCTTCTTCTTTTCCTTCTTCTTCTTTTTATGTTAATACTCTCAAATGTTAATTGTTCAAGTTGGCATCCCCGCTGTGGAGTAAGCATGTAATTAGAATTAGCAGTGCAGTCCTGTGTCCTATGACCGGAACGACTGGCTTCTTCCCCTGGCACAATTACATCGTGGTCTCCCCTGGTGCGTGTACCAGTGTTTTCTTCCTTTCCCAATGTCCACTTCATGGGTGCGCCCAGGTCTGCTGGGCCGCTCGTCTGCTGCTGGGCATGGCGCTGTCTCCAGTGCAAGCTGCTAGCAGCACCATTTCCCTACTCACCTGCCTGCTGCCCTCGCAGCACCTTCCTAAGCATCGTGGCTTCCTATCTGTAATAGTTACGTGTGCCCAGGCCTCGGCTGTCTGCCCTGGGCGTGGGAGGCTGAGGTGGTGGGCTCCTCAAAGCAGGTCCTGCTCCAGTGTCCACTTCCTGGGGAGCCCACCCAGGCCCTAGCTGATGCAGCCTCTATGCAGATTTTTTTTTTTTTCTTGGAGAGGTTTTTGCTATAGGGCACATGCACTTGCCAGAAAGACGGAGAGAGACAGAAAGACAGAAGGTGAGAAATCACCCCCCAGGGGGGATGGCCACGCCACAATCCCTTCTCCTCCATTCTCCTCTCGGGATCTTAGGCACGCATGCACATGCACCCTGCGTGAGTTTAAGCCACCGGGTCCGGGACTCAAACCATGGTCGACTACGTGGGAGTCCAGTGACATAGCCATTATGCTAACTGCTGGTCCCTGTGCAGACTGCTCTTAACCAGTAGTCACGCATTTCTCCTTCATTGAGGGCTTATTTGGACTCGGACGCTGACTAAGAGCTTCACCTGGCTTGTCTCATTTAACGCACAGAAGAGCCTCCTGGAGTTGGTGGTGTTTTTGTCTCCACTTTACATGGCCAAGAGCCCGGTGTGTTAGGGCAGAGCCCGGCCACACTCCTGTACACAGCTCTGACTCGCCTCACAGAGCGTGAGGAGATGTGGAGCAGATGGCCCTGGGCCTCCCGAGTGGCCCGCCGCCTTGCAGGCCCGGGGCAGTCCCTCGGAGCCCCTCATACTCCCCCTTCCTCCCTCCACAGGATCCTCAGCTACAATGCCCTCCAGTGCATCCCTCCTCTAGCCTTCCAGGGGCTCCGCTCCCTGCGCCTGCTGTAAGTCTCCTGGCTTCATTCCTCCAGAAAATCCTCTCCCTCGGGGACCTGCCACCCACCTGATGGGCATGAGTGTCCCCATGGCTGGGGCTCTGCTGGGCCAACGCTGTGTCCAGTGGTGGGAGTCTCAACACTCTCATGCAAACCCCTTACAGAAGCCAAGTGGTGAATGGAAAATGATTGCAAAACGGGGGGGGGGGGGGGGTGCTGCTGTACCCCAAGGTGTTTGTGGTGTGTGTGGGGGGAGGGTTAGCCTTTCATTTGCAGAGGCTGCTTCTGTCCAGATTCGAAGTGTTTGTGAGAGATTTGTAAACATTTTCTAAGAGTTCCACCATGAGGTTGGCCTCCTGATCACAGCCCTTTGTTATGTCTATTCCAATGTCCTCTGTCAGCCCCACCAGGGTCAAGGTGACATTTTCCCATCCCTAACTGTGGCTGGCCTCAGCATCTACTTCCTCACCAGGAAGCCTCCGGGTTCCCAGCTAGGAGAGGGAGGTGCTGGGTGCGAGAGTCCAGTGTGTGACATGAACGCAGCCTTGAGTTACTTATGGTGGCCGCGTCCTCCGGAGAACCAGGCGTAGGGAGGCCTCCCTGAGTTAGTAAGGGCTCCTGCTTCCTTCCCTGGGGCCAGCAGGGGGCGCTCTGAGCTGAGAGCGGTCACCCTCGTAGCACTGACGAGGGATCTGAGGATGAACACGGCGTGTCCCCTCTGGGCAGAGACCTGGGCCTGCCCTCATGGGTCCCCCACCTCTGCCTTGCGTGAGGCACCAGCAGCGTCTTCTCTCCTAGGTCTCTCCATGGCAACGATGTCTCCACCCTCCAGGAGGGCGTCTTCGCAGACGTGACCTCCCTGTCTCACCTGTGAGTAACACTGGCCCGATTTTCTGGGCCCTGTGGATTTTGTTTGTTTGTTTTCGTTTTGCTATAGGGCATGTGTGCTCACCAGACAGAGAAAGGGAGAGGGAAAGTGAGAAATCGCCTCCCCAGGGGGACTGGCCCTGCTGCAATCTCTTCTCCATTCTCCTCTCGGGGTTTTGGGCACACGTGTGTACATGTGTATATGCACCTGGAGTGTGTTCAAGGGACTGAACTGCGCAGTTGGCCACGTGGGATCCAGTGCCTTAACCTTCACGTCCCCTGCTGGCCCTTTGGATTTTATTTATTTTTTTAGAGAGAGATTTTTGCGACAGGGTGCGTGTGCTCACCGGAGAGACAGAAAGCGAGAAATCACCCCCCAGAGGGGTGGCCATGCCACAATCCCTTCTCCTCAGTGGAGGAGCATGCTCCTCTCGGGATCTTGGGCGCACGTACACATGTGTCAGACGCCACCGTGTCTGGGACTTGAACCATGGTTGACAACGTGGGAGTCCAATGATTTAATCATTATGCCATCTGTTGGCCCCTGGGCCATCTGGATTTTAACACCATGGACTCTGAGGAAGATGCCGTCAGAGCTTGATGCTTTTACCCTGAATGTAATTAAGCCGTGAACTCTCTCACAGTCAGTTCTCAGCCACGGCAGGGGAGCGGGAGGAGAGCCCTTCAAGTGCGGTAATGCAGGTGGGAGTGACCGTTCACTGATCACTTAGGATTTTGCACGCATCGCATCGCCATGAGCCTTCAATAGCTGCTCTTCTCATTTACACACACGAAAACAGGCCCAGGCAGAGGGGGAAGCTTGCCCAGGTCGCAGAGCGGGTTGGCCGGGGTCCCCCTCTAAGGCCCGTGCTCTGGAGCACGCTGCGGTATTATGCCTCTAGTGGGCGAGGCGGGGGTAAGCTCCAGAAGCTACCTCTAGGAGGTGGCAGAGTTGAGGTGGAATTGCTTCCCAACCGTCTAGCTGGCAGTACTGTGAGGATTCTTCTTCCCTCTTTTATAATTTGCTAGAGGGCGTGTGCTTGCCATCGCGGGACAGAGCGAGGATGAGAAAGCACACCACAGTTCCTTCTCATTCCCCCTCCTCTCGGATTTTGGGCATGCGTGCATATGTGCTCACATGTTTTCCTAGCCACCATGTCTGGTACTCGAATCCTACACTAGACATGGAGAAGCCAGGAATGTAACCGCCGTACCGTGAGCTGGCCCTCCGTGAGGATTCTTTAAAAGCAGTAGGTTTGCTCCTCAAAACCTAAGCATAGGACTGTCATGGGACCCGCTCCTCGGTACACACTCACAAGACTGAAAGAGAGGTGGGGGGCAGCAGGTCCACCACGCCAGCACACACGGCAGCAGCAGTCTCGAGTGCCCCAGTGGGACAGCCTTGTCCCCCACAGGAGAACGGATGAGCAGAGTGAAGCATGCACACACACAGGGTAGTAGTCATGGCAAGTAGGGGTGCTCTGAACCGTGCTGCCACGTGGATGAGCTTAGAGAACATGCTGAGTGAAGTGAGACCGGTGCACGAGGACCGAGTGTGACGTGGCCCCGCTTGGAGGCGTGCGGAATAGTCGCACACAGACGGGAAGTAGAAGAAGGTGGCGGGCGAGGACAACAAGTTTCCACTGGACGAGGAAGACCCGGAAGTAGCTGGGGTGGCGGCTGCACAATACGGATGGCCTCTGTGTCACCAAGTGCACACTGGAGTGGTGGAAATGGCACCTTCTACGTGACATGTATTTTGTCAGACATGAAGAAGTTGGGCAGCGGCAGGGCCATAGTGACTGCAGGCGCTTTCTGTCGGTGTCTGTGGGCGACAGGGCAAGGGCTGGGAGCGACTGCGTCCTTTCGCCCTCGGCACATGTCCAAGCCCCCAGGCCTACAGCAGGCGTGCCAGCAGACAGCCTTCTGGGTCCCTTGCTTTTCTCCTTGAGGTTTATTCATTCAGCAGCCTTACTGGATTTTCTCAGCTCTCACTTGGACCTCTAGAATCAGAGTGCATTTTTAAATGACATGTGCTGTGGTTGGAATGTTCTTCTCCTCCCAAACTCACGTGGAAAGTGAATTCCCACTGTAGCACTAGTAAGAGATGGGGCTCTTCAAGAGGTGCTTAGGGTTAAACGAGGCTGTGAGGATGTGGCCTCAGTGACAGCATTAGTGACTTTACAAGAAATGGAAGAGAGCCAGCAGGTGGCGTGGAGGTCAGCCATGTAGCCAGCCGCCCGGTGTGAGTCCTGGACCTGATGGACTGAAAATCATGGGGGAGGTTGGGGAGTTGGCACAGTGACTAAGCCATTGGACTCCCACATGGCTGACCATGGTTCAAGGCCCAGACCTGGCAGCTTGAAATTGACTCTGGGCATGTGTTCATGCATGCCCAAAAATCCCAGGAGAAGAAGAGGAGAAGGGATTGCAGTGTGGCCATCCCTCCTAGGGTATGATTTCTCACTTTCCTTCTCATGATCTCTCTCTCCCCAGTGGGCACACACACTCTATATGGCAAAAACTGTATACACACACACACACACACACACACATATATATAACCATATATATATATATATGTATATGTATGTGTATATATATATATGTATATGTATATGTATTTATATATTATTTATATATAAAATATTGCTGAGCACATGTGTATGTTTACCCAAAATCCTGAGGAGAGAATGGAGAAGGGATTATGGCATGGCCATCCCCTCTGAGGTGTGATAACTCACTCCCCACTCCCCCCGCCTGTCTCTGGCAAGCACTCATACCCGATAGCAGAAACTAAGAAAAAAGAATGAAAAGCAGAAGAGACCCCAGCTAGACTGCCCTGTCACCCTGTAATGCCTCCACCATGTCACGAGGCCGTGCGAAGGCCGTCACCCGCGCTGCACCTCGATCTCGGACACCCCAGCCTCCAGAGCTGCTAATGTGGAAAACCTCTTTTCCCTTTGAGAAAATGTTTTGCTATAGGGCACATGTGCTTGCTCAAGATAGAGACGGAGAGAGGGAAAGTAGAACTCAGACCACAGGGAGGATGGCCATGCCACAACCCCATCTCTCCCCTTCTCTTCTCAGGATTTTGGGCCTACACTCACATGCACCTGGCATGTTTTTCAAGCCACTGGGTCCAGAACTTGAACCATACAACCATCAGCCGTGTGGGATTCGGCCACCTTGACCTCCACGCCATCTGCTGGGTTCAAAACCTCCATTCTTGGTTTTTTTGTTTTTTTTTTTTTTGGTTTTTTTTCTTTTGAGAGGTTTTTGCTATAGGACATGTGTGCTTGCCAGAAAGACAGAGAGACAGAAAGTGAGAAATCACCCCCCGGAGGGATGGCCACACCGCAGTCCCTTCTCCATTCTCCCCTCAGGATCCTGGGCACACACGCACACGCGCTGGGCGTGAATTTAAGCCACCGGATCCAGGACTCGAACCACAGTCGACTACATGGGAGTCCAATGACGTAGCCATTATGCCAACTGCTGGTCCCCCTAAAACCTCCATTCTTTATGAATGACCCAGTCTGTGGTACTCAGTTGCAGTGACAGAAAATGGACCAAGCCAATGTGTTTAATAGGGTGATGTTTCTCCATGCTCCCCAAAGCACGTGAAGTCACGTGCACCCACAGTCCTAGCCTGGAGGAGCTGGGACAGTAAGGGCACCACTGCCTGCGGGTCTGCTTCCCTCAGGTGCCCGCTGTGCACTTAACGTGTGGTGTCTCCTTCCCTCCACGGCCAAAAGGGGGAGCACGTTCGTGTCAGCTCCATAACGTAGGCCAGAACTACCCAGAGCACAGAATTCCAGGACCTGAGCCCAGCCCAATGGTTAAGCTATGCACACGGAGAGCAGGACCCACATGGCTGACTGCAGTTCGAATCCCTGCCCTGGTGGCTTAAAAAACATGCATGTGTATGTGTGTCCAAAATCCTGACAGGGCAGAGAAATGGAGAGGAGATTGTGGCATGGCACGACCACACCCCACTGCAGAGTATATTCTCTCTCTCTCTCTCTGGCAAGTGCTCATGCCCACTGGTAAGAACAGCTAGCTAGAGATGACAGGTAGATTGATTCCCCGGCCTGTGTGGACTCAGTGGGAAGAGTGCAGTGGTTGATTAGCAATGGCTGCCATGGAGGTGGGAGGGGTCAAAGGGCCCTGTCCTACTGCCTGGATTTATTGTTCACATTTTACAACTCAGGCCCTGAAAAGTTGAGCAGTTTCACTAGGCCGTAAAGCTAGGAAAGAACAGAGACAGGATTTGAACCTAGGTGTGTGTGATTCCAAAGCTTGCTGTTTATTCCTTATTGCCTCAATAAATATGGCCTGGGTAGCCAGAGTTTAGCACTGTCGACTTTGCCAGTACCTGCCCTCTGTGACCGTGTGGGATGTTACAAAGTGAGTTCAAAGGAAGCGGTGACTAACTCTGAAGAGCTTCACGGAGGAGGTGTCATTTATCTTGCCACCCAAAAGGGACAAGGGGCTTGTCTTTTGGAGAAGGGGAGAAGGGCGTTCTAGGAGGAGGCGAGAAAGGAAGTGGGGTACTCAGTCGTGCAGTGTCACGCAGCACAGGGTGTTTGGTTGGGGGACGCATGGGGAGGGCGGAAGTGAGTCTGAAAGGAGACATTGGAATTTCACTGCAAAAGGACTTCTGTGTCATGGTAGCAGATTGGATGCTGTTCCGTAGATAGACGGAACTGAGAAGGAGGTCCGTTGTAGGAGACGCCTGGAGAGCCAGTGGCGAGGAGCGGCGGATGGGAGGAGAGGAGGCAGGAGGGAGCCGGGCTGGAGAAGGTGGCTCTGGACAAAGGCCTCGTAGGGACAGTGTTGCTTATTGTTCCCACGAACCTGAATTCACAGACTCGTTTCCATCTGCTATTTTTTTAAGTGTTTTTGCCATAGGATATGTGCTCTTTCCAGAGAGACAGAGATGGTGAGAGAGAAAGTGAGAAATGACCCCCTCGGGGGTGATTCTCCTCTCGGGAATTTGGGCATGCGTGCACACATACACAGCGTGATTTTCAAGCAACGGGTTCTAGGCTACGGGTTCGTAGTCGGCCATGTGGGAGTCCGGCACCTTAGGCACTATGCCACCTGCTGGCCCCTTCCATCTGTGTTTTTTACTCATTTTTTAAAAACTTTATTTACTTATTTCTTCCATGAACAAGAGAGACAGAGAGAAAGAAGGAAGTAGAGATAGGAGCCCTGCAGTCTCGGTGCTGTGATCCACCCCTGCTTAGCCAGCCTGGGCTCATGGGCACACGAGCCCAGCTTTCCCAGGGAGGCCTCTGGGCGCAAGCACAGAACCTTCTCCTGGGGTCAGCCTTGCAGAGTGTGCCACCATTCTGCCCCGTGAGCTCATTTTCTGTTGACGTTAATCTTTGGGAATTCTGAGGACCTGAACTGGAGGCGCTGCTCCCCAGAGAGCATTTGTGCTTGGGCTGCTCCTGCCCCGAGACCCCCAAGCCTGCTTAGCATGCCCCTCGGCTGCAGCCGAGTGCCCACAGCAGCTCTCCTGGCTCGGCCTTTTCAAGCATGTAGCTCCCCTTCCCACCTTCGGGGGCTCTCCTTACTGTAGCTCGTGTTCTTCGGGTTTAAAACGTCCCCTGAGCTCGACTCCCTTTGCTCCTTCCCTATGAGAACTGAGTAACACTGCAGTATGTTCTCATCCTGTTTCCAGCCTAACAGCTAGAGCCTTGGGCCCAGCAGGTGATGGGGTGGTTAAGGCACTGGACTCCCACAGGGCTGACTGCAGTTCGAGCCCTGGACCCGGCGACTTGAAAATACTGAATGCTGTGTGTGTGTGTGCCCAAAATCCCAGGAGGAGACTGAAAGAGAAGAAAATGTAGTGTAGCCATTCCCCGGAGGGTGATTTCTTACTTCCTCTCTCACTGTCTCTCTCCAGCAAACACATATGCCCTCTGGCTGAAACCTGAGGGGGGGGGGGGGGGGCGGGGAAATCTAGAACCTTTGCTTTTCAAATAGGGAGTGAACAATCTGTTTTGAATAAACAGAAAAACGAAAGCTGCAAAAACAAATTTTGAGCCCGCATCTATCTGTAAATTAGGACTTTCTTTAGGAGAATAGTGACAGCAGGCCACAAGACAGATCCAAGTTATGAGAAATAAGCCAACAGGTAACTGTAGAACGGGGCACTGGCGTTACTGGTTGGATGAGCTTGTCAATTGCATCCTCAGTGACAGAAATGGTCCTTTGTTATGAAGCAGCCTTGGGAATGAACTTTGCACCCAGAGCTGAACACGGAAACGGGAAGCAGCCTACGTGCTCGCATTCAGGCACACACGTCTGGGCGCAGTACTGGCGGACGGGGTGTGCACTTGCACACGCATCCTCGTCTCCTTTGCGATCCAGAGTAGAGCTCTCTGCGAGGAGTCTGTGAGCACTTCACAGGGGATCGAGGCGTGTAAAGGATGACAGAGACTCACCGCACTCACTCCGGGGTTCCCAAAGCCATGCGCTGACCGAGGGGTGGGACGTGCCCGTGGCTCCGTGCCCTGACATCCACTGGCGGTGCAGAGGAGGGCTGTCGGGAGAGGGTGAGGTCACCACGTGGAAACCCTTTAAAATCTAGAGTAGGAAATGGGACTTGGCTCTTTTCTGTCATGGACTTGCAGTGGGTCATGCTTCTCTTTAGGCCTTTTCTCTCACATGTACGGGAGTTCTTTCTTTCTTTCTTTTCTTTTAGGTTTTTGTCATAGGGCGTGTGTGCTCTCTGGAGAGAAGAGAGACAGAGCGACAGAGAGAGGGAGACCTCACCCCCATGGGGGATGGCCATAGCACAGTCCCTTCTCCTCCCTGTCCTTCTCTGGGTTTGGGGCATGCATGCACACATTCTTGGTTTTCAGCTGCCAGGTCCAGGGCTCGAACAGTGGTCAGCCATGTGGAAGTCCAGCACCTTAACGACCAGCTGCCTGCTGGCCCACAGGGTTATTTCTAAAGCCCCTGATGGTTTGAGCATGTCGTACTGACTGTGAGTGTGACTCACTGCCTGGGTTTCTCTCTGCCGTCCTTCCTTTTGTGTCTGCTTTGCCGTGGACACGTCTCTGATCTCCCTGTCTACCCCCCATAGACTACGCATCCACCTGTCGGAGTGCCGGACCCTGCACACAGGTTCCCCAGGGTCATCCTTCATTGCCATAATCTGGCGTCTCGCAGCCTCTAATCTACTGTGGGCTAGAAAGCTAGACTTCCAAATTCATTATGAATTAGACATGAAAAAGGAAATAAGAAGTGATTGAGCAACTTCTTGCTCAAATGACCGAAGAGCAAATTGCTCATCACGATGGTAACTGTATCACTGTAATTTATTAGTTGCTGGGACCAGAATAATGAAGACTATACACTCTAATTTCGGTGATGTACAAATATGCACACAGGATTAGAAGGGAAACACTAAAATTTAACCCATTACGTTGAGGGGATGGTAGGTGATTCTGTTTGCTCTGAATTTCCTCTGCACTGATGGTCTGTGCCTTCTCCTGCTCTTTGGCAGGCATGCATTCAGCAAGCACTTCTTTTTTATTTATTTATTTTTTTGAGAGGTTTTTGCTATAGGGTGCATGCGCTCACCAGACAGACAGAGAGAGACAGAGAGACAGAAAGTGAGAAATCACCTCCCAGGGGGGGATGGCCACACCTCAATCCCTTCTCCGTTCTCCTCTCAGGATCTTGGGCACGCACACACACGTGCCTGGCGTGAGTTTTAAGCCACCGGGTCCGGGACGCGAACTGCGGTCGACTACATGGGAGTCCAGCGACATAGCCATTACGCTAACTGCTGGTCCCAGCAAGCAGTTCTTCATGCCTGCAGGTGTCTGGAGAGCTGCGGATGCAGCACTTCCTGCGCTGAGTCCAAACACACATATGGCCTGGGAATGGGATAGACAGGAGGTCTAGCCCAGGTGAAGGTGATCTTAAAGTTCCAGCGTTCTAACCTCTGTAATGGTGGCCTGGGCATCGCCAGGGGAAGCTGTTCCCCTCCCAGTTACATCAATAGAAGCCTGCCAGGGCCGTGGCAGGAACAGACCGACAGCTACTGTGTCAGCGACTCCCAAGTTTGCCGAGGGGCAACAGCTCAGGGGTGTTTATACTTTCACTGGGGAGTGGACCTGAGTCCTTTAGCTTGACAGTCACCTAGCTGCTGTCCTTCAGCAGTGTCCCCTCCACCCCAGCCCCCCGGTTCTAGGCCGGGCCTATGGCTTCCACTTTCACTGAACTCACAGCAGTTCTGGGAAGAATGTCTCCAGGCAAGTACTGCGGACGAGAGGATAAGACACTCCTGCCCTTAGCCCCCAAAATCGAGCGTTTGGAAAACTAAAGTTTGAGATGCTGGACTGAGGTGTGGCTCTAAGCCTGCCGATAGGCACATAGGTAAAAGCAAACGTGAGTAAGCCAGGATTCATATTTTTGAATAGCAGTTTATAGCTCATTATCAGACCACACTTTTTTGTGATGCACTGATAAAAAAATTTTTTTTAAATATTGCATTTAGCTTTTGAAAACTATTCTATGTTACATCATGTTTTTATCACTATAAAATACTAACCTAGTGAATATAAACATGTTAAATATGCCATTGTTTTTGTATTCTTGGTTTTTTTTTGGGGGGGGCCTTCATGTTTTTTTCACACACTGGAGTTTCAAAAATCCCAGTGCCCGACCTTCCCTGCACATCTGAGAGGCCCTGGGAACGCGCAGTGGAAAGACACAGGGTCTCGCTCGCCCCGTTAGCCAGGATGGTGCTGTCAGCGAATAGGAGGGCAAATCTGAAGTACATGTCGAGGTCGACCCTGCTTTCTTGGCCGAGCGGTGGTATTCCCTCAACGGCCGTTTTAGGTTATATGTGCTTGTCTTTCTTCCCCTTCTAGATTGCAGGCTCTTTATCGAATCATAAAGTGAACCCCGGAGACGTGAGTGAGCATTCGAGGTCGCCCGGCAGGCAGTGGCAGCGCGGGGCAGAGTCCAAGCCCATTCAGGTGGAAGGTCCCACCTCGACAGCCCTGCTGCTTGGGGGACTCCTGCTCAGAGCTGCTGCGGCTTTTATTTATTTTTAAAAGAACTATTTTAACTCTATTATTATTATTTTCCAATTTGCCCAGAGAGAGACAGAAAGAGAGACAGAGGGAAAGTGAGAAAGCAAGCTACCACCAGGTCTGGGACTTGAACCATGGTCAGCCATGTAGAAGTCCAGCACTTTAACCACCACGTCACCTGCTGGTCCAGACTGTACTCCTCTCCAGGTCCGCTTCCTCGTACTGCTCAGAGCCAGGTAGGAGGGCAGTGCATGGCCGACCGCGGAGAGTGTGTCCGGCCTCTCCACCCACTTCTGCCTCAGGTTTTCAAACCAGCACTTAGATCGTGTACCTCAGACACGAGATACTGATTTTCCTGTTTGCTAAATGAAGACGTCTGGTCCTTTCTGCCCCCCAAATTTGTGTCTTGTTCGTCTCTATGTCTCCTGTGGCTTAGTGCAGATTCCGAGCTTATCTCCTGATTGGTAGGAAACTAAGAGGTTGACAATCCTTGTCCCTGAGGACTTTTTAAAAAGAATTATTATTGGGACCAGCAGTTAGCGTAATGGCTATGTCGCTGGACTCCCACGTAGTCGACCGTGGTTTGAGTACCGGACCCAGTGGCTTAAATTCACGCCGGGTGCGTGTGCGTGCGTGCCCAAGATCCCGAGAGGAGAATGGAGGAGAAGGGATTGTGGCATGGCCATCCACCCCCTGGGGGGTGATTTTCTGCTTTCTGTCTCTCTGTTTCTCTCTGTCTGTCTGGCGAGCGCAGGCGCCCTATAGCAAAAACCTCTCCAAAAAAAATAAAAATTATTATTATTGGGACCAGCAGTTAGCATAATGTCTATGTCGCTGGACTCCCATGTAGTTGACCGTGGTTCACGTCCTAGACCCGGTGGCTTAAACTCACACTGGGCGCGTGTGCGTGCATGCCCAAGATCCCAAGAGGAGAGTGGAGGAGAAGGAATTGCAGCGTGGCCATCCCCCCTGGGGGGTGATTTCTCGCTTTCTGTCTCTCTGTCTCTCTTTGTCTGTCTGGCGAGCGCACGCGCCCTGTAGCAAAAAAAAAACAACAACAACAACAAAAAAAAAAAAACAAAAAAAAAAACCCTCTTAATAAAAAAATAAAAGGAATTATTATTATTATTTTAGAGGTGTTTGACTTAGGGCCTATATGCTCCCAGAGAGAGACAGAGACAGGGAGAAGGAAAGTGAGAGGTCACCCCCCAAGGAGGATGGCCACACCACAATCCCTTTTCCTCCATTTTTCTCCAGGATTTTGGCACGCACATACACATGCCTGGTCCAGGACTTGAACCGTTGTTGGCTATTGAGAGTCCAGTGCTATGCCAACTGCTGGCCCCAAGAATTATTATTTTTTAAAAGAATTATATGCAAAAATGCATCATGACTTTTCCAAATACCTGATATTTATTTAATTTTATTTATTGTTATTATTATTTTTTAATTTGACCAGAGAGAGAGACAGAGACAGAAAGTGAGAAGACCAGGTCTGGGACTCGAACTGTGATCAACCATGTGGGAGTCCAGCACCTTCACCACCACACACCTGCTGTCCCCATTTGAGGGAAGCAGGCATGGCCTGTGTAAGTTGACACAGGCTTTTGGAAGGAAGCTACTAACATTTTCCACGTACTTCCTCTGCCACGGAGATCTGCATCTGAGGCTGTCCACACGTACCCTGGGACAACCAGGACGCCCGGCATCTGGGGCGTGCACTGTGGGCGTCCGTGCTCAAGGATGCTGTGAAGCCGTTCCACGCAGGGTGGACCCATAGGTGCTCACCTGGAAGGTTGCTGTGACCTGCTTTTGGTGACAGGAAGCGAGCTGCTCAGAAATGAGCATGATCTTGACCCATGGCCGACCCTGGTTCAAGTCCCAGATATGACCTGGGAGGTAGACCCACGTATACCGGGGTGAAAGGTCTGGAAGGTTGCACACCTGGGTATGGGGGGTGCGACCTCGTGTCCCTCTGTGGGCAGTGACCGTGGGGTGTCAACACGGTGTGCGTATTATAGTTTAGTGAACCATACTCCAGTGGGAGTTTCCAGTGCTCCCACGGCAGACGGCACCATTGCACACATCTTCATGCGCTTGTCCCGGTCAGTCTGCGAGAGGATGTCCTAGGAACAGAGCCCCCAGGTCAAAGGCAGCCACGCTGGCCATTTCACGGCCATCACGGCGTGCCCCTCCGTGGGAGCCACACCATTCCACACCCTCATCCGTAATATAAGAATGTGCCTTTTTAAAAATGGAGATGAAATTCATATAATATAAAACCAACCTTTTTAAGCATGCAACTCTGGCATTTAAAGTATGCACAAGGTGGTGGGGCTGGGACTTTGGCCTGGTCTGCAGCGCCTCAGAGGCGCTGAGGATGGAAATGCGTTCACGTGCTCTTTGTCCAATTACGAATGAAAAGAAAATGGAAGGGTGTGGGCTTCTGGGGCAGACAGCTCTCGTCGGGGCCCCGGGGGGATTACTTATTCCCTGTGAGGCTCAGTCCCACATCTCTGAGAAGGACGAGGGAAAGGAACTCGCGTGCCGGGGCAGATGAGGCAGGAAGGTGGCTGCTCGCTGCAGCGGTAGACGTGGCTGCTTTTCTCCCTGTGCGCCATGCCTCCACAGGCTCTGGCCCCGACAGCATGGGTTCAAACCCAGCTCTGCCTTTCTCTATGGATCAACTTTTCTGAGCCTCAATTTCTATACCTGCAACATAGGGCAATAGCGTGTGGTGAGGCTTGAGGTGTGATGTGTCTAAGACAGTGCCGGCCACAGTAAACGCCCATGAGACGAGGGCCGAGGGCTTTTGCCAGCCCGGAACAGTGCCTGGAACCCGAGGCACCGCAGGGGAAGGACCCCTGAAGCTGTAATGCCTGTTTCTCGCCCCTTCCTGCCCCAGGGCCATTGGTGCCAACCCTCTGTACTGTGACTGCCACCTCCGCTGGCTGTCCGGCTGGGTGAAGACTGGCTACAAGGAACCGGGCATCGCCCGCTGTGCCGGGCCCCCGGATATGGAGGGCAAGCTGCTCCTCACCACGCCTGCCAAGAAGTTCGAGTGCCATGGTGAGGCCAGGAGCACAGGGTGGGGTGGCCATGGGCGCTGGGCGCACCCCTGCTTCCTGCTGCTGGGGCCCCTGGGACTCGCCCAACCACACCAAGGCATTCCAGACTCCTGTGTCCCTGTGGTGACCACTGGGCAGGGGCAGGTGACAGGAACGTGAGGATGGCTGCTCTCCCATCCTGACATGCAATGAACAAAAAACACCGGGCAGAAAACCCCCAGGCCATCAGGGCTTTAATCCCTCCCGCGATTGTGCAAGGGCAATAAAGATAGCAGCAGTATTTCTGGAAGCCCCAGCCCCTCCGCGGAGTGAGCGCACACCTCCCGCTGCAGACGCGCTCTGCGCTGCGCTGGCCGCCCAGGCCCTGGTGTAGCCCGTGGGCTCGGCGGCTGCTCTCCAGACCCTCTGGACAAATGGAGCCTGGGTGCGACTCCGGCCTTGGCCTTGGCCTTGCTGTAGACACCTGTTCAGGGGTTGATTGACTGCCCGAGGAGCCCCAGAGGTCCTGCTGAGCACAGGCAGGTGGCTGCCCCAGGCAGGCTTTGTGCGCCAGCCGCAGGGGTGGGGCGCCCGAGGCCCCTGCCCTCTGTGAGCTCCGAGGCCACGTGGGAAATGAAACTGACAGCGCAGGGTAATGAGGAGGCCTCGGCCACCCCGCGGGCCGGAGGCTGCCACAGCAGGAGCTGTCTGCTCGCAGAGGCGCTGCTTCGGCTGTGAGGAGCCAGCGGCTTACGCCGGAACTTGGCTCAGTGCGTGTTGTATTTATTTTGTATTCACTCACTGTATGTCATTACAGCATACAGGATGAACTTTCCCACTCAGAAGGCACTGCACATTGGCTCAATCAGATGTTACCGTAGACATTATCTTCAACAGATAATGGTCCATTTAACATTTCTTCACTGTTTTGCTAAATTCTTTCAGTATTTATTTACTGGGGCGGGGTTGGTGCTGGAGAGAAGAGCTTTTGGTTTTTGAACTTTCTGGTGAAATAAAACGCAGGTGGGCAAGCCCGCCGCGCGTGAGCGAATGGCCAAGTGTTCAGCTTGAACTCACCTGCACATCCAGCCCGGGTCAGGGAACGGGACCCCACCTGGACCCCCAGCCTGGCCCTTCAGTTGTTAGGGAAATAGCACGTGCTTTCCAGGGAAGGGGTGCCCTGCGGGCCGGCCTCTTCCCCGTGCTCATGCCGCCCCTTGCCGTAGGCCCGCCCTCTCTGGCCGTCCAGGCCAAGTGTGATCCCTGCTTGTCTAGCCCATGCCAGAACCAGGGCACCTGCCTCCACGAGCCCCTGGAGGGGTACAAGTGTGCCTGTCCCAGTGGCTACAAGGTGAGCGGCCAGCAGGGGGGGGAGGCTCCTGTGTGTGCCGTGGGGGGGCGGGTGCAGGGCCGCGACTGCCCCCGCGCCGAGCTGTCTGGGTGTCCAGGCCTGGCTTCACGGAGGGTTTGAGCGAACGACTGAGTGCACGAACGAGGGACTCCCGGGCAGGGAGCCACACTGCGGGCTGGCGGGCTGCTGGCTCACTCGCACTAACCCTGGTCTCCCTGGGGTCCCCGTCACTCACTGTGACTCAGGGCCGAGACTGTGAGGTGTCCCTGGACAGCTGTTCCAGCGGCCCCTGCGGGAATGGCGGCACCTGCCACGCACAGGAGGCTGAGGAGGCCGGCTTCACGTGAGTTGTCCGGAGGGGCAGGTGACGGGTGCGTGGAGGTGATGGGCCCAGCACCCGGCCTCCTGTGCCCTGGAGAGGGTGGGCGTGGGCTCTGGGGAGTGGGCACCTGCTCCCAAGCACAGCGGAGGGCCCTCGGCCCCCAGTGCCCCTTATCACCAGGTGAGGAGAGCGCAGAGTGGGCTGCCCAGGCCCTTGGCCCCGAAGCTGAGAGGGGAGCAGGGCTCGTAGCCTGCTCTGCTGCCCCCAGGCCAGGCTCACCCCCGCTCCTGCCATGCCAAGAGGACCTTTTGAAGGCCCAGGGCACGGGCAGTGGCAGTGCCGAGGAGACGGGGGCATTGAGCCTCCCCTCTGAGCTGGAGGCCTGCTGGGTGTGCCACGTGCCTGAAGACACTCCCCTGGGAGCACATCCAGGAGGGTGCCGGCCTCGCTCACCTCCGCTCCCAGCGCCCAGCAGGGGCCTAGATCAGAGCAGGGGCCGTGGTCTGGGGAGGTGGCACTGACTGGTGGCCACAGGCTCCCATGCACCCAGGTGACTGCCACTCTATCTTCCCTGCCCACAGGTGCTCCTGCGCCCCCGGCTTTGAAGGCCCCACCTGCGAGGTGAACACGGATGACTGTGTGGGGCACGCCTGTGCCAATGGCGGCGTCTGTGTGGACGGCGTGGGCAACTACACCTGCCAGTGCCCCCTGCAGTACGCAGGTAAGCGGGGCAGGCTCGAGGACCCCGGTGATGGCGATGGGGTCCCAGCGCAGCCCTGAGCCTGAGCGTGGGTGGAAGGGCTGGGCCTGCCTGGGTGTCTGCGGGGGCTCTGCCGGGCCTGGCTTCTCTCCTGCCTCTCTTGTTCTTTCCCAGGAAGGGCCTGTGAGCAGCTGGTAGACTTCTGCTCTCCGGATCTGAACCCGTGTCAGCACGACGCCCGCTGTGTAGGCACGCCAGATGGGCCCAGGTCAGCGCTGCCCACGTCCAGGGCCAGGGGAGGGCACCGCCGTCAGGTCAGACTGGACTGCAGTTTGGGCCCCGGCCCTCCTGGGTTTGGCCTCAGCCGCACGGCGCGCCTAGGGGCCAGTGCAGGGGTGGCCTCGGCACAGCTCGTGGCCAGACTGAGGGTGCAGCTGACTCCGAATGGGTCACGCCACCGTCAAGCCTCTGCTCATCTGAAACTGGGAGCAGGGGTGGCTTCCTTCTGGGGTGGCTGCAGGATCTGACGCTGATCCAAAAGGATTAGCTCCCCGCCTGAGGCGTGCTCTCCACCTGAGAGGTGCTTCCCGCCTGAGGAGTGCTCCCGGTCTGAAGGATGCTCCCCGCCTGAGGCGTGCTCCCCGCCTGAGGCGTGCTCCCCATCTGGGGCGTGCTCCTCGCCTGAGGCGTGCTCCTCGCCTGAGGCGTGCTCCCCATCTGAGGCGTGCTCCCCATCTGGGGCGTGCTCCCCACCTGAGGCGTGCTACCCTTCTGGGGGATGCTCCCCTTCTGAGGGATGCTCCCCATCTGAGGCATGCTCCCCGTCTGAGGCGTGCTCCCCATCTGAGGCGTGCTCCCCATCTGAGGCGTGCTCCCAGCCTGAGGCGTGCTCCCCTTCTGAGGGGTGCTCCCCATCTGAGGCGTGCTCCCCTTCTGAGGGGTGCTCCCCATCTGAGGCGTGCTCCCCTTCTGAGGGATGCTCCGCTTCTGAGGGGTGCTCCCCATCTGAGGCGTGCTCCCAGCCTGAGGCGTGCTCCCCTTCTGAGGGGTGCTCCCCATCTGAGGCGTGCTCCCCTTCTGAAGGGTGCTCCCCATCTGAGGCGTGCTCCCCTTCTGAGGGATGCTCCGCTTCTGAGGGGTGCTCCCCACCTGAGGCGTGCTCCCCGCCTGAGGCGTGCTCCCCTTCTGAGGGATACTCCCCATCTGAGGGGTGCTCCCCTTCTGATCTGAGGTGTGCTCCCCTTCTGAGGGGTGCTCCCCATCTGAGGCGTGCTCCCCGCCTGAGGCGTGCTCCCCTTCTGAGGCGTGCTCCCCTTCTGAGGGATGCTCCCCATCTGAGGGATGCTCCCCGCCTGAGGCGTGCTCCCCTTCTGAAGAGTGCTCTGTAAATAGCTATTATCACTCCAGAGCCACAACTTTACACCCCTAAGTATAAAACCCACAAGAACTCTGAGAAAAAAGCCCATCTGATGGCAAAGGTGGACCAGCCTGGAACGTGTTTGGTGATGAGGGCTGGCCGACACTGATGACAGGCTCACAGTCACTCCCCCGGCAGCATGCGTCATTCATGTCACAGAACATGAGCACAGCTGAGGACAAGGCTGCCTCGGGCGGTCCGCGACGTGTACAGTTCCGTGTGAGGTACACCCTTGCCCAAGCCCAGGCACTTGTGAGTTCCGGAACCTCTGTGGCCCAGGGGTTTGGCTCGTCGATCTAGTTATTAGCCTGGTTGCTCCCAGCACGTGTAGAAGTGTGGCCACACGGAGATGGCTATAAAGGCCACACATTCCAAAACAACGCTTCCACATGGCCTCGCTGCTGGGCTGCCTGTCCCACCAGTCAGGGCTGGGCTTCTTGGGGTCTGTGACAAGGGACCAAGCCCAGGGCCTCGGGCCACAGTCGGAGGTGGAGTTCCCCAAGGAACCTACAGTTTTGCAGGAACCACCCGGACCAGGGGCAAGAAGCCTGAGTCGGGGGTTTCTGAGCCCGGGCCACGTGTGTTGATGGCTACACGGGAACCTCCACCTGGCCAGAGCTGCCTCCTGGGAGGGTGGCCGGGTGGGGCGTGGCAGGCACCCCGAGGAGCAGGCAGGCGGTGCCCTCTTTGGAGCGGCTGGACCGCGGAGATGGGCTCTGAGGACCGCACGTGGTCGGGTTTGGAACTGCTGCCATTGTCCACACCATGGGAAAGGCCATGCTCTGCCAGGGTTGTGGCACGGTGGGGGGGAGTGTGTGTCCTCTCAGCTCCTGTTCTGGTGGAAGGGTGGGCTGACACGCGGCCGTGGGACATTGCACCTGGGACGTCAGCGTGCAGGCATCGGCCCATATGGGATTGGGAGGATGAACAGTGGGCGACGGCATTGCTACTGCCGCATTCTCCGGACTGCAGTTCAAGACCCAGCAGTGGAGGGGGCCACCCGGTGGGTCAGCCCCACAGAGCAGTGGTTAAGGGAGCCAGGCTCCGCTGACCACAGTTCAAGTCCCAGCCTCGGCAGCTTGACAGGCACACTGTGCACATGCCGTGCCCCAAACGAGGGCGAAGTGGAGGAGAAGGGACTGCGGTGTGAGCATCTCCCCCGCGCTCTGCCTCTGTCTGTCTGTCTCTGGCAGGTGCATGTGCCCTCTGGTAATAAAGAAAATAGAAATTATTGGGACTAGCAGATGGCTTAGCAGTTACTGGAGTCACTGGACTCCCACAGACAACTGCAGTTCGAGTCCTGGGCCTGGTGGCCAGAGAAGCACACCAGGCACATGTGTGTGTGTGTGCCCAAGATCCCAGGAAGAGAATAGAGGAGAAGGAATTGTGGCATGGCCATCTCCCCCCCCCCCCCCCCAGGTTTCTCTCTTACTGTCTCTGTCTCTCTCTCTGGTGAGTGCACACACCCTAAGGCAAAAACCTCTAATAAAAAACAGGAATTGTCAGAGAGAACATGCCGCTGTACGTAGTAAGGGTATTATTGCCTGAAACTAGCCTCTAGTGTGTGTGTGCACTAAGCTGAAAAACCCAGTGGGAAAACCACGCTGGGTAGGGAGTGAGTGAACAATCCAGGCAGGCACGCCTGTCTGCTAGTTGTGTGGCCGAGCTGTGAAGTTTAGAGCTAGGAGTTTGGAAGGGGTTCAGACGAGGGATCGCTCTTGTCTGAAGAGTGAGGACTGGAGTGTTCACAGGAGGCTTCCTGGAGGAGGTGAAGTATGAACCTAACTAGACCATGCAGGGAGAGAGGCTGGCATCCCAGAATCAGTAGGTGTGAAGACAGCGGAGTGCCTGGAGTTGGGGGGCAGGAGGCCTGCAGGGCACAGTGTGTCTGCAGGGCCAGGACTGAAGCGGACGGAGCAGTATGCCCTCTGATTGGCTAGTGGTCAGCCATAAAGGATTCTCCTGAAGCAGTGAGGTCTGGGCTGGAGCTGGCCTGGGCCAAGGGCCCTACTGAGGGCGGGACGGCCACGCTGGGCAGGAGGGCCGGGTGAGCCTGTGGGGCTCGGCTCATGCTGGGGCCCGGGAGGCAGGATGGGAGCAGCTGGGCAGCAGGCTGGGGTGACCGAAGGCTGGCCTTGGATGTGCCGTGGCGCACAGGGAGCGCTCCTCTGTGACGGGTCCCAGCTCTCCTCCCAGTCCAGGCCCCGCTCCCAAGCCCACACGACTCTTCCTGCTCTGTATATCCAGGGCGTTTGACCTCCTGGGGCCCCCATGGACCTCTGGAACTTGAGGTCACTGTCACACACACAGGCTGTGTGGCTCTGGCCCCATGCTCTGGGTTGTGTGTCAGCTGACCAGCCCCCCACCTCTTCCAGGTGTGAGTGTACACCGGGCTTCGCGGGCGACAACTGCAGCGAGAACCAGGACGACTGCAGGGACCACCGCTGTCAGAATGGCGCCCAGTGTGTGGACGAGGTGGACAGCTACTCCTGCGTCTGCGCCGGCGGCTATGGGTAAGGGCCCTGGGCGCACCCCAAGCTCCCCGGGCTGGCAGCCTCAGCCATGGCTGCGGGGGCTAAGGGCCAGGGCCAGGGGTTGTAACCATGGCTCTGTCAATGACCACCATGCACCCGTGTGGCTGGAGTGGGCAGAGGGTCCCTGACCAGTGTGGTGGGAGGGACAGGCACAGGTTACAGAGAAACCCACTTACCTGTCACGCACCTGCCTGGACAGGCCTCTGAAGACACGTCCTGCCATGCAGGGTGGGGTCCTTCCCACCCAGCTTCCTTGGGAGCTGGAGGAGCTCCTCTCATGCTCTGCTTGTGTCATTTTTATTATTATTATTATTTTAAGTTTGCTATAGGGCAGAGAGAGACAGAGAGGAAAAGTGAGAAAGCAAGCCTCCAGGTCTAGGACTAGAACCGTGGTTGGTCATGTGAGAGTCCAGTGCCTCAATCACCATGCCACCTGCTGATCCTACTTGTGTCATTTTAAAAAACAGCTTTATTGAGATATAATTCACATAACATACAGTTTTCCCAGTTAAAGTTCAATGGATTCTAGTGTCTTCCCAAAGTTGTGGACACCCATCACCACAATACATTTTAAAGCGTGTTCATTACCCTGAGAGGAAGCCCCGCACGCCTTACCCAGCCCTCCTCCCTCCCACCTCTGCGCAGCTACTAGTCTGCAAACACCCGCGTTCACAGAGCTCCCCGTTCTGGGGGTCGCGCGGTCTGTTTCTGTGGCAGACTTCTTTCACTCGCCATGCTGTTCAGGGTTCATCCACGTCGCTGTTTGTCACCCTGTGTTCCTTCCTTAGCCGAACAATACTCCATGGTTTGGAGAGGCCACATTTTATTTGTCCCTTCATGGGTCGTGATAGGTGTTTAGGTTATTTCTCTTTTTAGCTACTAAGAACACTGATGTGGGGCCAGCAGATGGCGTGGTGGTTGGGATGCAGGACTCCCACATGGCTGACTGCGGTTAGAGTCCCAGACCTGACAGTTTGAAACTCATGCCGGCTGCATGCCCAAACCCCAGGAGAATGGAGGAGAAGGAATAGTGGTGTCATCCTCCCCTGGGGGAGATTTCTCGTTTTCCCTCTCTCTGTCTCTCTGGTGAGTGCACACACTCTATAACAAAAACCTAAAAAAAAACAAAAAAAAAAAACAAAAAAAACGCTGATGCAATAAACACTCACGCACAGGTTCTTGTGTGGACTCACATGTGCAGTTCTCGGATACAGAGCTGGGACAGGATCTGCTGGCTCATGCGGTAACTCCGGGTGAGACTGCAGAGAGCGGCCGGTGGCTCTCCAGTGGCCATGCCAGCATGCATTCCCCCAGCAGTGTACCGCTTATGTTGTAGTTTTATTGATTTTTATTCATGACATAAAGCACAAGACTATACCAGAGAGCAAGAGCATGTGCAAGAGAGCCCTGCGATAAGGGGGTTAGGCTGCAACTCTTTCTTCTCCTGGATTGTTAGGATTGTCGCACGAGCCTGGCATGAAGCTGCTCTGACGAGGATTCAAACCCCGTTCTTGTGGTATCCAGAAGTATTTTATTCTGTTTGATGCCATCATAAAAGAAATTTTCTGCATTTCTTTCTGGTTTGATTTTTGTGTATTACTCTTATATCCTGCAACCTTGCTGAATTCTTTTACTAATTTTAATAGCATTTCAGTGGATGCCATAGAATTTATTTATTTATTTATTTATTTATTTATTTATTTATGTATTTATTAATTACAAGATCATATCATTTGAGACAAGTCACTTCTTCTTTTTCCAGTCTGGATGCATTTTTCTCCCATCTTCCCTTCTCTCTCGCTCTCTCTCTCTTTTTTCTTTGCCTAACTGACCTGGCTAAAACCCCCACTACAAAATCGAACAGAAATGGTGAGAGCAGGGGCCCTTGTTTTGTCTCTAATCGTGGTGGAAAGTCATTCACTCTTTCACCAGTAGGTAAGATGTTAGTTGGGTGGTTTCTTAGGTGCCCTTTATCAGGTTGATGAAGTTCACTTTTGTCCCTGATTTGTCAAGTTTTGTTTTTTAACATTTATTTATCTATTTATTTGTTGTCATTTCAAGCCACGGGGTCCAGAACTTGAACTGCGGTTGGCCATGAGGGATCCAGCACCTTAACCACCACTCCACCTGCTAGCCCCTTGCCTAGTGTTTTTTCATGAAGGGATGTTACAGTTTTTATAGTTTGTCTAATTCTTTTTCTGCATTTGTTGAGATGATCTTGTGATTTTTTTTCATTCTATTGATAATGATGTATTCTACTAATAATTTTCAGATGTTAAACTAGCCTTGCATTCTTGGGGTAAAACCCACTTGGTCACGTGTAATATTGTTTTCATGCTGGATTTGGTTGCAGGTGTCTTGTTGAGGATCGTGGTGCATATTTTCCTAAGAGAGATTGGTCTGTCATTTTCTTCTTTGTGATGTCTGTTTTGGTTTAAAGATTAATGCCAGCCTTGTAGGATAAGTTAGAAAGGGTTTCCTACTTTTTTATTTTTTGGAAGAGCTTGTGAAGACTTGGTGTTAATTCTTCTTTAAATGTTTGGTGGAATTCAGTAGTAAAACCATCTGGGTCTGGGAAATTTTCTTTTCTTTTCTTTTTTTTAATTTGAATAGTGGGAGAGAGAAAGTGAGAAACCAAGCTACCAGGTCCAGGACTCGAACTGTGGTTGGCCATGTGGGAGTCCAGCACCTTAACCACTACGCCACCTGCTGGTCCCATGGGAAATTTTCTTATTACTAATTCACTTTAATACTTACTATGGATCTATTTATTTTCTGTTTTTTCTTGAGTTGGTTTTGGTAGTTTGTGTGTTTCTAGGAATTTGTTCGTTTCATCTATTTTATCTAATTTGTTGGCATGCAGTTGTTTATAGTATCCTCTTAAAATTCTTCATTTTTATAAGGTGGGTAGTAATGTCTCTTATTTCTGATTTTAGTAATTTGAATCTGTCCTTTCTGCTTGTGTCTTAAGTTTCAGTTTCCATTTCTATACCATGGGTGTAGTAAAACCTGCCTTGCAGTTACTGACATGATCAGCGAGTGCTTCTCCAACTTTAATGCACACGTGAGACACCTGGATCTGGTTAGAAAGAAGAGGGTCTAGCCAGGGTCTAGGGTGACATGATGGTAAAGGTTGGATCCCACATGGCTGACTGGTTCGAGTCCTGGTCCTGGTGGCTTAAAAGCACACTAGGCACACATGTGTGCATACTCACAATCCCAGGAGAATGGAGGAAAAAAGCCTTTGGTGTGGCCACTCCCCCTGGAGGTTGCTTCCTCCCTTTCTCTCTCTCTAGGAAGTGCATGCACCCTATAGCATATTTTAAAAAGAAAAAGAAAAAAGAATTCCAGAGATTTGCCACTCTGACAAGCATCCAGGCAGTGTTGCTGCTACCACACCAGGGACCGCACCTGTTTTTCACCACCCTTCTGGCCCTCAGTTCAGTGGGGGAGTTCATTAGGAGCGCCTTCACTTTAAAGAACTATTTATTTAATTTTATTTATTTATTTTTATTATTCAATTTGATGTGTGTGTGTGTGTGTGTGTGTGTGTGTGTGAGTGTGTGTGAGAGAGAGCAAGCAAGCTGCCAGTGCCAGGACTCAAACCGTAGTCAGCCATGTGGGAGTCTAGCACCTTAACCACCACACCACCTGCTGGCCCAGGAGCTTCTTCACTTCAAAGATCCATTTTCCCTGGTGCCAGCAGATGGCATGGTGGCTACGGTGCTGGACTCCCACATAGCCAACTGTAGTTCTAGTCCCAGATCTAGTAGTTTGCTTTCTCACTTTCCCTTTCTCTGGTCAAATTAAATAATAATACTAATAATACATAAAATCAAATAAATAATTCTTAAAAAAAAAAAGGTCCATTTTTCCCAAGTTATTCAGTGTGTCTCTCTCCAGGCCCTTGGCTCGGCCCTCTCTGACCTGTGTCCTTTCCTCTCAGTGGACAGCTCTGTGAGATACCCCCCCACCCGCCTGCCCCCAGAAGCCCCTGCGAGGGGACCGAGTGCCAGAATGGGGCCAACTGTGTGGACCAGGGCAGCCAGCCCGTGTGCCAGTGCCTCCCAGGCTTTGGCGGCCCCGAGTGTGAGAAGTTGCTCAGTGTCAACTTCGTGGACCGTGACACCTACCTGCAGTTCACTGACCTGCAGAACTGGCCGCGGGCCAACATCACACTGCAGGTGTGTACCCAGGGGGCCTGGTCACAGAGGGGAGGTGTGGGATGGGGGCCCTGGGCTCAGGTCAGAGCATTAACAGCCTCCCCTGGCCAGGGCAAGGAGAAGGGTTCTCATTAAAGCTCCTTGGATGTGGGTGTCAGGATCTCGGCTCGGATGAGTTTAACCACAATGGGAAAGGTTATTGGTCCACAAAGCCAGGGCAGGGTGGAGGGGGGCCGTGGCTGACTGCACCCAGAAAACCACACTTTCCAGGACCCCCCGCCCACCATCTCTTGTCTCAGCTACTCCTCAGCTTCTGACCCCTGTGGCTGGAGCGTGGCCAGGTTCACGCTGGGTGCAGGGCTTCAACCACATGTCCCTGGGCCCCTTCGATTGTTACTGTCACATCTGCCGTTCCAACTCAGAACAGCGTCCCATTGAGAAGGGGAAAAAACAAGTCCCTCTTCAACAGCATTCATGGAAATAGAGCTGTTTTGCTAGGAAATCGCTAATTTTGCTAAGTGTGGCTTGGTGAGGGAGAGGACAGTGGATTCTGTCGCACATCACATGAGAGAAATGTAAACTCCTCCGTCGCCATCTTTCTCCCCCCAGTTCCATTCCCTTTCACAAATGCCACATCTTTCTTTTCCCCCTTTCTTTTGTCCTCTTCTGTTTTTCTCAGAACCCTTCAGCCTCTCAAACCTGCTCATTCTGCTCCCCTCCCCTGTATCACCTCTTCAAAATCCTGTCCACTTACATTGTCCACGTAGCAAGACAACGGCTAGTCTAACTGTCAGCAGAATACAGCTCCCCGGAACCCTGACCAGCACCGCCTCGGCCACTGCTAGCTGCTCCTGACAGCCCCCAGTCGGAGGACTCTTCCTTCCCCACTCTAATTAGACAGTCTCAGGGAAGGCCTCTGATTGGCTTGGCTCAGTCATATGCCCACCCCTGGACCAATCAGTGAGTCCAAGTGGATAGGGTAATATGATTGGTCAAACTGAGTCAAGTGCCTACCTCTGCTGACCAGAGGATCAAGGTCTTTACTGGAAAAAAAGGGGACAAGAGGGACAAGGCAGACTAAGAATGATTGTGGCTTCTACAGCCTCTTAGAGCCATCTCCTTCCTGAGGCAAAACTCCCAAGTTTCGCTCGTATGGTTCCAGTGACAGGCGCTCCCTCCCGAGTGGCTTCTTCCTGGTGTGGAAGGCTGTGGCTGCTGGAGAGCCTTCCTGGACTTGGCCTGGCTGTTAACCCACACTGAGCAGCCAGCCCCTGCGGCACAGAGCAGGGCTCCCCACACCCAGGAGACAGTGGTCATGTTGAACTTTTCGTATCTGGGCAGATCACCCCAAGGCTCTTCCCTGCTCCTCCTGGCACATAGTTTACACCGGCCTCAGCTGCCCATCCGCCCTCCCCGCCTGGCTCTGGCCAGCCCCAGGGCTGCCAGCCCGTCAGTACTCCCCAGAGGAACAGCGCCCGGGTCAGGCAAGGGAGGACAGTTCTACGCTAGCACCCCACTTCCAGTCCCGGGCCCCCGTCTGCCCCACCAACCATCCTGTGCTGCCGCTGCGCCGGGTCGGGTGGGAGAGAAAGTGCCATTGCCCATCAGGTCTCCACGGCAGAGGACAACGGGATCCTGCTATACAACGGGGACAGCGACCACATTGCAGTTGAGCTGCACCAGGGCCACGTGCGTGTCAGCTACGACCCGGGCAGCCACCCCAGCTCTGCCATCTACAGGTGGGGCTTCCCCGAGCCTGCTAGCCGCATCGGGTGGGGCACTGGGCCGGGGCAGGAGGTTTTCAGGACTGCTGGAACCCCGGGCTGCCCAGAGGAAAGGGCACCTGAACCACCGGGCCCCGCCTAGTGTGGGTCTGAGGCCCTCTGAGGCCTGAGCGGTGGCCCCATCCTCCCCCCGTTCCCCCACTTGGGAGGGGACTCCTTAATGGACAAGGGGAGACTCGTAAGTTGGAGGTCCCTGCTCCGAACTTCGCAGCTTCCCTAGGGAGCCCCAAGAAGGGGAGGTTGGGACCACAGGCAACGGGAAACTGAGCCCCAAAGTCCCTCTCTTAGAGATTCAGTGCCCTGGGAAGCAGCCACTGCAACAGTGGCCTCTCTGGGGAGGTGCCCAGGGCGGTGGGCCAAACTGAAGCCCACTCCCCGGGGGGTGCCCTGTCTCCCTCCAGTGCCGAGACGATCAACGATGGGCAGTTCCACACTGTGGAGCTGGTCGCCTTCGACCAGATGGTGAACCTCTCCATCGACGGCGGCAGCCCCCTGACCATGGACAGCTTCGGCAAGCACTACACGCTCAACAGCGAGGCCCCCCTCTACGTGGGCGGTGAGAGCCCGGCTGGCAGGCGGCTGCGGTGCCCTTTCTCAGCCTGTCAGGCCGTGCTGACAGCCCCCTCTGCCCTCTGGCCTGAGGCTGACCTGGAAAGCTGGGGCCCAGGGCCCGTAACTGGGGGCAGAGGGTGACCCTAGTGACTGGCCAAGAAGGATGGGCATCTGGACTGGACAGGCCCTGCCTTCCCTGTGGGTGCTTTTTTTGTGGTGCTGGGCCAGGAGGAGCTTCTGAGTCCAAGCCTCGTGAGGGCCCAGACTGGCTGCAGGAGACCGCGTCCAGCACCCCATCAGCTGGGTGCCGGCGGGCCTTACGGGCTCTGCAGGCTCGAGGGCCCTGCCCCTGACTGCAAGGGTTTCTGGGCGAGGCAGGCTTTGGGGTGCAGCAGGGCCATCTCAGCATTGTGGAGGGCCTTGTGGAAACTTGGTGGTGTTTAAAGAAAACTAAGCCAACCAATTTAATAAAGTAGAGGTTTTAAAAAAATTATTTATTTTATTCATTCATTTATATTAATTTGACTAGAGACAGAAAGAGGGGGAAAGTGAGAAAGCAAGCCATCAGGTCCAGGACTCGAACCGTGGTTGGCCATGTGAGAGTGTCCAGTGCCTTAACCACCAAGCCACCTGCTGGTCCCCAATAAAGTAGAGTTTTAACTGAGCAAATATTAACACAGTTTAAATCGGGCAGTTGTCCCCAGACTTCCAGACAACTCCGGGTAGCCTTGTGCTCGATTCCGTATTTAAGTTCCGAAAAGGGAAACTGACGATCGGCTTGATTATAGGTGGACGGTAGGCAGCACAGCCAGCCCAAAAGGCGGGCTTTCTGTGATTGACTGACACGTGGTCAGCATGGTTGGCTGTAACTTAGCAACCAGCTCAGGAAAACAGCCTAACACTGCTTACCCAAGGGAATCCAAGTGTGGAAGTATAGCAGCCATTTTAAGCCAATATAGTTCAGTTGAACGGTGATATGAGGGAGGAGCCCCTGAGTTCCAATCCCAGCTCTGCTACCTGCTGTCAATTTCAGGCAACTCACTGAGCCCCCGTCACCTGGGTTTATCACCCACCTCGGAGGATCATGGGAAGTGAGGACCACAGAGGCGGGTGGCAAGGGCCACATGCCGCTGGGTCTCCAGAGGGAAGGAAGGAGCCCTGGGTGAGGGCAGCCAGACTTGAGGAGCAGGCGCCCCAGGCCCCACTGCGGGGCCCACCAGGGTGGCAGAGACAGAAGGGCAGAGCTGGGGCAGGGGCGCACACCGTGGGCCGTCCTGTGGACCTCAGGGGTGGTGGCCAGGCATGGCCTGAGCCAGACTCAGCCCAGCTCCACCCTCGCCAGGGATGCCCGTGGACGTGAACTCGGCCGCCTTCCGCCTGTGGCAGATCCTCAACGGCACCAGCTTCCACGGCTGCATCCGCAACCTATACATCAACAACGAGCTGCAGGACTTCACCAAGACGCAGATGAAGCCGGGCGTGGTGCCGGGCTGCGAGCCCTGCCGCAAGCTCTACTGCCTGCACGGCATCTGCCAGCCCAGCGCCAGCCCGGGGCCCGTGTGCCACTGCGAGGCCGGCTGGGGGGGCCTGCACTGCGACCAGCCAGCCGACGGCCCCTGCCATGGCCACAAGTGAGCCCTCGCCCCTGCCCACCTGCCCTTTCCACCAGCTCCGCCTCCCCAGGCCCTCTGTCCCCTCTCAGAGTGGAACGAGCGGCCACGCCCCTTTCGGCCTGCTTTCCTGGCTTTCCGTTCCCATTGCCCACCGGAGGGCCATGGGGACCAGCAGAACCCACATTGCCCCCTCTGGTGAAATGCTGGCACCAGGATAAAGCCCCCCGAAGTCCAGGCTGGGAGGCGTGGGGCCCGGTGGCCTTCGGCAGACCTGTTCTCACGGTGCCTTTTCTCTGTCCCCCAGGTGTGTCCATGGGGACTGTGTGCCCCTCGATGCTCTTTCCTACAGCTGCCAGTGCCAGGATGGGTACTCAGGGGCCCTGTGCAACCAGGCCGGGGCACCGGGAGACCCTTGCGGGGGCCTGCAGTGCTTGCACGGCCACTGCCAGGCCTCGGCCACCACGGGGGCCCACTGTGTGTGTGACCCTGGCTTTTCGGGCGAGCTGTGTGAGCAAGGTCAGGGGCCCCCCTCCTGATGCACCCTCTCCAGGGGCCCTCCCCACAGCCTGCCTTGGCAGCTGACTCTGCCCCACACTCAGCAGCCCCGGTGCCCGGTCCCCCTTGGGCAGCTGATGGGCCTTGGGTCCCTCCCGTCCTGCGCCTGCGCGGAGCCCAGCCCTCCTGCCTCCCTCTGGCCAGTGGCTCTGGCTCCCTTATCTGGGGCCTCCCCTTACAGAGAGGCCACCCTGGAGCTCCTTCCGGCCGAGCCTTCACATCTGGGCCCCAGCACCTCAGGACCTGGAAGCAGCAGGAAGGGTTGGGGACCCCTTCCCAGGCCCTCCCTGGCCGGCTTGACCAAGGGGCTTCTACTGGCCGGCAGGCTGCGGAGGCAGATGGGGGAAGCTGAAATCCAGAGCGCAGGCTCCCAGGGCCGGCCCAGTCCTGCCTTCCCACTGCCTGCCTTTCCAATGGCATCGCCCCGTCCCTTCCTGCACACCCAGTCCGGGAGCCCCACCTGGCCGGCAGCCCAGCCCCTGCCCGCCCTCCCGCTGCTGGCCCCACCGCAGGCGCCAGGAGGAAGCACTGTGTGTGTGCTTGTCGGAGGAGGGAGGGTGCCCGGGCTGCACAGAAGGCCAGGCCGCCTGCCCTCCTCCTCCTGCCCCGGGCAGCGCTGGCCACCAGTGGGTGTGCCCTGAGGCTTTTTCTTGGTGTCTGTCCCATCCAGAGTCCGAGTGCCGGGGGGACCCTGTCCGGGACTTTCACCAGGTCCAGAGGGGCTATGCCATCTGCCAGACCACGCGCCCGCTGTCGTGGGTGGAGTGCCGGGGCTCGTGTCCAGGCCAGGGCTGCTGCCGGGGCCTGCGGCTGAAGCGGAGGAAGTTCACCTTTGAGTGCAGCGACGGGACCTCTTTTGCTGAGGAGGTGGAGAAGCCCGCCAAGTGCGGCTGTGCCCTCTGCCAGGCGTAGCGCCGGTGTGGACCGGGCGGGCAGGGCGGGCGCCGGGGCTCGGCCGCCGCAGCTGGGTTGGGGTGCGGGCATCCCCGGCAGGCGCCCGGGCAGCTGGGCCCTCTCGGGCGGGGCAGCGAGAGCGACTGCACTCCACAGCCGGGCAGGGCGGCAGGGAGGCCAGCTGCGGGCTGCCTCTCGGGAAGTGCCTTGGTCAAACAGGCACTTAATAAAGACTTGTTGAATGAACGTGTGCGTGAGGTCAGGCCACGAAGGGCAGAAGGGGGAGCCTCTCCCTCTGCTCCCTGGGTCTCCAGCCCTTCCCTCTGGCCTGGCCCAGGCTGGCCGGAAGCTGGGTCTCTGGCCCCAGAAGCCCCTGCTCCTTACAGACTCCCGTGAAGTACCCTCGGCCTCCCCAGGGCCCAGCCTGGGCCTTGCTGCCGCAGCCGCAGCCCCTGGAAAGGGGTCCGGGCTGGGGAGGAGGTGGCACTGAGGACCCAGCCTCTGAATTCTGAGGTCGCAGAGTGCTGTCTCCTGAAGGCGGTTCCATGGAGAAAGCAGCCACGTGGGCTGCTGGAGCCAGAGACCCCACCAAGGCTGCAGGGCTCTCCTGGCTGCAGCTGAATCGACATCGCAGCTTCCAGACACTGCAGAAGGGTGCTCGTCCTGGGCTTCCCCAGCCTCCAGCCAAGCAGCCTGGGGAAGTGGGGAGCCCCTGGCAGAGGCACAGGCTGCTAGACCAGGGAGGGCCCCCTCCCGAGGAGGCTGACTCAGAGCCCTGGACACAGGCCAGCAGGGAGCTGTGGCGAGGACAAGGGTCCTGGCATCAGGAATGCTCCACGGGCTCTGTCTGGGAGAACACCTCCCCGCCCGGCCTCAGGTTCCGCAGCTGTGAGCTGGGGAGCAGAGTGATGAACGGGGCCACGGAGACACTGCGGCCTCGGACGATTGATTACATCGACGAGTATTTGGGTGCTGGGCTGGGGACTGGGGGTGCTCTGCCCTAAAGGACATCAGAGAAGTAGCCCGAGCACCTCAGGAGCACCCAGGATGCCGGGAAGAGGGAGCTGAATGGGGCCCAGGCGGTGGCTCTCCCCCAGGTGTGTGCAGTGGGGGCCGGCCTCTCGTCCATGGAGCTGGGACGCAGAAGATGCTCTGAGCCTGGATCAGAGTGGGCGGAGGGAGGGGAGCTCATTCTCCTTTCCCAGATGTCTCCCGAGGGGTGGGCCCTCGGGGAAGTCCTGGCTCCATCTCCAAACACAAGGCAGAGTTGGGGAGCGTGCCAGTGGGGTCTGGAGAGGTGCCGTGCCCAGTCCTGCCCGTGTAGGCAGTGGGGAGCCCTTGGTGCTGATTCGTGGAGGGCTAGTGCCTCCCCCGGCTCTAGGGGCCCGGCATGCCACATCACAGCAGCACTCCGGCCAGTGCCAGTCCTAGGACCCCTGCCCTGCCCACAGGGGGAGGTGTGCTCGAAGCTGTACCTGGCCTCCCCAGGGGCCCAAGCTCTCTTCACCTGGCTCTGAGTCCGCCCACAGTGCCCGCCCCTCTCCGAGTGGACAGCAGCCTGGGCCTCGGGGCTGCTTCTGGACTGTGCCACCCGCTGCGCAGTGGGCAATGTGAGCCCCAGGGAGCAGGCACAAGGGCAGGTGGCTCGGGGACAGCCAGCTCGCCCCTTCCCTGGAAGGAGGCTGCTCTGGAACTCACCGACACCCAGACAGCAGCTCCCCAGCTGCCCCCAGTGCCCACTGTGCCGAGCTCGAGGGGCACGGACTGGCAGGAGGCCGCCGCCTCTGTGGAAAGCAGATGGGGCCCCTGCAGACCCATACCCATAGCCCTCACCTGGGCCACAGGGGTGGCAGGTGAGAGGCTGGCCGCTGTCCCCAGGGAGCGCCATGTAAGTAAGCCCCCCGCCCCCCCCCCCCCACGCGTCCCCACCCCGGCCGGCAGCACGACCCTCGGTGGGGCCCGGGGATTGGACGCACACGGACCGCACAGCCGCCCACCCCAGGATGGACTTGGCTCCACCCAGCCCTGCCCCGCAAGGCACTGAGAAGCAGCGGCACTCGGCTGCCCGGCCCCTCGCCGGCTCTAACTGCGAACCGCCCCTCTGAGACCCTCTCGGCATCTGGCATCTGTCCCCTCGGTGAAGACCTTCGCTTGTTTGCATCGTCAACGCGGCCGTGGCCAGCGGCTGTCGGGACGCCAGAGCGAGCACCGCGGCCGGCGGGAAGGTGGCAGGAGACGGAACCGCCGGACTGCCTCGGCCGGGCCGCCTAACCGCGAAAGTATCTCTTTATACAGAATACTTACAGATTCTAATATATATTTGTATTTCGTTTTGTTATAGTATTTTTATATGTTCAACATCCGGTGTCTGGTCTGGACCCTCAGATCTAGTGGTCGTGGTCGTGACACTCCGTCCGGGGTTTCTGTAGTCTTCGGGAGGGACTGGCTTAGAGTAGGCCCTAGAAGTTCCGTCTTAGAGTATGTCGCTGTCGTCTGCTGTCTTCCACGTGAACATGACATTGATTCACTAGATTCGGCCTCGCGGGTCTTTCTTCCTCCACGGAGGGTCAGCCTGGGGCTACAGGCGGCCCTCACCCCCCAGGGCACGCTGGCTCCAGTGCGCGGGCGCGGAGGCTCTGGCCCTGGAGTTCTGAGCTTCCTAAGTGATGAAGGAGGCCCGTCCCCCGTAAGAAAGGGGAGGCCTCGGGTCGGGCTGGGTGATGGCTCCCGGGCATCTGTCCATGTCCGTGCGAGGTCTGGCGAGGCTGCTCGCCCTCACGGCTTTTCAAGGGTGGGCTCACTGCTCCACTGACCCCTGGGGTGTCTGAGGACAGGCTACACCCACGCCTCACCGACTCAGAGCCCAGAGCCTGGCCCTGCGATGCCCTGCAACGGTCGTCTGCCTGTCCCCAGGCCAGCATGCCAGGGAGCCGTGCAGAAGCAAGGCAAGCACACGGGGTGGCGGTCCCATCACCATTTCAGACGGGAACATTGCACGCTGGGGTTCTGCTGGACACAAGCTCTGGGGACCTGGTGAGGCCAGGCCCTGGGCGGCTGCAATCCTCGGGGCGCCTGACTGGCCCTCTTCTGATGCCAGGACGTGGACTGACTTCCCACTGCAAAACCCAGTCTTGGCAACGGTCACACAAGCCGCACTGTAACAGCCCACAGTCACCCTGGAAGTGGGCTGTGACGGTAGCTCCAGTGCCTTCCACAGATAGGGACTTTAGAGGAACTGTAATGAATCAGGGTCAGGAGAAAACTGGCTCCAATAGGGCTGCAAGCTCAAGCGTCCGCACTGGCTGCAGGTAGCTAGTGGGTCTGGAGGGCCCGTGTCCTCTGCGCCCACTACTCGTGTGACACTGCTGATACAGCAGCGGGTGCACGCACACTTCCCTACCACAGAGAAAGAGTGGCAACGGGACTGTAGTGGTCCAAGGGGGCATTTCCGATCTACTGAGTGCCAGCTGAGTCTTATAAGGACTAATTTTGTCAGATCTTCATCACTTTTTTTTTTTTTTTTTTTAAAGAACATTGGGAAGAGTTGTCATGCTGTGGAGCCCGTAAAGGTTTTTGGTTTTTTTTTTAAGAATTATTTTATTTAACTTTATTATTTATTTTAATTTGGCCAGAGAAGAACAGAGTGAGAGAGAAAAGTGAGAAAGTAAGCCACCAGGTCTGGGACTCAAACCATGATCAGCCAGGTGGGGGTCCAGCGCCTTAACCACCATGCCACCAGCCAGCCCCTTCATCACCTGTTTTTAAAAAGAAGCAGGGGACCAGCAAGTGGCTGGTTGTCAAGGGAACTGGACTCTCACGTGCCTGGCCACAGTTTGAGTCCCAGACCTGGCAGCTTGCTTTCACATTTTCCCTCTCTCTCTCACTTTGTCAAATTAAAATAAATAAATAAAATAAGGTTAAATTATATATATATATATATATATATATATATATATATATATATATATTTATTTTTTTGAAGAGAAGCCAGAAGTGAAACACTGGGCTAAAGAAAACCCACGTGGGTCACCGGTGGCAGTTCAGTCAGCGGCACATCCTGTACGAGGACACCCCAGCCAAGGGAATGGGCACCCTATCACTTGGTTGGGAGGGTGGAGGCAACGGAAGGGCTGCCCAGACTTCCAACAGAAAACTAACTCTGCACCTCTAAGCAGACACGTTGGGAAGTAGTTTTCCTGAGGCTCCCTGTATCAGAGCCCTCATCATCATGTTTAGTTTTTGTCATAGGGGTGAGTGTGCTTGCCAAAGACAGAGACGGTGAGAGGAAAAGTGAGAAATCTCCCTCCCCCCCCGGGGGTGGCCATGCCGCAATCCCTTCTTCATTCTCCTACTGGGATTTTGGGCACGGACACATGTCCGATGTGATTTTTAATCCACTGGATCTGGGACTCGAACTGCTTAACTACCATGCCATCGACAGGCTCCGAGTTCAGTTTTGAGATGTCTCCTCACCCCAAGGCAGCCAGTCTGTGCCTCTTGGGTCAATATTCCAGTTCTTCTGCTATGAGGCGTGGAAGACAAAAGGTCTACCTTAGCAATGGAAGCTCATCTGGAACACTGCAATTCTTCACATTCAAGTTAACAAGGGGCGGCCTGGCAGCTGCTGGGCAAGTTTCACGATAGAGTTCTGCAAGCTGGTGGCCACCGTCAGATAACCTTAATGACAGCATGTGTGACACCACAGGAGTCACTGGCCCACGGGGTCTGGCACAGACTTGCTTCAAGTGGCATTGAACGTGTAAGGAAGAACATCATAAGCTAACAAACGGAAGGGCTTGTCCTGCCCCGCTCCCACAGGGCTACAGAGCACGGGGTAGTCCCAGCGAGTGGCCGCACCTATTAACAGGCTTGCCTGGCTTGGGAGCTGGAGTGCCACTGCAAGCCCTAGCACCTTTCCAACCCTGCATGGGACTCTGGATTCATCCACGGTGTTTTCTTTTCCTTGAAGTAAGGCATAACTCACAAAATAATTTTTTTTTTTTTTTTTTTTTGGAGAGGTTTTTGCTACATGGCGCGTGCACTTGCCAGAGAGACAGAAAGCGAGAAATCACCCCCCGGGAGGATGGCCACGCCGCAATCCCTTCTCCTCCATTCTCCTCTCGGGATCTTGGGCAAGCATGCACATGAGCCCAGTGTGAGTTTAAGCCACCAGGTCCAGGACTCGAACCGTGGCTGACTAAGTGGGAATTCAGCGACATAGCCATTACGCCAACTGCTGGTCCCCAAAAGATAATTTATGATTTGAATTAGCAAACCATGTGTCCTTAGGCCCCAACACCACGGCTGAGACAAAAGTACTACTTGTTGTTCTGGCAGCTTCTCTGCTTTGGGGAAGGGTATGAGTGTAACGCCCAACTTCAATGCACTCTGCACCCTCCCCAGTGAGAACACCAACACGCTTTCATATCAAAGAAGTTTAATACGCTGCAATAAAATAAGCGCCTTGAAAAAGCTCATAGAATAGATGTCCACATTAGAGAAATCCCTCCCACACATACTCTAGCTCCATACCCCATCCCCTCAAAACCAAACAAGAAAATATGAAACAATACAGGCAGTCCTGCCAAGCTTGGATTTCAGTGAGGGCCCCTTTACCAATAACAAGAACACAGCTTCCTATATGGCCTAGTGGGAAAGTAAAACACAGAAGCACAAGAGGTCTACAAGAGTTCAATATTTAAGAGACTTGGTACATATTCAAAGTTAAAATAACTCCAACTTTTATAGCTATACATATTGTTTTAAAGCAACTTAATATATTTTTAAATTTCATATATACACTCTCAAAGGTTCTTCAGGTGAGGTATGTAAACATTGTCTAATGAAAAATTTTCAATGTTTCAAACCAACAAATTCACAGCATACATTGAATTTTCATCCATTAAAGACACAGTACTTTCCTACACTCACTAACACAGTGGAAATCCAGGCCCAAGAGATGCACACGCCGATCTTCCAGGTTACCATCTGCAGACTGCCTCAGTTCACTGCTCCTGGAAAGACCGCCCTCACACAGGCCAGGGGCACACACCTGGTAGCAGGAAGGGGCTGGGCCCTCCAGAGGCCCCATCCTTGGGTTCTGGATCACTAAGACTCACGAGACAGCAAAAGGAGCACATCTGAACAACTACGGGCTTGACCTCAGCAAGGACGACACTGGGAGGAACCAGAGAGCTGTGAAGGAACGGTGGAGGCTCACTGCAGAGCCCCCGGAATCCACAGCTGGATCAGCAGCCCTGCCCAAGACGGTTCTGGAGGGTCGCGGCCTAACAAGAATAAAAACCCAACACGGCACCTGAGCTTCAGTTAAATTGCATGGGCCTCCCATGACCCCTAGGCCCCCCAAGGCATTCACTATAGCCTAAATTAGGACCCTGGGCTGTGCTTTTCATACAGGTTGGGGTTGAACTTCTTAATACCGTAAATGCATATGGGAAAAAAATACCATTGAGTTCACAAAGGTGACCCACGGCTGCACACAGGCACTAGCCAATCACCTTGGAGGAGCTCAATTTTGCAAACTACTTGTTCCCTGAGGGTAAACAGCAGGCTTCTACTGAGATTAAGTGAGGCTAACAGGGGATTTATTACAAGGTAATAAGACGTGGGGAGCCTCAGGCCAGAATTCCACCCCATATAATCTACAATTCCCCCCCCCACCCCACCATAAGCAGTCGTCACCTCCCCAGTGATACAATAGAGGTCAACTTCTTTCGTCACCTCCCCAGTGATACAATAGAGGTCAACTTCTTTCCTCTTGCTTTCAGGCTCAGCAACGGGAAAGTTAATCCTAATGCACTCACTTCAATCTAAAAAACACTAGTGAAAAATTCCAAATACCGTCATAAATACAAAAGAGAAGACATATTCCAAAAGCCTAAAAAACTACATTACTTCTATTAATGGTTATCTGGGTGTGGGGTATTTATTTTTCACAAAGTTTAGGACGGTCACAGGGAGAGGCTGCTAAACAGATTTAGAAACCTGTTGAATTGGACACGCCGGGAGAAATGGAGGAGTGACTGCTCACTTTCCAATGATCTAGATGGTGTACACCCCAGACACGTGAAGCCTGTCACAGGGGCACTTACAGGACACAGGCTAGCATTCCCGGGAGGCCAGACACAGCCAGACGACATTTCACTGGCCACTGGGAGTCCCCTGTAACAAGTTCTTACGTTTACTGGCTAGCCTGATGGGAAACGTACCAAGTCGTGGAAAAGGGCTCAGTTTTCAATCGCTATGCCTGACCTCGCTGTGTCTGGAGCTGGCAGACTTCTCATCCATTGCTAGAGTTTTATGACGTGAAGGAGTGTGCAGAAGCAAAAATTCAAGTAGAGCAACCTCTCCCGCAAAGGCAAGAGGTTTTAGCAAGAGCTGTTCTACCCCCACCCTATCCTCTGAGACAAGGGCCCAGTATGGACCCCAGAATAAACGTCATTACTAGGATCTTATTGCTTATGGGAAACACATCAGAAAGAACACCTGGAAATGTGCTCTGCAATGTAGGGGCTGACCGCCGGTCAGTGCCATTCACCTGTGCGTGTGTGTGCGTGTGCGTGCGTGTGTGTGTGTGAAGAGGGGGCAGTTAAAGCTTGGAACTGACGGAACGTTACAGATCGAATGCCCGACACAGCTCTCCACTGCTGGTTTGCTCTTTCTCCATGTGTGAACTGCTACAGAAGGAAGTCCACTGCTCAGAACAGACGCGTCTACGATACGACAATGCCCATCGACATCACTCGGAACGTGCCTGTGTACAGCACACGTAATAAATATTTTTTAGAAAACTATTTACAACATCACTTCTTGTGAACATTTAGATGAAAGCAAAATTTCTTTCTTCCTGGAAAGGTTAAAAAAGTTTCGACTGTCTAGTTCAGTGCTAAATTCCCTGGCACCTAGTTACCCATTCACATTTCATCTTAAAATCAGATTTGCTTACAAATAGAACCTTAGAAAAACATTCTCCAGCATTACTGTTCAAGTGTCCTCCTCCTGTGCTCAAAAGAGACAAAAGGAAGGCCAGAAGGAAGTAGGCAAGTTACGGTTCAAATGGATGACAGAAGTCCCGGGTGCCCAGTCCCAAAGCTCCCAGCAGTCCTGGCGTGGCAGTTCTCAGTCCGGCCAGCTGGACAGAGAGGGAACTGTGGTCAGACAGGGGAGCGGGACGTGATCATAAAACCCTGGAGCCATGACATTGGGGTGCTGAGTCAAGACCAGGACTCCTGAGAAGTAAAGCTGAACACGTCTTAGAACGGGTGGTCTCGCTCTGTAACCATGGGTTACAGGTGGGGGCCCACATCTGCCCAGATGCTAGTAGGGACAGGGACAGGGAGCAGAGGGAGAGCTGAGGGGCTTGTGAGCACTGAGGAGGGCAGCGTGCTTCTCCCATGGGTGCTGAGCGTGTGAGCAGGTGCCTCTCGCTAACCGAACACGAGACTAGAAATACACCTCGATGCTTTCTTCAGGCAACCAGCAGTTTCTCCACGTCCCACGGAATGGGTCTAGATTGCCTTGGCTACAACCAAGGCTCACGTCCTGCAGACCGCCGGCGCGTGCGCTCGCACTCATGTGTGCAACAACTGGCTGCTTGTGGCAAACCCTGGTGTCACGCCTGCACAGCTGTGCCCACTGGGGGAGTCCCCTTTGCTCTGGGACGGGGTGGCAGTGGGGAGATTGCTCACACCGCATCTGCCTGGGCAGAGTGAGGGTTTCAATGACGCGCCCTCTGCCTCTCCTGTGGGGGTGGGGACAAGGGTTGGGGTTTCAGTGGCTGAGCACGACAGGTGGGAAGGACAGTGGCTACAAAGAACACTTTTTTTGGGAAAGCCCTTTGACAGTTTTTTGTTTTTGTTAAAATAAATACTTTCTATAGAAGCATTTGAACAGGAAAAATACCATTATTTACACAGTGAAGTTTCCACAGTGGCATATATAAATATGTATTTTACGTAGGTTTTAGAAACCACAGTCACTAACGCAGTCTCCTAGAACTACTTAGAATGCAGAAGCCACTAGTGAAATTGATCATCTTCAGCTATAGTGACTAAAATAATCCCTACCTGTGGTACAAATAGATGAAGTTACCTAAGTCTTGTATAGCCTCTTCCCCACAAACCAGGTCCCAACAATACAGCGTTGGCTACAAGACGGAGCGAGATGCCCGCGGCCACCAAGAGCGCTGCGGCGAGGAGGACCGGTGCCCATGGAACAGCACCGGGACCCGACTGCTGAGTGCTACAGAGAGTGACGACAGAAACGCTCGCAAGGTGACATCCCTGTTCAGTGAAGCACCTGGGGGGTGGGGGACTGTCCCAGAGGTGCCTGCTGGAAGGAGGCGGGGGCATGAGCAGAACAGAGATGAGGGGCAAGGTACTGAGGACAGGTCCTCAAGTGAGGAAGGGGATGAGGCCTGACCAGGCTGGGCTTCGCGGGTCAGGCCGGAGCGCCCTGAACCTGTTCCACCTGAAGATGCTGGTGCTGCCAACCAGGCGCATCACCCTGCTGGTGTCTGTAAGAACGTGTGATTGGGGTCAGGGGCCCAGACAGACAAGGACCAGTAAGTTCACGAGCAGCATGAGAAACCGGCAAACACACTAGGCTCCTGAAGAAGCGGAGGGCTCTAGGGCTGAAACTGCCCGGCCCTGTGCTGTGGGGAGGTGCTCTCCTAGGCCTTCTGGTCACCAGTGGTCACCTGGATCGGCCTTGCTGTCGTGGCCTGGCTCTCCACTGGTTCCCTTTGACTCACAAAAACAAAGACGGCTGCACCTTTAAAGAATCTTGCACTCTTGGCTTTAACTGCATACCCAGCAGGTGTGAGCGTATGTCCACAAGGCATCCACAAATACTACATCGGCAAAGGAAGGTGTTTCGCTTCCTTTCTAACATACAGGCGTTATTTAGGTAACGTGCAGCAGCAGTGGGGTGCTGAGATGGGCAGGCAAGACGCCCTAAAATCTAAGAGCTGCTGCAACGCCGGACGTACAAACAGCTGAACTGTGCCTGTGTCCACACGATTTGTTCTCGAGTGACTACTGTAAGGATTACTAAACCTTTTTCTGCAAAGGGTCAGGGAGTAGATATTTTAGGCTGGGTGGGTCCCAGGGTCTTTTTTTCCCTTTATATTTTAACGTAACCCTTTAAGAAAAGGTAAAATCCACTTATTCATTAAAACCCATTACCCAACCCCTGGCTTACCACCAGAGTGCCTGCCTGCCTTCCCTCGGTGGGCGGTCTACACTTCTCCGCGGCCTGTATGTTGGGCACCCTGAGCTAGACCTGGGCCCGCTGCCGTGGGAAAGCGGCCGTGTGCACCTCAGGCCGGCGGAACTGCACGCCTGCTCCTCTGGAAGATGCTAGGGCGTTTCCGGTGCACTTAGTGGAGACCACCAAGGCTCTGGGTAAAGGCAGATCAGAGCCGGGAGGTAATGGGAGAGACTGACCAGCACAGTTCTCACTAAAGGGAAGAGGGGACCCTCGAGTCTTCCGACCCATCCATTGCAGGACACGGGGCTCTCCTGAAATGTAAGGAGGGACTGCAGGAAAGCCTGTCTCAAAGGCTTCCCGTAATTCTGCTTGTTTTAAATACTAAACATTTTCCTTTTTGTCTCTGAAAAGGATTTGGGAGCAAGCATGAGGAAGAGTACTTACTGCGGGGATGGAAGGCTGCCTGTTGATGTGCCATGGAGAGGCATGATTTTGTATCTGACACCCATTTTTCCTAGTATTTCTATGGATATCAAGTCATAAGGAGACACAAAGGAGTCAGGAACCCAAAATGGCAACTCTGTTTCAAACAACAGGAACAATCACTGCTTCTGGGCCTCAGACCAAACGGTTTTAGCGGACATTCAACTTCGTTGTGAAAAAGAGCATGGGAACTTATCCTCCAGTGTTTGGGGCAGGGGAGAGACTGACCCCTGGGTAACAGGTGTAAGCCCTAACTTCTCAGTCACACTCGGGCCCCAACCTTTTAACATTCTTTTTAAAAAATTTATTAATTTATTTAATTCTATTTGTTACTATTATTTTAAAACGTGACCAGAAAGAGACAGAGAGAAAGAGAGAAAAGGAAAGTGAGAAAGCAAGCTGCCAGGTCCAGGACTTGAATCATGGTCAGCCGTGTGGGAATCCAGCGCCTTTAACCACCATGGCACCTGCTGGCCCCTTAACATTCTTTTTGAAAGCACTTCAAAAGCCTGTTTTTTCTTTGCTGCCTTACCTTTAATAAAATTATTCTGAAAGTATGTGACTGAAAATTTTTATATCTATGCCGACATATTTTCTATTTTTCTAAAAGTTGATGAAAAAGTCATATATAAAAATAAACATCTTGGGCTTGAGATTAGACTGCTTTCACTCAGTGAAAAGACCTTTTCCATAACTAAATGTGACTTATTCAGAGGATTCAAAGTCAAGTTGTCTCAGCCAATTTTAAGCAAAGTCTTCAGTAATAAGTAATAAGAAGACACACCAGAGTCAGTTCTGTGACTACACCTGGATGAGTGAGATGAGAGACCTGGGCCGCAGTGCAGTTCTGAACCTGCTCCCAGGCTGTGGCTCTGTGGGCTCTGGGGGCCTTGCCCGGTGACTTGATGGGTAATGCTAAGGAGGCCAAGACTGTAGCAATGTGCCAGGTGCCTTTTGCAGCAAGAACAAACAAAAAAATACAAAAGAACAAATTGAGATAAGGAAGAAGGGGTCAGAATGAAAAAGCACAGAGAACAGGCAGACCAAAGGAGAAAAAATAAACTGGGGAAGATTTCTAAAAATTGATTTTCTTAAGCAGAGATCAAGCAGCCTTGAAGAGGCCCACATAATATTGTCAGCTTGCTACTCAACTCTTCCCACGGACTGGGAAATCATCAGCCGTGGACAGTGTGTGAGAAAATGGGTGCGGCTCTGTCCCAGTAAGATTTTATTTTCAGGAACGAGCAACCAGTCCAGTCGACAGACCCTTAATAAGTCATTGGAAAGCCAAAATGCAGCCTGCACTGCAGGAGCCCGGTGGCTCCCTGGGCTACGGGCCAGCACCTGGCAACAGTCCAGCCTCGTCCCAGGTGCTGCGACGAGAGCCCAGACTCGCTGCTGGCAACCCCACAGCATTCCCTGCTTACGTCACATCCCAGAGCCCACCCCCAGGAGAGGCCAGCGAGCACGCGTGTGGAGAGGATCCCATCAGAAAGCACCCGTTACAGAAGGGGAGGGCTGGCAATCTCAGGCGCGGAAGACAGCCTCAGACTACTGCTCTAGATAAGGCTGTGCAGAAGGCCCTAACAAGGAATCCGAAGGGCTAGTGACTACTGATGTTACCGCCTGCGCGGACCGCGCCACCTCGGGGGACAAAGGTTTGCGGCCTTCCAGCTCACCACAAGATGGATAAATGTCTGAGAAGTGCTGGGAGAGGCTCTGGACCCCAACTGAGGGAGCAGTCTCTATGTTGTCCTCCCACGCCCTGGCAGCCAGGGCAGAGCTCGGTGATGACCTCCCAGGCATGTTCCAGCTCCTCCAGAAAGTCAGGAGTATCAGTGTCTTCTGGTGACGGACGTCAGCTCCCACACTGCGACAGTCGCTGCGCTGACTGTGGACTGGCAGCAGAATCTCTGACTTGGAATTCAGCATGTGGGACAGACGGCTTTGTGTCTGGTGGCAAGGCCTATGTGATGGCTATAGGAAGAGAGTCTTTGCAAGGAGAGGAAAACGGGGATGCCTGAGTCCAGACCACGCCTGGGTGCGGAGGTGTCTGGGAGACAACTCTGCCAACACCTGCGGATGGTACGAAAGGGCCTGTTCAGAGCTGGCCTTGAAGTTTGGTTTTCGTTTTCTTTCCTCTACTGACAAAACTAACTGAATCGGCAAACGTGAGATTCAACAAATATAAACACAAGCCTAATGTGTAAGTGTCCTAGCTATGGAGATTCTCAGTCTACGTAAATGTAGTCACTTTGGAAAGTGTGAAGCTGATTTTAAAGATGACCCACTGCATTGTTAGGTGTGCGGAATAAACAAACACAGTGGATTCCACGTCTCGAATGCAGCCTAGAACGGCAGAGGAGACTACTATCCTGCAGAGCCGCTCCAATGAAAAGCCACCTAGCACAGTCATGGAATGATTAACTGGGAGCCAGAGAAGGTCACCACTCCTCACCTCGCACCTCTCCCTAACCTAGCCCAAGCACCTTCCAAGGGAGTCTGTCAGCACCCGGGGCCCCTCTTCTGTGTGGGAATCAGCACACCTGACACCGGCAAATGTCAGCTGTTTACGTCACCACAAAAACAAGCTCCAGTGACAACTATATGAAAAGGCATTTTTTAAGAAGACTAAGTGAACCCACTCAAAACATATTAATGCTTCTGTGCAACTTAATGCTGAAGAAGGGTTGCCAACACACACACTCAGCAGTTTCATTAATATAGGTAGCTCTTGAATAGCCAAAGTCAAAGAAAAGGAAAATTAGAAAAAGAACTCACACGATAAAGGAGATATTAAAAAAAACATCAGGCCTTCATTGGAAACAGTGAGCTTCACTATCTATGAACTTCAACCCAATTCCCAATTCCTTACAAATAATGTTTATCTCCTGTCTTTCACAGTTATCAGAAGTTTCCATTATACGAAGCCAATCTTTAACAGAATGGGCTAGAAGGCCTGTTTTATCATGATTTGCATAAAAAAAAAAGCCCATCTGGGTCTATCTAAGGAGATCTCAAACAAGGTAAATGGGAAACTCTGTAAAGGAAAGGACAGGGCAGCAGCTGCCCATACACGCCTACTTTGGTGACAGAACGTGCCAAAGCCGGGCCAGGCTTCAACCACTAGACCTTCCCTCGCAGAGGGGCTCACAGGAAACGTCCCATACCCACTGGGCCGTGAAGAAGCCATACCACAGCCCTGAGTTAAACCCAACTTGCCCGTCTCAGGCCTCACTCAGACACATCAAAGACTGCAGTTGTCACTCCCGGGCCACGGAGTGAGCCTGGCATGACACTCACAGGAGTGACACGAGCATTTGACTGGCAGGCTGGCACTAAGGAGGCAGAATGGACATCCTCTCCCACAAGTCCCTTCACATCTGAGCATCCCAGGGGGACGTCAGCTCCGGGCTAGGGAGTGTGGGCCCACTAGGAGAGGCTGGAGCTGCTTCTATCCATAATGTGCTGTTTAGAACGTTCTACAAGAATTCGGTGCCAAAGTGGTACTGGGGACGCTCACAGATCCACTGGGCCACTTTAAAACCATCTGGCCTGTCTGTGCCAGTTACTCAGCTCATGGACACCCTAGAGTGAGGGACATCTGCAGCTGGTAATCACATGCAAATGCACCCAGATGTATGTGCACACACATACTCTTAAGCTTTTCTATTACTGGAACTAACATTTTGACTTTCTTTGAATACGGAAGTATTCTGGGTAAGAAAGAAAGAAAGAAAGAAGAGTCACTGTCACCCTAGTAGTCAAAACACAGTTACACTTGGGGAAAAAAAAAACAATCCCTCAAGTAGGATGAAAACCTTGCTAGAGCGCTAGCAACCTTACAAGGCCAAAAATGAAGATCGTAAGAACTAGGAATACAGCTTGGGAACGCAAGTAACTTTTAGAGGTCAGAATTAATACTGGCGACATACCCTTTGTCCCACGGGCACACTATTTAGGGTACACTTGTTTTTCAAATGACAAAAGATCAAGGTGAAAGGAGTGACCAACAACAAATATGATCTTTTAAAAGGGAGGAACAGAAATATTAATCTTTTATAATGACTATAAATCTTCTGCAATCTCCATATACCACGAAAATGATTTGGCTTAGCTATCAGATACCATTTAAACAGACAGACAGGACAGAGAGGGCGGGCACTGCTGGGGTTGAGAGGGCACCTGCTCACGGACAGACATTGCAGGTGGCTGCTGGAGCGCTCCTCTGGTGTGGGATGGTCTTCTCGGCTACGGTACAAGTGCTTGTGCATCAAGTATAAAATACAAGCCTTTAATCACATAGATCAGCTTTTTAGCTTTTGTAAATTTAAAAACAAAAAGGATAAATAAGGCACTGTACTTTTAAAAACGAAAACTGCTTGGTTCCAAGTTTAAAACCCAAGGAACAACCAGGATATAATATATAACTTCCCTTACTCGGCCTCGGAGAAGGACTCTGCAAGTTCCCTTCTCAGAACCGCATTTTGTGACATCTCAAATCGTGGTGTTCTCGATCAACTGTAGATTTGAAAGGCTTGATAAGCTTATAAAAGCAGGTTTAGTTAATGCAAAATAAAAGGTTACTTCTATGGAAGGTCTCACTCGGCTGCAGCCTTCCAATCACTTGGAGTCCAGGCGCCTTCGCTTGCTGTGGGAAGGGTCCAACCTTGCCTTCAGCTTCCGCTTCCTCTGGGCCACACTGTTCTGCGGGCTTTTCGCCAATGGTCTGGCCCGAGCCTTCCCACTGGTCTGCTTCCTGTGCGTGACTTTCTGGGACCTGGAAGAAGCCTCGCTTGCCGCCTTCTGTTTCGCAGGTTTTGTCAGTGTGTCTGAGGAGGTGGGCTGGGCAGGTCTTCTGTTTGTACTCTCCTTTTCTTTCCTGGAAGGAGGGCAGCTCTTCCCAGGGGACTTCTTAGGGGTCTTCACTCTATTCTCTTTCAAAGACACCTTTTTGGGCAGCTGGCTGATTCTGTCCCTCGCAGCTGGCTTCTTGGCAGAAGGGGTTTTGGTGGTTCCATCAACAGGCTTGTCTCTGGTGGCTTTCGCTGCTGGTCCCTTGTCCTGACCGTCCTGGGTGCTGCTGCATTCTGCCCTCCTGCGTCTGTTCTGAACCCCCGCCCTGGGTGAGGTCTCAGACGGCTGCTTCCCTTTCCTTCCCTTGGTTCCTTCAGTGCTCCTGGACTTCACAGGAAAGCCATCCGCGTCCACCTGCAGGGCGAGCTTGGGAGACATCAAAGGGTTGATGCAGACGCTCTTCCGATTCTGTTTACTTTCCACAGCCAAACCACACGGGCTTTCGGTTTTCTCATGCTTCATCAGACGTTGCTGGGCTCTGAGCTTTCCTCGGATATTGGAGTATTTTCCAAGGATCCGGGTACTGGCTGGAGTGGGCAAGTCTGCGGGAGAGTGGCCACCCCTGTCTTCACTGCCTGCCTCCGTGCTCTCTTCCGAGTCGGGGCTGAGGCTGACGCCACTGCCATCTTCTGCCTCTGCTTGCTCAGGATTCTCTCGAAACTTCGCCCAGAGCTTCTGTGTTTTCCAATTATTCCTAGCAGGAGTAGTTCCAGGAAATTTCTTCAAATGTTTTTTCAAGCGTTCGGCTTGCAGTGAACTGGGATACAGGCTGGAAGGAGAGTACTTCTGAAGAGGATGCTTGGCAGGGGGGAGGTCTCCTGGGAGACGAGTATTGAGCTTCTTCACGATGACCAGAGACCGGGTTTCAGTCGTCTCCAAGAACCATTTACAGACATTCGATAACTTAAAGTTGTTCATAAATAGCATCTGAACAGGAGAAAACTTCTGCACCTCCAGTGAGCCCCTGCATTTCCGAGACCTTTTCTTGCTTTTCCAGATCTCCTTCAGTTTATCCGACCTGTTCCTCGCTCTCGGTGCCGGCTGCACTTCCCGCTCCAGCTGGATCCAGCCCTTCTGCACTTTCAGGTACTGAGCGTTGAAGTTGGCGATGAGCTCTTGGTTCTCCTCCTCGGCACACCACTCCACAAACCTCGGCTGCTCATCCACCACCGTCTCCGCATCACCCTCGTCCAAGGGGTCCCCACTCTCCGACGCGGCTTCTTCCTTTGGCCTCGGGTGAACTTGCACGGCTTCCTTTCCTGCAGTCACTCTCTCGGGCTCGGAGTCCAGAGGATGGGCATGTCTTAGGTTGTAGGTTGAAGAAGTCGCTCTTCTAGGCCGGGCTGCTGATTTTGGTGGTGCGACAGAGTCACCACTTCCGCTATTTGGTGCCCCGAGGGAGCTGGACGGGGTGCCACTATCGTCGTCCTCCTGCCGGGTGCTTCCACCGTCCACCTCACCTACCACGTGCTCCACAGCCCGCGGGGGCGTAGGCCCTGGCTTCTCTTTGGATTGCTCTGGTTCCTTCTTCAAAGGAGTACTTGCTGAGGCGATGTGAGTGTTTTTCTCATCCATCTTAGACTGAACATAGATTTCCAGCCTCTCTCCAGGGAGGGGCTGGCCAGCTGTGGTTATGGGGTCACTGATGGAGAAAACTTCCCCTTCTTCCCCCTTGACTTCCTTTGCCAACATACTTCTGAAAGTCTGCCTGGTAACGATGCCACCTCCTTCGCCCTCCTGCTCAGCATCCTTCTCAGAGGGCTGCTCATCGACGTTTGGGTTTTCAGTGTCCTCCTGAACTGCTGTGTGGAAACTGCCAGTCAGGAAGTCCTCGGGTGCTGTCCCACCAGAGTACCCTTCTTTTTTAGAACGTTTTGTGCCAGGGTTTTTAGAAACCTTCACGTCGGGACAAGCAGAGGAAGAATCTGAACTTGAATTCCTCAGGTGCCTATCAGCAGAGGGAGAATCTGAAAGCTGACTTCTGAGGCACCGATCAGAGGCCTCAGGGAATTTTCTACCTTTTCTCTTCCTGTCCATATTCTCTTCAGGGGAGTCAATGTTGGACTCACACACATCTTTCTCCGAAGGGCATTTTACATCACGGCCCTCTTCCCCCGACTGTTCTGCACCACCTGCTGCCTGGCTCTCCTTGCTCTCACCGGGGTCCTCGTGAGCACCAGTACTGCTTTCCTTCCCAGGGGGGTCGGGGCTCCGCGCCTGCGTGTCTCCGCTCTGAGCCTTGGTGCCGACGCTCCGACCGCCCTCACCCCCTCCCGGACTCAGGGGAGGCTCCAAGCCCTCTGGGGAGCCTTGATTTCCCGAGCACAGAGGACTTTCTTCTTTGCTGACTGTTTCAGGAGCAGCGTGAGGCCTAGACACGATTTCTTCCCTGTCTCCACCAGGAATGCTCTCAGTGGGAGGAACCAGGTCACACTCTGGGGGTACACTCATGCCCTCTGCATCCAGCAGTGCTAAGGACTCTCCCCCAGGGGAAGGTACCACGCTCGCTGCAGGAACCAAGGCCGTACCACTGCCTTCCGGCATGTCTTCCTCAGGAAGGTGAGCAGGGGCAGGCTGGGCCAGGCTGGAGGCTGTCGTCTCCTCTGACCTAGGAGGGCTGCTCGGGTTGGATTCATTCAGCACAGGGCAAACCTCAGGCTCCTGAGCCTCTTTTTCGGATGAAGTGTCTCCATCTCCTTCCTTGAGAGACGGTAATTCCTTTCTGGGTTCTTCAGGCCTGTCTTCTCTGGGGAGCAGCCCATCTACTGGAAGTCGAGGGGCTGGAACTGTAAGAGCTTGCTTGGGAGTGACCATGGCCTCCGATGCCAGTGTGGAGCAACTTGCTTTGTCCTGTGAGTGTAGATTTCTGGCCAGTGTGCGAACGGTTGGCAGCTCGCAACAATCGCCATTGAAAAAGTATCCGCGGGTGCTCTTTCTGGCTGTCTTCCGAGAAGACAGCGCTGATCTCTGATTCTCAAAGTGGCATTCTGTTATGGGCTGACTGATGTAAACGACATCACACTGGTTGTCGTAATCGTTTATCCTCAACCCTGATGCCCTTTTGCTTTTCCGAGCTGTCTTAATGGAGGTCGACAGCATCTTGGTGCGTGGATGTCCGTTAGATGCTTTGTGTAGAGCTGGTACGGGGCTGGGGGCTAACCAGCCGTCTTTGGGATGATCACACTGGCCCTTTTCACTGGGATACAAGTGGTAACCCATCTTATGTCTTCCGAGTGAGTGAAGACTATGCTCTTGCTTTGGCCTTGCGTCTTGTTCGTTTGCCTCTACATCCTGGCGCAAAGGTGTTTTTGAGCTACACTGTAAAGCATTCTCTTTGTCAGCAGTCCTAGAAGAATTCCCCATAAACCCTGAGTCCCAAGCCTCTTCTGATAAAGCTTTGAATGAATTTCTTTGAGAAACAGGACAGCTACTGCCCTCCTCACTATTCTCAGCGGCCACTTTCACCGCAATTAGGCCTTCTACTAAAGCTGAACTCTGCATGTGGTCTTTACTGTCCTCACACGTGTTCGCATTCGTGTCTTGTTCCTGTCCAGTGGTTTGCCCCTCCAAGTTTTTAGAGACATGGTAGAAGTTCAAGGAGGAAGAATTCGATTCAGTGAGGTAACCCAGAGTGGAACTATCCATTGAACTGCCAGAATTAGGTTTAGTGGTTGGAAGTTCAGAGGGATCCTTCTGGACAACAGTCAAGACATTCTCCCTCCCATCTACAGAGTTTGTTTCAGGAAGAGGCTCCGTCAGGGTCTGTTCTGTCAAGTGCAGAGGGCTGTGAGAGCCTGGTGGGTCTAGGAACAAATCGACAGGAGTAGGAGCGTCCTTTTTCTTATGTTTGGTGCTTAGCTGGGCACAGCCAGCATTGCAAGTGGATGCATCCATTGATCCAGAATCAGAAGGCTGCAGGTCCTCAGTATCTGGCTGAGATTCAGTGTACAGGTCACTCAGAACACGAATGAATTGCTTCTGATGATGAGTACACAGTTTGACCATAAACTTCTCCAGTGGCGACTTCGACTGATTGTTAGGATCTACGGCTACCACTTCTGTTGAGTTCTCACTGGATGGGAAAGAGAAAGAAGGAAATTAGTATGATCATTTTCTAAAGAACCATGTTTACATCATGAAATTCACTCACATTACAAAGGGAGTGGATATCTGGCCAATATGCTTCTAAGTCTTCTCACATACTTTCCATTCAATAAATGAATATTTACCTACCTAAGGCCAGCATGTTATATTCCCAATTTTTAGTGACAATATCTTTCACACTTTTTAAGTGATTATTCAGAAATCATTTTTATCTTTTAAACACTAAATATTATAAATACATTTTAAAAATATTGGTCACACCATTAACTCAGCTGATCAACACATAACAGGCCTAAGTATTCCTGTTAAATAATCATTGGTTTATAAGTCCACAACACTGACAAAAATTCAGGCACTGTATTACAAATCTTGATTTAGAACTTAAGAGAACTTATAGTTTTAAGATGGTTTCTCAGCATGACTCACTGGCTGAACTTTATTGTACTGCTAACAGTGATTCTGGAATCCTACCCCTTTTATGGAGCATAGGAGAATAAAAAACAGTATTTTCATATTTCAGACACATTAAAAGATGGAATGGGGCCGGCCAATGGTGTGGTGGCTAAGGAGGCTGGCTCCTGCATGGCCAACTGTGTGGTTTGAGTCCTGGACCTGGCAGTTTGAAAAACATGCTGGGTGCAAGTGCATGTATGTGCCCAAAATCCTAAAAGGAGGAATGGGGAAGGAGGGATTGTGGCCAGCCTAGGGATGGGGGGGGGGGGGGTTGCTTTCTCACTTTCTCTCTCCTGAGCACATGCACCCCTTTAGCAAATTAAAAAAAGGTGGAATGAGTGGCAAGCAAGTCCTGACTCACAGCTTCTAAGGAAGCAGATATGACACCACATTATGAACTGGGAACCTGCTGCTGCAAGGTCGCCCAGTGTCTGCACACAAGTCCGGCTTACTGCACTCTCCTGGGCTCGTAGGAAGTATTTTACAATAATCTCTGAGAAGCTGTTCTACACTAAATAAACCCTTTCGATTATTTCTCTAAGTTACCCAGGCCAGATTCTTAGAGCTTCTCCTGACAGTGGGGATGATGGGAAAAGGATGACACTAGATTTATGACAGGCTAAAGGCAATGCCCGCTTAAAGAGTAGGGTTTCTCACTAGCTGCTTGCTGCTCTGTGCTTCTGGACTCTGGGGCTTTCCTGGGCCCATGCCGTTGAAGTCCTCCAACTTCCTGGAGTTTCATACTTCTCAGTCTCCAGCCCCCTCCCTAAGGCTACTTCTCATGGGACTATCATTTGACTTTACAAGAACCGTGGCACACCATGAGGAGCAGCTAATCCTGCTTTTCCTCAGTCAGTGCCTTTCATGTCCCTAAGGTGCCTCTACAGGAAGGCTTACCCTAGAGAGCCTATAGCACCTCACCCAACCTTCCCACCTCCCACTGGCCTTGGAAGCAGAGTAGTTACAGTAGAAAGAGCACAGGCTGTGGGATATTTAAAAACCCGACTCCACCTCTAGCAATGATACTATCTACAGAATCTTGAGGAAGTTTCCAAATCTCTCTGAACCCAGGTTTCCTCACCCACAAACTGGGACTGGCTCTCTGCCTCTCAAGGGACTGCTGTCCGATATCAGAAGGGTGCACTAATTTTAGGTCCTCTGTTCCTGACTCGGGGACGCTTTTAAGACCTAATGGATAAAGAGTTACCAAAACATGTCTAAATATAAAACAAAATCAGGAAATGAGTAAGTCAACTCTGTTGCTTAACCTGAACTGCTTTACAAGCAAATAGGGCACACTGTGCATTTGTTTCCATACCTAGCAACAGTTTTACTGAGTGGTGGCATGGGTTCTTGAAAGGGCCTGCATTAGATCACAGACTGGAGAGACTAGAAATATCTTAAAAAATGCCTAACACAAACATGACACTGATCACTAAATCGTGAAAACACCAGGAAAAGAGATTATTACCTAATGGCAAATACATCTCCTTCCTTCAAAACAGGGAAGTCACCAGTGACATCCCTGGGAAAGACTGGTAGGTCATTTTCTACTCTCAGCCTCAAGGAGATGCACAAAGGAGCTCAAAGGCTCTGGCACTGGCAGACTTTGCAGCTCGAGGAGTCAGGAGGCCCTGCTGATGGACGCCCAGGAGTGCGGAATGGCTACGCACACCTGGCGTACCAACAGCACATGTGCTGCAGTGTGGCTAAGACCATGGAGGGTAGTTGTGTGACTCTGCCGTAAACACTCAGCCATTTGGGTCTTAAAAGTACCTGCCACATCTACCATCTGGGAGCTCTACAAGGGAAAACCTATAAAGTTTACAGAAGCATCAACTACCGTTGCCAATCAAACATGATCTAATAAAAGTAACTTGGAGACTAGAACTACGCATTAATGTTTTCCTACAACCTATAGAGAAGGTAAAATTTCTGGATAAAGTTCACTCTTCAAGTACCAGACACTTTTTTCTTTATTCATAATAGCGTGGGTACATGTACATGAGCAAGAGAGACAACCCCCTTCCTCCACTCTTCCAGCACTTTGGCTCTTAGGCACTCGAGTACATGTCTGATGTTTTTAGACTGAATGTGCTGGGATTTGAACCATGGTTGCCATGTGGGATTCAGTTCCTCTCACACAGTGCATTGCCACTGTGTCACAGAGCTGGCTCGTAACAAACACTGTTAAGCCAAATATATATATATATATATTTTTTTTTTTGGAGAAGTTTTTGCTATAGGGCGCGTGCGCTCGCCAGACAGAGAGACAGAGACAGAAAGCGAGAAATCACCCCCCAATCCCTTCTCCTCCATTCTCCTCTCGGGATCTTGGGCATGCACGCACACACGCCCGGCGTGAGTTTTAAGCCACCGGGTCCAGGACGCGAACTGCGGTCGACTACGTGGGAGTCCAGCGACATAGCCATTACACTAACTGCTGGTCCCTGCTATTGTTTTTTAAATGAGTGTTAAGCCAGTTTTGTCTAAGTTCTAAACTGCTAGTCTTTACTTTCCCTTCTAGTAGTTCAATTTTCCCCACTGTCTTAGGTTTTTAGCAGAGATTAAATATAGCACCTGCATTTAGAATATCCTTACGCAGCTAGTAAGGAAACCAGAGAAAAGCTATTTTCTTTTTTTAAAAAAGAATTATTGGGACCAGCAGTTAGCATAATGGCTATGTCGCTGGACTCCCATGTAGTCAACCACTGTTCAAGTCCCGGACCCGGTGGCTTAAACTCACGCCAGGTGTGTGTGCATGCATGCCCAAGATCCAGAGAGGAGAATGGAAGAGAAGGGATTGCGGCATGGCCATCCCCCCTGGGGGGGTGATTTCTCGTTTTCTGTCTCTCTGGTGAGTGCACGCGTCCTATAGCTAAAATCTCGAAAAAAAATTTTTTTTTAATTAAAAAAAGAATTATTTTATTTAACTTTATTTAACCATGATCATCCATGTGGGATTCCAGCATGTTTAACCACCGTGCCATCTGCCAGCCCTGAAAAGAGCTATTTTCTGTCATGTAGATAATTTCTTCAGCTTGACCTAACATCTGAGAAGTACTGCTTTAGTTCAGATGACAGTCTATCACATTATGTCCCTCATATCTGATTAAATAAGATCTTTGTAAGAACAATAATTAATCCTAGATGTTGAAATCACTTGTGGGGACTGGCAGGTGGCTTGGTGGTTAAGGGTGCTGGACACTCCCACATGGCTGACTGCGGTTCGAGTCCCGGATCTGGTGGCTTGTTTTCTCACTTTCTCTTTCTGTCCCTCTCTGGTCAAATTAAATGAATGAATGAATGAATAAATAAATAAATAAAGCTAAATAAAATAATTCTTTTATTTTTTAAAAGAAATCACTTGTTTGAGTTTATGTTTCTTCTGCTTAAAAAGAGTACTCTCTGTAATAGTTAAGTGAATTATTTATTAATCAGAAATACTGGAACATCACCACTGAAGTGCAGTTAAGATCACAGGGATTAGTAAGTAGAAGGGCCATAAAGACAAATGAGAACCTGACTCCACCTACCTGGATTAGTTCTGAGTTTATCTCCTTGGTGAAAAATGGCCTGCATGACCTTGACCACTGTCTATCTTCAGCTCAATGCCTAATTCTTAAGGGTGTGGTAGGAGGATAAGATAATATTCATAAAAACTTTAAAAGGCACAGTTTAAGAATGATGTGTTGTTTCACAACCGTATCTTTAATGATTTACTCAATGATGTTTTTTCTAGAACACAGGTTGGACATAGCTGAACTCTACCTACTTAGTCAATATTGCAATACTTAAATTCCTGGAAGACATTCCTGTGGTTAACATAAATGGTGGACGCTTATGTTTTCTTAGGTAAAAGACAGATCAAATAAAGAAGAGCTGTGGTAGAGAGTTGACATGCCAAGTTTAAGAGTCTAGAATCTGGGAGTGACGGATTCAGGTACTCTCTAATAACTAGTGTCTAACCACCACCTCTAAGGCCACATGATGGCAAGTGCAACACCACTAATGAATGAGAGACATTTCCATTGGCTGGAAATACCAATAGTGATAGTGAATGATGTCTGGATGGAAGCTAATCTTGGCACAAACAGTTCCAGGAAAAAAGAGGAAAGCAGGCTTTAAACACAGTGAAGTAGTAAATAGGAATCCTAAAAATATAGTTAGGGTATGGGCCCAAGAGGGAGTCACAAAATGGCTGGAGGAGGCAAAGATGGAGGCAATGATGGCTCAGTGATTGACCTAGGCAGCATGACCTAGACCTAAAACAAAGGCTTTTTCCATGCCTCACCACATTCCAGGAAGATAATGGTTTTCATGGCCTAAAGCTTTTAGACAAAGAATTTCCTGACCTTGGAACCCACTCCAAAATTAGAAAGAAAAATTGCACCTATCCAGACCTCCCTTACCAAGAGGGGAATGCATGCGCAAGTCTCACCTAGAGCCCAAGTCTGGACAAAGCCCTTCTCCTTCATGTCCTGAACATGGGACAAAACCCGTGTCTCTCTGCCAGTGTGGGCCCAACCAACTCCACACTCCTGTGTTCCCGCATCAACAGTAGACCAAGTTATGAGTTGTAAATTAATTTGGCTTGACTCTTAAAAAATGCATCCTCAGCCCCCGCTTCAAGGCATAGGAGTCATATTTCTTACCATACAATAATTTGAAATATGTTCTTCATAATTGAAATTATGCTCAATTTCTTCCCAGCACAGAAAATCTAAGCACACTCACGAGTCTGGGTAAGTCTGCTGACAAGCCACTGCTCTGCATTAGGAAATGCACCTATCCTTAGCTCTCTCACCTCCTCTGTATCGTCCATACCTGGAGACAGGTGCCCAAGGACTATCACAAGATTGTGTGTATATAATGAAGAGGGTGGAAACGGCACGTGGGAATGTTTTATATATATATTCCTCTTAAAACCAGGCAATTTAATACCTGATTTCCAGGTGGTTGTAATCCAAATGGTCTAAATTTGGATTTAAATACAACCGAGAGAAATTTAGGTAGAAAAATCACTTCTCAAAATTGATCAAGAATGATCCCTTCCCAGGGATCGGAACTGCAGAGGATGCTGTGTAGTGTGGGGTCAAAGTCAGGAGGCGTCTTGGCCTTGTACGGGTTTCAGCCATGGAAAAACAGCTGAGAACTACTGACCTAAAACAAATGGCGAGCAACCCCTCTGAGATACTGAGTTTCTGGAAAAGTCATGATGCATTTTTGCATAGAAAAACATAGAAAATATGTCATGACTTTTCCTTTGACCCAATAGCTTTCTAAATTTACTGTATTCTTAATCAAGTCCACTAAAAGTAGGGCAAATCAGAGAATCAGAAATTATGAAGTAATATAAATTGGGGGGGAAAGAAATGCACTGTGGAGGGAGCTTGCTGGACTTGACAGTTTGATGCTTTTTTGTATCTCAGGGCTTAAGAACTTTTTAAAAAAAAATTTTTTTTTTTTAGAGGTTTTTTCTATCGGGCGTGTGCACTCACCAGACACAAACAGACAGAGACAGAGAGACAGAAAGTGAGAAATCACTCCCCGGAGGGATGGCCACGCCGCAATCCCTTCTCCTCCATTCTCCTCTCGGGATCTTGAGCATGCACGCACACGCACCCGGCGTGAGTTTTAAGCCACTGGATCCGGGCTGGGAACCGCGGTTGACTACGTGGGAATCCAGCGACATAGCCATTATGCTAACTGCTGGTCCCAGGGCTTAACAACTTTAAGCGACTATTATTCACATTCTTAAATATGACAGTAAGGCTTATATGATGTATCTCCTATTTTTCTTCATTTTAACAAATTGTTATAATAAAAAATGCAACAATCAAGGAGATTCTCATATTAACTCTTATTTGTTTGTCTTAATATAAGAGAGGGAGGGAAATTTTCTTTTTTTAATTTTTTAGGTTTTTGCTTATAGGGCATATATGCTTGCCGGAGAGTGAGAGGGAAAGTGAGAAATCACCTCCCCGGGGGGGTAGCCATGACACAATCCCTTCTCCTTCTGGAATTTTGGGCATGCATGCACACGTGCCCTGCATAATTTTCAAGGCACCAAGTTTGGGACTCGAACCACTGTTGGCGATGTGGGAGTCTAGTGCCTTATCATCACACCACCTGCTGGCCCTGAGAGATGGATTCTTGCTATATGCAATCCTTCCTGCCCCAGCCTCCCAGTCCATTGGGACCACAGGGGAACACTACTGTACCCCAGCCTGTTTTTAGGTTGGCCCAGTAACCTCTGCAGTGGTGCACTCCCCCCTGTGCCGCTGCGGCTGGGCCACTTCATGTTTACTCTTTAGCATATGTCCATCCTACAGGCAGATGTGCCCTGGGAGCCAGGCTATCATCAGAACGTTCCCCGGAGAGCACGAAGTTAGAGAAACGGGTCACTGAGCACAATGCCTCTGCCTCCTCTCAAGGACTGTTAAGGGCCTCACAAAACCAACCTTTCTGACAAAGGATTCACTTCTGAACGTTCTCCTCCACATTTCATTCACGAGAGCACGTGGACACAGAGAAAGAGACAGAGAAGCACCCTTTTCACATCACTTCATAACCCCCTGTCCTCAGCCCTCCTGCTCCTAAGGATCCTGTTCTCGCGTGCCCAGTTTCCAAGCCAATCTCGGTCTCAAACTGAGGCCTACTACATGGCTTCCAGCACTGTGGTTCAGTTTGCTACCAACTGAGACGCAGGTACGGCCCCAGACCGATTGCTGTTTCTATCGCTGCCATCCCATGTAAGACCATGCAAGATCAGATACACTACATTTGACTTGAATTCATTTAGACAGAATGTGGCTATAAAAGACATGAGATTTGTACTATTGGGTCGTTGGAAAAGTCATGACATATTTTTCTGTGTTTTTCCATGTAAAAATGAGCCATGACTTTACCAATGACCTAATAGATGACATAAATTTGAAAAAATGAGAGCTCCTGGAAGTGAGGGAACAAGTATTTCTAAGTGACATTATTAAGTACTAATTCGGCAAGTGTATAAACATAAATTATTCAAAAATTATTTTACTTAACTTTATTTAACCAGAGAGGAACAGAGTGAGAGCGAGGGGGAGGAGAGTGAGAAAGCAAGCTGCCAGGTCCAGGACCCGAACCATGATGGGCCATGTGGGAGGCCTGCGCCTTAACCACCACACCACCTGCTGGCCCCCAAACCTAAATTATTAATCTATTAAGTATTATAACTAAGAACGTTTAGAAGACACTTTGAAACAGAGTTTAGGAAGTAATACAGTAATTTCAAACACAGAGCACAGATCTCCACTCAGGAGATTTAACTACAGAGTGCCACGAGTCTTACTCAGCTAGTGCAGGCAGGTTAAAGAAAAACTCAGATGTAAAGGCTTAACATGGACATTTTAGATCAGGATTATATGGGAGCTCATGACAAGCCAGTGAAACTGGATGATTTTTTTTATTTTAGTATTTCTCAGGTAAGGAATTAAAACCATGCTGTTTTTTGAGGGAAACTGTCCTTTAACTCCCAACTTAAATGACCAAGACAATGATGAGACTGGAAAAATAACACTGCTTGAGCAGCCTACGACAGAAGTGCTTATTCCCCAAGTGAGCAAAAGTGTGTCCTATCATGCTGGTCCTTTAAATGCGCGTAACATCTGTGGGGACGCCTCAATAAAGGCCCAGCTTGCGGAAAGCCCTTCCTGTATTTATAGTGCATGGTGTCCCTGGGGCAGGACTGACAAGTCAGCATCCAGACAAGAGTCCCACTATGGTGGGCATGTGCCCTTCCTCTGGAACTGCAGTGAGAGTAATAATAACCTCAAGTCCCACTATGGTGGGCATGTGCCCTTCCTCTGGAACTGCAGTGAGAGTAATAATAACCTCAAACAGTGCAGGGGATTTAACCTAAAGGAGGTGTGGATGACTGACAGAAACAAAACCAGTAAAGAACATTTAGAAGTTCCCATGGTAGATCCCATCAATTCAAAGGTCTTCTTCTCGAAAAATAAATTGGAAGGCTTCTGAAAAATATCCTTAGTTTCTTTTTAGCTCAAAGGAAAATGAAAATTAGCACATTATATACCTGATCAAGTGGATATTTGAGTGTCCTGAGCTTTTCATGATTTTTATGAGATTTTCTACATCCTAACCTTTGTCATGTTGTCTTGAAGTTTTCACCTTCCATTCTGGAAACATAATGTTTTGGGACCATGTAAATCTGTGGTATGCTTTAAAATTTAAGAATGGCAAGTAAGGGCTAGCCCCATAGCACAGCAGTTGGGCCACTTGGCCAACTGCAGTTTAACTCCTGGTGCTGGTGACTTGAAAAACATGCTGGGCACGTTGTGTACACACGCCCCAAATCCCGACGGGATGGAGAAATGGAGAACTGCAATTTGACCGTACCAAACCAAAAGAAGCTTTCTCTAGTGAGTGTATAGTAATAGATTTTTAAAGAAAGAGTTGCAAATTATACTTCTGCTGTCATACAGTAAATCACTAGGCCTCTCTAGTGGAGAGCCTGTGTCAGAGAACTTTGTTCTAGTGCTTTGCTGTGTGAAGTTATGAACAAATTCTTATGAGTCTTTCTGTTCAGCCTAAAATGATTAAAACTGACCCAACAGTATTCCTAATAAACTATTAAAATGTAAAGCATTGTCAAAGGACCCCTATGATGTATGTATGTAAGAGGTAAATTTTACTTCTCAATTGCTCACCTCATGAAAACCAGATGAAGAAAAAAGGAAGTATACATACATTTAAAAATTTTGAAGTATAGGGTTAAGTATTTTATAGCTACCATTCTCTCTGGGGTGAATTAATTTCCCAATTCACCCCTCTCTGGAAATACTCAGTGCTGCTAGAGATACAGGGGTGAATTAAACAGAATCATCTGTAAAGTCAAGTTTTCACTCAAGGAATATTGGAAGACAAACTGTAGCTAAGTGCACAGATGCAGATCTAAGGCTGATCAGACGGTGTCTAAGTGAGGCGGAGTACTGCGGACCATGACTTTACCTGCTTCTACTGTAAACACTTTCCAGGTCCACAACACGGGCTGATGGACATTCCATCAACACTACTGTTAAGCTCCTGGCCACCCGTTTCTCCTTATGGTCTGTTTCACGTTATTTATAACTGCCACCTTCATAAAGCCCAAATCTGGTCTGGTCATATTTTTTGCGTAAAACGTCTATAAACTCCTACTGTGTAACACAGCGCCAATCTCTAGCATCCTCTCCTTGGGGGCCATGTTGGATAGCTCCTAAGCTCCTCTCACAGTTTCTCATTTCAGTAGCACTTACGCTGCAGGTACTCTCTGAGTAACTACCTTTTCACTTGGACTGTAAACCTCCTCCAGCTCAAAAACTTCACTTAGTAGCTTTGGTGCCTAATGCACGTGGCTCAGCTCTCCGTAGGCACTAAATAAACAAACTATATTTTATAAACAATTTTGTAGTAAAAAATAATTTTCTTTTAAGAAAGATTTTTGCCATCGGGCATATGCACTTGCTGGAAAGACTGAGATCGACAGACAGAAAGAGAGAAATCACTCCACAGGGGGATGGCCACTCGGCAATTCCTTCTTCTCCATTCTCCTCTTGGGATTTTGAGCATGGATGTGCGCGTGCGCACGCGCGCGCACGCACACACACACACACACACATCCAACATAAATTTTTTAGGTCACTGGGTCCAGGCCTTGAACCTCAGTCAACTATATGGGAGTCCAGCAGCATAACCATTCCACTATCTTGCTGGTCACCCTAATGTGTTTTTTTTTAAAGATTTTTTTTTTTTACTTTATATTTATTTATTTATTTTAATTTGACCAGTGAGGGACAGAGTGAGAGAGACAGAGAAATAGAGGGAAAGTGAGAAAGCAAGCGTCAGGTCTGGGACTCACCTGCGGTTAGCAATGTGAGAGTCCAGTACTCTTATTAACCACCACGCCACCCGCCAGCCCCCACCCCTAAAGTGTTTTGTAAGGGAACTAAAGAGAGATGAGAAAACATTATGACATACAATCAGCAGGGAAAGGAATAAGGGCTTTATGAAAATAAGTTCAAATCAGGACCAGCAGATGGCATAATGGCTACATTGTTAGAGTCCCATGTAGTTGACCACAGTTTGAGTCCCAGACCTGGTGGCTTAAAACTCACGCCGGGTACATGTGCATGCATGCCCAAAATCCCAAGAGGAAAAGGGAGAGTGGCCACCCCGTTTTCGCTGTCTCGTCTTTCCAACATATGTGCCCTATAGCAAACATCTTTCTAAAAAAAATAAGAAAGAAAGAAAGAAAAATAAGTTCGAATAAATGACACGGGGGCAAAAAGATGGAAATTTTGAAGGTTAGGCAGCAGTTGGACACTCCTAAGCACACAGGTGGTTTACAGTGTGCTCTCCCAGGGACCAGAAAAACCAGGGTGAGAAGGTATTGTTTACACATACGCTTTCAAAAGCCACAACTATTTTTTATTGCAACCAATAATAAATACTTTTCATAAAGTGACCCAGTACACACCCTGGTTTGTATGTCTATGTGTGTAACACACAAGTTTCAGTGAAACAGTATTTGTCCTCACTATTCTCTGCTACACCCTTTTATCCTATTCCTTTCTTCCTTTCCTTTCTCATTCTTTCTTTTTTTAAGTCCTGATTACATCCTGGTTACTTTTTCCTTAACCTATCTTTATCAAGTTGAAGTTACATGGCCAGGTCTTCCTGGCAAAATTATCTCAAGTCAATTTAATAGATATTAGAAAGACTTATCACACATAGCTAAACTGTGTGAGCTATGATCTGATCTGTCAACTTTCAGAGCCTACACTTGGTAAGAGTGTAACTAAAATCACATTAAATAGGCAGAAGAGAAACAAAATTTTTCAAATGGAAAACTAAACAGTTTTGATGATTAACACATATCCCTATACTTCCACTATTAGCTCTTGAACTGTTGTTCAAACTATTTCTTGTGTAAAAATGTACAGATTCAAAGCAAGTAAAATTTCAACCTCAAATAAAATACACAAAAAGTTCTCTATATAGCGGCCAGCTCATGGCGTGGCAGTTAAGGCACTGGACTCCCACATGGTTGACTGTGGTTTGAATCCTGGACCTGGCAGCTTGCTTTCTCACTGTCCCTCTTTCTCTCTGGTGAGCACACTTCCCTAATTAAAAAATAATAGTAAAGGGACCAGCAGTTAGCATAATGGCTATGTTGCTGGACTCCCATGTAGTCAAACGCGGTTTGCGCCCCGGACCCAGCGGCTTAAAACGCACGCCGGGCGCATATACGTGCGTGCCCAAGATTCCGAGAGGAGAATGGAGGAGAAGGGATTGCAGCGTGGCCATCCCCCCTGGGGGGTGATCTCTTGCTTTCTGTCTCTCTGTCTGTCTGTCTGGTGAGTGCACATGCCCTATAGCAAAAAACCTCTTCAAAAAATAAAATAAAATAAATAATAGTAAGTAAAAATTTTAAAAGTTCTAGATACAATGGAAACAGAGTTAAATTCTATATACGTTTATAATTCTTAATCTTAAGTATCTTCAAGTAACTTTCATTCTATTTTATCGTCTTACAAAATAAAGGAGGAATCATGAGTTTTCATTACATTCCCTCTAACAGCACCATGAAATGCAGAAAAGCCACCTTGGGGTTTTGGTCCTAATTCGGAAGTTTTTATGCCATTGACTGAAGGGTTAAAACAGATCAGTTATCCAATGCCTTAGTCCAATATAAACACAACTGCTTGACTTTTCAAGTTCTACTCAATATATTGGGTTGTAGGAAGAGTCATGAGGTATTTTTTTCTATGCAAAAATGTGTCACGACTTCTTACAACCCAAGAATTTCTTCTGCAACTTTTTTCTTAAATAATTATTTTACTTATTTATTTAATTTGACCAGAGAAGGACGGGGGGTGGGGGGTGAGAAAGCAAGCTGCCAGCTTTGGGACTTGAACTGCAGTCAGCCATATGAGAGTTCAGCGCCCTCAACCATGACACTTGCTGGTCCCGTCCTCTACAATTTTCAGATTTTCTCATCCTTCTACCCCTTACACTAAAAGGTTAAATGCTCTGTTTAAGACCCTGTAGTAACAAAGTAGAAGGGCTGGGGCCAGGCAGAGGCCGTGCTGGATTCCACAGGGCAAACTGTGTGGTATCTTATCACAGATTTAGCGACTCAAACAAACCTGGGGCACATGTGTGTGTTCCTAAAAATCACAAGAGAGGAACAGAGAAGTGTGGCACCTTCCTGGGGGATGCTTTCTAACTTTTCTTCTCTATGTCTCTCTCCAGTGAGTTCACATGCCTTATAGAAAATTAAAAAAAAAAAAAAATTAAAAGCAAAAAAAAGAAATAAGGGCTGAGATGATAAACTGGCCCAGGAAAACTGGTGGGATGGTGGTTTTAATGGAGCTGAATCCCATATGACCAACTGCATGATTCAAGTTCTGGACCCCATGCCATGGGTGGGTGTGCATATGTGCCCCAAATCCTGAGAGAATGGAGGAGAAGGAATAGTGGCATGGTCATCCCTCTCTGTTCTCTATTTCTGGCAAGTACACCTGTTCTATAGCAAAATTTAAAAACAAAACACAGACTCATCAAATTTTCTCTTGAACATGGGATATTCTCTATTTTTCTCTCTATGCTCTATTTATTCATGATCCACTTCCTTTATGAGGGCTTTCTTAAAGCCATCAATTTATGCTCATTTTTGTTTAACAAGGACGCTTTACATGCTTTGAATGTAATTCCTTTATATTTCATAATACAGATATCTAACTTTTTTAAACAATTATTCCTTTATTTTTATTTATTTATTTTAACTTGATCACACACACACACACACACACACACACACACACAAGCACACAGGGAAAGTGAGAAAGCAAGCAGCCAGATCTGGGATTAGAACCACTGTTGGCCATGTGGGAAGAGTCCAATGCCTCAACCATCATGCCAACTGCTGGCCTCCATCCTCTTTTTTTTTAAAAAAAATAAAGTAAATTTATTTAAAAGTCAAACTAAATAAAAATTTGAGATTTCACTAGTTAAAACAGAATCTAAAATAAAATTATTAATAGGTAAAGCCCATTGTTCTAATTCTAGGGTGAGTCAAGCATGCCAAAGTGAAAAGCACTGTTTTGGAATGACGACTATTTCAGGCAGCTCACTGAGGACAAAGTCCCTTAAACTCTTCAAGTTCCGTGTTTTTCTCCTATTAATAAAAAGTGAAAGACTAGAATGATTTCAACAGGGCTGAATCAGTGGGTTAATTAAAACCTCCTGTGCTCACAATAATGCGACTATACTAAACAGTAATGAAGTATATATATATGAAAATGGTCAATGGTAAATTTATGTATTATGTTTTATTATTTATTATTATTTATGTATTATGTTTTTTACCTAAAAAACAGCTCTAACCAAAAAACAAAAAACAAAAAACACCGTAAGATCATGTTAAACATATATGAAATGTCTAAGCCTCACTTCTATAAATATTCAGTTTACCCAGTGCAGGACCTAGGCATTTCTATTCTTTTTTCTCTTTGAAGAAATAATTTTATTATTATTTTTTAAATGTTTGCCATAGGGCACATTTCTCCCTCACCAGAGAGAAAGAGGGAGAAAGAGACAGAGAGAGAGAAAGCAGGCTGCCAAGTCCAGGACTCGAACCACAGTCAGCCATGTGGGAGTCCAGCACCTTAACCACCATGGCCCCTGCATCTCTATTCCTTTTTTTTTTTTTTTTTTTTTTTAAGAGAGAGATTTTTGCTATAGGAAGCATACACTCACTGGAAAGAGACAGACAGAAAGTGAGAAATCACCCCCTGGGGAGGATGGCCACGCTACAATCCCTTCCCCTCCAGTGACCTCTCAGGATTTTGGGCACACACACGCACACACGCTTGGCCTGAATTTGAGGTCATTGGGTCCAGGACTCGAACCACAGTCAACCATATGGGAGCCCAGCAACGTAACCATTACACCATCTGCTGGTCCCACCAGCATCTCTATTCTTAGAAGATCAATTCTGACTGAGACTGACTAGATCCAATGATCCCCAGGACCCTCTGTGCTGTAATATTCACAGTGGAACTAGTCTGCATACAAGAGAAATAGAAATTACACATAATTTAAAATAAGGATAAAAAGTGACTTCTTAAGCTAATTTTTACAAAAGTATTAAGTTCATACAAATTTCATAATAAAAAACAACAAATTAGACTTGTCTTAAATAAAAGGCATCTAAAAATGATATCCAGATCTAGTTCTTTTTCTTTTACAAAATATTGCAATGCAAAAGTGAGACAGTTTTTAAGATATAATTAAATACAAGGTTACTACCACCATTTCCCAACATTCAGATATAATTTGTACATTTGTTTCACATTTAATGAAAATTTACATTTTGAATAGATTCAGAGTTTAAATGAGGCCTCGGCCTAACACTCACTTTACAGATAGAAAATATAAGAGTGATCTTCCTAGTATATCAAGTTAAGAGAGAAGTTTAAAATAGTAAACAATTTACCATCACCCCATACTGCTGATCAAATAAAAGAGGCAAGGTGAATACACTAATACCCAAAACTTACTAGTCAAGGGACCAGCAGGTGCCATAATGGTTAAGGCGCTCCCACATGGCCTACTGTGGGTCGAGTTCCAGACCTGGCGGCTTGAAAATCACACTGGATGCATGTGTGTATGTGTCCAAAATCCCAGGAGGAGAGTGGAAAAAGAACTGCGCTGAGGCCATCCCTCCATGGGGAGTGATTTCTCACTTTCCCCCTGTCTCTGGAGAGCACATGCGCCCTATAGCAAAAACCTTTAAAAAATATTACTAGTCTATACACAGTAGCACTGTCATATTCCTAACATCTTGATTCAGAAAATATTTATAAATTTTGACGCTTTTGCATATTTTTAAAATTCTAATCACATCATGGCTTAAACTATTAATATATTCATTTACCTTCTTTTTTCCTGTAAAACAAAATCCTTGAGAATACTTCCAACTAACTTCTAAAACCAAGCCATGTACTTTAATTGTCAATGCAGTTTGCTACTCCTATTACCCTTTCTCTCCACAAATAATAGAAAAGTCAACAACCTATAAGTAGGCTGAATATGATATATAAAATTTTCTGTTAAAATGCTTACCTTCTGGAAGCATGTAATGATAAAGAGGATACTTACTATAACAAAAACAGTTATCTACTCTGCTACTTAATAAATACTTTCTATTTAAAAAAAATTATTCACTCATTTCAGCTAAAGAAGCTATCATATGGCCTTATTATTTGTTTTTAACACTTGAATACATGTGTTTGGTGAAAGAAATTCATACTCCTTGGAAGAAATAAAAATGAGCAAATCCACAATTCAGAAGGCAGATAAACACTGATTCCATTCTTTTTCTATTCAATTTATTTTATGCAATTACCTGTTAAGACACAAGGACCAGAGACTCAATTCAAAAATATCAACAGAACCAAAGAGAAAATTCTGGTTTAGAAGAAAGAAGTCCTTTCTTTCAATAGAATTATAACAACTGAAAAATTAAGTATCAATTTAAAAGACAGAATCACTGAAATTAAACAAGCTCTCATTTAGAAGATGCTAGTCTATAAACTTAACCAATCTGGCCATCAGTTTAGAATGTATACTGGCGAGAAGTGATCAGAAACAAGTAGCCCTAGCCAAGTATTTTATAAAACACGTGGCATAACAATAGGGAACAAAACAAACCAATAAGCCTGGAGCACCAACGGAAATTCTGATTTTAACTAAAAGATAAGCTAAACCAAATACCAACAGTATCATCTTAGAATATAAAATACCACTAGAAATGATCATAAAAGGACTTCAGCCTACCAGTGTAATTATATCATGAGCCTGAAAAGGTAGCTTTCTGAAATATCATGGTCATATTTCGAGTTTTAAGGCACTGTAACTTGGTTCTTTCCCTGACCACTATTATAAACTCAACTACTCTACAAGCGTATTTATATATCTAGTTTCCAAAAAGTACACTATAAATTAAAAATTAAGCAACCTATATTCTATCCTTTATTTGTCATGGTAAAAGGAATTATCAGCATTTTCCCAAGAATCAAAACTACTATCAAACCTTTAACTGACTGACAATGTTCCTTTTGTACATATGCCTCAAGAGCGAACGAAAAGTAGTAAATCATTATTCTTTATTGGTAAATAATCTCAGCACAGAGTTCACTCTAGTACAATTATTTTTAAAATAAGCCCTGCCGGAAGAATGAATTATGAAGACATCAATGTATACTATCAGAAAAGAATTTGTTAATTGGTAGAGCGCAAGTGGGTTGACCGAAGATAGATGAAGAGACAGAGAAAGAGAGAGGGAAGTGGAGGAGAAGCAGAAGGCCCCTAACGGGCACACTCACATCACAATCTCTTCACTTCTCCATGCTGCTGAGATTTTGGATACACACACACACTGAACACCTGGTATATTTTTCAAGCCACTGGGGATGTGATTTGAACCAGGGATGGCCACGAGATCTGGCTACCTTAACCACTAGGACATACAGCTGGCCTCTGAAAAGATGTTTCCTTTTTTTAAGTATAGGGCATGTGTGTTTGCCGGAGAGATAGAGACAGACAAAAGGTGAGAAGACACCCCTGGGAGGGAGGGGGTGGCCATGCTGCAATCCCTTCTCCTCCATTCTCCTCTCGGGATTCTGGGCACACATGCACCTAGCATGAGTTTCAAGCCACTGGGTCTGGGACTCGAACCATAGTCGGCCATATGCGAGTCCAGGGCCTTAACCACTGTGCTACCTGCTGGCTCCTGAAAACTTTTTAAAGTCAATAATCCAATGAAGAAAACTGCGACAGTCCAGTACAGATATCGAGTTAATAAAGTTACAGACGTGCATGTGAATACTGAAGCACAATTCTGTAGCAGCAATTTAAGAGTTATCTAAGACAATTCATCTGAAAATAATTTGCCATAGAAAAGTACCAACTTTGATTACCAGGTGCATTTACAGTACACTTTTAACTTTTCAATTAAAGAAAAAGTATTAAAAATCTTAAGAAGTAGAAACCAAGCTTTTAAAACAGTTTTCACAACAAAATTTATTAGAAGAATAGTGGTTTTGAAAAGTCTAGCATCCAGTGAGAACTACCATACACAACATTACAGCTGGGAATGTTTCTTCAAAATGTAATGGTCAAATAATACAATGGAGCCATTAAGTCTTACACATGCACGAAAGAACTAGCGCTTTGACATACAATGCAAAAAAAAAAAAAAAAAAAAAAAGAGGGGGAGGGGACCACATGGATTAAAATTTTAAGTACTCATCACATACATTAAGACAGCTTATTTTAAAGTCCAGTCAAAAATCAGAACTGCATTTAAAAATTTAATGTAGTGCAATCAAACCGAAAAAAAAATTTAATTTGTGATCATAAGTGCTCTACTACATAAACATTGATCATAGCAAGGAACAAAAAGTTCAAATCACACAGTACAAAAAAAAAATCTGTAAATAAATATAAACTACAGTACAAGAGAAATATTAAATTATACAATTCCGTCAAACTGTAAACAGTATATTGAAATGAGGTCCATAAGAGTAAAGGGGGTTCCTGTTTTGTTACATGACACTTGAACATCTAGAAATCTGAAAGATGCCATTTTCCATATCTTCAAAGGCTATGGGGTTTTATATATGAAGAGAATTTCTTTTAGATGTAAGATATCAAATATTAAAGCAGAGGAAAAATCCACTTTGTTAACTACAGATAGTACTGCAGAAAACAAGAGACTACTTAAGAGACAAGTCTTAACATTACAGATGTAAAGGACTAAAACATTGGAATTAGAACTTCACATCAGAAGGAACTTGTCACTGCCGGCTTCGAGGCTACAACATACTGACCAAGTGGTCTGCTGATATGCAGACCCAGACCTCTGCTACTTCTTTGATATTTTACAAACTCATGTTACAACACCAACTTTGGCAGAATCACTACTGATAAACTCAAAGCACTCCTGGCCCAATGGTTCCATCACAGTGGCCAGTGCACAGAATTCTCTAAAGACATTGCATAAACTAGAATGTAGAGGTCAGACACCCAAGGGCCAGTGCTTGAATTTAATAGTAGTTATGGTGAAGAAGCAAGAGCCACATCAAGGAGGAACTGCATCTGTTACAGCTTACAGATGCAGCTAGGAATGTTTTTTTTTGTTTGTTTTAATTGTGCTGGCTATTAGTGGCATTTAAAAATATGTAGTTCAACTGTGTGTCTTTGTGTGTGTGTGTGTGTGTGCACGCACGCTGGCTGTACACTTAAGCATGTTTCTTTAAAAAATACACTGTTAACAGGAACCCCCCGTATTATCTGCTCAGTAGTAATAACTGAATATATAGAATGCCACTATAAGAGTGTGAGGCACCGTGTGCTGGAGAGTTATATGCAGCTTTAAAATCTGTTTGGCTGAGTTATACCTGGATACCTGAACTGAGTTTTTAAGTTGACATTCATCAAAGATGTGCTACCAGCACGTTGAAAGAAAAGCAAAACAGAAAAATACAAGTCACTGTTAGGTTTAAGAATAGCATCAAAGTACCTGAATTGAGTGAGAAGAGTGTGTAAACTGTCCCTGAGGGTTTTTAAAACAGTGTGTACAAATTGGATTCCTAGAACATTAGTTTTATTTAACAGTGTGGACTGATAAAATACCAATGTCTGACAGTTTAAAGTATAGGTTATAAAGAATTATATGCAAACACTCCAAATGTATAGTTTATACATTTTTTTTCAAAGCAGCGAAAAGCTGCTGTAAAATATACATCCCATCCATCAGAACGAACAGCATATGGGAGTCGGTTTCACGTAGTCTGGTTTTCTGACAGCACAGCATATCGATATCCAATTACTATATCTTTCCTAGATCAGAATGTAACTAATTTTGACTAGCAATATAGGATTAGACTTTAATCAAACACTTTGCTATTACATACTAAAATTCCTTAAACTTACTAATGCTGGTAATACTAACCTAGTTAATTATCCCCCCTCATTTTAGAAATATACCCTTCCATAACTTAAAAACATTAAGATCCATTTTCAGTCCTCTGATGTAAAAAGCATGTCAGTGAATTAATATTAAAAATTTACACAGTAAAAAGGCTTGAATTTCAGCCAAAGATTCTAAATACTGCTCATTCCCTGAAGACTTAAAAGGGGAGAGAATCCCTACCCATTTTCCTACTGACTTATTTTCCTAAAACTGTCTGACAAAATTTTTCATTTTGGGGAATTTCCCCCTTCACCTTCTCAAATTCCAAATTCTTAAGCCTGAAATGCTTAATAAAATGGGGAAAACGAGGCAATTACTTGGAATTATTAGAAAGGTATAAAATGTTATTGTCTTTTTTTTAAAATAAGATTTATATAAATGTGATCTGACCCCATATTATGTAGCATGTTTTATATTTTTAAATAATCATCCTAAAACTTACAGTACCTAAGACTCTGAAGATAAATTAAGACTTTAGTGTTGTAACAGAAAAAGTGCTGAATTATCCCTTTTCTAGTACTTTAAACATTTTGGACAAGTGCTTTTCTAGTGACAGTAAAGTTTATTATATACCCTTCCACCAAGCAGGAAAAACGTCACCTGGATAAAAGAAAACTTTTCGGAGTGTAGCACCGGGTATTTACCAAATAACAGAAGTTGTTTCACTCATTCTGAGAGGCTAAAAATATTCTAGACTGAAATTCTATTTGGCTATTGAATGTTAAAATCCCTGCTCTACTGTGTAGGTGTCCTGTGTCCAACTAGCCCAACCCCCCACCCCCAGTCCCCTTACACACTATCCACTGAGAATCTAATCTCTAAAGAGATTATTTTAAAATTTATGTTTTCAGGACATACCTGAGAAAGGGTGCAATTATGCAGAACAAGGAACCCAAGACTGCACTAATACTGGTTATAGGTTCGTAAGTTCTTTCCCAAGACAAATCTAAGAAGTTTAAGAGGTATGGATCTTCAAACATGTCTTACTGCTTTAGATTTTTTTGGTATGTGTGTAGGGTCATTTCCAGTGTCGAAAAGACCATCTTGAGCCTGCTCAATGACAGCTCAAGATGGGGTAAAGAGTTCACTTCCACATTCAAACAATAAAGGTTAAATATTTGCTATCCAATAAATCTATGTTTAACTAAAAGTGCCAGCTTTTCAGCTCTTATTGTTGCAACTCTAAATGAACTGGAAACCTTAAAATTACCCCCTAATAGCTGCAGAATTAACTCATGTTTTGTTTGTCAAATCTCGTTTTTTTACAGTCTAAAAGTTTTTCTATCAAAAATGAAGATGGCCCAACTTCATCACACATCCTATGCCTTATTTTTAGTATCATAGGGGATCTTTAGCCTCTTCTCAAAGTCTACATCCTTTCCCATCCTACTTCTCACCTGCTCCCCCAACTTCCTTCGTAACACGTAGGGCACACAGCTACAGTGTTATGCTACAGGGCTTATGTCTGCTTCTTTACAAGGTGACAGCAAGATAATCTGGGAATAAAAGAGAGAGCTAAGCAAAGAACTTCCTCTATTTTTCCTTTAGCCACCATGTTCACAAATCCTATTCAAGTCTCAAGGACAGAATTAATACAAAATAAACTAATAGTCTGGAGGTCTGCATTCTTTGTACCACAATTATACTTTTTCCCTTTTCAGCAGATTTTGAAAGCAATTGGAATTTTTTGAAACCCCACTATATATCCTAATAATCTCCTAAATGGGCTGTCTGGCTGAAGCCAACAAGTTTTTAATAATACTGGCCTGACCGTAGTATTAATAAAGACCTAATTCTAATGGAAAGGTAACAAAGAAAACAATCTTTGTTATATTTATGAATGCCAAAATTTAACCTATCACTTTTAATATTTCCAGTAAAACATTACGTAGAGCAATTTGATCTATTGCCATATTCCATCACCAATGACAGCAACCTAAGATATAGAAGAGTGGCTTATATGAAAACCATCTCTGGCATTAAGTTAAAAAGAAAAAAATTACAAAAGCAAGAACATGTAATTTCCAAATAAAATCTACAAGGACAAAAGCTGTTTTAAAAAAAAAATGACACAGATCTGTCACATACCTGCTATAACTACTCAGGTTCTGACATTGAGCTGACTTATTGTTTTATGAAAATACCTAAATGAATCCAAGCTTCAATATTATAGGTCAATGAAACGTAAGAGAACCACAAAGGCTTAGAACCAAGCCTGGCACTGTGTGCTTACTTGGGGTAGGGGGAGAACACATAGCTCACCAGCAGCTCAGAGGCTGCTCTGCACTGCCTAATGACAGAAGGTAGTTATGATATATGGGCCTTCACAGGTAGTCATTTTTAGTCTAATTTAGAGTTCTCTCCAGAATCAGGAACTAAACTTCTCATTGTGCCTTTTTTGTTTTACTGTTTGACCCCGTATATGCTCACATAGCTAAGGTAAAACATTGGGGAACAGAAATGCCAATCGGTTGAGGTAATGGTTTATATAAGATAACCAGAGTTCTAAAAGCACTTCAATATTGTAAAGTAAAAGTGTACCAAATAAAGCTAATACACACTTCACACTTGAGCTTGCTCACCAGAACTGAACAGTGGTTAACGCCACACAAGGACCCTATCACCACACAGCCTTACTCACAGTCATGAGCCTGCTACAGCAGAGGCTGACCAAGCAAGGTCTAAGCGTCAGAACAACAAACTAATATTAAAAAGCATTATACACAAATATAAATTATTTTTCCTGAAAGAGAAACCTTGTCCTTCATGGTGTTTGGGGAACCAAAGAAAGTGTATAGCTCATCACAAACATAATTCAGAGTCACAAGCCTACTGAACAAGGTAATATAATACACTGCACCACTACCAAGCTTGACGATGCTGTTTCAGAAATCTCAGAGAAAAATACCAGCTAGATATCCTTCCACAGAATTATTTAGTGTTTTGATTTTAGAGTGCCATAGTGTATCTACTCTATAATATCAATGTTCTCTCATTTTAAAAATCCAAGACTTTATCTTAAATACATCATCTCCTATCACTGGTTTGAATAATGTTACATAACTTGAGTATGTCTCTCCATCTGCCTACTAGATGTAAGAAAAAAGGCTTCTGTGACAAAGCTGTGAATTACACTTTCCTGTACCATAAAAATGGTCAACTGTTGTTTGGGTCATGCAAAACTCTGATTAGCAGAAATTAAGCATGCGAACAGACCAATCTCTGTTACACATATATGAGGATGTCCCCAAACTAGAATATCTACACTGAAAGTGCCAATACAGAATAGTGGCAAATCAAGAGAGAAATAAAATATTAAGGGGTCACTGCGGCACCAAGACTGACAGCCAGCCATGTGATGAGCCACCTCCAACAAATACATGGTATAATGGAACTCTGAACACAAAATTTAACATTAAAAGTGCACCTGAATATTACAAACTAACTTTACAAAACCTACAATAAGGTAAAATATATATCTTTTGAAATATTCAGCAGCTTTTTGTGTTTTTTTTTTTTAGTTTTTTTTTTTTTTTGAGAGGCTCATGAAATTTAAAAGGGACCACTATCTAATTTCAACCATGCTTCACAAAACAATAATGGCTATTTTATATTGCAGTTACCAATGTAATGCAATTAGTGCTTTAAAATAATCTACACTCAAAAAAAAAAAAAAAAAGACGAAAAAAGAATAAGAGAGACCTTTGGAGGAAATATGCTTATTCAAAAGCTTCTTGGAAAAGAAAATCTACCTGAATATCAAGTCATGACTGATCTCAAGTGTAATGTTTAAAAGCTTCACAGACATGAGTATTACAATCTTCAGGTCTCAGGACTTTTAATCTGAGAAAGTTTAGAGTTTGGTTTGTTTTTTTAAATTCACTTTCTAACCAAAACGAATAATAGAAGTACTCAAATTTTCACTATTTACAACTCTCAGCCTACAATCTGAAATGACACAATACAAGTTCTCTTATTTAAACTGCAGCATTAAAGGGTAGGCACACCATTCTTCTGCTGCTCGATTGTCATCCACTGAAACACACATAGAAAATATTTATGTTAGTAAATGATCACTCCATGTACACTACAATGACAAAATTTACATAAGTCAAACTCATACATCACTTATATAGACTACCACATAGGATTAAACCTCTCTGAACAGCAAAACTCTACAAAAGTTGAACTTTTAGGGCCAGATTTTAAAATGGGCCTTTAATTAATGATGTCTTTCTGAGAGGGGATAAAAGCAAGCACAAATTAACTTCTCAAAGGACCTTTTTGCAGCAATCTTGGGCTACTGAATACCCCAAACATCATGCAAAAAGGCACCATGGCTGCATTTAATTGTGTGCTGACAATTTCAGTGTGGAACAAAGGAGGCATTCCTTCATAGACTTGGCCCTTTGCTTTCAGCAAACTTTCCACAACTTCCTTCAACTGCAGATGAAAATCATACATTTCATAATGTATTTTTATTGCAACTTCCAGCTAGGCGAGAAAATATTGTAGAGTTATATACTCTACTACTGAGCTTCAACTGCTTTTTCTGTTGAGAAAACTAGAAAGCTAAGAGGCAAGAGGCTCAGTCACCCACGGCTTAAAATGCTACACAAAATAACCAAATAAATCAAAAGAGGAATCCATGCTCTGGCTATGTCAAGAATGAGCAGTGTGTGTATTTTAAAAATAGCAATGGTGTGCCTAACCTTTGAACATATAGGTTGCTGAGGGAAAACTATCCTTAAATAATTGTTCCAAAGTCTCCCTTGCAAGTATTTACGCCTTGGGAATATCTGGACCTACTCCTCAAATTGTTAGTATCCACCTGAAATCTTCAACTTCAATCTAACCAACACTCCAAGTCTGATTTTATTTTACACAAAAACTGCAATGATTTTTGTTTGTGTTTGGTTAAGCGTTCAGAAGGGCCTGACCAACTTTTTTAGGAGATTAGCATATAGAATGCACATAGTATAGATTTTTTTCTGCACAAGCAGTAATTTTAATTTGGTTGAAATGCAAAATTGAATTCCAAGGGCTTTACTTATCAATTATTTTTTGCAAAAACTATTTAAAAAGATCTTTCCAAGCTTATTTACTGTAATTTTAAAAGCCCATCTCAAAAAAAGCTTAGATGTTCTTTCTTCAAGGAGTGCTTATACAAAAACATGATCTAAAAGGTCCTGACCTGTGTGCTAAACAACCATGAAAATCAGCTAAATATCAGATGTTATTAAGAAGGGAATATTATGTAGGATGCCAAAAAAATTTTCAAATCAACAAAATCAAATAAAAACTAAAAAACCTTTTCCACCCTTGTCCTAGTATTTGGATTAGTTTAAAAAGAAGTTCCACTGAGCTTCATTCCTGTTGAATTACTAGTAAGAGTTAATGTGGAACCTAAGTACTACTAGGTTACCTTGGGCTTGTGTTTTATCCTCTTAGTACAAACATTTTTTAATGCAGATGGTGGGCAGACTATTGAGACCGTAAAATCTAAGTCATCACTTTTGCAATATAGTGATTACACATATTTCTTTCCTTATATGTCCCATCACCAATAAAGAGAGCTTGCGTATTTTAAACTAGGTGCTGCAACCATATTCAGTCGTTCGTTAGCACATGATCAATTCTGTAAAAGGACTGACAATACAAAGAAACCTATCTTGCAAAAATGAGGCATCCTCCATTGTTTTATGTAATGTACCCTGACTGCTCCTGAGTAAGAACGGAGCTCGTCCTCCATGAGATAAGGCTATATATATCCTCACTTGTTGGTGAGACCAAATTCTACCCTTAGAAAATCCCAAATAAAATTACAGCAAAGGTAGTGTTCAAAATAACTGAAGCATTTCTGAAGGTAGTGTGTGCACATTTTCCACCTCCTTCCCCTCTGGGTGAGCACTCTATAGGTCGCTAATTTGTTAAGAAAACGATAAAATGTAGTTAGACATGACCCAAATAATTTATCACTGAATAACCAAATTCAAAGGTTCATTGTTCTTCTTGTTTTGGTTTTTTTTTCTGTAGTTTAATCCTTCAATTGGTTGAATCGTAGAAGAAAAAAGTGTGAATAATTTTATATTCTAGATGGCTTTCCAATTCACAATGATAAAGCTCCCAGTATGACAGAGATGGTTTCTAAGAGGGGGCTTTTTTCTTCTTTTTTCTTTTTTCTTTTTTTAAAGTAAAGGCAAATATAACTTAAAAAAAAAAAAAAAAAACAGTAAAAGAAAAGAAAAGCATGCAGGCTCTACAGGCAAGGAGTCCACTTCCATGTATCTGTTCTCTGTGAGGTAACTCAATTCTCTTTTGTAGAGAAACATGCAAAAGGCCAAACAATATTCCGAGCCATACTGCACATGGAAATTTTAAAATATGCAACATTCGGAATGTACCTTTCACCTCTGTACACACAAGTCAATGCAAAAGCTGCAAAGAAACAAGTGTCACAGTAAATGAAGTTAGGTACAAGCAATGATAGCTGAACGATGATGCAGTAGTGCTCACCCAGTCTGTACAGTAATTGGCACTCTACAGTATTCCTACTCGTTTTTTGATTCATTTGCACTTTGTGCTGCCTCTCCCTGGGGATCTAATTCAATCTTTACAGAAACATCTGGCCCCTCCGACCTCATTAATTTCATTTTTTTCTTTGGAGGGTTTTTCAAAGTGCCCAGCCTCTCCTTTACTTTGTACTCCAGTGTACTGTGGGGAATCCCATAAATACTCTGAGCTTTGGAAACACTCATTTTTCCACTCATAACCACTGAGATTGCTTCCTCCAGTATCTCACTGTTGTACTGTCTGTAGCGCCCTCTTTTCTTCCGAGGCTGCTTGGAACCAGGGTCTCCTTCTTGATCCGAAGTGGGATATGGCTGTCCAGAGGTAGACTGCTCAGCATCTGAGCCCCAAGAATCGGGTCCAGCATCTAACATGCTTTTTCTATTTTGTTTTGGAAGAATAGCCCTTAATTTTTTACTAAGCGCGCTCTCCGTTTGTGAACCCATTACCAAAGAGCTATAGCTGTACTGATCACCAGTGCGAGACTCCCAAGAAAGATCCATTCCTCGAACTTGTGGTATTTTTAAATCTACAGGAGATGAATGGCTCACATCCTTTTTTCCATCTTGTTTTGCTTGAAGTGCCATTTTTGGAAAGGCAGAGTTTTCTGCAAGAAAAGGAAGGTCACTGATGTTGCTGAGTGCACCATTTCCCCTGAACTTCATACGGCTGAGGTTAAACTCATAATGTGGTTTTGCCCAAGAGGCTTCCCTGGATAATATTAAGTGTTGTCCATGATTCTGTAATCCAGATGGCCCAAGGCTTGCAGCTGTGGACAATTGGTTTCTGCTCAGTAGTTCTTCACTAATCTGCAGAGATCGAGCCAGTGGAACTTTGAGTGTTGTGGAGTGTCCAAAACCTTCCCTGGTTCCATCCTGTAAGCTTCTTGGAGGTACCCCATCACCACTCCGAAGTCCGTCTGGGCGGTACTGGCTGGGTCTCCCAGGTCGCCTAATTGGATGGAAGGAAACTGATGTGAGCAGGACTTGCACAGGTAGGGAGGGATGGGTGAGGGGACCACTCCTTTATTAGAAGGCCTTGCTTGGGTAACATCACTTTGTGTTATTTATTTATTTTTCTCTAAAAATTAAAAAAAAAAAAAAAAAAAAAAAAGGTCTCGGCAGTTAGTTTTAAAACTTGTTCACAAAAAGAGAAAAAGGAAAAAAGAAAAAGAAAAAAAACCCAGAAGCTTTGTGGGCAAAGAAAAATTAAACCTGTTGGCTGGTCTCTGGTTGGGTTCACAAATTTTCGGAGAAAAAGTTTCGCGCAACTGTCTGAAAATAGCACCTTAATTATTAATTACAAAGTAATCATCAGTCTCCATAGATCTACAAAGAATTATGTTACCAATGTGACGTTACCACTAAACAAGTACAGTAATAAAAGAGTAAGCCAAATTATTTATTTTAATGCAATATATTCAACATTCATGACAATTAGCTATAAAACTGGAGCCATTTACATCAGTGGAACCCATAAATAATTGTTCATTTATCCCACAAACAAGTTGATGTTCATCATCAAAAATCAAACAATTTCAAATAATGTTTCTGATTTTGCTTGGGGAAAAATGTATATATGATATATGACTATCAGTCCCAAGGAGGGGGGAACTAAAATAAAATAAACCAAAAGGCCCGCTGCATTATAACTTACCACACTTCTTCATTTTATAACACTATTAGTTGCCGATACATGAGTATCATGATTCTTCACTTGAAATAACCCATGCTTAAAATAAATTACTCTTTATTTCCCCCCAAACAACTTTGTATCATTTTCCTTGGTTAAAAAAATGAAAACAAGTACAAAAAAACAAAACATCTTTTATTGAAATAGCAAAGGTCTATTTAGAAATTTCAAGTGGCTAACTTTCAAGTCATGTTTACAAAGTCAACCACTTACACAAAGATAACTCATAAGTTCTTAATTTTCACAATAGAGAAAGATTATCAATATTAAAACTAGCAAATGGCAAAGCATGCCCAAGGGAAATTATTACATTAAAGAGGCACGAAAATGAAACTTTGCAGAAATAGTGATAAACCAGCTATGTTCTCCAAAATCCTACAGGGACTGCTATCTTTAGCAAGTAAGACAAGAAAGATAACACTAAATGTTCAACTAAAACATGGGCAGTATTAGTGGTATATTTTTATTTCATAAAATAAAACCAAGTAGAAAACAGTTTCCATTCAGAGGGATAAACACAACTTCTACCATAAATCACATGGACCTGCCAGCTAAGTTTATGGTGAATCTTAGACAAGAGATTCACTTACACAAACTGCCATTTGGGATTCTATTACATGTGTCTTTATTAAGTCTAAAGGCAAATGGTTTGATTCATAAATGGAATGCAATGATTTGGGACCACACTGACTTACATCTAGTACAAACCACACTGAAAAGAAGAGCTAAAGAAAAAAGATCAGTATACCATACATGATTGACTAGATTAATAGCTATTTTTAGAACAAATAAAAGAAGGAAGAAAGGGGGAAATGATGAAATTCTATAGAAAATAAAAGGGACATCTAAAAGTCAGTAAAGAAATCCTTCAATTTGAAGGTAATTAAGTGTATGCTGGAAAAGGTTAGTCCATTTAGTGTCCACTTATTCCTTTAGTATTTAAGTAACTTCCCATGTTGGTATTATAAAAGTAAATAAGCCTAAGTATTAACTAATTCAAACTTACCAAAGTTATTTTTTATGCCTAGATAAAGTTTGTTTTTGGTTACAACAGTTTTGTGGAAATGTTTTTCCCATATGGTATCTATGTTATCTTCATTAATATTTGACTTTTCTAAATGTTAGTAAGATACACATAAGGAAAAATACATAATCCTTACACTGTGAAATTACCTGGTCAGAGAATACACTCTAATCTGCTAAGAGTTATCAAAACTGAGTATGTAATAATGTCTTGGCAACATACAATAGTTACCCAACTACATCAACAATCAGTCTTACCTATTAAACAGAAACTGCACACATTTTTTGAACTGCCACAGAGTTAAAACTGCAGTTCAATGGTCAAAAACCAAACCAAACCAAATCAAAATGGACATATACACACAAACCCCAACAGAGATACCGAGTTAATTATTGGAGCCCAATTTTCATTCAACAACCTCAACACACGTAATACTATCTCCATGTCTAACTTTGGAATTATTTAGCTTAGATTTTAACACATTTCAAAACTCTCAATGACAAAAATTCCAAAGACACATTCTTGCCATATAAATGGTTATTTTCTATTTGTACTAAACTGACAAACTACTAGCCAATTCTAGACTGCACAGATTGTACTTTCAGCTTGGTTGATGAACTAACAGTAATTTTACAAAAGGCCTACCTAGAAGATTGTTACCCTGAAGGGTTAGTCTTTTAAATATATGAGGGGGAGCCCCAGCCTTGGTGGCCTAGTCACAGTAAGACATTCTGCAATTCTGAAGCCATATGAAAAATCAGGGTTTGGTTCTCAGGTTAACCTATATACACCAGGTGTGGATGCCCATAATCCTGGCTGGGTAGGAAAGGCTGCGAGGTGATAGGTATATCACGGCAGGAGACCCTGATGAGGATGCTTGTCTGTCTGTCTGTCTCATGTAAAAGAAAGAAATGTTAAAAAAAAAAAAAGAAAAAAAAGTGTAAGGGGCACTGGCATCAAATCCTTTGTGAATTATCTGACACAAAATTGTGGAAGACTACAAATATTTTCTCTTACCCGTTCCCTTGAGTACTGGAGCAGCCTGGAGAATGGCTCAGGGTAGTGCTGCCAGCACATGGACTTTTCTTAGTGGAGAGATCGAGTACACCGTCTGTAGAGACACAAAGAAACACCTGAAGATATTATGAAAGAGCAAATGTGAACTGAACAGGCTAAAAATGAAAAAGCTGGTAGGCCTAGTCAACTAAGCAGATACACTAGTCATATATTTTGAGTTGTGAAACCAATTTAATAATAGTATTTTTTTCTCTTGAAGTAATATAAATTTAGCAAAGCATGTTATGTCTAGTATCTCCACAGGTTAAAATTTTTTTTAGCAATTATACAAAAGAAAAAGGCAAAACATGTTACTGAACATGTTAAGATAAAGTGAGATATTACAAATAGTCTATACAACATGAGATTCTATATTTGTTATTAAACATCACTTTGTAAATTTACCTTGATAAAGTCATGCAAGTTTTTAATGTTCTACAATATCATACAAACTATAAAAACAAACTTTTTTCAAAAATAAATTCTTCATGAACTAAATTTACCTATAAATACAAAAGTACATAAAAATTGAATGTAAAAAGATCTAAATAAAATTACTTTAAAAGGTAAGTTTATATGGTTAAATTACATGTACACACTAAGACAGTCTGTAAGATGAATCAGCTGTTAGTGGTTTATAATTTGAGTGTATCCTAATTATTCTTTGGACACATCTATAAAAAAATATATTTGGATTCAATCTTTTGAAAAAGATCTGCAGAGATTCACTTGCTAAACTTTATAAAGGCAAAATTCTTCAGTTAAAAATTGGTGGACAAAGATAGGGAAAGAAAGAAGAATGAAACAGTCCTGATACTGATGAAAGCCTGGAAGTACTACTATTTTTCACTTAAGCTAAATTCATATTATAGATACATAAAGTTAGAAGACTTTCTTTCCCCTAAAAGACATTTTTTTTTTCCTTAAAAACTTATCTAGAAGGGAAATCTCAGAGTTGCCACTCAATCCAGAATTAACAGAACAAGATGACATGTAATGCCGCTGATTTTCAGTTGGCTGGCAGAAAGATGTTGCTATCTAGTTACATTAAAAATCACCTCAGGGCCCCAAAAGTAATACGCCTTTGTTGCTGCTGCTACTTAGTAGGCTGAAGCCACATGCGAGGCCTGGGTTACTGCCCACGCACCTGAACAGCCATGTGACTAAGCATCATGTAGTCCCAGTTACACGAGAGGATTTGGACATAGTGAAATCCTGCGTTTAAAAACAACAGCAAAAAAACAAAAACCTAGGATAGAACCTACCATGACTTTTGTCTGAGGACACTGTAACTCAATTTAAGGCTTTTAGAAATAAATATGTAACTGAGTTTATAAACAAGAAACTCCACACTTACATAGAAAAAGCTTTGTCCTTTAATCTCTAATATTTCTCAAAAACAGTAATTTTATAGAACTAATCATCCTAGTAGATATCTGACCTTTAGATATCTAACAGACAGAATGCACTGTTTAAAGTATTTCCAAAGACCTATTACTTAAAAGATTTCAATGAATAGGGATTTTATTTAATCATATAAGTAACATATTTTCAGTCTACCTTAAAAAAAAAACACTGATTTAATTTGCAAATACTAAAATTCATTTATAAAATATACTTTTAAAAGTTTTCCATCATTTGACAAAGTCTACACACTACTAATGCAATCATGTAGTTCAAATTTCTCTTGGTAAAAGAAAGCTGTCAATACAACATACCTCTTAAATGGAATACTAGCTATAAGAAGTTGAATTAGAATAAGTGGTATCTTTGTATGCTAACATCCATTATTAATACTTTAAATATCCTTTAAACTTCCATTTCCTATTATAATCCTGAAGTTCTCATACGATAATTAAGGAAAATGTATTTTTAGTGAAAATTTATAGAATTTATAGTAAAGAAAACAATCCCCAGTAAAGCAGAAGACATAACATTGCAAATATGGTCCCCAAAGACATAGCGATCAATGTGAGCATAGGACAACTGGGAGATGACCAGTCAGGAAATCTCTCAGAACTTGTTCACCACACCAAAAAAAGGGAAAAATGGCAAAAGAAAACTACTCAAAGGGTACAATCTTTAATAAGTAACCAAAGCCAGCCCATTAAATATAAATAAAGCCTCTATAAATTACTCAAAATAAGCAAAAGAAGGTCTTTTCAAATAGATTCTTGTAAGAATCATTGACTTTCCAGAATAAACATGTATTTCTCACCAATAAATCCACCATCTTCATAACCTTTCTATATATACTTTTATGAGATTTCTGTGATAATAAAATCTCATTAATATAGACATCACCAATTTTCAATTTGTGGTGGTTCAAAACTACGATTAAGTTGAAATGCTCATTTAAATCTCAGTGAAATTATAAGAAAGATGAGATCATAAAGAAATAGGAACATTTCACCTACTTAAGAGAATAAACTTTTCAGACTCAAGAAACATTTGTTAAAGAAAATTGAAAACCTCTAATCTTTTCACTTAATTAGGGCCCTCACCAACAAATTTCCTTTTGGAAGTAGATGTGCATAATGTATGTAATTTATAAAACACTATGTTTAGCAATGTAGTGTGTTCTAGTGTCTTTTCCTCATTTCCAACCCTTCTAGTTTCTTTTTTAAATGGTAAATAATACATACTATATTTACCCTCCAGATCTAATTTGGAGAGTACCTCAAGTAAAGGCAGTTTTCAGGTAGGTACTAATCCTAGAACATCGATGGCAAAGGAAAAATACTTATTTTTCATCAAAGTTTTTTTTTTTTTTTTTTTTTTTGAGAGATTTTTTTTTTTGCTATTAGAGTGCATGTGCTCGCTGGAGAGACAGAGAGACAAAAAGCGAGAAATCACCCCCTGGGGAGATAGCCATGCAATCCCTTCTCCATTCTCCTCTCGTGATTTTGGGCACACATGTACACACGCCTGGTGTATGTTTCAAGCCACCAGGTCTGGGACTTGAACTGTGGTTGACCATGTGGGGTTCAGCACCCCAACCATTATGCCACCTGCTAGTCTCATTTTTTTTTTTTTTTAAATGGATAGGACACTGCTTCGCAAAGTGTAAAATGCTTATGTACATATCAAGTAAGTTAAAGATTGGTGACAAATGCAACTATCTGACCTTATTGGGTGGTGCACACCAACCATGATGACAAAATGTTGATGGGTAAGGTCCTAACTTTTTCAGTACTCTCCATCACTGCATAGTCAGTAATGAGTTAAGAATCACATTAGTTTTTCCTTTTATTGCTGCTGGCGCTCTATTTGTCAATCATTTTTTTCTCCCCAAATTAAAGTACTCTGATTAGTTAGAGGAGACCTTGACATCAAACCATACCTTGTTCGCTAGGTTCTGACTGAGACTTTCTGACAGTAAGGTCCAGAGGTGAGTCTTGGTCAGCCATGAGAAGTTTGCTGAGCACAGGGTTCTGAGTAGTTGCAGCCGTGGGAGAGGTGGTGACTGGAGATGCTTTCGGCAGGCTTTGGTTCTTTGTGCTATTGGGCTGGCTGGGGTCCTGAGTAGAGCTATTTTTTGAGGTATATTCAGCAGCAAATTGTTGGATCATTCGCTGCATGATCTCACGGGCCACTAGGGGAATATTGGGGTCGGAGACCCAGGGACTGTCTGTAAACAAAGATTTATTTACTTTTAAAGTGGGACAATGTACTAAAAAAAGACAGCTTTCAAGCATACAAAATTTCATTTTTTTCTTTAGTATTTCCATTAAATTTATATTTTTAATCTCTGGTTCTTGAGTTGCATACTTTCAAAAAGAAAAATTCTGTAACTGTATTTCTAAACAATCCCCCCCTCCCCGAATTATGACATTAAATAAAGGGATAACAAATATTATATTATATGGGCAAGAATCACTTACCTGATACAGAAATCCCCAAATCTGTCTTATGAAATAATTACTCCCCTGCTAACACCTATAGATCATCATCAGGTTACCCCTAGATTTTTCCTCAGCCATCTCCTGTATTTTTGAAGGATTAGGTTACTGAGGTCATAAGTACTTAATTTACTAATATTTCTGTTAAGGACTGTTCTAAGGCATACCAAGATTATAAAATGAATTACTTAATTTTACAATCCACAACTGACTAGGGCAATAGTTTCCACATGTTAAAGTTCACCAGAATCACTCTGAAAGATTGAAAACCAGACTGTTGGATCCTATCTCCAGAGTTTCTGATTGAGTAATTCTAGGGTCAGCTCAAAAACTGGCATTTCTAACACATTCCTAGATGCTTCTGTTATGGGAACAATTTTAGAATCCCTTGACAGGAATTTAAATACCAAATCTCAAAACCCTAAGAGAGACCACACATTTTCCCTAGGTTTTTGAAATGCACCCTGCCAATCACTAACACAATAACTAGGGAAATAATGACATAAATATTTTAAAGTTGTCAACTTCTAGGCAATGTTAAATTTAAAATAAAAACAATTTGAATGCATTAACTCATAGAACTTTTAGCACTGGAAGAAGGTACCATGTAGGTCAGATGGGGTAAGTTGAAGAGGAAATTATTTGTATTGTATGACAGGGTCTTCAAAAAGTTCATGGAAATACATATTATGAAAAAACTATGATGGATTTCAATTTTGTATACCAAATATATTAGTACTTTAATGATATTTTTCTATAAACTCATAAAGTATATTATCACATCTCTGTAATTACCATACCACAATAGTCTATGAAGGAAATCAAGCTTAAGACAAGAGATTGTGCTTGTTCACCTTTGTATAGCTCATCTTGCCTAGTGTAAAGTGTACATTTGATATAGTTGAGTAATAAGTAGACCAATCAAATTAATCACTATTCAAATAATCTTCCCTCCCCCCCTCCTTTTTCTGATGGAGGAAATTTGATCTAATATTAAATGGCCTCTGCACAGCTATATAGATGGCTAATGATAGATTCTCAATTAAAACTCTTCCCTTTATCTCAGTGGTCCACCTGTGACCTTTCTCCCTACCAAAATGTTGAGGTTTTGGAAGACAGATCTCAAAAAAACTCAATTTCCTTGATCTTTTAAGATGAGCTGTAGAAATCAAATAACTTTACTCAGTATTTTGGAGCTGTAAGGAACTTAAGATGTTGATTTATGAAGCTAAAATGAAAACTGACTCTTATTACTACTAACTCGAAAATCTCTACAACAAACACAGCATCAAAACCTCACAGCCCTCCTAAGAACAGAACTTTTTAATATTTCCTTAAAGGGCAATATTCAATACAGGAAGATGCTCATAAAGTTATAATGTTTATTTAATTTTCTGGAATTTAATGGGACTTGCTCTACCGATAGAAATGTTTCTATCTTACTAAAAAGTATTTAAAACTCTCTTTCCTCTCTACAAACAAAAATTATGAGTATTCTAGATGGTTTAAGAATAAAGATACTTAATTAGGCAAGTTTCAGAAGTTCCTACAATCACTAACAATGGCTCCTCAAATATTTAAGTATTTTAGGCATACATGGTTCCTTAAATGTCTCTACTGGATTTTCTTATTAATAGTATGTTCTCAATTAAAATCCATTTTTGCCCTACATATCATACAATCTCTATATGAATGATCATATAAAATTTTGAGCTTTAATATATTAGTATACTCTTTTTTTCTCTGACAAGCTGGAGAGCATGTAATACATAAAGAGGGAAGTTTCTCAATAGGAAGCAAAGTGAAGTAATTTATGAGTTGTCCCTGTATTTAATACTAATAAATGAATACAATTAAAAAGCTTTGTGAAGATTCAAAGATAAAGACCATAACTTGCTATCTTTGAGCTTTACATGCTTATGGCATATGGTGTATCCTGCCTTTTCTGTGAAATAAATAAAAAATCATGCAACAAAACATATAACATATTCAATATTTACAAATGACATCTCTCCATTTTAAATTCTGACATCTTTGAAAGTTTCTTGAACCCATTTCATTTCTGACTGACCTGAAACTCAACATCTATAAACTATTCCTAGGGAGACACACCACAATCAAGTCAAATAAAGGGATCGAATCGTAACAAAACTATAGAAAAACATGCAAATGTCACATTTCAGCCATTTGTATATTTTTATTTGCAAATCTAACTTTCAGGAAGTATCGCTTTTTTTTTTTTTAAACACAAGTGACAACTCAAGGTGAAAAGAAATGTGGTTATGATGATTCTAGAATGTACAACGCTCTTAAATTGGAATCTATTATAGAGTCCACATCATAACTTTTATTGCATCTGTGTTTCTACTTAACTACATGTAACCTTTGCATACTCGGTTGTTTAAAACACACCATTTGCTATAGTTGAAAAAAGGGACTAAATTTGAACACCAGAATTATTTGTAAAAACAAAATACTGTATTCAGACTAAACTGCCTGTCATATCCTGGATACTGAAGATTTCAGGTATTAATGTGAAGGTAAGAATTCCTGCCCTAAAGGTCATGTGGTCAAAAGTTTAATTTCCAAACAAGATACTTAAAAAAAAAATTATCTTTTAAAAATTTGCCAGAGGATTCTGGTCATGTATGCACACATGCCCAACATTATTTTTCAAGCCACTGGGTCTGGGACTCAAATCACAGTCAGCCATGTACCACTAGGCCTCAGGCTGCCCCCAAACTTGTAAAAATTTAAATTTAAATTTATACCTCTATCACAAAGGAATGGAACTAGCAGAGAAATAGAACAGAATCTCTCTGTTGGAATCTGCTCATGACTAACTTTAGTAATGCTCCTTAAATGAAGAGAGTGAAAAGTGGCTCCTCCATTTAAATTAGGGGCAAAAATTTCTTTATTCATTTAGTAAAGCTTACTATAACAGTACATCAGACTGACAATTCTGTGTACACCCTAAAGGAGAAGAACTGTAAAGATATTTTATTTATTTAATAAAGTTACAGAATTGATCTATCAATTTAAATGTGAATTACCTTAATAAAACAAATATCCATAAAACTAAGAAAATGAATATATGAACAAAATTTTGGAATTCAGGGCATTTTACGGGAATTACATGGTGAGTATGGGTGACTCAGTTGGAAATTAGATCAGAAGGTGCTGGTGGCTATTAAAAGAAAGGTAAGGGTATACAAAATAATTAATTTTGCCTAGGGACCCAATAGAAAGAACTGGGGGGAGGGGAGGGAATGTCACTGAAAACAGTCCCTCTGTATTCCTTAATTTGGTATACTTCACCTCACATCAACATCTGAAAATGTTTATCACATTAAGTACAAGCCCAATGGGTATCCAATTAGAATCAACCCATTAGAATCAGCACTTAATCAGACTGTTAACCAGTGTACATGCAAAATGTACCCTTCAAACTTCAAAGGGGAGGAGGAAATTTCCAGAGGAATGAGAAGTGTAAATCAGAACATATAAAGAAACAGTAAAGAAAATAGAGTCACTGAGTCAGTCAGCTGAAAACTAAATATTGATATCCAAGAATATCAGGGTTTCTAGGAAACATTTTTAGAACCTACCACAGTAACGTCCACCTTGGAGCTAGAAGAAAAATGTAACATTTCTAAATGTAAATACACTTAGAAAACATTTCTTGAAAAGTAAAGACTCTTCACTAGAATAAATCATGAAGGGATGTTTCCTAAACATCTCAGTTGACAGCAATTACACTTCATGAGTAAAGAACTAAATGACTCCATGAAGAATTATTAAACCTCAGGATTCTATGATTGGAAAATGTTTCTATATTTTAAAAGAAATGTAAAACAAGCCTACATAAATTTCAAAGAGAAAGATGAACTGAAAAAAAAAAAAGGCATGAGTTATTAAATGCCACCTCAAATATAATGGGGAACATTTCCTTATATAGTAATGAGTTTATTTTCCTGATTTTAGTAATGTAAAACATTTTAGTGAAACAAAACAGTATCAAGGAGGAAAATGCTTAAAAGTTCAACTTCCAAGATTTAACTATAAGGCTGGCATTTCTGCATAGTGGTAAAGAGAGCTGAATCCACGTGGCTGATCACAGTCTGAATCCCAGCTTTTGTGGCTTGAAAAACATGCCAGGTGGGACCAGCAGGTGGCGTGGTGGTTAAGGCGCTGGACACTCCCACATGGCCGACCGGGGTTTGAGTCCTGGACCTGGTGGCTTGCTTTCTCAATTCCTCTCTCTCTCACTCTCACCCTCTGTCTCTCTCTGGTCAAATTAAAATTCAATGAATGAATAAATAATAAAAAATAAATCGTTATTTTTTAAAAAATTAAAAAAAAAAAAGAAAAACATGCCAGGTATGTGTTTCTGCATGCCAAGATCCTACAGGCTGGAGAGTGGAGAAGGATACATCATTGGGGAGTCCTTTCTCCCTCTTCTCCCTTTCTCCCTCTTCTCCCTTTCTCCCTCTCTCTCCCCTCCTTGTAAAAACATGTATGGTATGGCAATTAAAAAAAAAAAAAGGAGAAAGAAAAAGAAAAAATGTTATTAAAATACTTTTTCTTTCCAGATGAATTTTCAGATTGGAATTAGAAAATTTTTGCACATGTGATTTTATGTTACCAATTACTAGAACTGATTATAAATAAAATTTGTCTAACAAAATACTTAAGACCTTACAACTTTCAGAAATCTTATAACTTCAGAGCTTACAGAAGATGTAGGGGTTGCCTTAACTTTATTCTAAATTCAACCTGACCAAAGGAATACTGAGATATAAAGTGTAACATCAATAAAGAGAAATATTTAAAGAGTAACTATTAAAAATGACATTGAAATTAAAGATTCATATGATAAGCAGGTGCTAAATGTTATTCTTCATTGAAACCAACCTTTTCTATAAAAGACTGCATTGATGAACTCTTCTGCTTGTCTCTCAAATCGAATGATTTTTGCTTGCTCTTGTTTAGGCAGAGCTTCTTGCCCAGCTCCTGAAGCTGGTTCATCCAGACCAACTAAGTGTCCCTGTAAAAATATTTGGTGAAATATTTGCACAAAAATCTTTTCCCATTCAATACCAAAAGCACAGAAACATAATTAAACACAAATGTTAACAGCAATAAGACAAACTAGTTTAATATTTCAGATATTTTAAAACTTCAAGTCAGGATAACATTTATCTCCACGAAAGTATAAGAGCAAAATGAGTATAAACATATATTTTGCATGTGTTTATATAACCAAACACTTTGGTGACCCTTCTCTCTAACTTAAATCAAACAGGGCAAGAGTTCTGTGATCCCACATAGGTAGGGTCAACGCTTCTCTCTGGAATGAAGCAGTTACAGAAGACAGGCCATCACCTTCAGCTCCCCAAGATGATTTTTGGGGATCATGCCTCTCAGGGGGGAAATAAAGCAGGAGAAAGCTAGCAAATGGAAGTGGGTAACGGCCTGGAGCATCTTCCCTTGTGGCTGCAAAGAAAAACCTATCAGGGCAGAAAATTCCCCACCCAAGGTAATGTAAGCAGATTAGTGGGGGATTGCTAAGTGATTAAGTCACATTTGATATAGTCAATGAGAAAAATATAGCCAATGTGGGCCCAGCTACATTTGATAGAACCAATGAGATGAGAACAATCAGTGGGCCCAGCCAATGATCAACTAATACAACCTAGATAAAACAATGATAAATCTCGGGGCAAGCAGTTGGTGTCATGGCTATGTCACTGGACTCCCACGTAGTCGACCGTGGTTTGAGTCCTGGGCCTGGTGGCTTAAACTCACGCTGGGCGTGTGTGCATGCGTGCCCAAGATCCCAAGAAGAGAATGGAGGAGAAGGGATTGCGGCGTGGCCATCCCCCCTGGGGGGTGATTTCTCACTTTCTGTCTCTCTGTCTTTCTGGTGAGCGCCATGTGCCCTATAGCAAAAACCTCCAAAAAAGAAAAAAAAATCTGATAAATCTCGCAGAATACAACTGCAGGGGTCTTTCAAACCACTCTTCCTCTGTCTGCTCAGGCCTGCTCCTATCTCTCAGGAGTGTACTTTCACTTTTATTTAATAAACTACCTTTTCCTTTAAAAAATAAAATAAAAAATATAACACACAAAGTAAATCATTTAAGAGATATTTAAGTTCCAATGCATACAATTTACTTCGAATCTCTCTAATGTACAAATTCATGCACTTATTTCCATCATGGAAAATTTCAAAGTACTCTACATAAGAAATTAAGACATACACTGCCACATGAAAAGGAATTAAACAACACATTGAAGGCATGTTATAATATACAAATGACTTCCTCAACAATTTCAAATACACCACTGATATTTGCAAACAGTTTTCTATGATTCCCATTACCTGAATCGTGTTGACAACACTAACAAAATATGTATTATTTTGCTGACACACTGAGCATCAGTTAGATATTACAAGTAGTTTAATCATCAGGAACTCACAATGCACATACAATGATCCTTCAAAATCTCTGTATGAGATACAGTGAGTTTGCTATACAATTTGCTAAAAAAAAAATCTTAGATGACAACTGACAGGTGGTGCAGTGGGTAAGGCACTAGACTCTAACATGGGCAACTACAGTTTGAGTTCCAGATCTGGGGGCCTGGAAATCACACTGGGTGCATTTGCGTGCATATTGCCCAAAATCCCAGGAGAATGTACGAGAAAGTACTGTGGTGAGGCCATCCCCCGTGAGGGGTAATTTCTCACTTTCCTTATGTCTGTCTCTTTCTCTTCAGGGAGCACACCAGCCCTATGGCAAAAACCTTTAAATTTTTTTTTCTTTTTAAACAAAGTATTTTAATTCTGGGCCATCAGGTAGCACAGAGGTTAAGGCAGCTAGGTCCCACATATCCAACTGCATGGCCCAAGCCCCAGTGGTTAAAGTCACATGGTCGACCACAGTTCAAGTACCAGACCTGGTGGCTTGAAACTCACACTGGGCGTGTGTGTATACATGCCAAAAATTTCTGAAAGAAAATGGAGGAGAAGGGACTGTGGCATGGCCATCCCCCTTGGAGCTGATTTCTCACTTCTGTGTCTCTCTGGCAAGCACACATGCCCAATAGCAAAAATCTAAAAAATCCTCAATTGTATTATATCTTAATAAACCAGACACTGCCCAGACCCATAATATAGTGGCTAAACATTGGTGGAGGGAGCTGGATCCCACATGGCTGACTATGGTTCAAATCCCAGCCATGGAGGCTTGAAAAACACACCAGTTTGGGGCTAACAGGTGGTGTGGTGATTAAGGCACTGGACTCCCACACAGCCAACTACTACTCAAGTCTGAGTTGGCAGCTTGTTTTCTCACTTTCCCTGTCTCTGGTGGGAGTACATGCCCTAAAGCAAACTTTAAAATAATAGTAACTAAAATTGTGTGCATGTGCCCAGGATCTTGATGGGAAGGAGGAAGGAATGGAAGAAAAGGATTGTGGTGTTACCAGCTGGGAGCACTTTCTCTCTCACACACACACACCATTTGGCAAAGGAAAAGTAATCAGACATTATGTTGCAAAGACTGTACCTAACTCCTCAGTTCTACATTCAAGATTCAAGTCAGAAACTAAACAATATATCCATACTCGAAAGTTCACTTAATACATTCTTAATTCCAGCTGCCTTTTATGGCTTGTTGTTAGGAGGTTTCTGCCATAGGTGGTGTGCGCTTGCCAGAGAGACAGACAACCAAAGAGGGAAAGTAAGAAATCATGCTTCCCACGAGGGAGGATGGTCATGCCATAATCCCTTCTCCTCCATTCTCCTCTCAGGATCTTGGACATGCATGCACATGTGTATGGCATGACTTTCAAACCACTGGGTCTGGGACTTGAACCGTGGATGGCCATAGAAGTACAATAATGTGAGCACCTGCTGGCCCCTCAGGCTGCCTTTTAATCTAAAGCAACACAGAGGAACTAATCTAGCACTCTAGCACTCCGTAGGCTGTTGCTAGATGTTATTTCTTGAATCAAACAATTACCAACTGTATCAACCTGGACTTTGTAATATATAAATCACTTTAAGGTGATTCATATCAACTATAGCCATGACTATTTTGTTCTGTTTTTAAGCAGTTTTTATTGGGATATAACCCTAAATACTATTTATCTTTTCTATGTGTAAATTTCCTAGTCTTTAGTCACAGCTGAGGATCATCACAATCTAATTTTAGAACATTTTTGTACCCCAAAAGGAAATCCTGTGTCTATTACATTCACTCTCCATCCCGCCACTTGCCCCCAACCCTATGTAGCCCCTATATTACTTTTTGTCTCTACAGACATGCCTATTCTGGACATTTCATATAAATGGACTAATACAATATGTGTTTTGGGGTGACTTACTTCCTTCTCCTAGGATAATGTTTTCAAAGTTCATTTATGTTGTAGCATGTATCAGTACTTACTTCCTTTTTATTGCCAAGCAACATTCCACATTATAAACGTCTCATACTTTATCTATTCATCAGTTTATATTTGGGCTGTTTCTACTTCTTGGTTATTCTGCGAATAATGCTGCTACTGACATATGTACAGTCGGTTTGGGGAGGACACATAGTTTCATTTCTCCGGGATATATACTTGCGGGTATAATTTCTGGATCATATGTAAACCATGTTTAACATTTTGAGGAAGTGCCAAATCATTTTCTAAAGCAACTATATCATTATATATTTCTAAAAGCAATGTATGACAGTGGTAATTTCCACATATACTCACATATACTTGTTATGTTATTTTTACATCAATCCTAGTACATGAAAAATGGCATCTCGTGGTTTTGAGCTGTATTTCCTTAATGCCTAATGATGCTGAGCCTCTCTACATGTGTTCATTGGCTAACTGAATACCTTTGGAGAAATATCTCATTCAGATCCTCCACTCACTTTTAAGTTTGCTATTTACCTTTTACTGAGTGATAAGAATTCTTGATATATTTTGATTTAAGTGTATTAATGCTTTATGGATATTTTTCCTATTCTGTGAGTTTTCTCTTAACTTTACTGATGGTACTACTGGCAGTACAAAATTTATTTTCATTTCAATGTATTCTACTTTATGTAGTTTTTCTTCTGTCACTTTTGCTTTTGGTGTCATGTCTAAACAACAAAGGCAAAATCATGAAGATTTACTCTTATATTATCTTCTAAGTTATATATAAGAAAGATATGTATGTGCATAAGCACACACACACATATGTATCTTTAGAGTGTACTTTTAGATCTAGAATCCATGTCGAGTTAATTTTGTGTACGGTGCAAGGAAGGAAAACAAATGTATTCTCTTTAATGTATACTCAGTTGTTCTACTACCTCTTGTTGGGAGGACAATCCTCTCTCTCATAGAATTATCTTGGGACCCTTATCAAAAATCACTGGCCATAAATTTTACTTCTGGACATTCTATTCCACCAACCTATACACATCTATCCTTCTGTGAGTACCACACTAACTGGACCACTGTAGCTCTGTAGTTAAGTTTTTTTTTTTTTTTTTGGAGAGGTTTTTGCTATAGGGCGCGTGCGCTCGCCAGACAGACAGAGAGAGACAGAGAGACAGAAAGCAAGAAATCACCTCCCAGGGGGGATGGCCACGCCACAATCCCTTCCCCTCCATTCTCCTCTCGGGATCTTGGGCACGCACGCACACGCGCCCAGCGTGAGTTTAAGCCGCCGGGTCCGGGACTCGAACCGCGGTCGACTACGTAGGAGTCCAGCGACATAGCCATTACGCTAACTGCTGGTCCCCTGTAGTTAAGTTTTCAAAGAACAAAGTGTGAATTCTCCCACACTGAGCTTTTACAACATTGTTTTGGCTATTTGGGGATCCTTGAATTTTGAAGAAATTTAGGACCAGCCTGTTAATTTCTGCAATAAACATCACCTCGGATTTAGACAGAGAATAAACTGAATCTGCAAGGGGAAAAAAATCAAAGAGTAATGCCATCTTAACCTAAGTCTTCTGATCCATAGACATAAGGTTTCTGTCTTTTGATATTTTATAATATACAGTTAGAAGTTTTACACTTTTGCTTTTGTTAAATTTATTCCCAATTATTTTATTCTTTTTGATGCTACTATAGATGGAATTGCTTTACTTCCACATCCATATCATTTGCTACCAGTGTATAGAAATACAACTAATTATTAAGAAATGATGCTGTACCTTGATAAACTTGATTATTATCTAATAGTATTTTGTGTATTTCCTATACGTAACATCATTTCATCTGTGAACAGAGTTTTATTCTTCTGTAATCTTCATGACTTTGGTTTCTTTATAGTCTAATTGATTATACAGTGTTTAATAAAAGAGTGAGAGTAGACATCCCTGTCTTGATCCTGATCTTAGGGAGAAACTGCTCAGTCTTTTGCCATTAAGTATATTAGCTACGTGTTTTAGTAATTCAAATTGAGAAAGTTACCTTCCATTCCTAGTTTGGTGGGTGTGTTTATCAAGAAAAAGTGTTGGATCTGGCTAATGCTTAAATGGAAGTCATGTATTGAGATGACCATGCAGTCATTTATTCTATTAATACATTGTATTACATTAATTATTTTTTTCCTATTTGGGATATTAAACAAAACTTGCATCTTGGAATAAATTCCATTTGATCATGGCATACAATACCTTTTATAAGTTGCCAGGTTTGGTTTGATAGTGTTCTGCTGAGGAATTTTTGGTGTGATATTAATAAGTGAGTTTTTTTTCTCTTGTAATTTCTTTGGGTTTGGGTATCAATAATACTGTCTTCACAGAATGTGAAAATCTTCCCTTATGTACTATACTTTGGAAAAATTTGTGAATAATTGGTATTCATTCTTTAAATATCTGGTAGAAATCACCAGTGAAGATTTCTGGTCATGAGCTTTTTCTTCGATCAAAGTTTGAAATTAATAGTCGTATCTCTTCACTTTTCCTAAATTGTCTTAATTTCCTAGGGCTGCCTATAACCACAAACTAGGTAGTTTTAAACAGTGGAGACTTATTCTCTCATAGCTCTGGAATTCAAAAGTCCGAATTCAAGTGGCAGGCCCATTCTCCTTCTGAAGCCGAGAGAAGAGTCCTTTCTTGTCTCTTCCTAACTTTGTGGTAGCTGCTGACAATTTTTGGCATTTCCTGGTTTGTGACAGCACAACTCCAATCTCTGTCTCCATCTTTACAAGGTTGTTTTCCTTCTGTGTGTGTGTCTCTAAGTCTCTCTTCTTATAAAGATGCGAATTACTGGATTTAGGGCATACTCTAATCCAGTATGACCTCATCTTATCACAATTACATCCGCAAAAACTTCACATATGCTCCTCAACTTTTGATGGGGTTCCATCCCAATAAACCCATGTTAAGTTGAAAATATGTTAGGTAAAAAAATGCATTTTGACTACTAATTTGAAGTACAATGCCTACTGAATGCATATCACATTTGCACCACCATAAACTTGAAAAGCCTTAAGTAGAATCACCTTAAGTTGGGGGACCATCTGTATTTCCAGTTAATGTCACATGCATAAGTATCAGGGGTTAAGATTCAACATACATGGGGGAAGGGAGACATACAATTCAACCCACCACATGGTCTATTCAGATTTTCTATTTCCCTTTATGTCAGTTTTGGTAGTTTGTCTGTCTAGGAATTTGCCCTTTTCATCAAGTTACCTAATCAATCTGTTACACAAAAGTTGTTCATAGTATTCTGCATAAAATACTTTTTATTTCCATAAGGTTAGTGGCAGTAATTTTTCCTCTAAATTAGTAATTTAAGTATTTTTTCTTGATCAGCAATAGATAAAATTTATGAATTCTGATCTTTTCAAAGAACCAACTTTTTTTTTTGGTTTTATCTATCATTTTTCTATACTATTTCAATTACTTCTAATCTAACACTTATTATTTCCCTCTTATGCTTACTGAGTTTAGCTTATTCTTCTTGTTCTAGTTTCCTAAAGTAGACAGTTAGTGTATTAGTTTGAGATCTACCTTCTATTTTAATATAAGCATTTTCAGATAGATTACTTTCTAAGCACGGTTAGCTACATCTCACGTTTTAAAATTCACCTCGACCTATTTTCTATTTTGATTTTTTTATCCACTGATTATTTAGTGTTGTTTAATTTCCATATATTTGTGAATTCTTTACATTTCCTGTTATTAATTTGTAATTTTACTCCATTGTAGTTGGAAAACATACTTTGTATGATTGTCAATCCTTGAAAATATATTGTTTTATGGTCTAACATGATGTACCCTTGAGAAAGTTCACTTAAGAAGAATGAGAATTCTGATCTCAGGTAGTGTTTTATACATGTCTTTGGGTTTAGTTAATTCATAATATTTTGAAGTTTTTTTTTTTTTTTTAATCTTTGATGATCCACTGTCAAGATGCCCTACCCATTATTGAAAATAGGGTATTGACATATCTAACTAATATTGTTGAATTTTCTCTCTCTCCCTTTCATCTCTATTGGGTTTTGCTTCATGTATTTTGGGTCTTTGTTGGTAATTACTGTATGCACAATTACATCTTCCTGATGAATTGGCCCTTTTATTCATTAGAAAATATCTCTTTGTCTCCAGTTTGCTAAAATCTATTTCCCAGCAGTGTGCAGCCTCTGATATGGTTCTCGGATGGTGCTGCCTTGAGCATGCCCAGGCTTCCCACTCATCAGGAATGACTGGTTTTAGAGAGTTCTCTATGACAGTCTCTTTCTCTGCTCCACCTTTAAGCATCTGGCTTAACTGCCTGTAATGCTGTCATAGACTCAGTTACCCTCCTCCACTAATTATTATCGCTTGTTCTACTGTTTTTACCATACCCTAAGCATAAATTGCCTCATAGCCTGATCCAATAAAAGTCAGATCCCTTTGAAGGGCCAAAGTATGCCAGTGTTAGAGGCTTATTCTAATTCCAGAAGGGCTCTTATTAGCTGTCTCTTTTTCTAGTTCCCTGCTAAACTTCTAAAAGGTCTGCCATTTCACTTGTTGCTACTGATATAATAGAGCTACTAGCCTTTTCTTCATTGTTCACCAAAAAGATATTAATTTGTTTTCAACATCTTTAGGAATTAGCTACCTCATCTCTGTTTCAAATACTCAAGTTCCCTTGGAGAAAGCAGTGTAGTTCTGTTCTTAAGACCCATCCTTCTCTTTTGGAAGACATTCTCTGCTAATGTAATGTAACTGGACAATGACCCACTTTTCTCAAGCGTGACATCTGCGTTCTAAGAGCTGGGTGCACATGGTAGCCCATGATCATACAGACTTGCCTCTCCTGGTATGAAAACTCTGTAAGGTGGGAACCAGCAGTTAGCGTAATGGCTATGTCGCTGGACTCCCACGTAGTCGACCGCGGTTCACGTCCCAGACCCGTTGGCTTAAACTCACGCCGGGCGCGTGTGCGTGCGTGCCCAAGATCCCGAGAGGAGAATGGAGGAGAAGGGATTGCGGCGTGACCATCCCCCCTGGGGGGTGATTTCTCGCTTTCTGTCTCTATGTCTCTCTCTGTCTGTCTGGCGAGCGCACATGCCCTATAGCTAAAACCTCTCAAAAAAAAAAAAAAAAAAAAAAACCTCTGTAAGGTGACTGAGCTGGGACTGGAAAAAATCAGGGCCCAGTATTCTCAGCCCACTATGCCTGAGATAAATTTCTACTCTGAGTAAAAGCTGAGTGGGAGGGGCTGGCAGGTGGCGTGGTGGTTAAGGGCGCTGGACTCCCACATGGTCGACTGCAGTTCAAGTCCCAGACCTGGTGCTTGCTTTCTCATTTTTCCTCCTTCTCTCCTTTCTCTCTCTCTGTCCCTCTCTAGTCAAATTTAAATAAATAAGTAAATAAAGTTAAATAAAATAATAATCAATAATAATAATAATAAAAGCTGAGTGGAAAAGAAAGCCCTAGTTCTCTTGGTGTCACCTGTCAAGGAAAGAACAGTGTGTCAACAGAAGGCATGGTGATTAAGGAGCTGGATCCCACATGGCTGACTCAGTGGTTTGAATCCCAGACATAGCAGCTTGAAAATCACACCAGAGCCTGTGCATGTATGCCGAAAATCCCAAGAGGAGAATGAAAGAGAAAGGATTGCAGTGTGGCCATTCCCCCTGGGGTATGTGTGTGTGTGTGTGTGGGGGGGGGGGGGGGGGGTTCATTCTCTCTGGCAAGTGCACACACCCCATAGCAAAAATCCTAAAAAAATAAAAAGAAAAAAGAAAAAGCATCTATAACCAGAAGAAGCAAATGGGTGTAAGAGGTGCCTGTTGTCTGCCCCTCCCAACTCAGAGGAGAGCTTCCTTCAAGCTGAGCTAATGAAGATGGGTGAAAAAGCGGTCACATGGCCAAATGCCACAGACTCCTGCTGTTCTTAGTGATATTTAGTAGATTTGAGGGAGCAAATGTTTCTCTATTTCCTTTGTGCCCTTAAGATAACTACTTCCAGACCTTCTAGACTATCCGGGACTGCCAGAAGGCAATAGGCTCTCCTGCAAGCCTCTGGCCGGCAAGGGACACTGAGGGAGGGTCACCTCTGACCCCCACCTCACTTCCAGACTCCCAGGCCCCAGACTCCACCTTCTAGACTATGGGGGACTGCCAGAAGGCAATAGGCTCTCCTACAAGCCTCTGGCCGGCAAGGGACACTGAGGGAGGGTCACCTCTGACCCCCACCTCACTTCCAGACTCCCAGGCCCCAGACTCCACCTTCTAGACTATCCGGAACTGCCAGAAGGCAATAGGCTCTCCTGCAAGCCTCTGGCCGGCAAGGGACACTGAAGGAGGGTCACCTCTGACCCCCACCTCACTTCCAGACCCCCAGGCCCCAGACTCCACCTTCTAGACTATCCGGGACTGCCAGAAGGCAATAGGCTCTCCTGCAAGCCTCTGGCCGGCAAGGGACACTGAGGGAGGGTCACCTCTGACCCCCACCTCACTTCCAGACTCCCAGGCCCCAGACTCCACCTTCTAGGTAGGTAGCCAGGATTTCCTTGAGGCGGTTTTTTTTTCTCTCTTGAAACCCCTGCATTCCCTTGTTAACACCTAGCTCTCCTTCTCCCCCCAGACTATCCAGGACTGCCAGAAGGCAATAGGCTCTCCTGCAAGCCTCTGGCGAAATCACGCGCCGCGCTAATGCGCGGCGCGCGACTTTTTCTTTATTTTTCTGTGTTGTCTTTCCTTTAGTTGCATATTGTCCTCTCCTCCTTATTTTTTAACGTGCCAGACAGACTAGACAGGTCCAGAATCATATATCTGAAATTTCCTAGGAAGGTAAGTGTCTCTGGGATCCTCCCTAGTACTGATCCCCTTTGAAAAAGGAGATACTGCTTGTTAGACCCTTCTGTAGAGTTCCGCTCCTGAAAACACATTGGTAAAAACAACAGAAGAGAGACTTCAACAAACAGCTATTCCCATCAAAAAGGAAAGACTCTTACTTCTCGTGGGACAAAAGTTCTCCCAAGAGGTCTTTAAAAGGGAAGTAAACTTCCAATGGCTAAAAGTAGAAAAAGAGCCCCAGGTCTGAATAAACAAGAAAATATGTCTCCAACAAAGGAAAATGCCCCTCCATGTCTCGTAAATATGGAGGACGTTACCAAAATGACAGACACAGAATTTCGAACATTCATGGTGACCAAATTCTGTGAATTGGAAAAAAAAAGAGACAACGAACTACAGGAAATTAGGAAGTCCTTCCAGGATATGAAAGAAGAAATGGATACTCTGAGAAAGAATCAGGTGGAACTATTAGAGATAAAGTCTATAATACAAGAAATCAAAAACTCTCTGGAAAGTATTAAGAGCCGATTAGACCATGCTGAAGATCGAATCTCTGATGTAGAAGATAAAACCTCTGATCTAGAAAAAAACTACAAAAAGATCGAGAAAATAACTAAAAAACATGAGGATAATATACGAGAAATACTAGACTCTATTAGACGCCCAAACATCAGAATAATCGGCATCCCAGAAGGTGAAGAAACTAATAGCGGAATGGAAAATCTATTCCATGACATCTTGGAAGAAAATTTCCCAAGCCTAGAGAGGCACCGAACCATCCGGACCCAAGAAATACAAAGGACCCCAAATAGAATCAACCCCAGAAGATCTTCCCCAAGGCACATCTTAGCCAGGCTGTCTAACGTCACAGAAAAAGACATGATACTAAAACTGGCAAGAGAGAAACGAGAAGTAACTTACAAAGGCCATCCCATAAGACTAACACCAGACCTCTCATCAGAAACAATGCAAGCAAGAAAAGAATGGGAAGACATACTGAAAGTGTTAAGAGAGAAACAATTTCAGCCAAGACTATTATACCCTGCAAGATTATCCTTCATTTGGGAAAAAAAGATTAAAATCTTCTCAGACAAACAGAACCTGAAAGAATTTGCCAACACCAGACCAGCTCTTCAAGAAATCCTGAAGAAAGTACTGTTCCAGGAAAACTAAAGACGCAACAGCCAGAAACAAAGAAATAACAGGCAACTAAGACAATGGCTAACTTAAATGTCGGTACAGATCCTGTAACATCGATAATAACATTGAATGTTAATGGGTTAAATTCTCCAATCAAGAGACACAGACTGGCTGAATGGATAAAAAAACAGAAACCCTCTATCTGTTGCCTACAAGAAACCCACCTCATGGAAAAAGACATACATAGACTGAAAGTGAAGGGTTGGAAAAAGGTTTTCCATGCAGTTGGGAACCAAAAAAGAGCTGGAGTTGCGATACTAATTTCTGACAAAATAGGCTTTAAAACAAAAAGTGTCCGAAGAGACAAAGAAGGGCACTACATCATAGTAAAAGGCTCTATAGATCGAGAAGATATAACGCTTATTAATATCTATGCTCCTAACACAGGAGCACCCAAATATGTGAAGGAAAGATTGTTAGATCTGAAAGGGGAGATAGACTGCAACACACTAATTGTTGGAGATCTCAACACCGCATTATCCCCTCTGGACAGATCATCTAGGCAAAAAATAGGTAGAGAGATCAAGGATCTAAATGATACCATAAATCAATTGGACTTAACAGACATCTATAGAACTTTCCACCCAAAAACCACAAGATATAGTTTTTTCTCACCCCGACATGGAACTTTCTCGAAGATTGACCACATCATAGGACACAAAGCAAGCCTCTGCAGATTCAGAGGCATAGAAACTATTTCCAGCATCTTCTCTGACCATGATGGAATTAAACTCGAGTTTAATTTCAAGAGAAATCCTCAAAAATACCTAAAAACATGGAAACTAAATAACCTACTCCTGAATGACTCCACTATTACCGAAGAAATAAAGTCCGAAATCAAAAGATTCATGGAAGCCAATGACAATGAAGATACAAGTTTCCATAATCTTTGGGACACTGCCAAAGCAGTCATAAGAGGGAAGTTCATAGCAATTAGTGCACATAAGAGGAAGACAGAGAAAAGGCTAATGGATCACCTAACTTCAAGCCTTAGAGAATTGGAAAAGCAACAGCAAAAAAATCCAAAAAATTACAGGAGAAAGGAAATAATAAAGATCCGAGCAGAAATAAATGAAATAGAAAATAAACGTACTATACAGAAAGTAAGTGAAAGCAAAAGCTGGTTCTTTGAAAGGATAAACAAAATTGATACCCCACTAGCGAGACTTATTAAGAAGAAGCGAGAAAGGAACCAGGTGAATCAAATCTGCAGTGAGGCTGGTAACATAACAACAGACATAGTAGAAATTCAAAACATCATTAGAGGATACTTTGAACATCTATACGCTAAGAAACAAGATAATCTGGATGAAATGGACAAATTCCTGGACAAATATAATCTACCAAGAATGAGCCAGGAAGAAATAGAAAGTCTGAATAGGCCCATAACAAGCCAGGAAATTGAATCAGTAATAAGTAACCTCCCAACAAAGAAAAGCCCTGGCCCCAATGGATTCACCTCTGAATTCTACAAAACTTTCAAAGAAGAGTTAACTCCCATTCTGCTCAAATTATTTCTAAAGATCCAAAAGGGTGAATCTCTCCCTAATTCATTCTATGAAGCCTCTGTCACCCTCATCCTCAAAACAGATAAGGACAGGACAAGGAAGGAAAACTATAGACCAATATCTCTGATGAACATAGACTCAAAGATTCTCAACAAGATACTAGCAAATCGTATTCAACAACTTATACAGAAGATCATACACCATGATCAGGTAGGCTTTATTCCAGGAATGCAAGGTTGGTTCAACATACGCAAAACCATAAACATAATACACCATATTAATAGGAAGAAAGACAAAAACCATATGGTCATATCGATTGACGCAGAAAAAGCATTTGATAAGATACAACATCCCTTCATGATCAAGACTCTTAGCAAAATTGGCATAGAAGGGCCATTTCTCAATACAATAAAAGCCATCTATGAAAAACCCATAGCGAACATCATCCTGAATGGAGAAAAGCTGAAAGCTTTCCCACTAAACACAGGAACAAGACAAGGATGCCCACTTTCTCCTCTCCTTTTCAACATAGTTCTGGAAGTCCTCGCCAATGCAATCAGAAAAGAGGAAAAAATAAAGGGCATTCGAATAGGAAAAGAAGAGGTGAAACTCTCTCTATTTGCAGATGACATGATTGTATACATAGAAGACCCAATGGTCTCCATGGAAAAACTACTGGAAGTAATACATGAATTCAGTAAAGTTGCAGGATATAAAATCAATATACAGAAATCGATAGCATTTCTGTATACGAATAACAGGCAGACTGAGATAGAACTGAAAAAACTTATTCCGTTTACCATAGCCACTAAAAGTATAAGATATTTAGGAATAAATCTAACCAAAGAAGTTAAAGACCTCCACAAGGAAAACTATGAGAAGGTAAAAAAAGAAATTGAAAATGACACAAAAAAATGGAAGGACATCCCATGTTCATGGATTGGAAGAGTTAATATAATCAAAATGGCAATTCTACCCAAATTAATCTACCTATTTAATGCAATGCCAATCAAAGTACCAGACACATTCTTCACAGATCTAGAAAAGACAATCTTAAAATTTGTCTGGAATCATAAAAGACCCCGTATTGCCAAAGCACTTCTACACAAGAAGAATGGAGTGGGTGGCATCTCAATCCCTGATCCAAAAATGTATTACAAAGCTGTGGTAATAAAGACAGCATGGTATTGGCACAGAAACAGACATGTGGACCAATGGAACAGAATAGAGTCCCCAGAAATAAGTGCCCAAACATACAGTCAACTGATCTTTGACAAGGGGTACCAGTCAATCCAGTGGGAAAATGAAAGCCTCTTCAGCATGTGGTGCTGGAGAAACTGGACTTCCACTTGCAGAAAGATGAATCTGAACCCCTACCTCTCTCCTTTGACAAGAATCAAGTCAAGGTGGATCAAGGATCTAAATCTAAGACCTCAAACTATAAAGCTGCTCCTGGAGAATGCTGGGGAAACTCTGGGAGACATTGGTGTAGGGAAAGACTTCCTAAAGAAGACACTCAAAGCAGAGTCCATCGTCCACAAAATAGACAAGTGGGATTACATCAGACTAAGAAGTTTCTGCATGGCCAAAGACACAGTAGTTAGTGTGAATCGACAGCCCTCAGAATGGGAAAATATTTTTGTAAATGTTGCATCAGATAAGGGACTGATAACCAGAATACACAAGGAACTAAAAAAAGGTGTTTGGAAAAAAGATGATCAACCCTATTAAAAGATGGGAGAAGGAGATGAAGAAAACACTCTCTAAAGATGACATACGAATGGCCAAAAGGCATATGAAAAAATGTTCAACCTCCCTCATCGTAAGGGAAATGCAGATAAAAACAACAATGAGGTACCACCTAACCCCAGTCAGATTGTCTAATATTAAAAAAACAAAAAATGATAAGTGTTGGCGGGGGTGTGATGAAAGGGGAACTCTTTTACACTGCTGGTGGGAATGTAGATTGGTCCAATCACTGTGGAGAATAATTTGGAGATTCCTCAAAAATCTACAGATAGATCTGCCATATGATCCAGAGATCCCACTCCTCGGTATCTACCCAAAGGACAGAAGAATTCTTCATTGGAAAAGTGCTTGCACATCGATGTTTATTGCGGCACTATTCACAATTGCTAAGTCTTGGAACCAACCCAGATGTCCCCGTATGGAGGAATGGATTGAAAAACTGTGGCACATATACTCTATGGAATACTACTCAGCCATAAAAACCAACAGAGCCCTGGCTTTTGACAGAAAGTGGAAGAATATGGAAGATGTACTGCTGAGTGAGGCAAGCCAGACTATGAAGGAGAGACATTGTATGTCCCCACTTAACATATACCGTTTGTCTGCATTCTATGTCTGAAACTGATTGACTAACAGTTGAACAAACACAAGAGATGGGTGTGAATGTCAGATGAGGTGTATGTGGAGGAGTGGGGCCCAACGAAAGACATTTAGAGAAGGGATACAGAGGTAGAGCATTGACGGGATGGGGAGGTGTGGTGTTATCTGTTGAAGATATTTCGATCAACGGGTCTGGGGAGAAATGTTCACATATCGAAATGGTCTCATTGTAAGCCAAACAATATGATTGAAAGTATATACAAAAATAAATAAATAAATAAATTAATTAATTAATTAATTAAAAAAAAAAAAAAAAGATAACTACTTCCAGGGTTTAAATGGTTGTTTCACTTGTTTTTATCCAGAATAATAACCAAAGATCAAAAACAGAGCACTAAACACAGAGTTTTTCAAACTTGGTGACCATGTTAAAAATTTCTAACTATGATGTACCAAACCAATATAGCTTCATTTGCCTCCCTGTACACACATATATCAAAATAAAATGAACCAGTTAAGGACAAAGAAGTTTATATGAGATAGAGCTAACAGAGCTAAAAACAAAAAACAGCCTGGTGACAGGACATTAAAGAAGCTATGTCATCTCCTCTCCTCCATATCTGAATTCTAAAAGAATACATTATGTGTGGTATAGCAAAGAGTAACAAAAAGAGAGCTGTTCCATGGTCTAGTGGTTAAGGGAGCCAGATAACCACATGACCGACTGTCAGGTTCAAATCCAGACCCAGTGGCTTGAAAAACATGCCAGGTGTGTGTGTGTATTCAAGTCCCATTAGAGGGTGCTTTCTCCCTATCACTCTCTCTGGTTAGTGCACATGCCTTCCGGCAAATTAAATTAAAAAACAGCAACCCAAATATATGACATATCCTTCTGTAAATAAAAAATCATCATTCTTTGCGGTTCTTATCTCTACTTATTAAAGAATAAGTTGATGGCCTAAAAGTAAACAGGAATAAAGTAGGAAATTTGAACTGTGATTTATTATCTCCTAGGAGTTACCTCCTTCAGGATACAAAAATTGGTCCACTTGAATTGGTTGGTTCATGGCCAGAGGTGATTCTGTTATATCATAATTTATTGTTAAAAGCATAAATGCCTTGGAATTCAACCCCAGAGCTTCAGATTCTATAACTCTGGTCCCTAGTGGTTTGTTATTGCTGTTGTTGTTTTTCTCTTGGGGGGGGGGGAGTTAATTTACATTTAATCAACTTTTTAATAATATGGTCTGGTTTTTTGGTGGTTACTTGAAATAGGCATGTAGATCCATAGAACAGAACAGAGAACCCAGAAATAAACTCCAAAACATACATTCAGCTGATCTTTGACTAAGAACACAAGACAATCCAGTGGGGATAAGAGTCTCTTCAGGAAATGGTGCTGGAAGAATTGCATAGTCATCTACAGAAAAATGAAAATAGACCTTATCTCTCATCATTAACAAAAGCCAACTCAAAGTGCATCAAAGATCTAAACATAAAGCCTCAAAATATACAACTACTCGTAGACACCGAGAAAGTCTTGAAGACACTGGAGTTAGCAAAGATTTTTTAAATAAAACACCTAAAGCACAGACAGTAATCCCCAAAATAGTCAAGTGGGACTGTATCAGACTGAAAAGTGTTCTGCACAGCAAAAGCAACAATAATCAGAACAAAGAGACAATCCTCAGACTGGGAGAGAATATTTGCGAACTATGCTTTGGATAAGGAACCTATCTATATCCAAAATATTTAGGTAACTCAAACAGCTTTGTTTCATATTTTTTTTCAAGCTCACTCCTTAATAAACTAAAAAATAAAAAAAGGAGGGTAAGAAGTAGTAGAGTGCAGTGTTTGTCAAGAGTGACCGCACCATTAACTCCAAAAGTTTCCTGCATATCTGTATCTTTCATAGGCCCACACTGTTTACTTAATGGATTTAGGATTAACTTCCATAATAGAAAATCAGTACAGAACAGATATCACCTAGATAATGAACTGGAAGTTTATGAAGGCTATTATAATCTTTTTTTTTTTTTTTTTTTGGAGAGGTTTTTCGCTATAGGGCGCGTGCGCTCGCCAGACAGACAGACAGAGACATAGAGACAGAAAGCGAGAAATCACCCCCCAGGGGGGATGGTCACGACGCAATCCCTTCTCCTCCATTCTCCTCTCGGGATCTTGGGCACGCACGCACAGGCGCCCGGTGTGAGTTGTAAGCCACCGGGTCCGAGACGCGAACCGCGGTCGACTACGTGGGAGTCCAGCGACATAGCCATTACGCTAACTGCTGGTTCCCAAGGCTATTATAATCTTTTAAAAATTGCCTTAACCCGGATTATTTTAAAGATCTCATTATTTTTCTATATTAAATATAGAGTTGCGATACTTAAATCACTAGAGGCCAGCAGGGTGGTTTGGTGGCTAAGGTGCTGGATTCCCACATGGCCAACAACGGTTCAAGACGGACCTAGCAGCTTTCTATCTCTAACTATCTCCTTTTCTCTCTTTCTCTCTCTGGTGAACACACCTGCCCTATAGCAAATTAAAATAATAATGATGATAATAATAATAATAATGATAAAAATAAAATAAATAATTAATCACTGGGACTAGCATACACACATGCCCAGCATGAGTTTCAAGCCACCAAGTCCAGGACTCAAACTGCAGTCGGACATATGGGAGTCCACCGACATAACCACTACACCATATGATGCCCTTACATATTAAGTTTTAATAAATTTGCTACAGAGTTTCTTTGGATAGATTACTAGAAGAGAACATAAGGATTAAAAAAAAATTCTTGTACTGAAACATATTTCCAAACTTTTCCAAGTTACATCAATTTATAGTCCTACTATCAGTGTTAAAAGACCCTAAGTTCTTCGGACTAGCAGATGAACTAATGTTTACATCACTGGATTCCTATACGGCCAATTCTAGTTTGAGTATCAGACCCAGTGGCTTGAAACTCAAACTGGGCATGTGTGCATGCCCAAAATCCCAAGAAGAGAATGAAGAAGGGATTGTAGTGTGGCCATCCCCCTAGGGGAGTGATTTCTTACTTTTTGTTGGTCTCTTTTGGCGAACACATGTACCCTATAGCAAAAATCTCTCAAAAACAAAAACAAAAAGAGGCCCTATGTTCTAGCAGTGTTAAGAGGCCCTATGTTGCCATTCTTGCAGGCACTGACTTTTATTGGTGAAAAATGATAACCACTGATTTAATTTGCACCTCTTTGATTATGATGGTAAAGATCAGTATGTTTTCATGTTCTGTACTGTTGTTCTTATATAGTTATTCTTTTGTTTCCTATGAATTTACCGGAGGTAATATAATTACTAATCAATACTCCTTAATTATCCAAGCAACGTTTGGTGGTACTTTTTAAAAAATGCTTACTTATGGGACCAGAAGTTAGCAGAATGGCCAAGTCGCTGGACTCCCACGTAGTCGACCGCGGTTCGCGTCCTGGACCCGGTGGCTTAAACTCACGCCGGGCGCATGTGCGTGTGTGCCCAAGATCCCTAGAGGAGAACGGAGGAGAAGGGACTGAGGCGTGGCCATCCCCCTTGGGGGGTGATTTCTCGCTTTCTGTCTCTCTGTCTCTGTCTGGCGAGCACACGCACCCTATAGCAAAAACCTCTCAAAAAAAAAATGCTTACTTATTTCAAGAGCAAGAAAGATAGAGACAAAGAGAGACAGCATCACCAAAAGGGTCTTTTTTGGGTTTTTTTTGAGAGGTTTTTGCTATAGGGCGTTGTGCGCTCGCCAGACAGAGAGATAGAGAGAAAGAAAGTGAGAAATCACCCTCCAGGGGGATGGCCACGCCACAATCCCTTTTCCTCCATTCTCCTCTCAGGATCTTGGGCACGCATGCACACGCACCTGGCATGAGTTTCAAGCCACCGGGTCTGGGATGCGAACCGCAGTCAACTACATGGCAGTCCAGTGACACAGCCAATACACTAACTGCTGGTCCCACCAACAGAGTCTTGATGTCACGATCCACCCCTAGCCTCAGCCAACCCCAGATCATGTGCACGCACATGCCCAGCATATCCAGGGAGATCTCTAGATAGGAAACCAGAACTTCCCCAGGTTGAGTCGGTCTCAGACGGTACTGCATTTTACTTGTTCTGCATTGTCTTTTCTAAAAATCATACACTAATTCTATAAAAATTCTCTTCATTTTATTTGATTTGTTTTTTTTTAACTCTACTATCAGTATCATACTTTAATTTATAAGTTAAGTTTTACTATTTAGAAGGGAAAATTCTCACTCATTATTTCTATTTTTTAAAACATCTTGGCCATTCTAGTCTTCCATACTGTATTAAAAATTACTTAATGAATGCGGCCAGCAGATTGCACAGTGGTTAAGGTGCTGAATTCCCAGATGGCTGAGGTTGGAGTAACAGACCTGGTGGCTTGAAAATCACGCTGGGTGTGTGTGCACACACACACGCACGCATCTGCCTTAGATCCCAGGAGGAGAATGGACAAGGGATTGTGGCATGGCCATTCCCCCAGGCAGTGATTTCTCATTTTCCCTCTCATGGTTTCTTTCTTTGGTGAGCACGTGTACCCTATGGTAATACATTCTTTAAAAAAAAAAAAAAAGATTGCATAGTGAAGTCCACCCTGTACCAGCAACCAAAAGATGACAATATGCTTTTTTGATCACAATAGCATTATAATAAAAATTCAGAAAGTAGCATCCTTAAAATATTCATTTCTTTTAGAATCTGCTTTACGTTTATCTAAGTGGGCTTTACTAGAGTTCTGCAGTGTATTTAAAATTAAATTCTGTAGTTTATTTCATAAGTACTTATTATTTTACATTTTTATGGTCATTATGAAAAGGATTTTTCCTTTATTTTCTAACTGCTATTGCTGGCACAAATGAAGAGTGTATGTGTACAATTTAGTTTTGTACCCAGTTTTTAGGGAGAAGTACAGGTCATCTATCTTCAAGTGTTACGTTCTCTGGTAGGCTCACTAGTTTATGTCAACTCTCCAATATCCTTTTAAGGTAATTTCTTTTAAGAGAGCTACTGGGAGTAGGAAGAGGCAGGGAGGAAAAAAGCTGCAGAAGCTGTCAATGCTTTGTGGTCTCACTATTCAACACTGAAAGCAGGGGAGAAGACACAATACTGAATGTGTTGGGACTGCTTCAATAGGAAAGCCTTTAAATGCTTTTTTAAAAAAATATACTATTTACTTATTATTTAAAAAATTTACTGTAGGGCACGTGTGCTCACCAGAGACAGAGAGAGACAAAAAGTGAGCCCACTGGGTCCAGGAATTCAAACCGCAGTTGGCCATGTGGGAGTCCAGCGCCTTTACCACCACACCACTTCCTGCTGGCTCCTTCAGTTTTTTTTTTTTTTTTTTTAAAGAGGATTTAAAGAAAAAAAAGAAAAAAACCTACCCATTTGTTTATTTATTTCAATTTGACCAGAGAGGGGCTGAGTGAGAGAAAAAGCAAGAAAGCAAGCTGCTAGGTCTGGGAGTTGAACCGTGGTCAGCCTCGTGGGAGTATGGCGCTCTTAACCACCATGCCATCTGTCGGCTCCCTCAAGTTGTTTTTTTCTTTTCTTTTCTTTCTCTCTCTATTTTTTTTTTTTTTTTTTTTTTTGAGAAAGAATTTTACTATAGGATGTGTGAGCTTGCCAGAGAGACAGAAAATGAAAAATCACCCCATAATGGGGATGGCCACACCACAGTTCCATCTCCATTCTCCTCTACAGATTTTGGGTATGATTGTACTTGCGTCTGACATGAATTTTAAGCCACCAAGTCTGGGACTCAAACTGCGGTTGACCACGTGAGAGTCCCGCGCCTTAACTATTACACCACCTGCTGGCCCTTTCAAGTTCTTTTAAAAGCTTTTATGATACACCGTTTTATTACCTAATGTGACCCTTTACTTCTTTGGGAATGGCAATTAATTATTCAAAAGATAGTTATATGGAGAGTGTCTTAGTCTGTTTTATGCTGCTATAACAGAATGTCTGAGATTGGGTAATTTATAAAGAACAGAAATTTACTGTATCACAGTTCTGGGGGCTGGAAGTCCAAGATTAAGACACTGGCATTTAGTGTCTGGTGAGGGCCTTCTTGCTATATCCTCACATAGCAAAAGACTGAAGGGCAAAGCAATTACCCTAAATGCTATTTGTTAATTCCTTTTATCAGGACTTTATTCCTGTTAACAAAGAAGCAGCCCTTATAGCCTAATAACTCCTTAAAGGCTCCACCTGTTACTATTATTACATTGGAAACATCTCACCTGAATTTTGGAAGTGCTCCATTTAATCAAAGCAAAATGTTTTTACTTTTCTCTACAACTTAAAGCAGCTCTCTGAATGACTAGAAATACTAAAAGAAATTCTTCAAGTTGAATAAAAACGACACGATGAAACATTACTGAGAGAAACTGAGGAAGACATAAATAAAAAGTGTATTAACCACAATAGTAAATTAGAAGACTACTATCAATGTGGTAAATCTCCCCAAATTGATCAAGTTTCAATACTGTCCTAACCAAAATCTTAAAAGGCTTTTTGAAGAATTGACAAGTTGACTTTAAAATTTATCTAGAATGATAATCTAAATGAGCAAGACAAATTTAAAAACAAAAAACAAACTTGGAATACTCATACTATTGAATTTCCAGATATAAAAATATAATAATCAAGACACTGCTGTATAGGTGTAAGGAGATCCATACAGATCAATGGAACAGAACAGAGTCCAAAAGATACATATGATCAATTGATATAACCAAGGGGCCAAGGTAATTCAATATGAGAAGAATCTATTGAACAAATGGTACTAGAACAAGGATTTTCTAATGAAATAAAAAATTACAACTCTTATCTCATGCCATATAGAGAAATTAACTACATATGGATTCTCTCAAAAAACTTCTAGAAGAAAATGCGATGTTCTTGTGTGTGTGACATAGGATTAGGCAAAGATTTCCTCAACAACACATAAAAACAATAAATTTTAAGAGAAAAACATGGATAAAATGAAATTCATCAAGATTTTTAAAAAACTTTGCTTTTCAAAAGACAAAGTTGGGGCCAGCAGGTAGCACAGAGGTTAGGGTGACTGGATCCCACCTGGTTGACTGCAGTTCAAGTCCCAGATCTGGTGACTTGAAAATCACACCAGGTTCATGTGCGTGTGTACCCAAAATCCCAAAAAGAGGATGAAGGAAAAGGGACTGCGGTGTGACCATCCCTCTGGGGCCTGATTTCTCACTTTCCCTCCCTCTCTCTCTCTGTCTCTGATGAGCACACACTCCCTATAGCAAAATGAAAAAAAAAAGGACAAAGTTAAGAAAAGGGCAAACTGAACAACCTGGGAGAAAATGTTTAACATAGCTATCCAAAGAGGTCATACAGAATATATAAACTATTACAACTTAGTATTTTTTTATTGGGCAAAAGATTCCAACAGATATATCACATAAAATATATACAGTATACAGAAAGATATTCAAAATCAATCATCAGGGAAACAAAAATCAAAACCACAAAAGATGCTACTACCCAACTGCTAGGAAAGTTAATGTTAAATAGGTTGGGGGCTGGCAAGTGGCGTGGTGATTAAGGATGCTGGACTCTCACATGGCCAACTGTGGTTTGAGTCCCAGACCTGGCAGCTTGTCTTCTCACATCCTCTCTCTCACTCTCTCACTCACTCACTCACTCACTCACTCTGTCCCTCTCTGGTCAAATTAGAATAGATAAATGAGTAAATAAAGTTAAATTTAAAAAAAAAAAAGGATTGATGATACTGGTCCTCTTACACAGTGGTTAAGCCTTGGGCAAGGGGAGTCGGATCCCACATGGCTGATCACTGTTTTAATCCCGGACTCAGTGGCTTGAGAAACATACTACTCAACTGAAAAAGTCATGATGCATTTTTGCACAGAAAAACATAGAAAAATAGTCATAACTTTTTTGATGACCCAGTAAGTGTGTGTGGGTGCATGCCCCGAATCCTGACAGGATGAAGAAATGGAGGGAAAAGGATTGCAGCCTGACCACACCCCACGGCTGGATGGGAGGAGTAGGGTGAACTCGCTCTCATTGGTAAGCACACTTGTCCTCTGGCAATTAAAAAAAAAAGAGACTAATAGTAGGGCCAGCAGATGGTATAATGGTTACATTGCTGGACTCCCACATGGCCGACTGCAGTTCAAGTCCTTGACCCAGCAGCTTGAAACTCATGCCAGGCATGTGTGTGTGCATGCCCAAAATCCTGAGAGGAGAATGGAGAAGGAACTGCAGTGTGGCTCTCCCACCAGGGGGTGATTGCTCACCTCCTATCTCCCAGCACATATACTCTATATCAAAAATCGCTCTTTAAAAAAAAATGACTAATAATACTAAACACTGACAAGATATGAACTATGGAACACTGGGAACTCCCATACATTACAGACAGAAACACAAATGGTTCAGTCACTTTGGTAAATCACATGGTAGTGTTTTAAACATCTAATTAAAATAGCACCAAGTAATTTCTAATTACTGATCCCAAAGAAATAAATATATATGTCCACAAAAGACATACATAAATAAGTCATAATGGTAATATCTGGAAACAACTCAAAAGTCCATTAAAAAAGGAAAGAATAGACAAACTGTGGCACACCCATACTATGTATTTATAGAACTACTTAGCAATAAAGGGAAGAGAAGATTATACACAAAACTAGAATGAATCTCTATTATGTCAAGTGAAAGAAGTCAAACACAGACGTTTACATGTTATATGGTTCCTATTGTATAAAATTCTGGAAACTACTAATATAAAACTATTGTTATTGCCTAGGTCAGAAGGTCTGGGAAAGGGACTAACTACAAAGAGGCATGAGGAAACTTGTTAGTGAGGGAACTGTCCTGTATCTTTCACTTTGCTTGTGCATATATTGTACAACTCTATACATTTGCCCAAATCCATCAAACTATACCATTTGGATGAATTTTTTTATTATCTCAATTTTAAAAAATTTATTTTTAGCGGTGGCGTGGTGGTTAAGACACCAGACTCTCACATGGTTGAAGCAGTTTGAGTCCCAGACTCAGCAGCTTGAAAATCACACTGGGACAGCTGAGGTGTGTCCTGGCGTGTTCAGGGAAGCTATACTCTAAACTCCATCTCCTAGGATCCTGAAATTTTCAGACAAAAAGCCATTTTAAAGCTGAGGTCTGTCCTGTCATGTTCAGGGAAGCTATGCTCTAAACTCCATCTCCTAGACCTCTAAAATATTCAGACTAGAAGCCATTTTAAAGTTGAGGTGTGTCCTGGCATGTTCAGGGAAGTTATGCTCTGAACTCCATCTCCTAGATTCCTGAAATATTCAGGCAAGCATAGTGGAGGATAGATTTTGTCACAGAATGACCAGAAACAACCATAGAGACACAAGAAACATGAGAGATCAAGAAACTCTCTCTCCCCCAAGGGAAAAGAACAATCCCTCATCATCTACAGACAGTACAGTAGAACTCATGGAAATGTCTGATAGAGAATTCAGAATATTCATAGTGACAAAACTAAACCAGATGCAAGAGCTGAGAGATAATGAAGTCCAGAAGATGCAGGAATAAAGAGACAACAAGTTCCAGGAGGTGTTGAAGTTCTTTCATGATCTGAAAGAGGAAATACACACCATAAGAAAGAATCAAATGGAGCTATTGGAGATGAAGGTTGCCATTCATGAAATCAAACCCTCCCTCGAAAGTATTAAAAGCAGATTAGCCCATGCAGAAAATCAAATCTCAGATGTTGAAGGCAAAACCTCTGATCTAGAAAAAAACAACCAAAAATACTATGAAAATAACCCCCAAAATGAAAATACTATACAAGAAATACTAGACAGCATTAAGCGCCCAAACATCCAGATAATCGGTAACTCAAAAGGTGAGGAAATTAAGGGCACTGATAATCTATTCTATGAAATCTTGGAAGAAAACTTCTCAAATCTAGAGAGGCATTTAAATATCCAGACGCAAGAAATAGAAAGAACCCCTAATAGAATCAACCCAAGAAGATCTTCTCTAAGCACATTATAGCCAGACTGGTCAAATATACAGACAAAAACAAGATACTAAAATTGGCAAGAGAAACATCAGGTTACTTATAAAGGTTATTATTTATAAAGGTTATCCAATCAGGTTAACCTCAGACCTCTCATCAGAAACAATGTGAGCAAGGAAAGAATGGGAAAATATATTCAAAGTGTTAAGTGAAAAACAGTTTCAACCAAGAATACTATCTATACCCGGCAAGGTTATCTTTTATATGGAAAGAAAGGATAAAAACATTTTCAGATAAACAAGGCCTGAAAGAATTTGCCAATAGCAGACCCACTTTCATCTTAGACATACACGCACACGTGCCCAGAGTGAGTTTAAGCCAATGGGTCCAGGACTTGAACCGCGGTTGACTACATGGGAGTCCAGCGACATAGCCATTACGCTAAATGCTGATCCCTAGAATTTTATGAATTTTCTGATGCCTTGAATCAGAAATTGGAAATATTCATCACTGGACAGGGAATGTCATACCTGAAGATTAATCAGGAAACTATGGAACTAAAGTGGATTTCAAGTAAGCCAACAGAAGCTCTTAAAAAGATGGCCTGGCAGAGAAGATTAGAAAAGATATATAAAAGAATTTATAACATAAAATAACCTGGACCAGCCCAGCATTGTAATCAGTAGAGACTGCAAAGGAGCAACCACACTAGAGGATTATCTTGAGAAAAACTCTGAAGGAAGAAAAAGAGACTGATCTTTGCTAGCAGATGGTATATCACAGAACACTTGGTAGGCAGGGCTGAACTGAGAAGGTTTATGCGTGACTACTGTGCTGGGCATTTCCTTTTCAAGAATTTGAGTAGTTGACATGTGAATGTTTTCTCAAAAATATTGAAAACCATACTGTCTCTGCTGTTATAGTCACAAACAAAATTATACAAAATTATAAGAAATATTTTGAACATTATCTTTAAAATTCAGAATTCTGAAATTTTTAAAGTTGTTTATTAACTGTCAAGAATTATGGAGAATGAGCAAAAATTTTTTGATACGTAAAGTAAATGTTTGTGGGAAAATGTAAAAATAAATAAATAAATGCAAAAAAGAAGAAAAAGAAAAATCACACTGGCATTTATACCTATGTGCACAAAATCCCAAGAGAGAAGGAAGGAGAAGAGATTGCAGCATGGCCATCCCCTCTGGGAGGGTGATTTCTCACTTTCCTTCTTTTTGTCTCTGTCTCTCTAGGGAACACATGCCCCCTACGACAACAACCTTGAAAGCAAAACTATTTATGTAAAAATTTTTATTTTTACATTCTTTATTGGGGAAGGGGATGCAAGAGGAAAAGTGATAAGAGAGTCTTTGTGGGTTTTGTGCCAAAAGCTGGGAATGGAGATAGGTAATTTTAACAGTGTCTTGCCACATGCCGGGCACATGTACGTGCGTGCCCAAGATCCCAAGAGAAGAATGAAGGAGAAGGGATTGCGGCGTGGCCATCCCCCCTGGGGGGTGATTTCTCGCTTTCTGTTTGTCTCTCTTTCTCTCTCTGTCTGGCGAGCGCACGCACCCTATAGCAAAAAACTCTTAAAAAAGAAAGGAAGGAAGGAAGGAAGGAAGGAAAGAAAATGTTATTAAGAAAACTGTAAGGAAGAGAAAATATATTTATAGTACTGTACTTTCCAACAATAACTGAAAAAAATCTGCACATAAGTCAATCTGCGCAGTTCAAAGGCCAAGTGTATTTTAGGGTTTGTAGGCCACATACAGTCTCTGTTGCATACTCTCCTTTAAAAAAAAACAAACAAAAAACACTCTTTAGCTTGAGAGTATAACAGTACCAGGCTGTGGGTTAGAATTAGTCAAAGGCCGTTTTTTGTTGACCTCAGAGGGACAAAACTGCCAAATTTCTCCAAAAACTGTAACAAAAAAACTATTTTCATTTGCCCCCAGGACAGCAAAGACTTCACAGAATATATAAAATGACAAAATTGTGTCAGCATGGAAGTTGGTCCTTATGTCAATAAGCAGTTAGTAAAGGTAGATTTTAAACAATGAAGATTGACACCTATTTGTCACCTTACGAGTTCAAGTGTTTGGGATATAAGATTGGAGGACACTTACACAGGTGCTTTTCTTTTCTTTTCTTTTCTTTTCTTTTCTTTTCTTTTTTTTTGAGAGATAAGGCCTCAGGAAAAGAAATGGAAGCTAGAAGGGCAAATTTCACTTGTAAAGATTAAGATGGCCTAGATTTCAGAAGTGTGACATGAAACTAAAGGGGTGACATTTTAAAACCAAGTCTGTCAAAATTCCCATTCTGTGCCTGGATTTTCCAAATGTAGATAACATCATTTTGAGTTCACACCACAGAGTAAAGAAAATCTGAGAGTGGAAAGCATATGTATGCATGCTGATTTCATAAATTATGCTAGAAAAGGCTTCCCGGGTAGATCATGGGCCTATAGCTATAGCCATGCCCACTACCCATGGCTTACTGACATTTTAAACAACTAGTTAAAAAGAGCTGACAAGATGCAACTCATTGATTTAAATGTCATTTTCTTACACATCTTATTATTTTAAATGCCAACAAGTCTTAGAGAAAATGGCTACACCATTTTAAATGCCCATACGCTTTAAGGACAATTATCTAACCTAAAACTTTACTTCCCTTAAAGAACTGCTTTTTATATAAACAAAGTACAAACTTTGTGTTTAATGTAATTCTTGCCATATGTCAATATTATCTTCAATTTCGTTAAGCAGACTTTCAAGTTAATGAATAGGAAACAACAAAGTTTGACACCTGAACACACCAAGAACTAAATATGGTATTCAAAACAAACTTACCATGAATGACTCTCGTGCTAGCATATATAACTGTTTTTATTATTCATGGAAATTAAATCTAAAGAGTATCCAAACAAATGCCTATCACCATTACACTTGTCATTTGCTATTATCTAGAATCAGCATTTACTGTTGATATTTTTCTTCTATTATACATGTACAGCAATTAAAACATTAAAAGACAATGCAAACCACCTCCAAAGTCAATAGGAAAGATTTCTTATATGCTTCCACTGGTTGGAATTCAAAGTTTATTCTGAGTTTTCATTCACCACCAAATCTTGACCAGAGGCTCCCTGAATGTCTTTTTTTTTTATGGGGGGGGGGGGGGGGTTTGCTATAGGGCATGTGCGCTCACCAGAAAGACAGAGACAGAGAGACAGACAGAAAGCGAGAAATCACCTCCCAGGGTGGATGGTCATGCCACAGTCCCTCCTTCTCCTTTCTCCTCTCAGGATCTTGGGCACGCACACACACACACCCAGTGTGAGTTTAAGCCACCAGGTCCAGGTCTCGAACTACAATTGACTACATGGGAGTCCAGAAACATAGCCATTATGCCAACTGTTGGTCCCTCCCTGAATGTCTTATCTACTCTCCAATATCGATTCTAGATTTCTTCAGATAGGCAAAACCATTATACAAACAAAACATCCAAATGCATATTTGAGGCAACAGCATTAGAAAGGCAAAACCATTATACAAACAAAACCTCCAAATGCATATTTGAGGCAACAGCATTAGAAAGGCAAAACCATTATACAAACAAAACATCCAAATGCATATTTGAGGCAACAGCATTAGAAAGCCTGGACGAGGACAATGTTGCCTTTTTCTAAACTCCAGAGGGATGTTTTTCTCTTCTATTTTTTTCATTGTCAGAGGGTACATGCACTCACCAGAAAGACACACAGAGATGGAGAGAAAGGGAGAGGGAGGGACAGAAAGCCAACCCCAGGGGGATACTTTTTTCCATTTCTCCATCCTGTTGGAACTTTGGGGACGCACACACACGTGATATGTCTTTTAAGCTGCTGGAGCTGGGATCTGAACTGTGGCTGGCTACGTGGTAAGGTACTTCCCTCCAATTCTCCATCCTGCTGAACTTTAGGGATGCAGGCACACACATCTGATAATGTTTTTTCCAAGCTACTGAAGCCAGGATTTGAACCATGGTTGGCCACGCAGGATCTGGCTCACTTAACCACTAGGCTACTGAGCCAGCCTCCAACAGAACTTTATCTATACTACTCTGACAGCACTATTTTTATAACCTATATTTTATTTACTTATATCTATTTCTTATCTCTTTCACTAGATAAATTCCTCGACAATAACATCTATAGGTACCGGCAGGTGGTTAAAGGTGCTGGACTCCCACCACGGTTCAAGTCCCAGACCTGGCGGCTTGCTCTCTCTCTCTCGCTTTGTCCCTCTCTGGTCAAATTAAAGTAAATAAATAAATAAAGTTAAATAAAATAATTCTTCTTTTAAAAAAAGAAAATAACACCTATAGCTAAAACTTCTTTATATCACTCAAAGCACCTTGATTCCTCCCATAGTGGCTGGTGCTTTTAATGTAATAAGTGTAAAATATATTGTGACTGATTTAACTAAATTGGAGATTTCATACTTTCTCATTTCAAAGTTTGTTACAAAGCTGTATTACTGCTCCCTCAAGTGGGGTACTAGCATAAAGACAGAAATGTAGGTACATCAAAAAGAAACAGAGTCCAGAAATAAACCCTTACATATACAATAAGAATGATTTTCAAAACAGATGCCAAGACTATTTAATGGTGCAGGACTCTTTCAACAAATGGTGCTGGGAAATGTGGAAATCCACATGCAGATGAATGAAACTGGATGCTTACCTTGATATGCAAGATTTAAAAACCTAAATTTAAAATTCTTAAAAGAAAACATAAAGGAAAATCTTCAAGACACTGGATTTGGCAAGGACTATTTGAATGACACCAAGAGAACAGGCAAATAAAGTAAAAATAAACTGGACTACATCCACATGAAAATCTTTGTTCATGAAAGAACACAATCAACAGAACTTACAAAATGGGAGAAAATAATCTGCAAATCATTCATCTGATGAGTTTATCTTCAGTAAGGAGTTAATATTCAGTATAAAAAGAACTCCTACATCTTAACAAGGAACAAAACAAAAAACAATTTAAAAATGAGCAAAGGACTTGAATAGACAGTTTCCCAAAGATTATACAAATGGCCAATAATCACATGAAAGATGCTCAATGCCATTAATCACTATGAAAATATAAATCAAAACCACAGCGAGATACCACCTCACATCCATTAGAATACCTATCAAAAAAATTTCAGAAAATAACCAATATTTGCATGCAAACTGTAGTGTGCTGTTGGCAGAAATGTAAAATGGTACAGCAACTGTGAGAAATGGTTTGGTAGCTCCCCTCAAAGAATTAAAAATATAAGGCTAGACTGACATAGCATTAACCACTATTCTGTAAGACTGACCCATCTGGTAAAGTTCCAGATGAAAAATGGAATGTGGATATGTATATCCGAGTCCATGATGTGGGACTCAGGGGCTAGGCTGTATTTGTGAAGACCCTGATAGGGGTACCTGTTCTCTGTCTTTTTTGCTCATGGAAGAACTAAAGATAGAAGTTTTTAAAGAGCAATTAATATTTAATAGAAAGAGATCCAGAAAATTCTACTTCTGGGTATATACCCCCAAAAAAGACTCAAAGAGATATGTATACCCATATTCACTGTGGTATTAATTACAATCTAAAAGGGGGAAGCAAACCAAGTGTCCACTGATGAATGAGTAGATGAACAAGACGTAGTATATACATATAATTCTGTCTTATAAACGAAGGAAATTTTGCTATAACATGGAAAAAATTATGAAGACATTATATTAAGTGGAATGAGCCAGTTAAAAAATAAAAAATAAATACTGTATGATTCCACTTATATGACATAGCTAGAGTAGTCAAGCTCAGAGATAAAAAGTAAAATGGTGGTTTCCAGGGGTATTGAGGAGGAAGGGATGGAAGAACTACTGCTAAATGTATATAATATCTCAATATTCCAAGATGAAAAGAGTTCTCCAGATTTGTTGCACAATAATGCACGTACTTGACATTACTGAACTATAAACTGGAAAATATTTTATCTTTTTTATTTATCTGTATATGTATAAAATAAATACACAATTGTTTCTAACATTCTTTATCTAGAAATTGGAGATTTCAAAATACCACTGTCCTACGCATTTAAGAGTAGGTACAGTGTATAGCTGAACTTTGAATTATGATACAGCTAATTTCTTGTTGGGTCTTATTTTGACACAAGATTTGTTTCTAGGCTGTCCTTTATAGTATTTTTTTGTGAGAATCTTCGGGATTAAAGTTTTTTTTTTTTTTAAGGAAAGGTTAAGATAGTTTATTTGATGTCATATCTATTTTACCAAAATAAACAGGTAGATAGGTACGTAGGTAGAATTTTAAAAAGCATAATCCATGACAAAAAAGTAAGTAACTTCAAAAAGGACAGAAATCTAATAAAAGAATAGAGGAAACAGAAAGATAAGCAAAATAAATAGAAGCGCTCATGACAGAGGAGAAAGAACAAACAGAAAGCCTAATGTGCAAATGGCAGTTCATAAGAAAGGGAAGAAAAAGAAGTGAGATCTATTCCCATGGGCAAAAAGCAATGAAGGACAGACTTAACAAAACATTCAAGTGAAACACTGAAACACAATGTATTAACTCTAATCCAAATTTTTGTGTAATAAGCACATTCTGAACTTATTTGATTACAAGAATCTCAAGCAGGACATCAAAAACACATTTTCCAGAGAATCATAGAATTGGAGAGTTGAAAGGGACCTAAAATGTCCATCCATTCCAAGAATTTATCTAATATTCAGAACTCAGTAATTTTTCATTAAAAATGTACTGCTTGGATGAAACAATCATAATGATTTTCTCAAAAATACCCATTTCGTATAACTAGAAAACATTGAGCAGCAATTTGAGTGAGTTACTGTAGGCTGTTCCCACTTGTCTTTTCTTTAAACGTCACCTTAATATCTAAGAATTTCTCACTGTTTTTTGTCCTTACTATGAACACGTTAACTGGACATTCTTAGAAGAACTCTCGTATGTGGGCATTCCTGTTCTCATTTAATTTCTGCCAACTCTAACTCCTACAGCAATACTAACTATATTCTAGGACTGGACTGCATTTGTGAAGACCCTACTGGGGGGATCTGTTCTCTCTTTCTTGCTCATGGAAGGAAGGAAGGAAGGAGAAAGAAAGAAGAAAAGAAGGAGCTTTTTTAAAAAAGCAATTAAAATTTAATAAAAAGAGATCAAGCAAATTCCATAGTAGTCTCCTACCACTATTCAGCAACTATCAGTAACTTCTTGTTGGTTCCTTTACAATCTCTTTGTCCAACCGCTCCTTCCTGGTTTTTTTGAGAGATTTTTTTGCTACAGGGCACGTGTGCTCGTTGGAGAGACAGAGAGAGACAAAAAGGAAGAAATAACCCGCTAGGGCGGATGGCAACGATCCCTTCTCCTCCATTTTCCTCTCAAGATTTCAAGCACAAACGCATAGGGCATGAGTTTTAAGTTGCTAGGTTCGAGACTCAAACAGTGGTCCCCTACATTGGGAGTCTAGCAACGTAGTCATTACGCCATCTGCTGGTCCCTGTTCCTTTCTTCTAATATCTTTAATTTCTTCCTTTCATTAAGCTTCTTCTAAGAGTATAAATATTACTTATGTTTCATACTCCTCCCCCAAAAACATTTTACTTAATTAAGCCCTTTACCTATTCTTTCTACGGTCCAATTTTGTTCATTATTCTATTGTTATCAGTATATATACACTTAACTCCCATGATACTCACTTATTCATTAAAGTTGTCACACTTAAAAGTCTTGGTTCCCACAAGGGTGTTTTGTTTTTTTTTTGACATAGGGTGTGGACACTTAGCAAAGAGAGACAGTGAGAGGGAAAGTGAGAAATCAACCCTGGTAGGCAGGGATGGCTAAAATCCCTTCTCCTTCATTCTTCTCCTGGGATTTTAGGCATGCATCCACATGTGCCTGGCATGATTTTCAAGCCTCCAGGTCTAGGACTGGAACTGCAGTCAACCATGTGGGAGTCCAGCCCCTTAGCCACCACAACACCTGCTGGCCCTGAACTGGTATTCTCTCAAAGCCCACTGCAGTACATTCTGGGGTACTTCCTCCACTCATTTAAGGACCACTCTGACAAATTACACAGTAGTCCATGTTAGTGAGACAAACATAACGCAACCCTGTTCACAGTATGCAGCCAGAAAGATAGCCGATGCAAAATGGGCAACTGATTTGGTGTATAATTCTACCTTCTTTTTAATCCGACTCTTCTTCCTTCTAAAATGAAGATCTTTTACAAATTCAGTATTTTATCCTTTACCCCTTAAAGGCTTCATTTGCTCCAATATTCCAACATATGTACCTACAAACCCCCAGATATTTAATAATATATATTCATCCCAGACCTTTTATTTCAATTGCCACAAACGCAACTGTCTACTGGACACTTCTAAACTAATGATCACTCTTACCACAAACTGCTTCAAGCTCACCTCACTTTTCTCTCCATAAAATTAGTCACTGCACCTTTCCCTTCCTCACTTCTTACCTTATACTAATTAATTTACTATGCTGAGCTATCAGGATTGGAAGCCTAAAGTCAGCCCTATTTGCCCTCTCCCATAATCATACACTCTCACAAAGTTTTGAAAACTCCTTATTCCATATTTTCTACATATATCTTCCTTATCCATCAGCCTATTTTCTGGATAGCAAGAGACTCCTATAATTTTCTCACTATAAATTCCTCTTCACTACATCCTAAAAACAACTACCAAATTGATCACTTTTCCTTATTTAAGGTTCAGGTTCCATCTCCTTGAATAAGCAACTTCCACTGTACCTCTTAACTGCTATAGTACTTATATTTTCTTGTATTATTAGTTTTTAAATATTACAAATAAGAATAAGGAGGGGTGGGATTTACTCTTAGTTATTTCCTACCTTGGACCACGCTCTGGTGTAGCAATAACACAACTAGACTCAAACCAGGAAGACCTGGGTTTGCATCCTGGCACCTTTCTGAGGTGCCCATGACCTGGGTCTGCTGAGACTGGGGATAGATGTAAAGCGGTGACTCTGCTGGGAGTTTCAGTGTCTTCTGTGTCTCTGTCCGTCTGTCTGTCTCTATATATACACAAAAAGACAAACTTAAAAAAAAAATTCTGGGCCAGTCAGTGGCTAAGGCAGCTGGATTCCACATAGCCAATGGTATCGTTTGAAACTTAGACCCAGTGGCTTGACAGATATGCCGGGCCTGTGTACCTGTCGTATCAAAAAATATTTAGAGACCAGCAGTTAGCGTAATGGCTATGTCGCTGGACTCCCATGTAGTCGACCGCCATTCGCGTCCCGGACCCGATGGCTTAAAACTCACGCCAGGCGCATGTGCATGCGTGCCCAAGATCCCGAGAGGAGAATGGAGGAGAAGGGATTGCGGCGTGGCCATTCCCCCGGGAGGTGATTTCTCGCTTTCTCTTTCTCTGTCTCTCTATCTGCCTGGCGAGCACATGCGTCCTACAGCAAAAACCTCTTAAAAAAAAAAAAAAAAATTATATATATATATATATATATATATATATATATATATATATAAAAAGGAGAGAGAGAGACGGAGAAGAGGTTACAGAATGACCGTCTTCCATGGGAGGTATTTCCTCTCCTCCCTCATATACTCTCTCTCTCTCTGTTGGGTGCATGTGCTCTCTAGCAAATAATAATATTTCGTATCTATATGAGAACATTGGTTCTGAGTGTGCAGAATGGATGATTTACATCTCCCTATAGATTAGATTTAATTTCTTTAGCCAACTATAGTTTCGCCAACATTTCATAAGCAAGGAGATGATCAGGCATTTTATATCTCTGTTATTTTCTCTGGCCAACCACAAAACTAGACATTTAATAAACGTGCCAAGTAATTAGCCTATTAGTTAACTCTGACCACATAAAATTGAACAGAGTAGAGTTAATCACCAATTAACAGTTTCTCTGAGTCTGTCTGTTTTGCAGAGAAATCCATAGATTAAGAGGAGAAAAAAAAATCCTCTTTGATATTTAATGGGATCTTGGGCTGAGGACCAATTTACTGTATTAAGTGGTTTTCCTTAATCTTTCTTTAAAAATCTATACAAAAGGTCTCTGGATATAAAACAAGGTTAGATACTGCTATTTGGATCTGTACAATAAACTGAGTGTCCAATTCATTCATCTATTTCAATTTCACATATAAATATCCTTTAAAGATATTTGCTTCAACTTTCTCACTCAATAGAAACTATATGGATGTATTTTTCTTCCACAGTTCCTTTTATATAATAGATACTATGAATACTTAACAGATTCTGGTACTCTGGGACAAGATGACAAGCAAGATGTATCAAAGTAAATTTGAATATGCCCAAATTAATTTATTTAGGAAAGCAAAAGGACATTACTAGGGTAATGGGCAAATTTTGAAAGTTCAGCAGATTAGATAACAGTACTGTCCCAATGTTTATTTCCTAATTTTTTTTTTGAAGAGAGATTTTGTGGGGCCAACAGGTGGTGTGGTGGTTAAGGGCGATGGACTCCCACATTGTTGATCATAGTTCGAGTTCCAGACCTGGCGGCTTGCTTTCTCACTTTCTCTCTCTCTCTGTCCCTCTCTCGTCAAATTAATGAATACATAAATAAATAAAGTTCAAAAAATTAAAGAGGGATTTCTGCTATAGGGTGGGTGCATTTGCTGGAGAGAGAGAAACAGAAAGTGAGAAATCACCCCGGGGGTGGAAAGGGAGGGGATGGCCACACCATAATACCTTCTCCTCCATTTTCCTCTTGGGATTTTGGGCACACACGCATACATGCCTGGCATGAGTTTTAAGCTACCAAGTCTGGGACTCAAACCACAGTTGACTACATGGGAGTCCAGAGAAGTAACCATTATGCCATCTGCTGGTCCCTATTTCCTAATCTTTATAATTTTATGGAAGTTACATAATAAGTTGCTAACATGGGTAGAGGGTATATATAACAAGAACTCTGTAGATTTTTACAACTGGTTTATAAGCCTACGATTATCTTAAGAAGCTTTAAAAAGATTAAAATCCTAACAAGTATGTAACACAAAGAATTGTGGGGACCAAGAAGTGATGTGGTCGTTAAGGGCACTGGACTCCCACATGGCCAACAACAGTTCAAGTCCCAGACCTGGTGAGTTGCTTTCTCACTTTCTCTCTCTCTCTCTGGTAAAAGTAAAATAAATAAAGTTAAATAAAATAATTCTTAAAAAAAAAAAAAAAAAAAAAAAAAAAAAAAAACTGTGTACATATATTTGGCATATGTCAGCACTCAAAATAGTTAACCATTAATAACTTTTCCAAGTTTAAGCCTCCTGGATTTGTTCTTGATCACTTATTTAATAAATATTTCACAAAGTGCCTACTCTATGCCCATAAACAGAAAAGGAAAGAAAAAATTGAGTAAGCCACTCACTCACAGATGTCTAACACAGCAAATGCCAGTCATTTCAAGTATGCTCCTATCCATTTACCCTCCAATTCTCTCTCTTTCCAACTGAATAATTCCAAGTCCTACTTAATTCTTGCTCTCCACTTTCTACATTTCTGTTCCCAGTACTATTATCAAAATATTGTGTGGTCTGAAAAGCCATGATGTGTTTTTCTATGTTTTCCTATGCAACAATGTGTCATGACTTTTCCATGTGACTTTGCCCATAACTTACTCTCTGACCCTTCCATTTCTTTATCGACAAAGAAATATAAATAAACCTTTAACTAACTTTATAGGGTTTTTTGAAGATTAAGTATGAGGGACCAGCAGATGGTATGGTGCTTAAGGCGCTGGACACTCCCATATGGCCGACCATGGTTCAAGTCCTGGACCGGGTGGCTTGCTTTTTCACTTTCCCTCTCTCTCTCTCTGCCTCTCTCTCTGGTAAAATTAAAATAAATGGATGAATAAATAAAATTAAATGATTCTTTAAAAACAAAAAGATTAAGTATGAAAGTTACTGACACAAAGCTGGTGCTCTAAAAATGTTCTTTTTTTTTCTCTTATAAATTATATCCTCTAACACCTTTGTAAAATCCTGAAGTCTAGCTCAACAATTGCTTTACTAATCTTTAGATGAATCCCTGTTCTATTTCCCCAAAGAGACTATTATGTTATCAGGAAAGTCATGGCATATTTTTCCATGTTTTTTTAAAAATGCGCCATGACTTTCCCAGTCATCAAAAGTATAATTTACTGATGCTAACAGCTTGAGTATTTAGTGAAAATTCAATTAACTAAAAATAAGCATAACTTTCATTTCTTTCCAAAATACCAGACCAATATTTGTAACTTGCTTTTTTGTTTGGTTGTTTTAGTTTGCTATTAGATGCTTGCACTTGCCAGAGAGAAACAGAGTGAGAAATCCCCCCAGGGGCTGCAATTCCTTCTCCTCTATTTTTAGCCACTGAGTCCAGGACTGAAATTGGAAAGTTAGCCATGTGGGATCTAGCTGCCTTAACTTCCATGCCACTTGCTGGCTCCTCTAACTGCTTTTTCAAATACTACCTAAATTATCACACCATCCCAACCTCCTACTCAAGATTCCAGTATCATGCACTAAGCTGCCACCCATGGGCTATTACTACACTCTCCAGATAGTTCTTTCTTCTTCTTCTTTTTTTTTTAAAGGAATTACTTTCTTTAGTTTTATTTATTCATTCTTTCATTTTTTAAATTTAACGAGACAGAGAGAGAAAGCAAGAAAGCAAACCACCAGGTTTGGAACTCGAACCGTGATCAGCCATGTGGGAATTTCTAGAACCTTAACCACCATGTCAACCTTCTGCCCCCCCCCCCCCGATATTTCCTTCATTTTTTAAAATCTAAAGCCAACCTTAAATGTAAACCATGGGGCCAACCTCTGGCCTGGTGAGTAGGTGGCTGGATCCTTCATGGCTGACCACCAGGGCAAGTCCTAGAACTGGTAGCTTGAGAAACACGCCAGGCACATGTGAATCGACATGCCCAAAATCCCAACAGGAGGGAGAAATGGAGGAGAAGGGATTGTGGTGTGAACACTCCCCTAAGGGGTGCTTTCTCACTTTTTGTTTCTTTCCCCTGGTGAGCACACATGCCCTTTGGCAAAATTAAAAAAATATATAGTAAAGGTCTTAGCAGGTGGTATAAGGTGCTGGACTCCCATATGTCTAACCACGGTTCAAGTCCCAGACCCGGTGGCTTCAAACTTACGTCAGACCTGTGTGTGTGTGTGTGTGTGTGTGTGTGTGTGTGTGTCCAGAATTCCAAGAGGAGAATGGAGGAGAAGGGATTGCAGCACAGCCATTCCTCCTGGGAGGTGACTGCTCACATTTTCTCTGTCTCTCTCGCAAGCACACACACCTTACAGCAAAAAAGCTCTCCAAAAAATAATAAAAATAACTAATACTATTAAAGATGTATATTTGATCATTTAAATTATCTAAACTTTCTCCTTTTGTATATTCTATTATCCATGTGTAAGTGTAACTGAAAATAAAAAGCCAAGGAGAGCTTAGTAGAGTGTCCAATGGAGAAAAACAGCTTTCTCAGAACTAGCTGAGTTGTAAACTGGAAATACTCTTTCTAGTTATAAAATCAACTAAAAACTGTAGAACTACAAACAGCAAAAAAAGCTGTTGTAAATACTAAATCATCACATGATTTCTTATTTCTGTACTATCTTCCAAAATAATTCATACAATATTATAATGTTCATATGCTAACTTTTCTTCTTTTTTTTTCTCCATAAGGCATGTGCACTTGCCAGAGAGAGACTGAGACAGGCAGGGAGGGGGCAAGTGAGAAATCACACCCGATGGCCACCTGCAATCTCTTCTCCATTCTCCTCTCAGGATTTGGGGCACACATGCACAAGCATCTGGTGTGATTTTCAAGCCGCCAGTCCAGGACTTGACCCACAATCAGCCATGTGAGAATCCAACACGTTAATCATCATGCAATCTGCTAGCCCAAAAACTAAACCATATTACAAGAATATACCATGCTCAATTGCTAAGCACAGAATGGCTCTCCTTCCAATCCTAACCTTAAGAAAAGAATTTTCTTCTACCAACAGGCCTATTAAACTGACTTGCTGGATAAATAGCACTAACGAGTACACATACACACACACACACACACAGTTAAAATTATGTATGTGGGGGCCAGCCCATGGCCAGATAGTGAAAGCAGGAGGATCCTACATGTCTGACTACACAGTTCAAGTCTCAAACCTGACAGCTTGGAAAACATCCAGGACATACTCATGTGTGCATGCCCAAAATCCCAAGAGGAAGAAGAAATTGTGGTGTGAACATGCCTTACAGGGGGTGCTTTCTCTCTTTTCCACCCCACCCTCCATAAGTGCACACACTTTCTACCAAATTTTAAAAATATATGTGTGTGGGACCAGCAGATGGTATAATGGTTATGTCGCTGGACTCCCACAGAGTTGACTGCAGTTTGAGTCCTGGACCTGGCAGCTTAAAACTCATGCCAGGAGGGACCAGCAGTTAGCGTAATGGCTATGTTGCTGGACTCCCACGTAGTCGACCGCGGTTCGAGTCCCGGTCCTGGTGGCTTAAACTCACGCTGGGCGCGTGTGCGTGCGTGCCCAAGATCCCGAGAGGAGAATGGAGGAGAAGGGATTGCGACGTGGCCATCCCCTCTGGGGGGTGATTTCTCGCTTTCTATCTCTCTGTCTCTCTCTGTCTGTCTGGCAAGCGCACACGCCCTATAGCAAAAACCTCTCTCAAAAAAAAAAAAAAAAAAAAAACACTCATGCCAGGAACATGTGTGTGCATGCCTAAGATTCTGAGAAGAAAATGGAGGAGAAGGGATTGTGGTGTGGCCATCCCTCCCTATGGGGGGCTGATTTCTTGCTTTCTGTTTCTCTGTATTTGTCTGTTTCTCCAGTAAACACACGTGTCCTATAGCAAAAATGTCTCTCTGAAAAAAAAAATGTATATATACACATACATACATACATGTGAGTATGTGTGTATATATACAAACATTTCAACCTCATTAGTAATTTAACTCAAAACAACATTGTTTTATTTTCTGGTCATTCTTTTTCAAAACACTTTAACTGAAAATGAAGAAAGATTCTCTTTATGAACTCGACGAAAATACACAGCAACTTTTTCATTTAGAAAACAATGAAAAGATGCTATCAAACAAATGTTAAAAGAATTTGTTAAATTGTATACAAGCTGGCTTTCAGATTTTAAAGTAATTGCCAATAATAATAAATAATGTCACAATGACTAAATGCACAGAAACAAAGAAGCATATAGTATGACTCAGTCTTCAACAGCTGACAATATAGTCTAGAACACAAAATTCAAACATAGAGAAGGATGGACAAAATAAGGCAGTATATCAATTGATTGATATATTCAGGATTTATTGCAACAGTGTGAAAAGTTAAAACAGTAATAGGAGCAGAGAGGTATCCTTTTTAGGAAGGGAGAGTCTTTAAGAAAAGGCAAGATAATTTCAAGCTACAGAGAATGAGTATACAATGGTGAAATCCAAAGCATGCTTTTTAATACAATGACAGAGAGTATAGTTGAAATTGTATAGAAGATGAGTGGAGTATCATTAGAAAGAGAACTGGGGGCAGTTCCGTAGCACAACAGCAAAGCCCCGGAGAAGCCAGATGACCCATAACGACTACAGTTTGAACTCCAAGTCCAGACATCCTCAAGCAAGCTAGGCATACATGCAAGTGCCCCAGGTTCAATGGGCTGGAAGACTGGAAGAAGGGGAATCACAGTGTGACCAGACCCAATCTGTAATAGGTGCTCACCTCTCTCTTTTTATCTTGGGGCAGACATGTGTCCTACCATAAAGAAAGAACTGGGGAAAAAAGAAAGAAGGGAGGGAGGGAGAGAGGAAAGAAAGAAGGTGTAAGAGAAGAAAAGAAAGAGTAATGGACTTAATTGTAGAGGGTACTAAGGTAAGTGAGTGCTAGGCTAATGAATACAAGTCAAAGAGAAAGGGTATAGGATAACATTTCCACACTGAGGGTAACCACAGAAGAAGGAAGTTTAACCTTGTGGCAATATTTAAGAGACTAAACAAATTCTCAAGAGAGATCAATATTATCTTATTAGTCCAAAAATAATACTGTCTAAATTATGGTGATAACCATGAAAATTAAGAAGAATGAGATTCATTAAGATGGAAGAACTATTAGACCCTGGCAAATGATTTAAAGTTAAAGTGTGCAAAGGAAAAAAAAAAGAATTCAAATGCTTCTAAGGTTTTAACAAAGGAAATAGAAGTATTATAAAAAGAAACAGATGTAAAACTTTTTTTTAAAATAAAACTACTTTTTTAATAAATCTAACTATGTCATGATTTCTTGCTTCAGCCTCCTGGGTAGCTGGAACCACAGGCAGATGCCACCACACCCAGCTTTGAGGAGGGACTGAGACTTGAACCCATGCCTCTCAGGTGGTCTCAGCCAGCTAAGCCCACCAATGCACTCACTAACTAGGTGACTGGGCCAGTAAACCATTATTAATAAATGTTTCCAACAACTGAAATGTTTCCAAACCAAAATTGTGTTTAAGCAATAAAGCAACAGAAACCTAAGGGTTTAGCCAATTTCTGCAACTGAATATAAACAGCATTCATGTTCAGATATTATAAAGAAACACCGCATTAAAGCATAAACAATTGTATATTATAAATCTACATGAGTTAGTAAATTGCTTGATCCAGATATATGCAACTGCTCTTTCTGAACTAAGAATGACTCCCATTACTTGAATTACCATACACTACATATTTAAAATAAATACAATAGTTTGAGACCTAATTACTCTGCCTAGTGAACTATGTAAATAAAGCAATGCAGGGTGGGATAGATTTCTCAATAGGCTAATCAACAGACTGGAAATAATTTAAATTGCAAAATTCAGAGGTACTATCACACTCTTTTATAAATATGTAATCATACATTCCTTTTTCTACATATCTTCCAATAAAGTAGTAAAATTTTTAAAAGCAGAAACTTTAAAATATCACAGATCAAAGTTTTCACAAACTTCCTAGTTACCTTTACTTTATCTCTTCTCAAGCAACAGAAAAGACAATTTTCATCAAAAGTCCAATCAGAAATTCTTTCAGGTTCACAGTCTGCAAAAATAATATGAATAACAAATTAACAGTCATAAAATAATCTTTCAGAAAATAACTGAGAATGAATAACTACCGTTTAACAAAAACCTCATTAAGCAATAGGTCCCACATTTAATCTCAAAATTCTTAATTCTTAAAATTCTTAATTCTTAACTGCTCACCAGTTGATATCAACTAAACTCAAAAAGATGCTTATATGGTTATATAGCTTTAACTCACATGAAGCTGTGAGTAAAGGAGACTGAGGCTTAACCAGGAAGAATTTGAAATAACAAAGTATTTTGAATACCTTTAAGTAAACTGAGATCTTTTACTAATGCAGGTCCAAACAGCCCTTCAAGAATACTTTCAAACCCTGAAACAATAAAAAGAGAAAAAAATTCATTATCACAATAGTATTTGCTATGGTGCTATTACTCTATTACATGAAAACATAACGGTGTTTTTTCCTAGTTCTCAAGAATCCTAAATTACTATTGAAGAGATGCTGAGAAAAAAGTGTCAATGACAAATCTATAAAAATCATTAGTATTTTTGTCAATGATTAACATTCAACACAAATTTAGAGCCCATTCAAGAACAAAACAAAAACATAGGCTAGAAATAACCAGTGAAGAAACTGGAATTCATAGGTTCTTTTTTCATTTTACAAAATCCCAAGTACCTTTTTACATAAACGCTCAAACTCCCTTTTAAAAGGTGTCTCTCAACAGAAGAGTCAACTTGCTTCAAAACTTCTGCAATGTTCTAGAATAATCTAAATAGCATTTTTTGGAAAGCCAACTGAAAACAGATTCTTGAAGGAAAATTTTCACTGAGAACTTCTACATCACACAGAAACAGCCAGAGCACAATATTTTGAATGAAAAAGACATCTATAATTATTTCACAATGCCACAGTAACTTCTTGCTGCTTCCTTCATATGTATAAAACCCACCCGGAACCAGCAGTTAGCGTAATGGCTATGTCGCTGGACTCCCACATAGTCGACCATGGTTTGCGTCCCGGGCCCGGTGGCTTAAAACTCACGCCAGGCACTGTCCGTGCGTGCCCAAGATCCCGAGAGGAGTGTGAAGGAGAAGGGATTACGGTGTGGCCATGCCCCCTGGGGGGTGATTTCTCGCTTTCTGTCTCTGCCTCTCTCTGTCTGTCTGGCGAGCGCACGTGCCCTATAGCAAAAACCTCTCCAAGAAAAAAAAAAAAAAAAAAACACTAACAACACATTTCTTACAAAATGATGAGAAAAACTCAAATATGATCGTATACAAATGCCCTTCTACCAGTGTGAATAAAGTAGAAAAGGAAAAGCATACATTTTTTTTTATTTAATACCTCAAGTATTGCTAATCTACTTAATAAAAAATAATTTAAAAATATCTTGGTTGGGGCCAGCAGTTAGCGTAATGGCTATGTCGCTGGACTCCCACGTAGTTGACCGCGGTTCGCGTCCCGGACCTGGTGGCTTAAACTCACGCCGGGCATGTGTGCGTGCGTGCGTGCCCAAGATCCCGGGAGGAGAATGGAGGAGAAGGGATTGCGGCGTGGCCATCCCCCCTGGGGGGTGATTTCCTGCTTTCTGTCTCTATGTCTCTGTCTGTCTGGCGAGCGCACGCGCCCTATAGCAAAAATCTCTCAAAAAAAAAAAAAAAATCTTGGTCATCCTTTAATTTTTAGAAAAAAAGAAGGGAATCAGGTTTGCACCTTTATACAAAATACCAGAAATAGTGGATTAGAGCAGTGATTCGCAAACTATATTATGGATCTCAATCAAGTTCACACAGCTATTACAAGAGATCTGTGAATGCATATGCACTCTCAAGTGTGACTTTCAGAAAAAATAATTATGTCTTACACATTCATGATTCATATTACTTTCTAGATATTTAGAAATGCAAGACCAGCCTTACAGCCTTGTCACTGAGGGGCCAGATCCCACATGGTCTACTGTGGTGTGAAAAACGTGTGTGTACACAAGCGTGCAGTGTATGTGCATGCCCCAAATCCCAACACATGGATAAACAACAGAGAAGGTATTGCAGCTAGACCATGCCCACTGGGGGTTGCTTTATTCCTCTTCTTCTCCCCTCTGGTGAGAGCCCAAGACCTTTGACAATTTTTTTAAAAATAAAAAAAAAGAAATTAGGAAAAGAAATGCTATCATAATTAAGAAAAGATATAAGCTGTTTCTGAGTTCCTAATTGTTTGGGGCACTATGTATTGTATTTTGTCACATAACCTACTATCACCTAGAGGCTTGTTGATTTTTTAATTGTTTTAATACACTCTCAGACTCAAAAGGCAGGAAATGACTAATTTAGAATACTATAGCTTGGGCCAGTCCTGGAAAATGGAGGTTAAATGTTGTGCAAAGGAAACCAGATCTCACGTGGCAGAGACCTTGATCTGGCTTGCTCCAGCAGCTTGAAAAATATGCTAGGCATGGGACCAGCAGTTAGCATAATGGCTATGTCGCTGGACTCCCATGTAGTCGACCGAGGTTCGCATCCCGGACCCCGTGGCTTAAAACTCACACCGGGCGTGTGTGTGTGCGTGCGTGCATGCCCAAGATCCTGAGAGGAGAGTGGAGGAGAAGGGACTGCGGCGTGGCCATCGCCCCTGGGGAGTGATCTCTTGCTTTCTGTCTCTCTTTCTGGTGAGCAAGCGCATGCGCCCTATAGCGAAAAAACCTCTCAAAAAAAAAAAAAAAAAAAAAAAAAAAAGCTAGGCACAACATGCATGCACCCTCCCTCAGACACTGTGTGTAAGTACGTGTGTGCATACTCTGGTATTAAAAAATCGCACTTTATCTTGCTCATATACATGTAGTATTCCTTTAAATGTTATCAACAAAAGAAAGGACTAAGAAGGTAAGAAAGAAGGACAAAAGATGGTACCTAAAAAAAGTATTTTCCTTTTTTTTTTTTTGCTAGAGGGCTAAGTGCAGTCGCCAGGGATGGAAAGGAAGATAAAGCACCCCACCTTACATGGGGCATGGTTATACAGCAATTCCTGTTCCATCTTTCTCTCCTTTCAGGATTTTGGGCACACACACACACTTGGCTTGTTTCTCCAGCTGCCATGTCCAGGACTTGAATCTCATGTCTGGCCATGTGGAATATGGCTGCCTTAAACAACAGGTCACAAAACAGGTCATTTATTTTTATTGTTAGAGGGCTCATGTGCTCAGCAGAGAGAGAAAGCACCTCCCTCTAAGAGGTGTGGTCATGCCACAATTCTTTTTCCTTACTTCTCCATCCCACCAGGGTTTGAGGGATGAACACACAGGTACTCAGCATGTTTTTCAAGCTGCCAGGCTGGAATTTGAGCTGTAGGATCCAGCTCTCTAGGCATTAGCACTTAACTGCTTTGCTATGGGGCCAGCCTGGGAAATGGTATTTTATCTGGCTCTAAGAACAGTACTGAAGGCCTAGCTGGCTCTGTGGCCTGGTGGTTAAGGCAGCTGAGGAATCCCACAAGGTTAACCTCACAGCTTGAATTCTGGCCCCAGAGGCTTGAAAAACATGCTGGACATGTGTCATGTGTGCCCAAAATCCTGACAAAGTGGAGAAATTGGGAGAAGGGATTGAAGCGTGGCCATGTCCCATGGGGGAGTACACTCTCTCATGTGCACTCTCTGACTGGCAAAATAAAAATTAAAAAAAAAAAAAAAGAATAGCATTGTAATTTTTAAAATTTCTTTGTCCCTAGTATTTGGCCATCATTTTCAGTGCAGTCATTTCTAGAGTTTATATGACTGTACACTGTAATCAGGGTTTATTTTTCTACTCTATTTTCTAGATTCTAAATTTCTCAATTACTAGGGAGTGTTTCTCAACTCTTCTTACTTCTTCCCATCAAAATTACTCCCAGGACATTAACAAAACCAAACTACTGACTCAAATAAATAGGAGTTACCTGTGTCTGTGTATATTTACCTACTGAAATTAAAATACTTTTTACTAAATTACTGTGGTCTGCTCTTCCCCACACCAGAGAGGATGGGATGGGGTGGGGACTGGGGTATGGTGGTAGTGGTACTAAGAGAATGACAAGGAATTTTTAGATACTGTCTACAATGGCCCTGGAGACCAGAATCTCAGAACTTTTTTCTTTTTAAAAATAAATCCTATTCTAAATCCCTCCTATATCCTTCCTATATCCCTTAATTTCACAAATTAGAATTTCAGTTTCAATAAAGCGTTTTGATTGCAGATACTCCCTGCAAATAGCTAACAGATTTTATATAGCTTTTATTCTGCAGAGAAAATTTAATTTTCTTTAACTTAGATAAATATGAAATTACAACAAAATACAAACTTGCATGCTAAGCATTAAATCTTGAAATGGAAAAATATGCCAAGAAATACTAGAAAATGAAAAAGTAAACAAAAGCTTTGGAAGATAAAATTTTTTAAATTATGGAAGACAGATCTGAAATAAGAAAAATGAGCAAAAATTTCTTCAATAACATACAAACACCAACAATTACTTAATCAGAGCAAAAGTAATGAAAACTAAAGACCAGAAGGAAGCACACACAAAAAAATCAGGCCATGAATTTTAAAAATGTAACCGCAACTAATTCTGCTCAAAACAGTTAATTGTAAACAAGTTATTTCTCTTTTGCTCCTATTTGCAACAATACATTAAGCTTTCTAAATATT